>JAIFGZ020000239.1:692955-1385911 GCA_019925245.2 Oryza australiensis
TTCGTTTTCACCCCTACTCTACACCTGAGCCGGACTGGGGGAGGACACAAGGCCGCTCGACCCCGCTGTTTTCGGGTTCTTCATTGTTGTTTTGGTTGGATGGATCTGTTGTATAGTTAAGAGCATGTGGATCCTAGACAAAAGTAAAACTAGCGTTGTTTGAAGGTCGGTCACTTTGCTAGGTAAAGTGGGCAATTTACCAATAAATCATTGCCCATCGCGGAGAGTCAATTTGACTCTCCCTCGATGGCAAGCAAAATAGAACGTGCGTCTGGGTCATGCATGCGATTAATTAAAGACGCGCTATAACTATCATGCAACACATGCAGAAAAAGCATGAACCAAACAAGTAGATTTGCTTTTTCGAGCAAGATCAAACATGCTAGCTTATCTTAGTGTGTGATAAACCTTGAGCTCCACTTGAAAGCTCATGACTTTGATTGGCCCGATCTTTCTATAAGTTGATGATAACTACGATTTGGGAGAAACGTTGATGACCCAACTATAACCGTACAAGATGTTGTTGTTTTTCGTATTAGCGATCGATACACCTCTTTGTGGGTTGTTGATCAGCATAGATGTAGATCAACCTTATTCCTGCAAGCAAATCGAAGAAACAAGCAAGAACAAGATAAAATTAATCTGAATTGCAAATAGGAATTGAATACAAATGATAAGTTGGGATTCCATAATGACAAAATAGCGATCTAACCGATCATGGCTTTACCCGAAAAAGTAGCAATGGCTAAATATTAATATAAACAAAACCCGAGAAACCCTGAGGGGATAGCTAGCTATTTAATGAGGTGGGAGAACGACCTAGGGGTCCCTAGGGTCATGCTCCACCAGGTTGGGGCGCACCCCACTTGGGCCCTACTTGGACCGGGGTCACAGAACAAGTTACAAGCCCATAGACCCATTATAGGTTATGCAACACCTCTGTGATTACGGCTGACTAAGAAGGAATTTGGAGATGAGGATAGATCTGTTTGAAAGAGGACTCCGAAAGCTTTCCATCAAGAACTCATGGACTCAAATCGAAGCTCATATGCATATTTGGCAGCTGCTTGAAGTCAGCGTTGTTTGAGCTGGCCGAATTGGATTCCACAATTTTTGAAGTTTGGTCTTGATATCTTTCTATTGACATGATGTGAGCAACAGTTGTATCCATCGTAGCCATGGTCACATCAGCCTGGCTAAGCAAATTGAGTTGAGGATCCAAACGTGCCCTTAGGCTCCAACTTCTCTTGGGATAAATCTACGAGCTAGAGCCCTATCAAATGGGCTTTAACTATAACACAGAGACGCCGAAGTAGAAAATAAATAGGAATGCCAAAAAATGATCCCATGTATATAACTCTTTTCGTTAGGCTGCACATAATAGATTTAATAGAACGATTTGTACATGTCTACAAGGACAACTTTACTTGGTAGTGTATTTGGCTATAGGTCTCCTATATCAACGTTTTCAAAGTCGTACGATGTAAAAAAGCAGAGTTACTGAACAATTACTTACTAACAAGAATGCAACACACAAACAAACTAAGGGAAATAAACCATTTTATATCATATATAAACTAGTGAAAAATCCTTGATGAAAAATAACAGGCAATATATCATACATAAACTAGTGAAAAATCCTTGATGAAAAACAACAGGCAATATTTGCAAATGAACTAGTCAAATATCAAAAATACCTTTTGAACATCCAGACAATATCATGTGCAACATAAAAAAAGATTCATTGCAAAACAACTTAAAGTATGCAACATAGTCGAATATTTTTCTCATAGTCGAATCTTTCCAAGTGAACATTCATTTCTCACTCATGTAACATCGTCTTAGCGGTCCAAATATTTTTCTCATCAAAATACAATAACATGAAATCTTATTGGAAAGATTCAATTGTAATGAAATAAAAATGTAATTGGATTGCATATCGGATACGTAATTTGGAGAAAAAATTTGAAGTTCAAATTAGAAGATTTCTCCCATAAATGCATTGTTGTGTTGCATGCATGAAAGTACATGTGTATTTATTTTTTCCTCACATGCATGCAGGTGCTAGCACCCGATGATTTGACACCTCCCATCGTGAAACATTTTTAAAATTTTATTTCTCCTGATATTTAGAGTTTGTACTGTTATTAATATAAATCAGAGGACTTTCACTACTACAGAAAACTTAATCGACGCCAGTTGGGAATCCCACATAAGTGCCAAATATCCCAACCGACACCCCACAAGCAGAAGTGATGAGCCAAGCATCAAGAACACCTATGAGACCTACGACAAGAAAAAATAAAAGGGATAGATGGAGAAGCTACGAAAGAAAAAAATCAAGATCATCCATTGCATTTCACTCAAAAACAAATCAAGAACATTCATCACATTGCAAACTAACAGTTCATGTTTGGATCCAACACAAACCCATATGCCCTAGAACACGAAGTCCTGCATATTTCCCTTCCCCCAAAAAACAAGAAAACCCAACGCAAAAACACAAAAGTGGACACCGGCATCGTTACTGACGAATCCCCGTAGCGAAGGAGTTCCCGGTTGAAGGAGTAGTCCTCCCGTGGAGCCATTGCGCCATCCTCCTCGCCTCCGTGGTGGTCCCGAGCTCGGGGCCCGCTGGATCTGGCCCCCTATTGGTATTGCCGCAGGCGCACAAATACTGCTATAGCATTTCACCCAGGAATATACCAAGGGTATCATATTTTTTTCTATAGCGAAGACGGTGGTGTAAAGATGTAGTTCATATATTAATAATCAAGCTATAATTAATATGTCCAAAGTCTAAACAGGGATAAGAATAATAATGATATAGGGTAGTGTGACACATAGGAGATTCATCTCTATAATAATATATAGTGGAAGGACAAAAGAGAATACAATTCATATATGCTTTTATATTACTAATATCTAGTATACACTTAACAAATACTTGCTTACAAGGATATGATTTAGTTCTAGGCACCTAGGTACTACCGAGAGACCACTCCCTGTTGGTCTGCCAGCATGGTTATAGCATTTTATAAACTCCTATGTCATACCCGAATGTGGAGGAATACAGAGGACGGACAGGGCTATCACCACCTGCCGCCTATCTCACTTTCTATGGGGCACACCCACATCCAATCGCATTTAACTAACCTAAGCCAATGCTTATGTTAATAAATAACATCACTAATTCTCCCGAGACTCCTGCCCTTCGGATGGACAAGTTAGAACTAGTGCAACCCATTAAGATAATTGGACTATTACCGTGGCATAGATGACTAGCCTAATCGAGTGAAGCAGATAAATGAAGTATATCCTATTCATAGCGCACATGACTAATAAAATAGTATATGATCTATGAACACTAGCAAGTAAAGAAGATAATTTCTTTATTGCAACTCTAGTCTTACAAGAAGAGTAAAGTACTAAAGACATATCAAAATCTCTTATAAGACTATAGAACTGAAGATTACTCTAGTCCTAACTTCACTAATATAATAGATAATACAATATAGATAGAGATAATTGCTCCTTTAGTGTGTGTTATGAAGTGAGAAGCTCAACTCCTTAAATAGCCTCTGTAATGATGGTTGTATGATGGTTATAGAGATCGGTGCAACTATAACTGTCATTAGGAAGGGCTAGGATGTTGCTATGTGAAAGGTGGGATGAGAGTTGGCGATGGTGGTTCGATCAAACTAGGGTTTGGCCGACCCCTAGGCCCCACCTCTCTCAACCGTCTTTCACCAGAGACTGACATGTGGGCCCCTAAGATGGTTACCGGTGGTTTGGCCCCACTTTGGGTTAGTTTGTGTTGACTTGTGGACCCATCAATTCGTGTGCTCGCACGTGATTCGTCGAAGATGTATTTCTTTGTATGCAGGCTCATTTCTTCTTCATTTTATTGTATAATCTCTAGATAGACAATTATTCTCTAAGACAAGTGAAAGTACATTATTTAATAATAACATATGTGTAAGAAATGTTATTTCTCCCTTTATTTATTATGATAGGTACTTAACGACCATCAACACCCCTGTGTCCCTATGCCTCCTCCACCTCACAGGAGAGAAGAGGAGAGGAAAGGACAAGCGGGAGAGGAAGACCTCACTAGACCTCCTTGTCGCCACCATGTCGACCTCCCGCCAACCAGATCCGGTGGTCACCTCCCGCCAACCAGATCCGGTGGTCAGGGGAGAGGGAGAGGCACCGATGTGGTAGAATATAGAGAGAAGATTGCACGATAGAAGGAGAGGGCGAAGGGGGAGAAGGGAGAGGAGAAGGTGCGCATCGTCGCTTGGCTCGACGCGCGAGGAGATAAGAGCAAGAAATTTTTCTCTCTCATCTCGTGCTCTATGCCTGTCCATCGGTTTGGCTCGGCTCTTTGAAGTATTTTTTAAAAAACAACACTTATATTCCATATATATGGGCCGGTTATTTTTAAAAAAACTAACAGAAATATTAAAAACCGATACTTTGTGGGTTGTAGGTATCGGTTTTAAATTTTAGATCCATATGAGTGTCGAAAGGACGGAGAAAGTCTTATATGTGTCGGTTTTAGATGAACCGATACATATGAGAAAAACATCTCCTATTAATGTTTCTGTAGTAGTGTTTTTAAAATAAAAGATAAATGAATCACTTTACGCTGATTCAAATGTCTTGCCATGTCTCCTGACTGGCTTATTAACCAGCTGTTCTTCACTGCTGCTTAATTGCACTGTTACTCTTACTCTGTTAATAATCTTTACACACACGAAGATACTGTTGATTCTGTGCCAGCATCTAAAGGCACCATCATTGATGATGCGCACGCCAATGGATCGTTGTCACCGTGGGGGAGCAGGTCGCTTGTTCTGATGGCCGTGCACACCACGACGGTGACGGTGACGACAACGGAGAGCGTCGACAGCACGAGCACGAGCACAACAGCGGCGTGTTCCTCAACCTCCCTCGCGTACTCAACGGATGCGACGGCGAGCACGGTGAGCGGGAACGGGAATGCCCACCAGGCCACGCTGAAACGACTCATGGCTCTCCTGAACAAGGTTGGCCTGGACACCTACGGACATTCAGATGATTTGTGAGCGACATAATTGGGTAGGAGAATAAATTGCAATTGATGCTGATGCAAATGCAAATTGAGTGTGTCCTGAATTTCTACTGCAACTATTTCTTTAGCAGTGTTGAATAGGCATTCAAAACACTTTATATTTAATTAAAAAATGTAAGGATGATATCTACCTGAATTTCGAACTGTTTATTTGCCACTGAAAATTTCACACCATCCTACGATTTTACAACATTTATGTCTCAATGGCATGTGGGTGAACATGTCGGCGAGACAATGGCTGCCAATTAAGGTAATTGGTTAAATTGCAGTGGCATGCCGTGCAATTAATTTATCTACAAAGTGGATAAGTTGGGTTTTTCTTTTTTTTACAATTGTGTTAATATATAATAAAGCTATCCCTCCCTTAGTGGTATTGGTACATGATAATTAAAACTGAAAACTGCAATATTAAAAGCTAATATACGTTTCAAAATGTGCATAGCAAGCATATTTTACCATGCCCCTCCGACCTATCTAGGTTGAGAACTTGAGATGGCAAATTCAAGTCCCTGTGCACAGTCAAAAACACAGGTAAGTAGAGATGAAAATAAAACGTCAGTTTTATATATTCACATAACATCATAATTAGAAGTATCATAACAGATAATAATTGAATAATTTATTTCCCTGTCATGGAAATTTGGTTGGAACAGCAACAGAGAGAACCATCTCGCTTGGAATTGCTGCTAGATCACTTCTACAGAAACAAGTGAGCATATAATGGGTATAAAATATACGAGAGAATTTTAAATTTGTGAAGTAAGATTGAAATACAAATGTAATTTGTGTTTCTTCGGTTTGGAGTCTGATGTGGCATGCATATAGCCACATGTATGACAAGATCCAAAGTTATTTTCGTCAGTTGGACTTCTTTTCAGAGAACAGTAACAAAGGGAAATCTTTTGCTCACTAGAAAAAATTAGATAGCAGGACCTCTGCCAGGGTAAATTAAGAAAATTAGGAAAGTAAGCACGTCCTTTCTCTCTTTATCCTCAGATCATTCTAGAACCTTAACATAAATTTAATAGTAAAATGGTGACATTCTATCATAAGAAAATCGAAGAAATATCATTAATAAGCGTTCAATTCTAAAAAATGTTATCGATAAATATAAGTTTCATGAAATGTCATCGTACAAGTGACTTTGTCCTAAAAATATCACCACCCGTTAGGCAGTCCTTCGTTAAGTGCTATATGATTACATTTTATGGGTTGAGATGGATGAAAACCTAACGATGATAATATTTTTGGGACAAAGTCGATTTTACCATGGTATTTTATGAAATTCACCCTTGTCGATATATTTTTTTGACTTGGGTGTTTGTCAATGGTATTTGTTGAATTTTCTCTTCTATCATACTCCTTTCATTTTTTTAATATGTGACATCATTAACTTTTTATATACGTTTAATCAATCGTCTATTAAAAATATGAAATTATTATTTATTTTGTTGTGACTTGATTTAACATTAAAGTTTTTTAAATACAGCTTATAAAAAATTTGATGTTTGCAGAAAAAATTTGAATAAGACAAATCAAATGTTTGTGAAAAGGTCAACGGTATCAAATGTTAAAAATTGGAGGTAGCAATCATCAAGAGATTTATTTTTCATAGTTCAAACAAACTTATAATGCTCTAATTAACAACTTAACATGTACTACCAAGGAAAGTGAAACTTCATTTGGAATTTTCTGTTAGTGGCATTTCTAAAGAAGGGTAAACAGAATATATTTTTTTTTAAAAAAACCAGATGGATATGTTCTAGTCATACAAATATAATTTTTTGGGAAAAGAATAGTAGTTTGTTCATTACCAGTGAGGCAAATAGGAAGAGTGAAAGAAAGAATAGCATCTTGCAGGAGGCGTCAAAGGAGGAGGAGATTGCACCCCACGCGAGCGACGCCATGCTTGGCGCCGCGAAGAAGAGGAAGAACACTGGCCGGAGCATGGCGGGGAGCGCGTTCGCTCCGAGGAGCCTCTGGTACAGCGTGACGAACAGCACGGCGTAGTGTGCGATGGCTACGGCGAACACGGCGACGGCGCCCTCTCGCCAGCCCAGCTCCGCCGCCTCCCTCGCCGTCAGGAGGTTCGCCACCACCGTGATGTGGCCCGTCGGGTTGGCGGCCATGGACAGCGCCGTCCGGCCTTCGGTGAACCATTGCCCGTATACGGTGACGTCGAGCGCGAGGACCGGTGCCGCGAAGGCGCACCACAGGACGCGGCGCGGCGCGGCGCCCTGGGGCAGGAGCGACGACGGCGCCGACTGCAGCAGCAGTAGCCACGACGCCCACGGCGCGAAGAGATAGTTCACGGCGACGCGGTGCCGGAACTCTGCGCGCACGGCCGCGAACCGGAGAAGGCAGCGCGCCGCGTAGAGCGCCGTGAGCGCGACGAGCGAGAGAAGCGCGATCGACCAGAGCAGCACGGACGCCGCGGGGGGGAGATGACGGGCCAGGGCACCCAGAGCGCGCGGCTGCACATCTTCGTTGCCGTCGCCGTTGCCGCCGCCGCTGCAGAGCGTGCGCCAGAGCAGCGCCTGCCCGCACAGCGAGAGGCTGATGCGGAAGTAGCCCGCGTCGAACTGCGTCAAGATCGACGAGAAGCCCTCGAACGCCGCCGCCGTCGACGGCGCGTTGGCAGTCGCCGGCGCCGGCAGGGCGTGGAAGAGCTGTAGCGGTTTATGGCTGGTTTCCATGGTGCTTCGCGTGTTGCGGTCGTGTTGGATGTACGTGGTACGTTTGTGCTTTACTCCATTTATAGAGCGATGTTGGCTTGTTTTCTTTTCATTGCTGAGATGTGCAAAATGGACTCTTGCGAGTGAGGTGGAAACTAAGGTGGGAGATTTCATGTTGTATTCTTGCATGTTCTGATTTTGCTGACGATGTTACTATAAACGTGTACAATATTTTACTGGCTTTACTATGTTATTTTCAACTTCTTTTTCTTTATATCTTTTGGAGGTAGTGTCAGAAGTAATATATAATAAGATGGTAAGATGGTATGTATCATGTTATACATGGAAGCAACGGAGGAGCCACACGGGCAGTCACACGGGCTCTGTTGTTGCATATCCATTGTGTAGATTTTGGGGATTTTGGGTAAATCTACTTAGGAGTTCCATGACTCTCGGTTCCTCTCCTTATTTTAATGTGCATTTTATATTTTACCCTCACACATAACTCTATATTATAAACGCACATCAATACTCCCTCTTAAGATAGACCATGTATATCTATCATGCCCATCTTGTTACATAAAGTCACACGCTCTTTAACATTCAACCCTTTTATTAGACAATTAGCAATCTGCTTCTTAGAAGTTACAAACCATAGGCTTAAAATTTCTTCATTAATCTTTTATCTAATGAAGAAGCGGTCAATTTGTACATGCTTGGTTCGATCATGTTAAACGGGGTTGTTGGCAATATTGATAGCTGATTTGTTGTCACACCAAAGCTTTATAGAGTTGTCCTCTAGGATTCTTAATTCTGATAGAAGGTTTCTCACCCATAAGAGTTCACATAGGCTTTGAGACATAGCCCTATACTCTACTTCTGCAGTAGAATGTGATACCACAGGTTGTTTTTTACTTCTCCAACTCACCAGATTACCACCAACAAACACACAATAACCTGAGGTGGATCTTCTGTCATCAAGACAGCTCCCCCAATCTGCATCACAGTAACCTTCCATATTCAGATGCCCATTTCTCCTAGATAGCAACCTTTTGCCTATATTCCCTTTTAAATATCTCAAGATTCTATAGACATCATCCATATGATCACTACTCAGATTATGTATGTATCTACTTACCACACTCACAACATATGTTATATCGGGTCTTGTATGGCATAGATAGATGAGACGCCCTACAAGTCTTTGATATCTCTCTTTTTTACAGGATATCCAGATTCAGCACACAGTTTGTGATTTTGCTCTCTTGGCGTAGTGACTGAACGAGACCCGAACATACCTGTCTCATCTCGTAAATCCAAAACATACTTTCGCTATGAGAGCATGATTCCCTTGGAAGATCTCACCATTTCAATCCCCAAAAAATACCAAAGCTGTCCCAAGTCTTTAATTTCAAATTCTCTTGTCAAATTCTCCTTCAACCTTTCCATTCCTAAAGCATCATCTCCAGTGATAATTATATCATCAACATAGACAGCTAGAATAGTTATGTGTCCTTTGGAATGTTGATAGAATAAAGTGTGGCCTCCATTACATTGCTTATATTCCATAGTAACCATTGCACGTTTGAACCAATCAAACCACGCTCGTCACGATTGTTTCGGTCCATATAAAGACTTTTTCAGTCTTAGTACCTTACCTTCTATTTCAGTAGTATAGAATCTAGGTGGAATATCCATATAAACCTCCTGCTTAAGATTGCCATGAAGGAATACATTTTTAACATCTAATTGATATAATGGCCAATCAAGCAGCATAGGAAATCAATATTCTCATTGTACTCATTTTCGCAATTGGTGCAAATGTTTCATCATAGTCGATTCCATATGTCTTGCTATATCCTTTTGCTACCAGTCTTGCCTTATATCTCTCAACTTCTCCCTCAAGGTTCTGTTTCACAGTATATACCCATTTGCAATCAACAACCTTCTTCCCAGGAGGAGCAGGTACAAGCTCCCATGTATCATTCTTTTCAAATGCTGCCAACTCTTCAAGCATTGCCTTTCTCCATCTTAAATCTTGTTTGGCTTCTCTCTAGTTTTTTGGAATTTTAACCAGTTGCAGAGTTGTCACGAATGCTTGATATTCAACTGGTAAAGACCCATATGACATATAATTACTTACTTCATTGTCATATTCACCTTCACTATTGTTTTCAAAGCCATATCTCACTGGAGGCTTACCGGTGGTACTTCTTGCTTCTCTTCGCAAGACAATGGGTAGATCAATAGAGTGGTCTATCATCTCTCCCCCTGACTCAGATAATTGTTCTCTCTCATTATCACCCAGGTGAACTTGATTACCTTGACCACTTTCATCTTCATCAATAATAGTGATGGGTTACTTAGGATTTTCTCTCCTCCTCCTTGTATAAACACGCAGACTTCTTTCAGGGGGTGCCTCCTGTTCTCTCCCTCCTTGGACAATATCATTAACCACTACTGGAATTGAAACTAAACCATCCACAGCTCTCTTCTCATTTACTTGAGGTTCACCTTTAGACTCCACTTTCTCATCATCTTCTATCATTACTTGAGAATCTAGATCTCCAAAAAAAGAACTCAAATCTGTCTCTTTGCCATAGAAGGGAACTGACTCTCTAAAGGTCACATCCATACTTACAAAGCATACAATGTTCAGATGGGCTCCAACACCTGTAACCTTTTTGTCCAGCAGAATACCCCACAAAAATGCATTTAATAGCCTATGAGTCCAGCTTTCCAACCCGTGGTCTATGATCTCTAACAAAACATGTGCACCCAAAAACTTTAGGTGGGACTAAGAATTCATTTCTCCCAAATAATATCTCACAAGGGGATTTCATACCAAGTATTCTTGAAGGCATACGATTTATTAAGTGAACGGAGTCAAAACCGCCTCACTCCAAAGAAGCTTGGGCACATTCATTGTATACATAAGTGAGCGAGTTACCTTCCGAAGATACCTATTCTTCCTCTCGGCCACTCCATTTTGTGGTGGGGTATCGGGGCATGAAGTCTGATGTAGAATTCCTTCTCCTGAAAGAAAACTTTGGAATTCCTTATTCACATATTCAGTTCCATTATCACTTCGAATAATTTGAATAGAAGTACCAAACTGGTTCTTCACATAAGCATAGAAGGCCTTGAAGCATTCAAGTACCTCACTTTTATGCTTCATTAAATATACCCACATCATACGAGAATGACAGTTAATAAAGGTAACAAAGTATTTTGAACCATTGATAGAGGCAACTGGGGAAGTCCACACATCCGAATGGATTAATACAAAAGGTGATAAGCTTCTTAAACCCCTGCTCATATATGAGCTTCTAGTGTGTTTTCCATACTCACAAGCATCACACATTAAACTACTCTTGTTCACCTTAGACATCTCATGAGGAAACATTTTCCTCATGATATAAAAGGATATATGTCCCAAACCCACAATGCAATAACATCACCTTAGCTTCATCTCAACAGGCTGACAGAGCAAAATAGACTTCTCCCCTTGTCTTGCTTCTACCAAGATACCAGAGCCCATCATGCCATGTTCCAATTCCAAGATTTCTTCCAGTCTTCCTTTCCTGAATTAAACAACTTTCGTGATCAAGAAGCACCTGACAATCCATTTGATCAATTAGTGAGCTTATTGAAATAAGATTAACAAGAAAGGATAGATCATATAATACTGATGATAAGGTAATAGATTGTGTGCATTGAACTGTCCCAACACCTCTAATATTACAGGAGGTTCCATCCGCAGTTTTGATTGTCCCCTTATAAGAATGCGAGTATGGTGTATAGGATGTAAATTCATTTACTTTGCTTGTAACATGTCTTGATGCCCCTGAATCAAGTATCCAATTGGACATATGAGTTTGGTTATAAAGACCTAAGTCTGAGTGAACCGCATCAGCCACGATGTCGCTTGAGGATGTTGCTTCTTGAGTGTTCAATTGAGAACCCTTTCTAGCTTCCTTCCACTTTCTGAACTCATCTAGCTCATTTGGTGAAACTGTAACTGATTCTATGGCACACCCATCCACCACTGCATGGTTAGCTCTAGGACTTACTCTTCCACCACGAGTAGCACTTTCTCGGCTAGGACCCCCTCTTGTCACACCTCTGTCGCGACCCCTACCACGATTTGATTTGAGTGGCTGAGGACAATCACGGATCAAATGTCCCTTTTCACCACAATCATAACAAAATCTAGTCTCTTGACACCCTGCTACCACATAAGCTTGACTCGGTGAATTCGAGGTGTTACCCTTTATCACTTTGAGTCTTGTCTCCTCCTGTGCCATAGCTGCAATGGTTTCCCCAAGACTAGGAAGCTCAGCTAAATAGAATATGGCAGCACGTCTCCCTTCAATTCTGGATTTCATCCTCTCAAAAATTGAAGGACCCTCTTCTTCTCCACCCATTTCTTCACCCAGGCAACACACTCAAGGTGAGGTAACTCAATGGGATCATAGTGATCCAAATCATCCCACAATCGCTTCACTTCTGCAATATAATCCATCAGAGTTTGCTCTCCCTGTTTCAGGTAATGTATTCTATCATCTGTATCTACTAGCAGCATCACATTCCCAACATCTAAATACGTACTTGCAAGAGTCTTCCATATGTCTGAAGTAGAATAAGAGTATCAACAGAACTAGCAATTGTAGGGGTCATAGACTGGAATAAGCAAGTAACCACCAATGTATTAGTTGCATTCCGATTCTTCCACTCACTGCTCAGCTTATCTTTGGGTTCAGGTATCTCCCCGTTGATGAAGCCTTCGAGTTTCTTTGATTTCAACTGTAGCAATGCTCTTCTCGACCAAGTCAAATAATTTTTCATGCCTTCCAACTTGATATCAACAGGCATCAATTCCAAATTCTGGACCACATCAACTTCTTTACCCGAGGAGGAAACATCATCCTTCTTAGCAGTAAGCAGCTCTACCAATTTTCCATGAACCTGTTCAATTCCTTGATTTTCTGCCATAATCCCTTCTCAATCCCCTGATACCTGCAAAATACCTACCTCCTGTACCAGGCCAGCCTCTCCTTTTCTCTTCTTCTCCCTCTCTCTTAGCTTCTTTTCTTTCCTTCTTCCCTTCTTTTCTACCTCTTCTTCGCTACTCTTCCCCCTTTTTCTCTCCTTTCCTTCTTCCTCCCTCTCTACGCTCTCTCTGTCCTTCTCTTCTTTTTCCTTTCTTCCTCTCTCTCCTTCCTCTGTTTGGCAGCGAGCAGCAGCACCTAGCCATCATCCCGACCGGCACCCCCTGGCCGCAGCCCAGCCAAATGCCAAGCACCGCCCCCCTGCGCACGCCCGCTGCTTCGCCTCGCCGCTGCCGCCGACACCTGCGCACCTTCACCTCACCACCGTCGATGCTCTGTGCGTCGAGGAACGCCGGCGCCACCTTGAGCTCCGCGAACTCGTCGAAGAGTCAGCACCTAGGGTTTCACCGCTGGCTTCTTCCATCACGAGGACCTTGAGCAGGGGTTGCCAAATCTTGCTCTCCAGCCAGCGTCACACCAATGAGGTACGCCCCCCATCGCCGACAACACCGCCATCGGCTCCGATACCATGTAGATTTTGTGGATTTTGCGTAAATTGACTCAGGAGTTTCAGACTCCCAGTTCCTCTCCTTATCTTAATGTGCATTTTACATTTGACCCCCTCACATAACTCTATATTATAAACACACACATCAACACATTGTTAGCTTATTTAATAGAATATTACCGATGTTTGGAAAACGTGGTCAGTCACGAGAAAGCGCTACTCATCAATAGGGCTCAACGACATCACTAACTCCGTACTGTATGTCTTTTTTTCCTTGAAAACTAAGAACTTTGTTTCATTCAGAAACATAGTACATGATTTGATCATACAGTTACCTGCATTGAAATGATCAAATTGCCAGCATGACAACCGTAGCTAGGATAGGTAAGATGAGTTATATTTTGGCAATCATATGCGGCTCAAAGTTTCGCAGGCATAGGAGGTGGTGACTTTACCTCGCATGGAGGACCCTGCAGGCCCTGGGACCTTGAGGACCAGGTACGTGTAGTGGAGGACCGCCATGAACTTGGCGAGGGCTAGGCAGCCTAGTACCGCATGGTAGGCGGTCTCGAAGTCCATCACGTAGAACCTGATGAATTCGGTGTGGTAGTTCTCCCATGTTTCGAACATCACATGGAGAGAGATCACACCAAGAGGCAAGCTCGCCCTGCAAGGGACGATGCCATAGAACGACGAGTCCGTGGGCTCAAGAGTAGAGAGGAAGATCCTAAGCTTGCAGGGTTCCTCGAAAGAGGACATTGATGCTGCTCCCCCATCGATGAAGACGCACTTGAGGCGCACCTTGAGCACCACCGGGTCTACTACCAGCGGAAACCAGCCTGGCTTCGAGACGTCGGCCCATTGGTTGGCCCGATAAAAGGAGATCGGGATCTCCGACCACCGGAGGCGCTCAGGCAGCACAGTGGAAATGGCGTTCACCTGATGAGAGAGAAGCTTCTGCTGGCGTCAGCTCTCCGACATTGCTTCGCCACCGAGGATCATGTTGACGGTGTGGGTTGGCTCCTGAAAGCCGTCATCCCTCCGATGATCCTTCTTCTGGCGCTTCGCGTCTCCATCCCTCCTCCGTCGAGGTCTTGGGGGTCGGGGATTCTGTGCCTCCAGGGCCAACTGGTCCTAGAGGGTGTAGCATTGATGGATGGTGTGATTATTGTCCGGGTGCAGGAAGCACGGCTTGTCTAGTGCATCTCAGAGCGATTTGCCCGAGGTCTCTTTCCTCGAGCTTGGCCTTTCAATGGATGTGACCTCGGGGGTCGACTTTCATTTCACCTCGCCCCGCCTGATCCGTGGAGGTGGTCGGCGGTCCGCTCTTCTTGGTGAGCGTCGGTCAGGCTCTGCCCCCTCCTTTACTCGAGACTCCCTCGGGATTAAGAGCTCTAGGACGAGCATTTCCTGCCATTCGGCGTCCTCGGCATCGACGAGGCTCTTGGTGATGGAGATCATATCTGCTGGAGAGGTTGGCCAATTCCTAATGAGGAACCGGAACAGCTCGGAGGGCTTTCGGAGGCCCTCGGAGAAGATGCGCATGATGTCTTCATCGGTGATGCTCGCAACGGTGTTGCGGCGTTTCGAGAAGCATCGAATGTAGTCCCAAATGGACTCGCTAGCCCCTTGCTGAACTTGGCAGAGGTCGTAGCGTGAGGTTGGGCGCTGCCAAGTGCCCTGGTAGTTGGCGACGAAGGCGTTGCAGAGCGCATCCCAAGAGTCGATACAGCCCTCGGGGAGCCCTGCTAGCCAATTTATGGCAGTTGGGGCCAGCATGACCGGGAGGTAGTTCGCCATCACGTGGGCGTCACCGTTCACCGCCCGGACAGCCGTGCAGTACAGCTGAATCCACAGGGTGTGGTCGGTCTGGCCATCGTAGGGATCAATCCCGGTCAGGCGAAACCCCTTGGGCAATGTCACCTGTCGGAGGCTAGCGGTGAAGGCCGAGAATCCGTTGTGTCGTGGTATGGCCTCGGTGTCAGCGGCGCCATCAGGAGGATCGTGTGCTCGGTCGTAATCGTCCCAGCACTGCATCTCTTGGCGCCTCTGGTTCACGACGCAACGCTCGATGGTGTTGCAGGCATCGGCCTTCTACGTGATGATCTCACGCATGTCCCCAGTGTAAGAGTTGTCCTGGTGCTTCGTCATATGGGCATTCCTAGGGCGGCCACCCGAACCATCGGGGACAGCCCCGTCCCTTGTGGCTCGGTCCTTGGAGGGGCACGAGAGGCGGAGTGCCTGGCACTCTGCTGCTGCCAAGACCTTGAATGCCACGTGCTCCTCGTGGGACGCTCGGACGGGCCCGGGATGTTAATCTGGTCGACGGCCGCCTAGGTCATGGCCTTTGCCTTCCACACCTCCGGAGAGTCGGGAAGGCCGTTGAGCACTCGCTCAATGGCCACCAGGTTGGCCGCCGACATCCGAAAAACATGATGCCCCTCAAACTCCATGGTGAAGTCGAACTCCAGGCTCTGGGGTTGGACACGAGTGCGCTGGGCCTGCTCGCACCACGCAACCCATCCCGTATTGCGGTGACGGCAGGCGTTACGATGGGCATCAGACTCCTGGGAGCCCGTGACCTAATCTTCGAAAACCGTACCCGCCATCAAGACGAAGTTCCTCAGCCAGTGGTTGCAGGAATGAAGACTGGCCGCACAGCTGTTTTGCTAGCGCCGAGCATGAAGGAGAAGCTCGACAGGCGATCTTCTGAGTGCTAACCGCCCCGAGGAGCGTGGCAGTCTTCCTAGCGACGAACGAAGTGGATGATGGGATCCCCCTTGGTGAGGAAGCCGGACACGGGAGCGGCATCCTGCTGGGCGCTCAACCCGAATCCAAGCCGAGTCCGCCCTTGAGACCTCCGGGTTGGCAGTCAGGGGCTTGGGCCGCCAAACCTACGTAGTCGGGCGATCCGCTGGAGTCGAGGCCGCCGGGTGCGAAGCCGTGTGCCTCAGCCTCCCCACCACGCGCAGTCATGCGGTCGCACGCTCCAGTTCACACGAAGCCACCTGGGAGAGGGTGACACGGCTGAAGTTATCGGCGTGGAAGACAAGGCTCCCAAAGATGAACGTCGCCACGGTGGGTGTTGTGAAGTCGGTAGGGAAGATGACAACCATCAGGTCACCAAGAACGAAGAAGAAGCACCCCTGCCTTGCACGCCAACTGTCGATGGGTAGGTCGACAGTCCTCCAAGGGGAGTATCCGAGGAGGTGAGTGAGAGTGGTTGGGAAGCACCTCTCCTCTGGATCTGATGGTCGAGTCACTGAGACTAGCCAAGAAGACAAGAGACACAAGATTTATACTGGTTTAGCCCTTCCGAAGGATAATAGGCCTACGCCCAGTGTTCTTTGTTGGGGTGGATGATGATTTGGGATTACAAGTGTGAGTTCTTGGGGCTTTTGGAAGAAGCTAGCCAAGAACAGTCTAAGAGCAATTGATATCCTCCCCTTTCCCGGCCCGTCCTGCCCTTCCTTTTATAGTCCAAGGTGGGCAGTTACAAGAGGACTTGGGGGCCAAGAAAGCTAAAACTAAAGATCGAAAAAGTAAGCATAAACAACATATGAAAGGGTATATAGAGATCCCTCCGGGTCTTCCACGCCGTGGGTGTCTTGTGCCTTATCCTTCCTTGGGATCCCTCCTCCACAGGTACCACTCTGCACTATGCTATCGGGTGACATCATTCCTTGCCAGTTTGTCCCCTCCTTGCCTTAGCTATCCTTGCAAACCAAGTTTTTTCCCGAGGAGGCCGGAAGCCGGGTCAAGGAGTCGAGGTCGAGAAAGGAGTGCTGAGGTCGGACCCGAGGGAAGGTTTGGACGGCCAACCCTGAAGGGGGGGGGTCGGGCTCCCGACCACATCCCGAGGACTCGCAATCCGACTTCAGCTTGACTTCAACTCTAGTACATGTGCTACCTCGGGGTGACACCCCCACCCCAATGGTATGGTTAAACACTTAAAGTCTTCCCCTTTTCTCATCACTGTTTTGATATTAATATGATGGATTTATAAATTATTTGCTATTGTGTTTTAGTGAGGAGGAAAACAAGGTGACCATAAAGAAAGCCTCCAAAACAGATCTGTATAGCCTTCAGCAGATTTTATCTGGAAGACAGAGGGAGTTGCCGCAGGACACTATTCAAGTTTTTGTCCGCTGATCATGTTTTTTACAACGGAACATATTCCGCCCATAACTGAACTGACTTATGATTATGATTATGGGAGGAATATGTTCCATTGCAAAAAACATGATATGCGGACAAAAACTTGAATAGTGTCCCGCGGCAACTCTCTTTGTCTTTCAGCACCGAACTGCTGATGTTTGTACAGATCTGTTTTGGAGGCTTGCTTTACGGTCACCTTGTATTCCTTCTCACTAAAACATAATAGCAAATAATTTATAAATCCATCATATTAATACCTTACATTGATGAGAAAAGGGAAAGGCTTTAAGTGTTTAACCATACCGTTGGTTACCCCTCAAAGGATTAATCTGTAGTTATACCATATTCCTGCCTTTTGTATTAGCAGTTATACCATTGTCCTGCCTTTTGAAGCTCGAGTTTACATGGTAATCCTTGGACAATGGTAATGCCACACTCGAGCGAGTCGCGGTCGATGGAGTAGGTCACATTGGTCGTCTCGTCGGCAACCGCACCGCATCCCACTGCTGGTCCGTGAAGAGGCCCCGATGTCTTCTTCAAAATGATGTGTTGCAATGTATAGGAGTACCATGTGAACTCGAGCTTCGAAAGACAGGAAGCAAATGACACACTCGAGCGAGTCGCGGTCGAATAAGTAGGTCACCTTGGTCGTCTCGTCGGCATCCGCACCGCATCCCGCTGCTGGTCCGTGAAAGGGCTCCGACGCCTTCTTCACTGACCTTGGTCTTGTCTTCTTCAAAATGATGTGGTGCAATGTCTAGGATTACCATGTAAACTCCACCTTCAAAAGGTAGGAAGCAAATGCCACACTCGAGCGAATCGCGATTGATGGAATCTTGATGACCCGCTGGGAGAGGATGAGCCCTTTTTCACTCGCCATTTTGGTACTAGTGTTCAGAGCATCTTCTTGCAAGGTAGTAGAAGTCTTTGTACCGAGGAGCAATGGAGCATCATGTTGTTGACGAGAAATTTCTCTCACGCGCTGGCCTGGGAGATCTGCTTAACTCCAGTGCAGGTCCTTCTCGGCTACCTGTGTTGTGCAGGGCGTGCCAGTTGGTTTGATCTGTTAACCAACAAGAAAAGAAAAGAAACATGCCTTAAGTGTTAGGTTTAGATCCCCACTGTGGACCCCCGTTTTTGAGGCGGGAATCTTTCGTGTTCATAGTACCATTTCCCTGGATCGAGTAGTTGGTACCCACGAATACAGTACTGGATAATCAAGTGCACATGCACGAATAGTCTTACATTACCATTATTACATCAATAGGCCCGAAGACAATGTTCAACCCACAGGACCTTATGGTCCGAATACAACATAAAAACAGAATTTAGATAAGGCAGCGGAAAGAGGCAGCGGCTTGTCAATTGCCACAGGCAACGACCGGAGCTAAGGTCTAGTATGCGCCGTCAGTTCCTTCGCCCTCCTGGTAATACGCGTAGGGGTCTTCGGCTCTTCATTTCCATCTTGGAGGTTTGTGCGTATAGCAAGGGTGAGTACCAACCGTACTCGGCAAGCCAACACGAATTGATGCATATGATAGGGTTATTCAAAGAACATGGCTAGGGTTATTTTTGCGTAAAGCCAGTTTTCACAATTCTTTTCACAAACCTATCGACTAGCCAATCAAGTTTTAATTTTCACAGTTTATTAATCCGGTGACGGTTCTGTCTACCATCCCTCGTGATTCCAAGGATGGCTTCCCGCCTCCGGTTCGTCATGATTTTACGGGAATCTACCCCTTCTCGCTTATCGAGAAGTTGACCCACCACGAATGAAACCATCATGCATACCCATCCCAGCAATTTTAAGTTTAAAATCTAGCCAAGCGAAAGTCTTGTCACGATGCTCAATATCCGCGAGCACGGCTATTCGAATAGATTAATTCACTCACACTGCAGTGGATGTACACTTTACCCGTACTCCGCGACAGCCCAACAAATGAGCCTACGCCTCAACACATGAGACGGTCACGGCAAAGCCTTTTGATAACCTTGCTTTGGCAGTACCCGCTCCATGAACTTAAGCCCTCATGCACTCTAGCCGTCCTTTTCTAGCAGTGAGAGGAGTTCTGGCGCACCCGGGGTAAGGGAAAAACTTTCCAAATCTTTAAGTTTAATTAACATCAGTTTAATTCCACCACTCATAACAAAGGCCACAACCTCATTCTCATCCCATAACCACATCATAGAGAACCATCTATGCAAGGATACTGCCTCCGCTCGGCTATCTAGTCGGCTAGGTCTATACCCATTCGAGAAGTACGGTTGTGCGGCTCGTTTCCGGCTATCTCATGGCTCGGTCCTTAATTGACCAGGGTCGGCACTTGCCTTTTCCGGAATCCACCCGAATCATGCAGCCGCCCAGTCTAAAACATTTGTATGGTACTTTCAATTTTCATCAAAACTTAGTTCATCATTCTCATGGCCATGTGGCGCTCATGTCTCCACATGCCATATCTCAACTACCTTCCCTAAGGTAGTTGCCCAGGCACAAAGCTTTTTCATAAAGTCATGAGTATGCATAAATCTAAGTATAGCATGGCTAAGCAGTTTACCGAAGTTATTCTTCGGTTGTTTGTATCACATCGCGGGTTACAAGGAGTAATTCTAAAGGTAATCAATAGCAAGGTATGGCATAACAAGTATAGGTAACTCGTAAAGCATGCATATTTAGAGTTTAAAATAACATCATTTCGCAATTGGGATCGATATGTTCAAAGGGTGTGAAGACTTGCCTTGCTCGCACACTTGAGGGGTGGGATCTTCAGCGGGGTCAATGCCGGTTTCTTCAGGCGCTACCCGTACGTGCGAAAGATCATTGAATTCAGTTAGAATTCATTAAAATACCGAGAGATCGAAAAGAACCATAAAAGCCATGAAAACAACTCCAAAAGTTTTGCCGAAAATTCTACTCGAGTTAGAACAAGGGTTGCGAGGAAAATCCGGGTTTTGGAATCGAGTTGATGACCTAGGGTTTTCGCAAAGTCGGCGATCGCAATAAATTTGGAAATTATGTTTGAAAATACCAGCGAAGAAAATTCGTGCTCGAAATTTGAGGGTTTGAGCACAAAAGCGAAACCTATTTCAATGGCGGGAAAGAATTAAACGGAATCCGGATTTAAAAACGATGCGAAATGAAATTCCGGAAAACGTCCGATTCCGATTTTTCAAACTTTGCACTGAGAAAATATGCGAGAAAATAATTTATTTTTGCCCAAAATTTTACTTAAGTCATCCCAAAATATTTCCCAAATTTTCTAAAATTTTTCCCAAATTTTTCCCTATTTTTCTTTTCTTTTTTTCTTTTCTTTTCTCAGCGCACTATTCATCGGCTCCAAAGGTGTTCGACCGAACACCTCTACTTCTGCCTCCTCTGTTACGGCCGGCGGCCGGCGCAAGCACAAAAGGAGGAGGTGGCGGCTCGGCTTACCGGTGATGGCGACAGCAAGGGAAGGGCGGCGGAGCTCGGCGCACGGCGGCGAGGGCGCTAGGCGGTTCGGAAGAGGAAAAGGGCGGCGGCTTGCGGTGGCGTTCGGGAGAGCAACGAGGGAGGCGGCGGCGGTGCGGGAAAGGGGCGGGGTTGCCGGCTCTCTTATAGGCATGGCTGGGGGCGGGGGAATGGAGGAGGGGGACCGGCGCAGCTTGGGTGCCACGCGGCGGCTGCGGTTTGGGCCGGCTCGGTCGCGCGCGGCGTGGCGGAAGGGGCGCGGCGCAAACACGAGGCCACGTACGGCGTCGTGCGCGCGCGGCGCGCGGGCGGGGCGGGCGCGAGCGCGCGGCGCGCGGCGACGGCGGGCAGCGGGCGCGGGGCCGGGGCAAGACGGCGACGGCGGCGGGCGCGGCGCGGGCCGATACGACGGGCGGGCGCGTGGCGGCAACGGCGCTTGGCACGGGCGGGCCGGGCGCAGCGCGCGGGGTTGTCCGGGGCCGGGCGCGGGCGCGTGCGCGCTCACGCGGCGTGTGGCGCACGCGGGTGCGGCACGGTACGCCGGGCGACGCTCGGCGGGCGCGAGGCCGGGGCCGGGACGGCGTCGAACAAGTGGTGACCGATGAACAGTGTGACTTTTTAATTTCCCGATTTTCCATTTTCTTTTCCCATTTTCTATTTTCTTTCCTTCTAGAGATTCCAAAATAAACCCTAATATTCCAAAAATAATTTTTAACTTTATATTTTAAACTTTTTCTTGACTTTTATTTTTCCATAATTACTTTTCATATTTATTTAAATTTTTTTCTTCTAATTTTCATAATTCACCCATTCAATTAAAAATTTTTTTCCCAAGTTTCGAGTACGCCTCCCGAGAATTTTATTGTTCATTTTGTGTCTTAATTTATCTTCACCAAAAATTTTATTTTATATAGCCTGAAATGCGTTTTCGCAAATCCGCACTTTCCCTCGAATCCCTTTTTAAAACCCCGATGCGGCTTTCGCACTTCCGTTTCGACAACTCCGAAACCTCCAATTACACCGAGAAGGGAATTAACCACGTCCAAATTTATGCAACTGAGTTGGCAAATAAGGAGCAACAAACCCGAGAAGAAGCAATAAGCCAAAGTTTTTGAAAGTTCCGATTTTTATGTTCCGATTTCGGTTCTCCGATTTTCAGGATGTTACAAACCTACCCCCCTAACAATAAATCTCGTCCCCGAGATTTCTTACCGGTTGCTGAGTAGGTGTGGGTATTCTGTCCTCAGGAACTCTTCGCCTTCCCAGGTAGCCTCTTCTTCGGTGTGATTGCTCCATTGTACTTTGTACATGCGCCATGACTTGGTCCGTGTCTTCTTTTCCGCCTCGTCCAATATTTTGATTGGATGCTCCGGGTAGGTAAGATCACTGTGGACCTGGATGGCTTCTAAAGGAGCTTGCTCTTCTGGTACTCGCAAACATTTCTTCAATTGTGACACGTGAAACACTGGGTGGACATCAGAGATGTTCTCGGGCAGTTCCAATTGGTAAGCCACTTCTCCTCTCCTAGCGCTTATCAAGAATGGGCCCACGTATCTTGGTGCGAGTTTCCCTTTGACTTTGAACCTCTGAGTTCCCCGTAGTGGTGAGACCTTTAGATACACGTAGTCACCTTCTTTAAATTCCAATTCTCTTCGACGGGTGTCCGCGTAGCTCTTTAGTCGTGACTGAGCTGTTTGTAATCGGTCCCGAATCAAGCGAACTTTTTCCTCGGCCTCTTTGATTATGTCGGCCCGAATACGGTTCGTTCACCGGTCTCGACCACATTAATGGGGTTCGGCGGCGACCAAATAGAGCTTCATTTGGCGACATCTTCGGACGGCTTGATAGCTATTGTTGTAGGAAAACTCGGCGTACGACAAACATTTCTCCCAATCCTTGGTGAAATCCAACGCACGGGCTCTCGGCATATCTTCTAGCACTTGATTCGTCCTCTCGGTCCGTCCGTCGCTGCGGGTGGTAAGCGGATGCGAAGGCGAGGTGACTCGCGAGTGCCTCGTGGACCTTGCTCCAAAAATGAGATGTGAATTGGGTACCACGATCCGATATAATCCTCTTTGGTACACCGTGGAGACATACAATCCTACTCATATATAGTTCCGCTAGCTTGGCACTTGTTGTAGTTAGTTTTCACGGGAATAAATCGCGATCTTGGTGAGCCGATCTACTATTACCCAAATGGAATCGTAACCGATCGCAGTTTTGGGTAGTCCCACTATGAAATCCATGCCTATCTCGTCCCATTTCCATTCGGGATCTTGAGTGGCTGCAGCAAGCCTGTGGTCGTTGATGCTCGGCCTTCACCCTTTGGCACACATCGCACATGGCTACGTATTCGGCTACATCCCTCTTCATATTGGGCCACCAAGTATTCTCCTTTCAAATCCTGGTACATTTTTGTGCTCCGGGATGTAACGAATATGCCGATTCGTGGGCTTCTTTTAAGATCAATCCTCTCAAACCGCTTCGTTCGGCACGCAGATTCTTTTCTTGTACCACAAGATTCCCTTGTCATCTACGAAAACTCCTTAGCGCGTCCAGCGGCCATGCGTTCCTTGATTTCCTGGGTTTCCTCATTCCCTCTTTGGGCTTCTTCTATTTGAGTTCTCAGTAGGGGTTGGATTTCCAGCGAGTTCACTCCTCCGTGAGGAATCAGGTGTAGATTGAGTCTAGCCATTTCTTCTTGAAGTTCGCCGGCCATGCCTCCCAATCCCATGTGGTTGCATTGGGCTTTGCGGCTCAGCGCATCGGCCACTACATTTGCCTTGCTGGGATGATAATGGATTCCTAGATCGTAATCCTTGATCAACTCCAGCCATCGCCTCTGTCGTAGATTGAGATCAGGCTGAGTAAAGAAATATTTTAAGCTCTTGTGATCGCTATACACATCACAGTGGTTCCCGATCAGATAGTGTCTCCGGATCTTCAATGCGTGTACAACCGCGGCTAATTCCAGTCGTGTGTGGGATAATTCTCTTCGTGGGGTCGTGAAGCGTCGCGAGGCATACGCTACGACCTTCCCATCCTGCATTAACACTCCTCCTAATCCTTGCCGGGATGCATCACAAGTACATCACGAAGTCCTTGGTTGTCGGGTAAGGTCAAGATTGGGGCAAGTGGTTAACTTTTCTTTTAATTGATCGAAGGCTTTTGACACTTCTCATTCCACTCAAACTTCTTTTCCTTCTTCGAAGTTGAGTCATAGGTCGGGCTACAGTGGAAAACCCTTCGATAAACCGTCGGTAATAACCGGCCAAGCCCAAGAAACTCCGAACTTCCGTCACGACTTGGGTGCCTTCCATTCAATAACGGCTTCGACCTTGGCGGGGTCTACTGCTACTCCTCCGGCAGAAACCACGTGGCCAAGAAAAGCGACTTCCTTGAGCCGAACTCGCATTTGCTGAACTTTGCATACATGGTGCTCTCGTAGCTTTTCCAAGACGAGTCGTAGATGCTCCGCGTGTTCCTCATCGTTCTTGGAGTAGATAAGTATATCGTCGATGAATACCACTACGAATTTGTCCAGGTATTCCATGAATACCTTGTTCATCGAGTTCATAAAGTATGCGGGGGCATTGGTCAATCCAAAGGACATCACGTGAACTCGTATAAGCCGTAACGTGTAGAGAACGCCGTCTTAGGAATATCTCCGGCTCTAATCTTCAACGATGATATCCCGACCGTAGATCAATCTTCGAGAACACTGCGCACCCTTAAGTTGATCGAATAGGTCATCGATTCGAGGTAGCGGGTACTTGTTCTTGATAGTTACTTCATTTAGCGATCGGTAGTCCACACACATTCTCATACTCCCATCCTTCTTCTTGACGAAGAGTACTGGGGCTCCCCAGGGGGAAGAGCTGGGGCGTACAAATCCCTTCTCTTGTAGTTCTCGTATTTGCTTCTTGAGTTCCTCTAACTCGTTGGCCGGCATTCGATAAGGCCTCTTGGATATGGGGGCAGTACCCGGCATTAGATCGATAATAAACTCTATGTCGTGATCCGGGGGCATTCCGGGCAATTTCTCGGGGAACACATCCGGGTATTCTTGTACTACTGGCATTCCGCCTAGAGGTAGCATGGTGAACACTCCCGCAGCTTGTTCACATAGCTTTGGGTTTTGGTCCATAGTTATGCTCATCGGTGATCCCCATGGGGTGGATACCGTGACTTCCCTTCGATGCAGTCTATAATTCCATTGTTCTGGTCAACCAATCCATTCCGAGTATGACATCTATGGTTTGGGGTGATAGCACCATAAGGTTTGAGAGAAACACCACGTCTCTAATCCGTAGGGGCACATCAATGCAGGCATGGGGTACGGTTATGTCTCCCCGGTGATTGTACCAAAGATAGGTCTCCTAAGTGCTACTTGGTGTAGGTGGTGTTGTTTGCTTACCCGGGAAGATATGAATGAATGCGAGGCTCCAGAATCGAATAAAACTTTAACTGGTGCAGAGTTGATAGAGAACATACCCATCAATACGCTCCGGTCCTCCCGAGCTTCTTCGCCCGCACATGATTCACTGGCCACGTCGAAACCCGGTGTCGGCCTCGTTGGGTAGCGGGGTCTGAAGGACCTCGTCCCGCCGCAGGGGTGGGGGTTCCTCGGACGGGTGTTGCATTGGCGCCGGTGCGCACGGGGGTGTTGCGTGGTTTTGGGCAGCTATTGGAGTAGTGCCCGAATTCTCCGCAATTGAAGCAGCTCACATTCTTCCTTCCTGGAGCGGCTAGGGTTGGCGTGGGTGTACGAAGCTGAGGTGTAGCTGACCTGTTGACATGGTCGAAGGCGGGAGAACGTCCGGTTGCCGGAACGTTTGGCTTCCATCCAGACGGGGTGGCTCCCTTGGGGCGTTGTGGCGTTCCCTGAAATGGGCGAGCCATAGCGAGCCTCCTCTTGCGGTTATTGTCTACCACCTTTTGGTCATGCTCAAGCCGGACGACCTTGTTGATGAGGCTTTGGAAACTGGTGTGATCCTGCCCGATCATTGGTCCTCTCAGCTCGTCATTTAGTCCCTCAATGAATTTGTCCATCTTCTCTTCTTCGTCTGTCAGGTCACTGGTGGCGTAACGGGCAAGCTGGGTGAACTTGTTCAAATATTCTTGTATCGAGGTGTTTCCTTGACGCGATCTGCGGAACTCGTTTTCTTCATCCTCATGATGCACTGCACGAAATTCTCATGGAACGCAGCCGTGAATTCCTCCCATGTTGGTTCGCCGGCGTCTTCAGCTCGCGTTTCCTTGTAGGTGTCCCACCAGTCACTTGCGGGACCCTCCCGTGGTTAGTAGCGAAGACAACTCTATCAGCTTCTCGGATTCTGACGAGGATTAGCTTCTTCTCTATCACTCTTAGCCAATCTTCGGCATCCATCGGTTCTTCGGCCGTGGAAAAAGTGGGTGGCTTAGCTCTCATGAATTCTCCCAGACTCGATCCTCCTCGACCTCCCTGATTATTAGCAATCGCTTGGAGTAGCTGGGTCTGCAAAGCCATAACCTCCGCCAGGGTGGAGGGGTTGGGTTCTGGCGGGTTCTCGTTGGTTGCTGCGGCTCTGCGGCAATGTGCCATCTGAAGAAGATAGATGAATTAAGAGATCGGACCAATTATGGTTCCTAGGGGGAAATTTTTCTTCAAGTTCTTTTAAATGATCTTTAATCAACAAGCAGGGTGAAGTAATATTAAGCTCACGAATTAAAACACCGCAAAGCGATGCTTAGGTTCATCATATTACATAAGAGGGGTACATGGACTGTACACACACAGTCCTTCATGCCATGATAGCAACAACAATTATATCGTCCAACTACATCAACCAATTAAGGGGGAATAGAGAGTGGTTCGTGCTGCCGAGCTGGGAAGGTCCTCCCGCCTAGTCGTCCAACCATCCGCAAGAGCCAGGCGCCGGAAGTGGGTGGTCTGCTGCTGAAGCAAACCGGAGTTCCCATGGCTTGGAGGTGGTGGCCTCGGAGTCACGCCAAATCTTCCGACTCGGTGGCCGCGTACTTTTGCGAGCGGTCTGGCGGGTGAGGGGGCCTCCAGTGTGAGTCAGGCGACGAGGGGGAGCTTCCTCCTCCATTGGGTCGGTGTCGCTGGACTCCCATTTGATCTCCATAGGCTCTGCCTCAGACTCCGTGTCGGTGTGGATCTGGATGGGGTTATCCTCTCCTGATCTCGGCTCGGATGGTACTGCTACGGAGCTCGGGGTGGGTCCCATGGATGTGGCAGCAGCGGGGTCCACCAGGTATGGTGCAGGCTCTGTGCTCAACATAAAAGCTTGCTCCATCATGGCTTGAAAGGTATCCAAGCATGCTGGAGTCATAAGGTAATAATGGTCGGGCACAGGGGCAGGAGGTGATGGCACAAGCTCGGTGGAACTACCTGCAGCGTAGACAGGACGAGTGCGCAGCTGCTCCTCCAGCTGGTTGATTTGCTGCTTGCTCTTCCTGAGCTGCTCTTCCAGCTCTACCAGAGCTTCCCCACGGGCCATGTAGCGGTCCGAGAGTTGCTCATACTGGACACCATTGGCCTGCAGCTGAGTCTGCAGCATGTTTATCTGGTCTCCACAGCCTTGGTGGCTGTTGACCGAGATCATTGAGGCGTGATCGCTGGTCGTTGATCTCGAGCGGGCCTCCTCGTAACGTCGTCGCCGTCTCCGCCCAACGTGATAGACGCGTGACCATCGGGTTGTAGCAGCGGGGGTAGCCTCCACGGTGCACGGGTTGCCCTCTTCGTGATAAGGATGATGCACGAACTCGTCACCGTGAGTTCGGCACGGTGTATCGCATTAAGGCGAAGGAAGGCCTCGCGAGCCGCATCCTGAATAGCTGCTTCTGGTAGGTCCCGGTGGTAGCGAGTGTGGAAGCAGAAGGATGTCTCACTTCCCATGCGGGCTTCTATGGATACGGCTGCCTCCCAAGCTGGGTACACTTCGGAGCCATGCCTCTTGGTGTGATAGGTGGGTGGTTCCGGGTACCTCAAACACCATAGTAGGGACTGAAGTTGTACCACAAACCCCTCGTCTCGCGGGATAGTGACTTCCCAGGCTCCGTCGTGGTTTGACATCTGCTTTTGTAGGCAACTTAGGGTTAGAGGGAGAGAGCTATTATAATCATTTGGTAAAAGGAAATACGAGATGTAGAAAAGGTATATTTGCATTTTCGGAAATAATAGTTTAAAACGATCCTATGTAGGGATATTTCCCTTTAGCCAACTGGTTAGAGGTAGGGCGCCATTTGGTCTTAGCCTACGGTCGCATGGCTCGATACCAGCTCGTGGACCCCGTTTTGAGGCGGGAATCTTTCGTGTTCATAGTACCATTTCCCTAGATCGAGTAGTTGGTACCCACGAATACAAGATCTTGGATAATCAAGTGCACATGCACGAATAGTCTTACATTACCATTATTACATCAATAGGCCCGAAGGCAATGTTCAACCCACAGGACCTTATGGTCCGAATACAATATAAAAAATAGAATTTAGATAAGGCAGCGGAAAGAGGCAGCGGCTTGTCAATTGCCACAGGCAACGACCGGAGCTAAGGTCTAGTATGCGCCGTCAGTTCCTTCGCCCTCCTGGTAATACGCGTAGGGGTCTTCTGGCTCTTCATTTCCATCACCTGAAGGTTTGTGCGTATAGCAAGGGTGAGTACCAACCGTACTCAGCAAGCCAACACAGAATTGATGCATATGATAGGGTTATTCAAAGAACATGGCTAGGGTTATTTTTGCGTAAAGCCAGTTTTCACAATTCTTTTCACAAACCTATCGACTAGCCAATCAAGTTTTAATTTTCACAGTTCATTAATCCGGTGACGGTTCTGTCTACCATCCCTCGTGATTCCAATGATGGCTTCCCGCCTCCGGTTCGTCATGATTTTCTGGGGAATCTACCCCTTCTCGCTTATCGAGAAGTTGACCCACCAGCGAATGAAACCATCATGCATACCCATCCCAGCAGTTTTAAGTTTAAAATCTAGCCAAGCAAAAGTCTTGTCACGATGCTCAATATCCGCGAGCACGGCTATTCGAATAGATTAATTCACTCACACTGCGGTGGATGTACACTTTACCCGTACTCCGCGACAGCCCAACAAATGAGCCTACGCCTCAACACATGAGACGGTCACGGCAAAGCCTTTTGATAACCTTGCTTTGGCGTACCCGCTCCATGAACTTAAGCCCTCATGCACTCTAGCCGTCCTTTTCTAGCGGTGAGAGGAGTTACGCGCACCGGGGTAAGGGAAAACTTTCCAAATCTTTAAGTTTAATTAACATCAGTTTAATTCCACCACTCATAACAAAGGCCGCAGCCTCATTCTCATCCCATAACCACATCATAGAGAACCATCTATGCAAGGATACTGCCTCCGCTCGGCTATCTAGTCGGCTAGGTCTATACCCATTCGAGAAGTACGGTTGTATGCGGCTCGTTTCCGGCTATCTCATGGCTCGGTCCTTAATTGACCAGGGTCGCACTTGCCTTTTCCGGAATCCACCCGAATCATCCAGCCGCCCCAGTCTAAAACATTTGTATGGTACTTTCAATTTTCATCAAAACTTAGTTTATCATTCTCATGGCCATGTGGCGCTCATGTCTCCACATGCCATATCTCAACTACCTTCCCTAAGGTAGTTGCCCAGGCACAAAGCTTTTTCATAAAGTCATGAGTATGCATAAATCTAAGTATAGCATGGCTAAGCAGTTTACCGAAGTTATTCTTCGGTTGTTTGTATCACATCGCGGGTTACAAGGAGTAATTCTAAAGGTAATCAATAGCAAGGTATGGCATAACAAGTATAGGTAACTCTGTAAAGCATGCATATTTAGAGTTTAAAATAACATCATTTCGCAATTGGGATCGATATGTTCAAAGGGTGTGAAGACTTGCCTTGCTCACACACTTGAGGGGTGGGATCTTCGCGGGGTCGATGCCGGTTTCTTCGGCGCTACCCGTACGTGCGAAAGATCAATTGAATTCAGTTAGAATTTAATAAAATACCGAGAGATCGAAAAGAACCATAAAAGCCATGAAAACAACTCCAAAAGTTTTGCCGAAAATTCTACTCGAGTTAGAACAAGGGTTGCGAGGAAAATCCGGGTTTTGGAATCGAGTTGATGACCTAGGGTTTTCGCAAAGTCGGCGATCGCAATAAATTTGGAAATTATGTTTGAAAATACCAGCGAAGAAAATTCGTGCTCGAAATTTGAGGGTTTGAGCACAAAAGCGAAACCTATTTCAATGGCGGGAAAGAATTAAACGGAATCCGGATTTAAAACGATGCGAAATGAAATTCGGAAAACGTCCGATTCCGATTTTTCAAACTTTGCACCGAGAAAATATGCAAGAAAATAATTTATTTTTGCCCAAAATTTTACTCAAGTCATCCCAAAATATTTCCCAAATTTTCCAAAATTTTTCCCAAATTTTTCCCTATTTTTCTTTTCTTTTTTTCTTTTCTTTTCTCGCGCACTATTCATCGGCTCCAAAGGTGTTCGACCGAACACCTCTACTTCCTCCTCTCGTTACGGTCGGCGGCCGGTGCAAGCACAAAAGGAGGAGGTGGCGGCTCGGCTTACCGGTGATGGCGACGGCAAGGGAAGGGCGGCGGAGCTCCGGCGCACGGCGGCGAGGGCGCTAGGCGGTTCGGAAGAGGAAAAGGACGGCGGCTTGCGGTGGCGTTCGGGAGAGCAACGAGGAGGCGGCGGCGGTGCGGGAAAGGGGCGGGGTTGCCGGCTCTCTTATAGGCATGGCTGGGGGCGGGGGAATGGAGGAGGGGGACCGGCGCAGCTTGGGTGCCACGCGGCGGCGCTGCGGTTTGGGCCGGCTCGTCGCGCGGCATGGCGGAAGGGCGCGCGCAAACGCGGGGCCACGTACGGTGTCGTGCGCGCGGCGCGCGCGGCGGGCGGGCGCGAGTCGCGGCAGCGCGCGGCGACGACGCGCGAGGCGCGGGCGCGGGCGGGGCAAGACGGCGAGGCGGCGGGCGCGGCGCGGGGCCGGTGACGACGGGCGGGCGCGTGGCGGCAACGGCGCTTGGCGCGGCGGGGGGGCGGGCGCAGCGGGGTTGTCCGCGGCCGGCGCGGGCGCGTGCGCGCTCACGCGACGCGTGGCGCACGCGGTGCGGCGCGGTACGGCGGGCGCGCGGCGGGCGCGAGGCGGGCGGGACGGCGTCGAACAAGTGGTGACCGATGAACAGTGCGACTTTTTAATTTCCCGATTTTCCATTTTCTTTTCCCATTTTCTATTTTCTTTCCTTCTAGAAATTCCAAAATAAACCCTAATATTCCAAAAATAATTTTTAACTTTATATTTTAAACTTTTTCTTGACTTTTATTTTTCCATAATTACTTTTCATATTTATTTAAATTTTTTTCTTCTAATTTTCATAATTCACCCATTCAATTTAAAAAAAAATTTTTCCCAAGTTTCGAGTACGCCTCCCGAGAATTTTATTGTTCATTTTGTGTCTTAATTTATCTTCACCAAAAATTTTATTTTATATAGCCCGAAATGCGTTTTCGCAAATCCGCACTTTCCCTCGAATCCCTTTTTAAAACCCCGATGCGGCTTTCGCACTTCCGTTTCGACAACTCCGAAACCTCCAATTACACCGAGAAGGGAATTAACCACGTCCAAATTTATGCAACGAGCGGCAAATAAGGAGCAACAAACCCGAGAAGAAGCAATAAGCCAAAGTTTTTGAAAGTTTCGATTTTTACGTTCCGATTTCGGTTCGCCGATTTTCAGGATGTTACACCCACTGAATCGGCTAAGGGAATCCATGAGCATATATTTGCTATCCTAAACTATATTTAAGCCAAGCGACTAGAATGGATCGGCGATACCGAGACAGCATTAGTCGTTTAACCTAAATACAATAAAGGATAATAGATATATGTATTGATAACCTAGCCGATACCGGAAAGCTAACAATAAATTGGCTAGTACTCCGATGGTTCTTACGAAAAGATATCATCCTTGAACCAGAGGCTTAGCTCAGAAATCGGCTGTCGGCTGTCTATGGCCAGCCGATTTCGGCTCACGAGGTCCGACAAGAACAAGATCTTAACATAAGAGGCAGTCCTAATATAAATCTAATAATAAATATATTAAAAGAAATATATTAGGGCAGATAAGGCCGGCTGAAACTCCGGCACTGTCTCTTAAACATATAAATCTAACAGAACAGATCATTGGCAGTTCTAAAAACGACTCAATAGTTCAAACCTGATGCAGCATTAAGTATAAAAAGAATAATCCTGATCTGTCATAGCCAATTTATACCTCTTCGAGACGGTGGATACCGCATATAAACCAGCCAACCTTTGCACCTATCCTTATTGGCTGTGAGTTCTTGATAGAACTAGCCAATGGCATGATAGATCTAAACATTGATCTAGTTTATATGCGCTATATGATAAATGGCGCAGTATGAACTCCTGAATCTAATGTGTCATTACGATGAAAGCACTAGAAATAGCAAATCATACCACTAATGACAAGCATTTACCTAGGTTTGGGGATCGAAATGATGTAGCTCGTAGCCAAGTCAATTGCTCGTCTGAAGAAAAAGGGTGGCGATGCGCCGAAAGTTGATTGATTGTGATTGTGTTGAATAATGTTATAGGGAGTCTCGGGTCCTATTATACCCAAGATAAAATTATCTGTACAAACCCTGGACTCTATCTAAACTACTATTTAAAATACGACGTTATCCCGGGAAGAACCCACGCCATATTACAATTAAAAGTTTAAACAAACTCCTAAATTACAGATACAATTGCTGTTATAGGACTCTATTCATAGATGGCAATATCATTTAATCTAATAACCGAATCTTCTATCTATCTTCAAACTGCTGCACTAGAAACGACTTTATCTTCTCCGATCGTAGAATCGGCTATCGGCCGCCCTTGTCCGATCCAACCTTAGCCGATTGGCCTCACAGCCGATCGCTTCTCAGCCGATGCGGCCTCTGTTTCTCCGCCAAACCAATCGATCCGATTCTGCTTCACCCTTGCTAGGACTTAGGGATTCAATTACCAAATTTCGGTGTTAACACATGCCCCCCAAGTCCGTGATACAAAAGTGTTACGGATTTGCTTGCCTGTTCAAATTCCCACTCTTTTCTTGACCTAAACCGCTTCGGCTGCCCTGAGTGCCCTTTAAATAGCCCTTCACTTCAACCAAAACGATTACGCTTTCAAAACCCACTAACACCTCACAACCAAGCCTCTCCTCTCTCCTCTCCGCGGTTCACCGACGTCCGTCAAATCTCAGCGCCCTTCGTGAATTGGGCTTCATCTTCACCCCCAACAACTCTGATGGCCTCCACCGCCGTCGTGTCAAGCACCTCCGTCGCGTCGGCCACCGCTGCCGCACCAGCCGTTGCCGCCACACCGGCCGCCGCCATCGTCGAGTTCCCTAAGGTACACCTGCCGGTCCAAAACTCCTTTTCTTCGGATTTATTTCTCTAGTTATGTTTCCAGCCTCGTTGCATTCATCCTGCTTCTAGCACTTTTCTCCCCTTTCAAACTGTAGCGTTCAGCCATTCCTGATTAGAGTTTCTTTCTTTCACACTGTAGCACCTGTCACATCAAGTGGTCATCCCCAATTTGACCCAAGCACAGAGGTACTTTCTCCGCCCCATCGGCAACACCGATCCAGTCGATGTTATCATGGCCGAGACCAACAGGATTCCCTTCAATACCAACATGCCATCCCTAACCCACTGGAACGGGACCTTCAAATCATGGCCGACCACCGACACCGCCTGGGTCGAATGGTACAAGAGGGTGCAATCGGCCAAGTACACTCATTCAGAGGAAACTGGGATCGCCCAATGCCTGGCTCTGTCTGTTGCCAGCATGGAAAAGGACGAGTCACTTCTATTGGCTGCGACATATTTCTGGAACGACAGCTTCAACGCCTTCATCTTCCGGCAAGGGCTGATGACCATCACACTGGCCGACGTGTACATGACGACCGGGCTAGACATCCAGGCGTCGGCTAACCCCAGCAACCTGAGCCGAAAGGGGGCAGCATCAGTTCAAAACCATGGCCATCGGCGGGTGGAGCGGCTTCATCGCCCAAAACATGAAAGATGGATCCGTCGGCCACAGGGAGCACGCCGCATTTCTGGTGATGTGGCTTGAAAAATTTTTGTTCTATGGATCGAGCTGCGGGCCGACGGCCAACTGGCAGGTCATAGCCGAAATCCTAGCCGACAGGGACAAGGTCGCGCTGGGGAAGTACCTCCTCGGCTACTTGTATCAAATGCTGCATCAGGCCGCCGCAAAGATAGCCGCCAACGCCCCAATCAACACCGGTGGCCCCTGGTGGTTCTTACAGATCTGGTTGGTGCTGGTAACGCAAAAAATAGCCGGTCGGCTGCCCCTGACCGAGGCCGTCTTCCCAAGGCTGGAGCCAATCGAAGACGAGGACGGCAACCAGATCACCACCACTAGGTGCATGAGCTACGGAGAAGCAGCAGTTGCTCATGCCGGCTCAAGGCAATCGGCCGACCTGCTGGCCGAATGGTTCATTGCCCTCTACGACGGGCTGTCTCGCGAGAACCGGGCCTGGTACTTTTACCGGGACCGGGGACTGTTTGAGTTGCCGGCCGACTTCAATTGGGAAAACATCAACTCAGCCGACAACCCAAGGTGCAGGGAGCTGTTCGTCGTCGCTCTGTGCCCCTGCATCTTGCTGACTGGGATCCACCAGGGCCGATCAGTGGCCAAAAGCAACGAGTTCGATTACCCGTTGTCGGCGGCGAGACAGTTTGGTCTTGGGCAATTGCCCATCGGCTTTTATTATGCCGATAAGATTGAAACGAGGGGAGTGGTGAGCCAAGACTTGATAATGCATTGGCTGCTGAATATAGCCGGCCCTCCCCTTGGCGACATCGGCATGATGACCCTGGCGATCAAGAAAAGCGCGGCCTACGACCAATGGTGGGCCGAAATCAAATGACACATCTTTCACCAGCGGTCATCTCATTACGTCGATCTGCTCTGCCCGAAGAAATCCCTTCGGTAAGCTTCAAATTCCAAATGATTTTCCTCTTCTTATCATCGGCTGATATAGCCGATTAACATTCGCCCTCTGGTTTGCAGGAGACGGAGACGGAGCGGCCGACGGTGAGCGACTCCGGGCGCCCCATCAAATACCGTCTAGGTGTTCTGGACGGGGGCAGCCTCGCTCTGTCGGCCATTGGCTGGGGAGCATCGAAGCTGGCGTCGTTGCTGCGAGGGCAGGTGCGCCAGCCGATTGCCCAGAAGAAAAGGGCTGCACCACTCCTACAGCCGTCGGCCGCGCCTGCCCCCAAGAAGCTGAAAGAGAAGAAACCGGCAGCGCCAGCCGATAGCCTCCCCCCTTGGACCCAGCCGTCGCGCAGTTCCTTGATGCCGTCGCCAGCGAGGAAATGTCGGCGGCTGTTGGAGCGATGGCCGAACCCGGGAGCTCGAGCCATGAGTCCGTCAACGCTCCAGCCGACGTCCCGCCGGTCCCAAGTCCCCCAGCGAAAAATCGGCTGGTAAGCCCTCACTTCACCAAATTCGGCATCACGATGATATCACTTGCATCTGACCGAACAATTCTTTTTAGGTCAAGAAATTGGCTGGCCGCACTCCACGTCACGTGCCATCGGTAATCGTCTCTTGCAACTTGATTTGTAGAAATTAGCCGACTCGACCGCTAACTCTTCTTTTGCAGCCCCCACGATCCCCGTCGGCTGCCCCCCAGGCGTCGAGCGAGCACGTTGTGACTGTCGCGGGCGGCGGCAACGACGCCGACGAAGAGGCCCCGACGGATGCAGGCGACGAACCAGCCGAGCCAACCACTCCGACCCCGGTGCCCACGGTAAGCCGACTGAATTTGATGATCGGCTCTGTCAGCTCAATATCTTCTGATCATCTTCCTCTTTGCAGAACATAGCCGACCTCCTCAATTTTGACTTGTTGGAGTTCGAGGAGTCCGGCGAAATCGGCGAGGAGGCGTTGGTGACGCCGGCCGAGGACCTGAGGGCCACCCTAGCCAACATCGGCAACCGGCTGGAGGCCTCGCTGGATGCGCTGGTGGTCGACAGTGGTTCAATACGCGCACGCTTCAAGGAAATCCAAGGCCGCCGGAAGCTCTAGCCGACGCCATTGTGCCGCCCACCTTCATGGAAGCCCACCAACTCAAGTATGAACGGGCACGGCGGCGGATAGCCGATCGTCGCGGGAACCGGGCGCGATCGGCAACCCTCCAGTTGACCAAGGATGCTATTGAGAGCCGGAAATCCGCCTTCGACCGCCTAAAGACTGAGCCGGCGGCCAAGCTTGAGCAACTCCTCGCACACCAAGACCAGCTGATGGCCAATCTCGTTCAAGTCACGAACGAGATCAATGTCCACAAGGAGTACATGGCCAGCTTGCCAGCCGAAATCGAAGCTCAACGCCAAATTATCAAGGCAGCTGTGGCACATCTACGGGACCTGGTGAAGGGCATCCGGCCGGTGGCTGGGTCTGAGGCCGACGACGTCAGGGCCATTGAGGAGATAGACCAGATCAGGCGAACGGCATCGTCGGCCATAGCCCATTTCTTGAAACAATGAGCTTGTAACATTTTAACATTCTGAAATCGGCTACTGCCTCCTGTAATATATTTGTCAAACTTTTGTAATGGGCTTGAACTTTGATCAACTTGCTCGAACTTTGTAATCGGCTTTAACTTTTGTGTAGTATAGTCTATCAATATTTTGCAGCTGTGCTCGTGGATGAGATCGGCTTTGGCCGCACGTAGTATCTTGAATTGCTTATGCCGAAATCGGCCCTAGCCGTCCGTATCGCATCACATTCGCCGATTCCGAGACCACACCACAACCGTCGATGTTAACACTTGAATCACGGCTGTCGATCCAAATCACTTCCAACGCTTTTATTTGGACTGCCGATTACGAAGCTTAAAAAGTTTAAAAATTCCCGACGCCCAATTTTGCAATCTGACGCCCAATTTTGCAATTGGCTCGTGTATGTATATGCCCCCCAACTTTTGTTGATAGCTTCGGTGTCGACAAAATTGTGAATTCGAGCCGTTCGCACATCATTACCGTCGTTATCGGCCAATCATTAGCCGATCGTGGATGACTTAGGAAAAAAATGTTGCATAAAAATGCCTAAAGGCGATGCCTTATTGAAGCAAGACATCGGCTGTCATAAATCGGTTAAACAACCAGAGCCAAATCACAAGTTGATCCATACGCTTGGGTAGTATTTCTTCAGGTATTTTCCATTAAGAGCCCTTCCAAATACTTCTCCGTCTAGCCCTTCTAGCATGTAAGCTCCTTTAGAGACGCATTTGTGGACCTTGAAAGGCCCTTCCCAATTTGGTGACCACTTGCCGAATTTGTTATCTCTAGATCCAATCGGCAATATCAATTTCCAAACGAGTTCGCCTTCCTCGAAAGATTTAGGCACCACTTTTTTATTATAATGTTTGGCTACTCGTTCCTTATCCTTTGTAACTTTTTCCAAGGCCCTCCTCCTAGATAAAACTAAGTCTTCTGGTTCTTCCATCATCAGGTGATAATAATCATCGACTGTAAGTTGATCCTGTAGCTGAATGAGCCTTGAGCCGACGACGCTCTCCCATGGTAGCACTGCCTTATGTCCGTAGACTAGCTTGTACAGAGGGACTTGAATTGACCCGTGGCATGCCATGCAATACACCCATAGTGATTCGGCTAATCGATTGTGCCACTGTTTGGGGTACTCAGAGATCTTTCTTTTAATCAACTTAATCAAACTTTTATTTGAGGCCTCGGCTTGTCCGTTGGCCTGTGCGTAGTACGGCGAAGAATTAAGCAGCTTGATCCCCATGCCGTCGGCAAACTGAACAAACTCGTCCATACGAAGATAGATCCCTGGTCTGTTGTTATCGTTTGTGGAACGCCAAATCGGTAGATAATATGTTCTTTGACAAACTCGATTGTGTCCTTAGAATCCACTTTCCTCAAGGGAATCGGCTCCACCCACTTTGTGAAGTAATCTGTCGCCACCAGAATAAATGTATGCCCTTTGCTTGAGGGTGGATTGATCTCGCCGATCATATCAATGTCTCATCCTTTGAACGGCCAAGGCTTAATAATTGGGTTCATAGCCGACGCTGGTGCTCGTTGTATGGCGTCAAACTTCTGACAATCCTGGCAGCCCTTGTAATACTTGAAACAATCCTCCAGCATCGTCGGCCAGAAATACCATGCTCGGCGAAGCAGCAACTTCCTTTTGTGGGTCGATTGATGTGTGCCACAGATTCCTTCATGCACTTCTCCGACGGCCACTTTGGCCTGATCGGCTCCCAGACACTTGAGTAGCACACCATCAATCGTCTGATAGTACAGATCTTCATCGAGCAACACGTATCTTAACGCTTTGTATCGTAATTTCCTTGTAGCCGATTGAGAGGGATTTTTGAGGTAGCTGTAAACTTCAAACCTCCAATCATCGGCTGTAGTGGCAGCAACTTCTATGTCAATCTCTTTCAACATCGGCCGATAGCCCGATGCCCCTTGAGCTAAATTGTTAGCTTCTGTGTTCTGCTCTCAGGGGATGTGTTTCAAAGTAACTAGCTGAAAACCGTCCATTAATTCCCGGCATTGCTAATAATAGACCATCAGCGCATTGTTTTTGCATTCATATTCTCCTGATAATTGGCTGATGACCAACAATGAATCTCCCATTATTTCAATGGCGTCGGCTTCAGCTTCCTTGAGTACATGTAATCCTTTAAGGACAGCTTCGTATTCGGCTTGGTTGTTTGTAGCATGGGGGTTGATAGCAAAAGCAAACTCGAAGCTTGCCCCCTGGGTGAAATAATGACCAAGCTGATGCCGCAGCCGTTGGTGCAAACCGAGCCGTCAAACCTCAAAGTCCAAGGCATAATCTCCACTGAGCCGATCGAGTCATTTCTGTGCTCCACAATGAAATCAGCTACGGCTTGTCCCTTGACTGCCCTTGGTGCCTAATACCTTAGATCGAATTCTGTTAGCGCAAAAATCCACTTCCCAATTCTTCCTTTCAGCACTGGAGCCGATAGCATGTACTTAACTACATCGGCTTTGCAGATTATTGTGCACTCGTTGGATAGCAGATAATGCCTTAACTTCGTACATGAAAAATAGAGGCATAGGCATAGCTTCTCCGCTGGTGAATACCTTGTTTCCGCGTCTAGCAACCGTCGGCTGAGATAGACGATGGCTTTTTCTTTGCCCTCAACCTCTTGGATTAAAACGAAGCCGATTGACTTGTCATCGGCTCATAGGTACAGCTTAAACGGTATTCCTTTTTGTGGAGGCATTAAAACTGGAGGGGAACTTAGATAATCTTTTATGTTGTCTAACGCCTTTTGCTGCTCTGTCCCCCATGTGAATGCTTGATCGGCTTTTAGCCGACGCAATGGTGTGAACGGCTCCATCTTTTTTGAGAGATTGGCTTTGAACCGCCTGATGAAATTTATTTTTCCGATCAATGACTGGAGTTGTTTCTTGTCCTTGGAGGCTGAATTGTCTTGATAGCATTTATGCTTCTTGGTGTAACCTTAATTCCTCTTTCATGAACAAGAAATCCCAGGAACTGCCCGGCCGATACGCCGAACGCGCACTTAAGCGGATTTATCTTCAGGCCATACTTCCTCGTCCGCTCTAACACTTGTCTCAGATCGGCTATGTGGCCCTCTATCTCCCTGGACTTGACAACTACGTCGTCAATGTATATCTCTACTAGTGAGCCGATCATGTCGTGAAAAATGTAGTTCATGGCCCGTTGATATGTTGCCCTAGCATTCTTCAATCCGAATGTCATTACTACCCATTCATACAAGCCGATTGCGCCGGGACACCGAAAAGCGGTCTTGTGGATGTCCTCGTCGGCCATAAATATTTGATTATACCCTGCATTGCCGTCCATGAAACTGATAATTTTGTGGCCCGACGCAGCATCGATAAGCAAATTAGCTAACGGCATTGGGTATTCGTCTTTAGGGGTTGCCTTGTTTAGATCTCTGAAATTGATGCACAACCTAAGTTTACCATTTTTCTTTAACACTGGGACAATGTTTGAGACCCACTCGGCATATCGGCAAGGCCAAATGAATCCTGCATCGTATAGCCGAGTGATTTTGGCTTTAATTGCATCATACATATCAGCCTTAAACATCCTGGGAGGCTGTTTGAACGGCCGATAGCATGCCTTAATCAGCAGTTGATGGACCACTATTGATCGACTGAGGCCGGGCATTTCGAAGTACTCCCAAGCGAAACAATCTTTATATTCTTTTAACAAATCAATAAGCTAGGATCTATAATGAGGAGACAAATTTTTGCTAATGTAGGTCGGCCTCGGCTTGTCAATTTCCTCTAATTCGTCGGCCAACGTGAAACCTTGCCCGAGCTTGCCATCGTCTTCGTCCGCGGTGTCCACGCCGAAGACGCTTGAGCCCTCCACCATGTCTTGTTCAAAGCAGCAGCTGCGGCTTGTCATCTCCAATTGGCTGTATTGTGGAATTGGACACATTTAGAAAATCGGCTTGCCAGATTTTCCCAGACAAACAATCGATGCCTTTGATTTCCCAAAGCGACAAATCGGCATTGACGACACTAACTAACCTGTCGGCTGGCACGATCTCAATCTTGTCGTCGTCCATTGGATCAGGCTCTGATGCATCGTAGAAGGAATGCAGCAGTTAGCGTATATCCAATCCCTTCCGAGCAACAGGCTGTAAGACCCCTTCCCGTCGATGACAAAGAATGCTGTAGGTACGGTCTTATTGCCGATGGTCAGTTCAACGTTGAGGACGCCCTTAGTTTCTGATGGGTTGCCGCCGAAGTCATTGAGCACCATATTGGTCTTTATCAGGTCTTCGGCCTTCTGGCCTAGTTTTTCGAATGTTGCGTAAGGCATGAGGTTGACTGCAGCTCCCCCATCAACTAGCATCTTGGAAATCGGCTTGCCGTTGACGAATCCTTTAACGTACAACGGCTTCAAGTGCCGATTTTCAGTCCCCTCGTGTTTGTCGAAGATAGCCTGGTCCGGTGAGATTGCTAGCTTAACTAGGTCGTCATCGATGGTGTCTGCATCGGCTTCAGGAGCACTGAACTCGGCTGGTAGTACGAACACCATGTTAACCGATGCAGAAACTTTGTCTTTCCCTTTGGCTGCCCTCCTGGCTTGATCGGCTGGGCTCTCCTCGGCTTGCTCTTCGTCGGCTGCGGCAGTTTTCTCTTTGGGAACCCATCGCCTTTTGATCTTACCTAGCCGACGGTGCTGTTCGTGGATCATTTGCTGAACTTCGTCTTCTCTCCCTTCACGCTTAAGCCGTTGAATTCTTCTTTTTTGCGTCTTTGTGAAGAGATCGGACGGCACCATTGGGGATTGGCTGATTCCTCGTCGCCAACCTCTTCATCGTCGCGGTTGTTGTCATTGCGGTCTTCATCGACGAAGAAGTCTTGGTGGATCAGGCCGAGCCCATCATGGACGGACCGCCGCCTTTGGTTTAGCTGAACGGCTCTAGGGATGAAACGGGCTGGGCTTGGAGCCGATGAGCTCCTGCGCTCGTTGTCGCAGTGATCGTTGCATGCTAGGCAATCGTCCAGTGTTGGCAGTCTTATGCTGGATTCCCAGCAGTACCTGAAAAAATCACAATGCCAATGCAGATCGGCACTATTGCAGTTTACCTTGTATCGGCGGCTTTGGATCTCTGGCTCGCACCGACGAGGTGCTTCATTGCAAGCTTCTCCCTGTCGAGACCGGTGCTGAGGACGGTGTCAGCTATCTTCATGGATCGGCCGTCGGTCAGCCAATCTGATAACTGGGCGCACCATATTAATTAGCGCGGTGTGATATCCAATCGGCTCGTCTTCTACCTTGGCCCCGATCGATGTATTGACTAAGCCGTGCGCCATTATGTTCTGTCGATCAGCTTGCCTGGGGCCGGCTTGGACTGTGTTGACCGGGAAAGGGTTGCTGTCTACCTTCATCGGCCGATTTGAATCGATGAACTTCAGCTTCCCGGCCTCAATTGTCGACTGGATTTGCTGCCTGAAGACTTTGCAGTCGTTGGTGGCATGGGATGTGGAGTTGTGCCACTTGCAATATTTCTTCTTCTTTAATTCCTCAGTGAACGGGTTCGCGTGATTTTCAGGCAGCTGAATCTGCTTCTCCTTGAGAAGCAAGTCGAAAATCCCGTCGGCCTTGGTGATGTCGAAGTCGTATCGTTCTTCTTTGGCCGTCTTCAGTAGCCATTGGCCGACGATGGCCTTTTTGTTCTTGACCCATTCGGCTGCTGCCACTTCTGCGTCATCGTTGTCGGACTCACAGTCTGATTCAACGACGATCTGAGTTATGTTTTTGACGGCCTTCCTGGTGTCTTGGAATCGCTGCTCGTGGGCCATCACCTTCTGTGCCAAGTGGGCTAGGCTGTCGAAGTCCTGTGCAGAGAATCGCTCTCGGATCGACGCGATCAAACCATGAAAGGCCAAATCGGCTAGTTGGGCATCCGATAGCACCAGGCTGTAGCATCGGTTCCTCATCTCCCTGAAGCGTTGGATGTATTCTTGAACCGATTCGTTGTGTTTTTGCCTGATGTTGGTGAGGTCCGACAACTTCATCTCATGGTTGCCAGAGTAAAAGTAGCTGTGGAATTGTTTTCAAGATCGGCCCAGCTCTGAATTGAGTTGTAGGGCAATGAGGAGAACCAGGTAAAAGCCAATCCTGAAAGAGAAAGAGGAAACAATCGGACTCTCAAGACATCTGTAGTCGATGCTTCGCTGCACTGTGCCAAGAATCGGCTGACATGCTCGTAAGTTGAAACGTTATCTTGCCCTGAGAACTTCGAAAAATCTGGGATCTTGTATCGGTTGGGCAACGGAATCCGCTCGAAGTGCTCTGGATAGGGATCGCGCATGACATCTGCAATCAGATCGGCCCAGGTCCGGTTGTCCTACTGTATCGGCTCGTATGGTTCGTACGGTGCGGGTGCTTGCCGATACAGCAGTGGTGGCGTCTGAGGCCTGTAGTGATGGTCTTGACGGCCTCCTTGGTACTGGTAGTGATGATCAGCGGGAGGTGGCCGATGCGCCGGTGGTGGCGTTGGTGGTCCTGGGAACAGCTATCGGCCACCGGCGTTGTACCGCCTGTCCAGGTCAATCTGGGGAATCAACTCTGATTGTCGATTGTCGTTGAACATGATAGCAATCTGATCCTGGGGCAGCGGTTGCTGTCGGTTCAGCATGGTAATCAATGATTTTGTAGCCGACTCAGTTGGATTTGGCCGGCTGAGGATCCCTCCTGGCAGCCCTGGTTGCGCTAGTGGTGGGATCGGCCGATTCTGCGTGACCAACGTCCTATAACCAGGAAATTGGCCGTCTGTGAAGTACGTCAGCCCCCGCTACAGCTGGTCGGCTATCTTGGCGTCGACCACGGTAGCGATCATGTTGTTGAGAGTAGTGACCAGGATGCTACTTTGGTTAACTAGCGCGTGATGGACGGCCGAGTCGATCTGGTCTTGCAGGGAACATAGAGCCGAATCGTCCTGTTCCTGGATCAGCTCCTCCACCTTCTATTTGCCTTTTGTCTCACTAGAGGAGGATGCCTTGAGATCGTCCATGCTGAATTATACTTCTAATGCACGGCCCCGGATCTTGTTTGGGTGAAATATTGCAAGTAGTTGGCCTGGAGCTTTTTCACCATCTTCTTGTAATCGACTTGTTGCTTAAGCGATAACTTCTCCATCTTCACAGACACGATGTTGTCCTGGGAAACGTTGGGGCTCTGGAGTCGACCATCTTGCAGGCTGAGTCTATGCATCCGAGTCGAGCCGACAGAGAAAGTCCTACCGGGCGTGCCAAGAAGCGTGTTGACGAGAAATTTCTCTCACGCGCTGGCCTGGGAGATCTGCTTAACTCCAGTGCAGATCCTTCTCGGCTACCTGTGATGTGCAGGGCGTGCCAATTGGTTTGATTTGTTAACCAACAAGAAAATCAAAGAAACATGCGTTAAGTGTTAGGTTAGATCCCCACTAAATCGGCTAAGGGAATACATGAGCATATATCGCTATCCTAAAATATATTTAAGCCAAGCGACTAGAATGGATTGGCGATACCGAGATAGCATTAGTTGTTTAACCTAAATACAATAAAGGATAATAGATATATGTATTGATAACCTAGCCGATACCGAAAAGCTAACAATAAATCGGCTAGTACTCCGATGGTTCTTACGAAAAGATATTATCCTTGAACCAGAGGCTTAGCTCAGAAATCGGCTGTCGGCTCTCTATGGCCAGCCGATTTCGGCTCACGAGGTCCGACAAGAACAAGATCTTAACATAAGAGGCAGTCCTAATATAAATCTAATAATAAATATATTAAAAGAAATATATTAGGGCGAGATAAGGCCGCTGAAACTCGCCTTGTCTCTTAAACATATAAATCTAACGAACAGATCATTGACAGTTCTAAAAACGACTCAATAGTTCAAACCTGATGCAGTATTAAGTATAAAAAGAACAATCCTGATCTGTCGTAGCCGATTTATACCTCTTCGAGACGGTGGATACCGTATATAAACAAGCCAACCTTTGGACCTATCCTTATTGGGTGTGAGTTCTTGATAGAACTAGCCAATGGCATGATAGATCTAAACATTGATCTAGTTTATATGCGCTATATGATAAATGGCGCAGTATGAACTCCTGAATCTAATGTGTCAATACGATGAAAGCACTAGAAACAGCAAATCATACCACTAATGACAAGCATTTACCTAGGTTTGGGGATCGAAACGATGCAGCCCGTAGCCAAGTCAATTGCTCGTCTGAAAAAAAGGGTGGCGATGCGCCGAAAGTTGATTGATTGTGATTGTGTTGAATACTGTTATAGGGAGTCTCGGGTCTTATTTATACCCAAGATAAAATTATCTGTACAAACCCTGGACTCTATCTAAACTACTATTTAAAATACGACGTTATCTCGGGAAGAACCCACGCCGTATTACAATTAACAGTTTAAACAAACTCCTAAATTACAGATACAATTGTCGTTACAGGACTCTATCCATAGATGGAAATATCATTTAATACGCAATCTAATAACTGAATCTTCTATCTATCTTCAAACTGCTGCACCAGAAACGGCTTTATCTTCTCCGATCATAGAATCGGCTATCGGTCGCCCTTGTCCGATCCAACCTTAGCCGATTGGCCTCACAGTCGATCGCTTCTCAGCCGATGCGGCCTTTGTTTCTCCGCCAAACCAGCCGATCCGATTCTGCTTCACCCTTGCTAGGACTTAGTGATTCAATTACCAAATTTCGGTTTTAACACATGTACTCAAGCAAGTATGCAGTAGAAAGCTGATAGTTTACGTATTTTTTACCTGTCAATGCAGACGAGCTTTACACCCTCTTTGACGAAGATATCCTGAGCATTTGGGGTGACATGAAAGAAGACACCTATCACAAGAGTGACAAAAGATGGCAGGCGAGAAGGTAAATAGAAGCTGGAGGGTGCGAAGGCCATGGAGCTACAAGTGCAATGACTCCCGAGCGGGCGCAGATTAGGGGAGAAGCCTCTTCTCCCATCATGCACATCCAATATCTATTTTCACGATTTACTGTACACTTCTTCTCCAGTATTGTAGGAGTCGTAGTGCCCTGTTTGTACCCCATACATCCATCATTGCTCATGAAAAGCTCTATGCTTGTAGTATCCATCATTGCTAAAGGAAAGTTCACTAAAATAGTATTTATAAGTCTTTGCACTATTTTACACTAAATATTTATAAATACTGTAAAAATTTACGAGTAAATAGTAATTTAGAAAGAACATAGTAAATTACTACTTTCTTAAAAATTCTATCACTGACAAGCTCAAACTCAAGCTAATCAGGCTTAAGAACTAAGCCCGTCACCGATGAGATCATCGGTGACGGGCTAGTGCTTAAGCCTGATAGAGATGATGATCTCATCCGATCAGGCTTAATCTTTAAGCCCGTCACCGATGAGGGCATTGGTGACGGTCAATAATTACAACCCGATATAGATAATCTTATGCGATCGGGCTTAACTTAATCTTTACGCTCGTCACCGATGAGTACATCCGTGATGGGCTTTAGGTTAAGCCCGTTCGATGGTATTTTTCCATCGGCATTTCTGCACCGAACTAGATCTCATTTGTGACGGGCATTATATTAAGCCCGATTGAGATGAATAGCTTATTCTAAAGCCGTGACGGATGTGCTTCAAAATCCTTTAACGAGTGCGCTGATTCAGATCTTGTAACATACCCAAATTCTAGGGTCAAGAAGATTTTTGTCAAAACCAAATGAAAGTGAAGTTCTTCAATTTTGTGAAATTTTCATTTCTAACATAGTTTGAGTACTTCAACCTATTGCATGATTAAAATTTGAGAACTAATTAAAACTTTGTCATTCCTAACCTTGAGCATAGATGCAATCATACATGTGTGCATGTATATGCATAAAAGAATGTTTTGACAATGAGTCCTTTGTGCATTTGGATTTTGGTCTCGCATTTCATAATAGGACTCATGAGCATAACCTAAAAGAGTTAATTCACTAAACAAACCTATAACTAACCTTGGGTGGTAACATATGAACATAAAATTAAATTCAAAGATCATGTCCTCAGCTCAAGAGAAGTTTAATATAACCCCCATAACAATATTAGATGCATTTACGAAGTGGGAACACATATACAAAGAAAGGTCATCCAAATTCTCTAAAATAGTTCATGCAAGATAAAATCATGAAAAAAAATTCATGCAGGTGCCAATCACTATATTCAACTCAATGTAATTTTGGTACAACTAAATAACTAAGTTTGATGCCTCAAACAAATTAGTCAAAACAGTCACATAGTAGGCTAATTATAATTCTTAATCGGCTAAAACGGCATCATGTCTAAAAGTTCATTAAAATGCACATAACACTACTGGAGAAAGCCACAACTGTGTCCCGGTTCGTAACCCTCAGTAGTCCCGGTTGTCAAACCAGGACTACGAATCCGGGACTAGAGATGGGCATGCAAAAGTGGAAGTGGACACAGTGAACATTGATTGGGTCCATCTGCCGCTGCATCATCCACCGAACAACAAGATCCTAACCCTAGGAGTTGCACGAGGAAGCTTTATCCAATGGCCGAAGGAGCTCATTGACATCAAATTAACTCCGATGTCAGCCCCTCCATCTCCCTTAGGTGTTCCACAAGATGGCTCGATCGAGCTACAGTATGACAACGACTTTGACGGGTCTAGCCCGAATGGCTGCTCGCTCCGAACCATTATCTCGGAGAAGGGCAAGAAAGCAGCGTCGGAGCCATCTCTAAAAGTGTGATTTGAAGTACGAGAACCACTTCATTCGCATGTTAAGGCCTCCAGCACCAAAGAAACAAATTTGGGACTACCGACGCACGGTCAAGAAACAAAATTGAAAGAATTTTCTAGGGAGGAGTTCGTGAAAGACATTGTACAAAGTTATGAGCAAGAACTTCTAGAAAGTTTGGGGTGAAGAGTTATATTGATGTGCACAATATTGCGAAGGCCCTCGGGCAGCTAAATTCAAGTTCGGTGCTCCTTTGACCACCCCGAATATCGCAACATAGTTAGGATTTGCACTCAGATGAGAAGGATAGAAGAGTGGTACCTACAGATGGCAAAGGAGGGTAAAGAGATGTTCGCCGTCTTTTATAGGAACGAGGACTTCCATCACAAGGATGGTATAATATGGGTCCCATTTGAGGAACTATTTCAGCTATACAATCTGAGGGACTTAGACGTATCGCTATTTCAGCTATGGGCATTGCAAGCATACTTGAACCCCTCGCTATTATTTCTAAGTTGATATCCTTACGAGTGTTTAACTTGTTTCATTATGCGAGAATGAGGACGCTTGAATGTAGAGCAACCTATAACAAAGTAGGATTTCCCGATCCAGTGTTCGTCAATTTCAATCATATTGATGTCGGCCCAAGGTTCGGACTACCTCTACAACTCCTTTGTCAAGTTTAAGGACATGAATATGATCCTTTTGCCCTACAACTTTAAGTAAGTGCGGCATTTGTTGTTGTACATACAATTTGTGCTTGAAGATGTTAATTGTTCTCTCCCTTTGTATGCATCCGTCACTGGATCCTTCTTGCCATCCATTTAAATGAATCCACGATTCTCGTCATGGATGGATTGAGAAAACCACAAGAAGCTTTCCAATCCGTCATTGACATCCTAAATAAGGCACTTGTGAAATATAATAAGAAGTGTCATTGACACGCTGCATGTGCCGATATATTCCGGGTTTGCTGCCACCGTTCGTGCCATCGTCATGATCAAGGCACGAGCACATGTGGTTTCTACATGATGAAATTTATGTAATTTTTCCTGGAGGACCGCAACTGACACATTTCGGATTTTGAGGTTCGCCAATTTTGTTAAGACGTAAATACACGTTTCTAAACACATATTACGTTTTCACATATTCAATCCTTTCATTTGTAGAAATTAGATCTCCTGACAAGTCAGTTGTTGCCACATGTTTGCTTCGTCCTCGCTAAACAACTCTGTGGATTCATCCTCTGACATGTCATCTCGCCGGGCGGTGCATATCATGTTTCGAGAGCTTCAAATGGGCTAATGGCTTTCCTTGAGGCTGGGTACCCTAGTGACACTTTAGACAGTCTATGAACGATAAAGACTAAGCATTAGAGCCGATCCAATAAGCAATAAAATTATAATTTTGTCAAATGTGTTTATATGATGTATGTATGTGAATAGATGTGTGAATGTCAGTTATATGTAAATTTTTGTGAATATCAGATGTATGTGAATGTATGTGTAAGAGGATGCAAAGGGGAAGGGAATATATCTCTATTTCTATAATTTTTGCAGCGGGCATGGCTAGCCAAAAATAATAATATATTTTTACGAGAAAAGCTCATCGGTGACGGGCTTTAACTGATGCCCGATGGAGATGATAGTCATCCGTGACGGGCGTAAATTAAAGCCCGATTGAGTTGTTAGTCACCCGTAACGGGCTTAATTTAAAGCTCGATTGAGTATTTCGTCATCCGTGATGGGTTTTAATTGTAGTTCGTTTGAGATTGTATCATCGGCTTCGGGCCGTTGTTTGACTGGTCTTCGGGTCAAACCTATCGGTGACGAACGGAAGTTTAGGCCGACAAAAGATAATTAAAATCGGTGATGGACTTTTGTCCGATAGAGATGACTTCTCATATCTGTGACCTTTTCGTCGTGACGGGCGTCATACCCGACACAAATGAGGGTTGCCGCCCGATTAAGATGAGGATGACCATTGTAGTGATGCATATTGCATATATATGTATTTATATATATATATATATATGTAAAATATGTATGCATAATATATAAACAAGCAGCGAGCTAGCAGGAGTAAAATTAAAAAAACCTTTAGTCCCGATTGGTAACACCAACCCGGACTAAAGATGGTGAAGCCAGCCACGTGACATCATCATCTTTAGTCCCGATTATTTCAACCGAGACTAAAATAGATATCTTTAGTCACTACACCGGCACCAGCTATATCTAACGGGCATTAACGCTCATCTCTATCGGGTTGGCCCCCCGTCACTGTGAAAAGGTCACTGATGTGAGAAAATATCTCTAACGGGCACAAGGCCGTCACGGATGCACATTATCTCAATTGGGCCATAAATAGTGTCTGTCACAGATGAGTTTGAAAGTCAAACCAGTGGGGTTGAACGCCCGTCACGGATGACACATCTCAATTGGGCCTAGTTCTAAGCCCGTCACAGATGACAACTCATCTCTAACGGGTCGTAGTTACCGGGCCATCACCGATAAGGTTGACCAAACACGGAGTCAAATAATGTCCCGGTTTGTTGCCCGTCACGGATGACATATCTCTAACAGGCTTAAGTAGCCCGTCACGGATGTCCTATCTATCTCTATTGGGCTTTTAGGTTGAGACCGTTACGGATGTCCTATCTCTATCGGGCTTTTCCACAATGCCCGTCAGGGATGAGTTTATTATCCAAAAAAATAAAATTTGTTTTTTGGCTAGCCTCAGGCCTTTGCTAGCCATGCCCGCTGCAAAAAATGGACAGATATCATCACAGCCCAGCCCCAGCCATTCATCACAGCCACAGCAACAAGTTGATCCATTCACATATATATTCATCACAGTTACAGCAGCAAGTTGATCCACTCACATATATGTTCATCACAGCCACAGCCATATCCATATCCATTCACATATATATTTATCACAGCCACAGCCATATCCATTCACATATATATTCATCACATATATATTCCACAGCCACAGCCACAGCAAAATAACAAGTGTACTAACCCCAAAAACAGAAAAAAAAGACAAGTATAGATGGCTATTTATTTTTTGCAAAAAAGAACATGTGTAAGAACCAAAAAAAGGAACAAGTGTACTGCTCAAAAAAAGACAAGTGTAGATGGTCTGTTTTGTTCCAAAAAGGATCAAGTGTAGTTTCAAAAAAAAAACAAGTGTAGTTCCAAACTGGTCTTTACTTTTTGCTCTCAGAACAACTAGACTATATATGTAATAGTATGAGGAGCTGTGGTAGGTCGGGTGGCTTCCAAAAGATGTCCGTCGTGCCCTATGACACAAGGTTTGATGCGGACATCTTCGGAAGTCACCCAGCCTACAACACACCTAACTAATTTGAACTGTGTTTTGGATGTTGCAATTTGCAACATGTCTGAACGGCTCTAGTTCATCATCGAGCGAAATAATTGAAGGGTTACGCGGAGGCTACGCTAGCCAAAAACAAAAACTTTTACCGCGCAAACCAGGCACACTTGCAAGTAAGGGCCGATAGATCGTTACCAATTGGAGTAGAGTGCAGCGGAATAACCAATCAGGGCAATCCGATCCGGACAGTGTAGCCGATTCCCGGAGAGACCGATTTGCCAATCAGCCGATTCGAGTCGTCCGGCCGCGTTCTCACGCCTCGCTCCGATGCGTCCGACCACGCCGATTCCACCACGGCCGATCGCTCCGATTGCGGCCGATCCAAGCCGATCAAGAGCGCGCAACGTAGCAGCGCCTCTGCCGGTATCCACACGTCCGGGGACGAACGCCGTACACCCGTGTGCTAGCACGCGATGCAAGGCTAGGGTTTGGCTCGAAAGTGGGGAGGGTTTCCGTGGAGATTGATCTCGGCAATTTCTGTTGCACGCGATGCAATTCACGTCTCGCAGCTCTCCACCCCTCCCTCCTTTATATAGAGTTGGCCGACTAGGACTAGTGGCCGATCGGGACTCTATTTTTGAACCGGATCTCATCCGTATCTCATAGAGTTGGCCGCCCATACGTCGTAAGCCTATAGGACTCTATCCGATCGGATCCCTATCCGATCGAGCCGTATCCGAGTCCAACTCGAATGCCTGTTCTTATCCCCTTAAGCGTGCGACCCGTAGGTTCAGGTATACTCGGTTTCGGCTATAGTCTAACTTAGCCGATCGTCGGCTCGAGTCCAACTCAGCCGACTGTCAATAGCGGCGCCTAGCAGCACATATTGACACCATAGTATACAAGAATATAATATCGGCTCGAACCTGTAATGTGTACACAAATCCCTTTGCCTCACGATACCGGTTAAGCTATAGGCAAGATGTGTGCCATCCCTTCAATAGCTTAACCATTCACTCGAACCGTATTGGATTATCGTCGTTGATTGACTCCTCAATCAACTTAGCATGGCCATGCATTTCCATAATCCATTACCTCGAGGGCCCAGAGATATCTCTCCAAAGGAGGGGCAAATTCCATCTTGATCACTCACATCCCACTCCATGTTTCATAGCAAACCCGAAAACTACCTTTATAACTACCCGATTACGGAATAGCGTTTGGTAGTCCCAAAGTAGGCTACTACACATGTTGGAATCCATGGTGATCTCGGGTCTAAGGACTTTGTACCAACACTACCCGAGACCAACTAATGGCACATTAATTCTGTAGTGTCTCATGGTGGGTCTATCCAACAATGTGTTCTCCAACACATATGTCCATGTTTATTGATTTGGTATCTCCATACCCATGATCTATGAGACATGATCATCAATCAATAAACATGCCGATCTTAGAATCATATTTGTTCCAACAATATGACATATGATCAGGGATCGTTTAGAAATAGATTCATACATATCGAGTCTCATAAATAAGTCACGTACTTATTGATCAATACAAGATGTCTATTTCATGGAACTGAATAACACTTTATTCATTTATACATAAACATTGACGTGATATCCAACATCTCCATGTTGCCTCTAGGGCATATCACTAACAATAATTTAGTTACAGATGCATCAAAACCTGCAAAAATGTATTATAAAGAAAAGCAAGTATATACAGAAATAACGTGCAGAATTGAATTACAAAGAATATTTACAAAAATCAAATGTTTGTCGCACTGTCATTGCAAATGTTCTACCATTCGAGTCGATCGAGCTACCTAGGACCTTACTCTAAACATTCCTTTCGGAGACAATATATCATCTAGTATGAATTGTGCTATCTCCTCTCTAATGATATCAAAGTTGTTATCCGGAATGTTTGATAGTTTAACCTGCATGTGAGGCGCCAAGTTAGTCCACATACTTCAAAAGTTGTCGTCCTATGTATATAAACAATTGTAAACACACCTCAAGGTCGGGCAATGTCACACACCTCAAGGTCGGGCAATGTCACCTTGTCGCTAAGATTCGTATGTTATGGCGACGTGGAACCCACACCGGTCACCACTTGTTGTTTAATTGGGAAGTCTTTTTGTGGCCGAGTTTGGGATGCCCATCCTTATGCCTCCCGCCTTTTGCCACGTACGGGTCTCATGCCTCGTTCAAGACGGCTTCGATCCGGACCTTGTATATTTTTGGCTTGATATTGGAGTTAAGGTAGTGTACCAAACTCCACTTCGGCGTTATTACGAAGAATCCAATGACCCACTTGTACTCGCCGACATTTTCTATCAAAGAAAAATAACATTACTAACCTTTTACATATTACTAAACTATTGGAAGGTGAAAGTATTAGATGTGGCCTCGTTTTGCTCGAAATTGTGCATCAATTACAATCATTTGCAAGTGTAGATCCAAAAAAAGAACAAGTGTAGATCCAAAAAAGAACAAGTGTAGATAGTCTGTTCTTATCAAAAAAAGAACAAGTGTAGTGCCCCCAAAAAAGAACAAGTGTAGATAAAAAGAACAAGTGTAGATGGTCTGTTCTTATTAAAAAAGGAAGTGTAGTTCATGTCTTTTTTTTCCAAAAAAAGAACAAGTATCTAATACCCATTGCTCTTGTGTGCGCCTCATGCTTCGGTGAGGGAGAGGTTTTGTCGGCGGATCAGCTATGTTGAGATCCGTGTGCACTTTGCATATCTTGACATCACCTCTGTCCACAATCTCGCGGATGAGATGATATCGCCGAAGTATGTGTTTGGACTTCGATGTGACCTCGGCTCCTTGGCTTGCGCAATGGCTCCACTATTGTCACAATAGAGAGACATTGGACCGGTCGTACTAGTCATCACACCAAGCTCGAAACGAATTTCTTGATCCAAACAGCCTCCTTTGCGGCTTCCGAAGCAGCAATGTACTCGGCCTCCGTTGTAGAATCAGCAACGGTATCTGCTTGGAACTCTTCGTGACTGCGCCTCCGTTCGAGCGGAACACGAACCCAGATTGCGATCTATAATCATCCTTGTCTGTTTGGAAGCTAGCATCGGTGTAACCACTTACAACGAGCTCTTCCTCACCTCCATAGACTAGGAACATATCCTTAGTTCTTCTCAAGTACTTAAGGATATTCTTTACGGCGATCCAGTGACCTTCACTGGATCTCGATCTGATCTCGCTCGTAGCACTCAAAGCGTACGAGACATGCGGTGTGTACAAAGCATGGCATACATGATGGATCCAATTGCCGAAGCATATGGAACCATACCCATCTTATTCCGCTCATCATGTGTCCGAGGACACCGATTCTTGCTAAGATTGATGCCATGTGACATAGGCAAGAAACCTTTCTTGGAATCATGCATGTTGAACCTTTTCAACACCTTGTCAATGTATGTACTTTGGCTTAATCCAATTAGCCTCTTGGATCTATCTCTATAGATCCGAATGCTAATATATATGCTGCCTCCCTAAGTCTTTCATGGAAAAACTATTTTTCAATGAAGACTTGACGGATTCAAGCATAGGGATATCATTTCCAATCAGTAATATGTCATCCACATATAAGATTAGAAATACAATTGCGCTCCCACGACCTTTTTGTAAACACAGGCCTCTTCTTCATTTTTGATGAAACCAAACCCTTTGATTACTTCATCAAAACGAATATTCCAACTCCAAGATGCTTGCTTCAATCCATAAATGGATTTACGTAGCTTGCATATCTTTCCGAGCGATTACGGATCGACAAAACCCCGAGGTTGTATCATGTATACATCCTCGCTTAGGTTTCCATTCGGAAAGCCGTTTTGACATCCATCGCCATATCTCATAATCGAAATATGCAGCAATCGCTAGGATAATCGAATAGATTTAAGCATTGCGACGGGCGAGAAGGTTTCATCATAATCAACTCCTTGAATCCGTTTAAAACATTTCGCCACCAATCGCGCCTTATAGATGTGAACATTTCCATCCATATCGGCCTTTTCTTAAAAACCCATTTACACTCAATGGTTTTGACACCATCGGAGTGGATCAACCAAGTTCCAAACTTGATTGTCGTACATGGATTCTATTTCGGATTTCATGGCTCCAAGCCACTTGTTGGAATCGGGTCCCACCATCGCTTCCTCATAGGTCTTAGGTTCATCGTTGTCCAACAACAATATATCACGTTGTTCCTGTGTACTCGGGTGCACGACGTGATCTTTCGACCTCCGTGGGCTGGTGTATCTACAAGCGGTGGCGCAACACTTTGCACCTCTGTTGTGGTTACGTGGTTGAAACATTTTCGGTGTTTCTTGAACTTCTTCAAGATGCACCCTGTTCTCACTAACCCTTCTTGAAAGAAACTCTTTCTCCAAGAAGACACCGTGTCGGGCGACAAACACTTTGCCTTGTTCCCGATTATAAAAGTAATATCCCTTAGTTTCCTTAGGATATCCCACAAAGAAGCACTTGTCGATTTGGGTGTGAGCTTGTCGATCGTAAACGTTTTACATAAGCTTCGCATCCCCATATTTTGAGAAAAGACAAACTAGGGGTTGCCCTGTCCATATCTCATATGGTGTCTTTTCAACCGACTTAGATGGAACTCTATTTAGTGTGAGCGCAATTGTTTCAAGAGCATATCCCGAAAGATAACGGAAGATCACTTTGGCTCATCATCGACCGCACCATGTCCAACAAGGTGCGATTTCTCCGTTCGGACACTCCGTTCCATTGTGGAGTTCTGGCGGAGTTAAGCGTGGAACAATTCCACAATCTTTCGGATGATTACCAAACTCTTGGCTCAAGTATTCCCCTCCACGATCGATCGTATAAACTTGATTGTTTTCCCTAAATGATTCGTACATCATTTGGAATTCCTTGAACTTTTCAAAGGATTCGGACTTATGCCTCATTAAATAGATATAACCATATCTACTAAAGTCATCGGTAAAGGTAATGAAGTACGATAACCACCTCGGCCGTTGAGCTCATTGGTCCACATACATCGGTATGTACGAGTGCCAACAAGTCACTTGCTCTTTCACTGTGTCCCGTGAAAGGTGCCTTTGTCATCTTACCAAGTAAACAAGACTCACATGTCTCAAATGATTCAAAATCAAAAGAGTGAAACAATCCATCCTTATGGAGCTTCTCCATGCGTTTCTTATTTATATGGCCTAAGCGACAATGCCGGATAAACATGGGGTTTATATCATTAGAGAGTTGCCTTTACGTATTAATGTTATAGATGGGAGACGCTTCAAGATTCAAAACGTATAATCCATTCACCAATGGAGCATGAAAATAGAACATATCTCGAGATATATTGAACAACCATTGTTCATTGATCTAAAATCATATCCTTCCGCTTGCAAACATGAAGCGGAAATAACGTTTTGACATAGTGTTGGAACACAATAACAATTATTTAATTCCAAAACTAATCCTGAAGGTAGATGAAGTGGTGCGTGCCGACAAGCAAGCGTAGCAACGCTTGCTCCATTGCCGACGCGCAGTTCACCTCGCCCCTTCTCAATCCTCTACTTCTTCTCATTCCCTGCAACGATTTGCAAATATGAGCTACGATCCGGTATCAATACCCAAGAGTCGTAGGTGAAGTAGCAAGATTAATGTCTATAACATTAATACTGAAGCGAAGTCGTACTTTGCTTCTTCTTGAGATCCTCCATGTACTTCTTGCAGTACCTTTTCCAGTGGCTGTCTCCTTGCGGTAGAAGCAAACGGCATCCGATGCCGCCGACCCTTCTTGCCCTTCTTTGCATTAGAGGCACTCGCGATCTCATCGGGAGTTAACTTCCTCTTGGTGCAAAGTTTCTTGACAGTGGTTTGCGCTTAGCCTTCGCATCATCATCACATGATGACCGTTTTCTCGGATACTCTCCTCACTGTCTTTAGCATCCCATGCAATTCAGCCAAGGTTCTATCCATATTGTTCATGTGATAGTTTAATATGAATGGCTCGAAGCTCGGAGGGAGCGGCGGAGAATCACATCGAGTAGCCAACTCTTGGCTAAGGGGAAAACCTAGTTTTTCCGGACTCTCGATATAGCCAATCATCTTTATCACATGCGGATGACGGGATTCCCCTCAACAAGCTGCACGCAAACAAGGACTTTGAGGTGTTGAACCTCTCGGCCCGAGCTTCGTTCTCTAACATGCCACGCAGTCCCGAATAATAGTGTGAGCATCGTTGCTCTCATATTGCTTTCGAAGCTCGGGGACATTGTAGCAAGCATGAGACGGCTTATATCTAGGGCATCATTAGTGTGCTTCTCGTAAGCTCTCCGTGCGGTTGCGGTGGCATTATTTGGCAAATCCTCGGGATAGGGTACTTCAAGAACGTACTCCTTACGCTCTTGCTTGAGAACAATTCTCAAGTTGCGATACCAATCCATAAAGTTTGTTCCATTTAATTTTTCCTTTTCGAGAATAGATCGCAAATTAAAGGTACGGGCGTAGTATTAGCCGCCATTTATTCTACAAGAAAAACAAAGTTTAGCACAATGTTTATGTTATGTCTTTTGTTAAACGGTTTAAATAAGACTCCCATTACGTATTTTCCACCTTCCCTCTAGGTTACGTATTGGGTCAAGATCCACATGTTAGTTAATTTTCTAGTGAGCTTTGGCATCACTGCTAGAAAATTAGTAACATCGGTAAGCAACACCTTGCTAATCACATCTCTATGTGACTCTTGTTGTTGGTGTGGCATCTCCATGCCCGGCGCCAACCTATGCCCCAAGGCCCAAAACTGTTTTGATAGCCTTGTTAAGTAAACCAAATGCTCCTGCATGTATATGTCGACATATACCCCCTCGTGTTATGATAGAGAATGGCACTCGCTTTGGCGGACCCACCATTGACGAGCATAACGGTGACGAGTGTAACATTTGGAAGGGCATCATTACTACTTAATTTTGAGAGGGATGCTATCCTATCAAACAAACATATCACATATGAAAGCAAGAAGAATAGCATATAATGAAATAGTATGGCCCCCTTCACATGGTGATCTCCATCTCCATGTCGGCGCTGAGGATCTCCATCTTCGGCACCATCTTCCAAGTGTCGAATGCTTGATATCTTCAAACTAAGCTACTACTATAGAAGCTCTAATTGAAGATTACATCGACTCGCAGGTCGTGAAAGAATATTACAAGCATTGCACGTATGAAAGAATATTACGGGATTGCACATATGAAAGAATATTACATGCATCACATGCATCTCATACATACAATAGGGCCATACCATCTCAAAGCATTCTCTGCAAAAACAAGTTAGGCGTAGAAACGTTTTCTACCTATCGCAGAGATACGGCATCGAGACGACCTATAAGGGGGTACGCACACGGAGTCGTAGTGCCCTGTTTGTACCCCATACATCCATCATTGCTCATGAAAAGCTCTATGCTTGTAGTATCCATCATTGCTAAAGGAAAGTTCACTAAAATAGTATTTATAAGTCTTTGCACTATTTTACACTAAATATTTATAAATACTGTAAAAATTTACAGTAAATAGTAATTTACAGAAAGAACATAGTAAATTACTACTTTCTTAAAAATTCTATCACTGACAAGCTCAAACTCAAGCTAATCAGGCTTAAGAACTAAGCCCGTCACCGATGAGATCATCGGTGACGGGCTAGTGCTTAAGCCCGATAGAGATGATGATCTCATCCGATCAGGCTTAATCTTTAAGCCCGTCACCGATGAGGGCATTGGTGACGGTCAATAATTACAACCCGATATAGATAATCTTATGCGATCGGGCTTAACTTAATCTTTACGCTCGTCACCGATGAGTACATCCGTGATGGGCTTTAGGTTTAGCCCGTTACTGATGGTATTTTTCCATCGGCATTTCTGCACCGAACTAGATCTCATTTGTGACGGGCATTATATTAAGCCCGATTGAGATGAATAGCTTATTCTAAAGCCGTGACGGATGTGCTTCAAAATCCTTTAACGAGTGCGCTGATTCAGATCTTGTAACATACCCAAATTCTAGGGTCAAGAAGATTTTTGTCAAAACCAAATGAAAGTGAAGTTCTTCAATTTTGTGAAATTTTCATTTCTAACATAGTTTGAGTACTTCAACCTATTGCATGATTAAAATTTGAGAACTAATTAAAACTTTGTCATTCCTAACCTTGAGCATAGATGCAATCATACATGTGTGCATGTATATGCATAAAAGAATGTTTTGACAATGAGTCCTTTGTGCATTTGGATTTTGGTCTCGCATTTCATAATAGGACTCATGAGCATAACCTAAAAGAGTTAATTCACTAAACAAACCTATAACTAACCTTGGGTGGTAACATATGAACATAAAATTAAATTCAAAGATCATGTCCTCAGCTCAAGAGAAGTTTAATATAACCCCCATAACAATATTAGATGCATTTACGAAGTGGGAACACATATACAAAGAAAGGTCATCCAAATTCTCTAAAATAGTTCATGCAAGATAAAATCATGAAAAAAAATTCATGCAGGTGCCAATCACTATATTCAACTCAATGTAATTTTGGTACAACTAAATAACTAAGTTTGATGCCTCAAACAAATTAGTCAAAACAGTCACATAGTAGGCTAATTATAATTCTTAATCGGCTAAAACGGCATCATGTCTAAAAGTTCATTAAAATGCACATAACACTACTGGAGAAAGCCACAACTGTGTCCCGGTTCGTAACCCTCAGTAGTCCCGGTTGTCAAACCAGGACTACGAATCCGGGACTAGAGATGGGCATGCAAAAGTGGAAGTGGACACAGTGAACATTGATTGGGTCCATCTGCCGCTGCATCATCCACCGAACAACAAGATCCTAACCCTAGGAGTTGCACGAGGAAGCTTTATCCAATGGCCGAAGGAGCTCATTGACATCAAATTAACTCCGATGTCAGCCCCTCCATCTCCCTTAGGTGTTCCACAAGATGGCTCGATCGAGCTACAGTATGACAACGACTTTGACGGGTCTAGCCCTGAATGGCCTGCTCGCTCTGAACCATTATCTCTGGAGAAGGGCAAGAAAGCAGCGTCGGAGCCATCTCTAAAAGTGTGATTTGAAGTACGAGAACACTTCATTCGCATGTTAAGGCCTCCAGCACCAAAGAAACAAATTTGGGACTACCGACGCACGGTCAAGAAACAAAATTGAAAGAATTTTCTAGGGAGGAGTTCGTGAAAGACATTGTACAAAGTTATGAGCAAGAACTTCTAGAAAGTTTGGGGTGAAGAGTTATATTGATGTGCACAATATTGCGAAGGCCCCTCAGGCAGCTAAATTCAAGTTCGGTGCTCCTTTGACCACCCCTGAATATCGCAACATAGTTAGGATTTGCACTCAGATGAGAAGGATAGAAGAGTGGTACCTACAGATGGAAAAGGAGGGTAAAGAGATGTTCGCCGTCTTTTATAGGAACGAGGACTTCCATCACAAGGATGGTATAATATGGGTCCCATTTGAGGAACTATTTCAGCTATACAATCTGAGGGACTTAGACGTATCGCTATTTCAGCTATGGGCATTGCAAGCATACTTGAACCCCTCGCTATTATTTCTAAGTTGATATCCTTACAGAGTGTTTAACTTGTTTCATTATGCAGAATGAGGACGCTTGAATGTAGAGCAACCTATAACAAAGTAGGATTTCCCGATTCAGTGTTCGTCAATTTCAATCATATTGATGTCGGCCCAAGGTTCGGACTACCTCTACAACTCCTTTGTCAAGTTTAAGGACATGAATATGATCCTTTTGCCCTACAACTTTAAGTAAGTGCGGCATTTGTTGTTGTACATACAATTTGTGCTTGAAGATGTTAATTGTTCTCTCCCTTTGTATGCATCCGTCACTGGATCCTTCTTGCCATCCATTTAAATGAATCCACGATTCTCGTCATGGATGGATTGAGAAAACCACAAGAAGCTTTCCAATCCGTCATTGACATCCTAAATAAGGCACTTGTGAAATATAATAAGAAGTGTCATTGACACGCTGCATGTGCCGATATATTCCGGGTTTGCTGCCACCGTTCGTGCCATCGTCAGGATCAAGGCACGAGCACATGTGGTTTCTACATGATGAAATTTATGTAATTTTTCCTGGAGGACCGCAACTGACACATTTCGGATTTTGAGGTTCGCCAATTTTGTTAAGACGTAAATACACGTTTCTAAACACATATTACGTTTTCACATATTCAATCCTTTCATTTGTAGAAATTAGATCTCCTGACAAGTCAGTTGTTGCCACATGTTTGCTTCGTCCTCGCTAAACAACTCTGTGGATTCATCCTCTGACATGTCATCTCGCCGGGCGGTGCATATCATGTTTCGAGAGCTTCAAATGGGCTAATGGCTTTCCTTGAGGCTGGGTACCCTAGTGACACTTTAGACAGTCTATGAACGATAAAGACTAAGCATTAGAGCCGATCCAATAAGCAATAAAATTATAATTTTGTCAAATGTGTTTATATGATGTATGTATGTGAATAGATGTGTGAATGTCAGTTATATGTAAATTTTTGTGAATATCAGATGTATGTGAATGTATGTGTAAGAGGATGCAAAGGGGAAGGGAATATATCTCTATTTCTATAATTTTTGCAGCGGGCATGGCTAGCCAAAAATAATAATATATTTTTTCTGAGAAAAGCTCATCGGTGACGGGCTTTAACTGATGCCCGATGGAGATGATAGTCATCCGTGACGGGCGTAAATTAAAGCCCGATTGAGTTGTTAGTCACCCGTAACGGGCTTAATTTAAAGCTCTATTGAGTATTTCGTCATCCGTGATGGGTTTTAATTGTAGTCCGTTTGAGATTGTATCATCGGCTTCGGGCCGTTGTTTGACTGGTCTTCTGGGTCAAACCTATCGGTGACGAACGGAAGTTTAGGCCTGACAAAAGATAATTAAAATCGGTGATGGACTTTTGTCCGATAGAGATGACTTCTCATATCTGTGACCTTTTCGTCGTGACGGGCGTCATACCCGACACAAATGAGGGTTGCCGCCCGATTAAGATGAGGATGACCATTGTAGTGATGCATATTGCATATATATGTATTTATATATATATATACGTAAAATATGTATGCATAATATATAAACAAGCAGCGAGCTAGCAGGAGTAAAATTAAAAAAACCTTTAGTCCCGATTGGTAACACCAACCCGGACTAAAGATGGTGAAGCTAGCCACGTGACATCATCATCTTTAGTCCCGATTATTTCAACCGAGACTAAAATAGATATCTTTAGTCACTACACCGGCACCAGCTATCTCTAACGGGCATTAACCCTCATCTCTATCGGGTTGGCCCCCCGTCACTGTGAAAAGGTCACTGATGTGAGAAAATATCTCTAACGGGCACAAGGCCGTCACGGATGCACATTATCTCAATTGGGCCATAAAAAGTGTCTGTCACAGATGAGTTTGAAAGTCAAACCAGTGGGGTTGAACGCCCGTCACGGATGACACATCTCAATTGGGCCTAGTTCTAAGCCCGTCACAGATGACAACTCATCTCTAACGGGTCGTAGTTACCGGGCCATCACCGATAAGGTTGACCAAACACGGAGTCAAATAATGTCCCGGTTTGTTGCCCGTCACGGATGACATATCTCTAACAGGCTTAAGTAGCCCGTCACGGATGTCCTATCTATCTCTATTGGGCTTTTAGGTTGAGACCGTTACGGATGTCCTATCTCTATCGGGCTTTTCCACAATGCCCGTCAGGGATGAGTTTATTATCCAAAAAAATAAAATTTGTTTTTTGGCTAGCCTCAGGCCTTTGCTAGCCATGCCCGCTGCAAAAATGGACGAGATATCATCACAGCCCAGCCCCAGCCATTCATCACAGCCACAGCAACAAGTTGATCCATTCACATATATATTCATCACAGTTACAGCAGCAAGTTGATCCACTCACATATATGTTCATCACAGCCACAGCCATATCCATATCCATTCACATATATATTCATCACAGCCCATGACCATATCCATTCACATATATATTCATCACATATATATTCCACACCACACCACAACAAAATAACAAGTGTACTAACCCCAAAAAGAAAAAAAAAGACAAGTATAGATGGCTATTTATTTTTTGCAAAAAGAACATGTGTAAGAACCAAAAAAAGGAACAAGTGTACTTGCTCAAAAAAAGACAAGTGTAGATGGTCTGTTTTGTTCCAAAAAGGATCAAGTGTAGTTTCAAAAAAAAGAACAAGTGTAGTTCCAAACTGGTCTTTACTTTTTGCTCTCAGAACAACTAGACTATATATGTAATAGTATGAGGAGCTGTGGTAGGTCGGGTGGCTTCCAAAAGATGTCCGTCGTGCCCTATGACACAAGGTTTGATGCGGACATCTTCGGAAGTCACCCAGCCTACAACACACCTAACTAATTTGAACTGTGTTTTGGATGTTGCAATTTGCAACATGTCTGAACGGCTCTAGTTCATCATTGAGCGAAATAATTGAAGGGTTACGAGGAGGCTACGCTAGCCAAAAACAAAAACTTTTACCGCGCAAACCAGGAACACTTGCAAGTAAGGGCCGATAGATCGTTACCAATTGGAGTAGAGTGCAGCGGAATAACCAATCAGGGCAATCCGATCCGGAACAGTGTAGCCGATTCCCGGAGACAGCCGATTCGCCAATCAGCCGATTCGAGTCGTCCGGCCGCGTTCTCACGCCTCGCTCCGATGCGTCCGACCGCAGCCGATTCCACCACAGTCGATCGCTCCGATTGCAGCCGATACGAAGCCGATCAAGAGCGCGCAACGTAGCAGCGCCTCTACCGGTATCCACACGTCCGGGGACAGAACGCCGTACACCCGTGTGCTAGCACGCGATGCAAGGCTAGGGTTTGGCTCGAAAGTGGGGAGGGTTTCCGTGGAGATTGATCTCGGCGATTTCTGTTGCACGCGATGCAATTCACGTCTCGTAGCTCTCCACCCCTCCCTCCTTTATATAGAGTTGGCCGACTAGGACTAATGGCCGATCAGGACTCTATTTTTGAACCGGATCTCATCCGTATCTCATAGAGTTGGCCGCCCATACGTCGTAAGCCTATAGGACTCTATCCGATCGGATCCCTATCCGATCGAGCCGTATCCGAGTCCAACTCGAATGCCTGTTCTTATCCCCTTAAGCGTGCGACCACGTAGGTTCAGGTATACTCGGTTTCGGCTATAGTCTAACTTAGCCGATCGTCGGCTCGAGTCCAACTCAGCCGACCTGTCAATAGCGGCGCCTAGCACATATTGACACCATAGTATACAAGAATATAATATCGGCTCGAACCTGTAATGTGTACACAAATCCCTTTGCCTCACGATACCGGTTAAGCTATAGGCAAGATGTGTGCCATCCCTTCAATAGCTTAACCATTCACTCGAACCGTATTGGATTATCCGTCGTTGATTGACTCCTCAACCAACTTAGCATGGCCATGCATTTCCATAATCCATTACCTCGAGGGGCCCGAGATATCTCTCCAAAGGAGGGGCAAATTCCATCTTGATCACTCACATCCCACTCCATGTTTCATAGCAAACCCGAAAACTACCTTTATAACTACCCGATTACGAATAGCGTTTGGTAGTCCCAAAGTAGGCTACTACACATGTTGGAATCCATGGTGATCTCAGGTCTAAGGACTTTGTACCAACACTACCCGAGACCAACTAATGGCACATTAATTCCTGTAGTGTCTCATGGTGGGTCTATCCAACAATGTGTTCTCCAACACATATGTCCATGTTTATTGATTTGGTATCTCCATACCCATGATCTATGAGACATGATCATCAATCAATAAACATGCCGATCTTAGAATCATATTTGTTCCAACAATATGACATATGATCGGGATCGTTTAGAAATAGATTCATACATATCGAGTCTCATAAATAAGTCACGTACTTATTGATCAATACAAGATGTCTATTTCATGGAACTGAATAACACTTTATTCATTTATACATAAACATTGACGTGATATCCAACATCTCCATGTTGCCTCTAGGGCATATCACTAACAATAATTTAGTTACGGATGCATCAAAACCTGCAAAATGTATTATAAAGAAAAGCAAGTATATACAGAAATAACGTGCAGAATTGAATTACAAAGAATATTTACAAAAATCAAATGTTTGTCGCACTGTCATTGCAAATGTTCTACCATTCAGAGTCGATCGAGCTACCTAGGACCTTACTCTAAACATTCCTTTCGGAGACAATATATCATCTAGTATGAATTGTGCTATCTCCTCTCTAATGATATCAAAGTTGTTATCCGGAATGTTTGATAGTTTAACCTGCATGTGAGGCGCCAAGTTAGTCCACATACTTCAAAAGTTGTCGTCCTATGTATATAAACAATTGTAAACACACCTCAAGGTCGGGCAATGTCACACACCTCAAGGTCGGGCAATGTCACCTTGTCTGCTAAGATTCGTATGTTATGGCAGACGTGGAACCCACACTGGTCACCACTTGTTGTTTAATTGGGAAGTCTTTTTGTGGCCGAGTTTGGGATGCCCATCCTTATGCCTCCCGCCTTTTGCCACGTACAGGTCTCATGCCTCGTTCAAGACAGCTTCGATGCCGGACCAGCTGTATATTTTTGGCTTGATATTGGAGTTAAGGTAGTGTACCAAACTCCACTTCGGCGTTATTACCAGAAGAATCCAATGACCCACTTGTACTCGCCGACATTTTCTATCAAAGAAAAATAACATTACTAACCTTTTACATATTACTAAACTATTGGAAGGTGAAAGTATTAGATGTGGCCTCAGTTTTGCTCAGAAATTGTGCATCAATTACAATCATTTGCAAGTGTAGATCCAAAAAAAAGAACAAGTGTAGATCCAAAAAAAGAACAAGTGTAGATAGTCTGTTCTTATCAAAAAAAAGAACAAGTGTAGTGCCCCCAAAAAAAGAACAAGTGTAGATAAAAAAGAACAAGTGTAGATGGTCTGTTCTTATTAAAAAAGGAAGTGTAGTTCATGTCTGTTTTTTTCCAAAAAAAGAACAAGTGTGGATCAACTTGGTTATGCCTGTGGTTGTGGCTATGAATGGATCAACTTTGCAAAAAAGAGCATGTGTAGAACCCAAAAAATAAAATTAACAAGTGTAGATGGTCTGTTCTTATCAAAAAATATCAAGTGTAGTTCCCAAAAACAAAATAACAAGTGTAGCTGGTCTGTTCTTATCATTAATGTTGAGCATTCGTCACTGGCCAGAAAGAGGAGTTGAGAGAAGAAAGGTGAGGAAAGAATGTTGAGCATTCATCACTAGGCAGAAATTGTAGTGCCCAAAAAAACAAGTCTCGATGGTTTGTTCTTATGGTCTGTTCTTGAGCATTCATCATTGGCCAGGAAGAGGAGAGAAGAAATCCAGGGGAGTAGAGAGAAGAAAGGTGAGGGAAGGAACACATGGTTAGCAGCATCAGCACCAAAAAATTATGCATATCATAGTCATATCATAGCAGCATAACAAGATAGCTATAGTTACAGTTGATAAGCCAAAAACTAAAGTTGAAATCAACTTAAAATTATAGTTTCAATCAACAAAGTTGACTATTTCAATCAAAAAAGAAAACAATTTAAAGTTGACTGTGCCAGAAATATAACCCTAAAGATCTCATCTCATCGTAATATTAGCCACAGAATGACAACCAAACAGGGAAACCCTAGCGGCGGATAGCATCAAGAAATTAACAAACAGGGAAACCCTAAATATAACAAAAGATTAACAAAAGATTAAACCCTAAATATAACCCTAAAGATCTCATCTCATCGTAATATTAGCCACAGAATGACAACCAAACAGGGAAACCCTAGCGGCGGATAGCATCAAGAAATTAACAAACAGGGAAACCCTAAATATAACAAAAGATTAACAAAAGATTAAACCCTAAATATAACCCTAAAGATCTCATCTCATCATAATATTAGCCACAGAATGACAACCAACCAGGGAAACCCTAGCAGCGGATAGCATCAAGAAATTAACAATAGATGAACAAAAATTACAAGATACTAGCAGCAGATGAGCATCACAAAGTATCACATAGCATCACATAGCATCACATAGCATCAAGAATCCGCCACCGGTGATGAGAGGAGAGAAGAGGGGTACTAACCGGTGAGGACGGGCTCGGGGTCGAGGCAGCGACGGTGCGGCCGGGCTCGGGGTTGACGCGGCCGGCATGGAGGGAGGCGGCGGTGGGCTCGTGGTCGACGCGGCCGACGTGGAGGGAGGACTCAGGGTCGAGGACGGCAACGGGCAGCCGGGCTCGGAGAGGAGGCGGTCAGCGTGGAGGAGAGGAGGCATGAATGGATCTGGATATGAGAGAGGGATTGACTAAGTAACCCTAGTCAACTACATCTCTGACGGGTGTACTACTAAAGCCCGATATGGATGAATCATCTCTGACGGGCCCTTGTAGAAATCCCGATACGGATGAATGTCATCCACATCAGGCAGTAACACAAGGCCCGATACGGATGACTATCATCTGCATCGGGCAATGACATTAGTCCCGATACGGATAAGTGTCATCCACATCCAATACCTTATTAAATTAGTTTACAGTTGGGATTGTATTTTTAAAAAATATTATAATTAACAGATGAAGTAGAGCTTGTTCAAAATTTTATTCATACCACATCATAGAGCTTGTTCAAAATTTTATTCAATAGCAAAAAGTGCTTAAACTTGGCAAAGTTAATTATATCATGTTTAAGGAACCAAGAGAAGTGAATAATCGGAAAACAAGAAAACATCACACTTAAGAGAGAGGATCAGTGCATAACAAAATAACAAGTGTAGCTAATGCAACCCATACGAATACCTGTATTTATAGTGCAGGGTAGAGAGACTACTCATTGTATGTTCTGCAACCATTAAGGCACTGGTATAAAATACTTCGTCACATTCATCAATTTACAAATTATATTACTACAAAGACTCTATTTACAAGGATATGCCTTCCAAATGGTCTGAGCAAGCGTATGCCACTTCGTCTTCGGGATCATCGTCAAGTTCGATTTGAGTTCTCACATGAAGATTTTGGTTGTATTCTTCTTCATCGACGACGTTGTCAACCCCAATAATTCTTCGTTTGCCATCCCTAACAACGTGCAGCTTCTTGTTTGCGGGGTCTTTTATATAGAAAATCTGCTCGACCTGCTTGGCTAGGACGAATGGTTCGACCGTGTATCCAACCTTGGCCAGATCCACTAAAGTGAATCCTTCCTTGTCGACTTTAACTCCGGTTCGAATATTCACCCAACTGCAATGAAACAAAGGGACTTTGAAGCTCATGTAGTTCATCTCCCAAATCTGCTCTATGCAGCCATAATATGTGTTCGATCCAGCTTTATCCTGATATGCATCTATACGGACTCCACTATTCTGCACTGTGCTTTTGTTATCTTGTGTGACGGTGTAGAATGTGTATCCATTGATATCATACCCTTGCCATGTGTCAACATCCCAGCTTGGGCCCCTTGCCAACCTTCGTATTATCTCAGTTGGGTCATCGGTCGATCGTGCGATATGATTCTTGAACCATTCATTGAAGCGAGTAGTATGTTCTCTGTTGATCCACATGTCTGATCGACCCATGTTGTCCTGTCGGACTTTCGCTAGATGCTCCTCAAAATATGGAGTTACTTCAGCCATATGTTGTAGCACAGCGAAATGAGCCTGTGAATAGGTAGCTTGATCGGGAACATTTTTTTCTGCCTATTGTGCCAAGGCCTCCTATCCTTCCTTCGTGGCGAGACGTAGGAACTCCGATAGGATCAGTCTCGGCCATAAAGTCGATGCAGAACTCAAGAACCTCCTTCGTCGTGTACCCTTCAATGATCCTCCCCTCTGGTTTTGCTCTATTTCGAACGTACGACTTAAGAACTCCCATATACCTCTCGAACGGGTACATCTCCCTTAGAAAAGTTGGGTCACATATTTTTGTTTCTTCTGTTTCTTCTTATTCTTACTAGCTTGTTGTTCCGACATTCTCTTCCTCTCCGTCTTCCACTTGTCTTCATCCTTCAACTTGTTCCAACAATGCATTAGAGTGAAAGTCTTGTTCTCCTTGTCTAATCCCTTGAACATGCGTCAGAAACCTTCCCCTGTTATTAATTAATACATCAAGGTTTATATATTCACACGTAAATCAAATAGGAAAAAACAAATGAACAAAAGAAACAAATAAGAAAATAAACCTTGTCTTGAATGGTTGCACCACTTTGATGCCTACGCTCAATCGCTTCGTAGCATCCACGAAACTTGTTCACTTGGTCAAAAATAGTCATCCATCTATGCATAATGGAACTCTCAGTTGTCTTGTGTTTCTCGTAGAAAGCATGAAACTCTACTCCAGAATGAGCCACGAGGTTGATTAGCCCCCACACGGTATCTTTGCTCGCGTTCAACCAAGCTACAACAACAACTACATTCTCCTTTGGATCAAAGTTTTTTGTCCGTTTCGAATTAGGCCTTGAACAACGAGGGCGTGGAGCACCTCCACTTGCCTGCACAGGCACATAAATTGCTTCAACTTTATTATTCATCTCATCAATGTCCTGAGTGTCATGTGTTATGGTAAAATTGTATTCATCGAAGCCAGGGACAACATCCTCTCCTGCGACCATGTTTGTCCAATATTGTTCCTTCAACATTGGTTTCATCCTACAATTAAACAGAGGGATTGATACAATACCTACACAGTAAAATATCAGCAAATATACTTGCACAATAAAAGATATACTATTGGCCATAATGTTCATATCAAAGTATATAAGTGCATACAGGCTATATAAGTGCATGGTTTCTCTCCATTTATGCGTGCACTTCAGAAAATTCTAGGCAGCTCATCTATAGTACATTGTGAATTTCTCTTTCCATTTATTTAATCATAATATATGATGTAACCTGACACTACTGCTAGTTCATTAATCAAAAATGCAATCACATTCCTAAGAAATAGCCTAAGAAATCAAGTGGAAATGTCCCAAATGACAGTGCTAGTGAATACCGCAGAAGTGTTCCAATGAAGTGATAGTCAATTCAGGTTAACTTGAATCGAATTTACTGAAGTTAGGCTGTCCAAGTGAATGTTCCTTCCTCAAATCCACCACAAAATGAGCCTGAAGCAATGTTTTTCAACTCGATAAATCCCTGTTCTAAAGCAGCAGTGCGATCTTGAAACAAAGTGAGTGCTCCTTTTAGCATTACATTGATTATTCCAACTTGTCAGTTTCAAAAAAAAATATCTTGACCAAAAGATCAGAGAGCATAGTCAGTACAAAAGGATCTCAACAGAGCATAGTCATAAGTGCTAAATTTCAGAGAACCATTTCAGATAAAAAAAGAGTATATCTTCTTTACACCCAAATTTGGCACATAGGATCGAAATTAATTAGAATTGCAAAAATTTGGAAGTCCACCGGGTTTCCTCTGGATGGCCGGTCTGACCGCCGTGTATGGGCCGGTCAGACCGCAGCCTATATCCTGGTCAGACCGTCGGCATGTGGCCGGTCTGACTGGCAGAGTCCGAGACCGAGTTTGTTTTCATCGATACTCGGGTTTTCTTGCCTCGTAAGGTATGTTTCAGGTTTTTTAAGGTTTCTACCCCGAGTTGGACATGCAGGAAGACCTGTAGGAGGCAAGTCCAACCCCTATTTAAGGGCCAAGGCCAGTTCAATTGGGGACACACAATCTAGTCTCAAGTTTTTAGCCAATTGAATCGTTCTTTTACTTTTTTCACATTAATTCCAAGTAGTTCGTTTATCTTTGTCGATTTGCGCCGTAAATCGTCCATCGCTACGAGAGTGCGGCATCTCTTTATAGGTTTGTCCCGGAAACCTTCCAGTTGCCCACGAGACGGGCAATTATCTATCGTTCTACTTAAATCGGCTTCACTAGCCGGTTTAATCTACAAAACCCATCTTGATTTAGTTTTTTTTCTAGATTGAGGTGGTTGGTGACTCCATATCACCGCAGGGCCTTTACGTGTCCTGATCATGATTGTCTTCTTGACAAAAAAGTTACCAACATATCCTTTTCTTGGATCATAATGTATAATGTAGTACATCAAAAAAAGATGCACAAAACAGAACAACTACTACAAATTTCATTTAGACCAAAAGTGATGATTCCCCATGAATAAATCCCAGATTTCGGAATACTATAAAAGCTCATAAAACTTTCATTTAGACCAACTTTCAGATTTCGAAACAATCACTGGTACAATCAAATTTCAGAATTCCTCATCTACACAAGTTTCACTTCAGGAAAAAAACTATAAGCTAGATTGCATCTTGTCATTTTTTTATAGTGCACCACGAAATGAATCTGAAAATCATGAAATGGAAACATTTGCCACTTCTCAATACATCCAAGATATTGTCATTACATTTTTTTTACAATCGGTTCAGCTAAGCATAATCCATCCAAATTCAGTTCTGAGCAAAATTGTGGCTCTACTAGCCCAAATTGCGTACAGAGAGAAGAAGAGATTGACAAGGCGAGGTGCTGACCTGTCACGTGGAGTCAAGATGGGGATCCTCCACGGGATTCTGGTGGGCGCCCGGCCAGTCGCGGGGTCGAGTGAGGCGGAGGCGACTAGGCGGCGGCCGCGGGGAGGCGATGAGGCCGCGAGGTGGCCGCAGTGAGGCGGCGAGGCGGTTGTCGCGGTGAGGCGGGCGAGGCGGTGGCCGTGGGGAGACGGCGAGGCGACGAGGCGGTCGTGGGGAGGCGGCGGCTGCAGATTCTGCGAGGCGGGGGCGGCGGAGTCGAGCGGTGGGAGCGGCGGATTTGGCCGGTGGGAGGAAGGATTAGGCTTGGCGGCGCGGCTCGGGTGCAGTCTGTAGGCAGTGCGGGACGATTTGGCGCCGCGGGAAAGAAATATGGCGTCGTAGGAAAGGGTTTGGCGCCGCGGGAAGGAGGATGCACGCTCGGTTCCGAGCGCGTATTTTTCAGCACGTCGCTCCAGATTTTGCCAAGTGCGTAAAGATGGAAAATAGATATGAGAAACTGTTGGATACTAATTTTTCTCCTTTTTTCTAACTTCAAAGGATGGGAAAGAGGCACAGCGCACTGTTGGAGATGCTCTCACTTGTGTACGAGCTGCTGCCAGCCGCGTCGTTCACCCACCGACTTTCCGCCTTCTTCCCCGCCTATCCTCTTCCGACCTCTTCACCTCTGAATTTTTGTTAGTTTTAATTTTACAAAATTAAAATATTTACAAAAAGATTTCGTTTGAAAAATTTACAAATCTAGTCGCCCATCGCTCTCTAGGAGGACGATTTTTAAAAATCATCCCCCAAAGGACGATTTATCCGACGTGGTAGACGACCGTTGGTCTTGCCTAACAGCTGGTCCGAGGGTGGCCAAAATTTGCGGGTGGCCTCTTTATAGCCCGCCTGCAAAAAAGTCAGGTTGTCCTTTTGCAGGCAGCTCCCGCACAATGAAAAACACTCTCCTAAAGGGCTAAAGTGGGTCACCTGCAATATGCCCCTCCTTCGGTGGCCGGTCATTAGGCGATGACCAATAATGATCTGCCATGTCGATAAATCGTCCTCTGAAACTTCCAGAGAGCGATGGACGATTAGATTTGTAAATTTTTAAACGAAAAATTACTTTTATAAATATTTTAATAAAAAATTAAAAAGAACAAAAATTCTTTACCTCTTCGCTTTCTCTTTTAGGAACCACCAGCCACTGGATCTGATGGAAATAGAATTCGACTCGACAACAACACCCATCAATAAAGTGCGACCAGGCGAGCCATTCACATCCACATGTTGATTCGAGGAACCGATGGGACAAATATGCACGCTACGGTTTGCTCGCTAGCCCATGTTCCTTCATCTGTTCTAGATCTCCTAATGCATGAAGCACTGCTTTGGTCTGATCTCTGAGACTCTGACTAATACTTTGGCCAACCCGTTCTTTTTTTATAAGCATGCATGCTTTAATTTCGTCTGATCGCTCGAAGTTTCTTTCACATTGTAAGGACGTTATGTCATCACTGCCTGTAGAAATTAACTTTGCACCGCCTAATTGAATTTGTTTGATCTGCTTTGTAGGGATTCATGGATACAGCCATCACCCCAATTTCCATTCTTTTATCCTGCACACTTCATTGGATGACATTTTTATGATTCCAAATGAGTAATCAGAGGTTTGTGTTTAGTTGTTACAGCAATTGATGCAAATGTCAAAATGATCTGGTTTGCGTCTACTTATCTCTTACTTCAGTTCTTTCTTTTACATGTGAATATTGATTGCATAAAAATCTATTTTGGCTGTTTACGAGTTCACCAACATTCTGAAATTGCAGACTGAAGGGATTTTTCATTTTGTTCTTACCACTGTGACTGATCTTATCAATCCTTTGTCTCAGCCTTTTAGGTCTGAATTAAATGCAGAGAGTTAGAACAGTCAAGAGTCAAGACAGCAAGCAGATTATCACAACGTTTCAAGGTGTTCCCTAAATCCTGACAAGATAAAATTTATAATTCTGTTTAAGCACTCTAGCACATCATCACCATTAGTTATTTGGCACATCATGTTATCTATTACTAAGGTAGCATATATTTCCATCCCGATTACCTGATTATTCTTTTCTGTGAATTTCAAAATAATATTTATACCCCACCAGAGCTATATATATATATATATATATATATATATATATATAACATGTGAATAGTTGGACTAGAAGACGCTCGAATGAATTGGGACAGAACAATATAAATTGTCATCGGATACATTGCAACCTTTGTATGCACTTGATACTGTAGTGGTAAGGGGTGTGTGATTTCAACCTAAGGTTCCGTGTTCAATTCTCTATACGCTTATAATTTTTTCTTAATAAAACATTTAGAGGGACGTCTCTCCAAATCGTGATATGTAAGCTACATCGTGACAACATTTGATGAATAATACACTAATACATTGTATGTTAACTCATGACCTAAGTATGTAGGATCCTTTTGAAGTTTTGGCTAGCTAAAATGTTGATAAAAGAGTCCATTTATTTATCTCTTTAATTTTATAGCTTGAGGATGGATGCACATCCTACCCAATTGCTTAATTTTGAGTATGTTCCGCAGCAACACGTGAACTATCATCTAGTATATTTATATTTAGAAAAGCAAACAAGTGATGCTAACTTATTTAGTTATTTTTATTACATATTGTAATCTAATGTTTTATCCAGTACAAAGCAAGAGCATTTTGCTAGTTTTTCTAAAATGCGTGCACTTTGTGCATTGTTGATTGAATTAACTGGTCAGTCATACGCAGCATGTCGATGTCTTTGCACCCTTCGGATGAGTATAATAGACAACTGAAGCACACGCACTTGGCCAACTTGTGCCTTGCCTGAAGATTTGCAGCCCTTTTTTTTTATGACAGATTGCCCTATGTTCAACAGGAAACTGATACTGTATGAGAAGATAAGATTAGGATGGATGCATGTATCGCGTTCATACGCACATAAGAAATTTTGTATGAGCAGACAGCAAATTTCGTAACTGTCGGCAATATAGCTAGATAATTGACAAAACATGGTTAGCACCACTAGAAATATTGGAAGTACTATTAGTAATGGGAACTTCTGAAAAATGGTTGAAGTTGACATTGAACTTCAACAGAAAATTCTGACGAAAGGCCCAACTCTCATATTGCCTGTCGCTGTCGCAGAATGTTTCTCAATGACTTTGCTCCATAGTCTTCTGAGCGTCTTTATATGGTGTATTCTGAGTAAACTAATAGATTTTCCGTCAAAATGCAATCATACAGTTGCTTCTCAGATGGTGACTTTCGATATATGTAATACGGCTACCTTGCATACAAACAAGTACGCGACATATTTACAGGCAACAGACAGTAAGTGTAAAAAAAAGAGACAGAATTGGACTCCAGCTGTTGTTAAATTTTTGAAAGATTGAAAGCTACGGACTGAAAGCTATTGGCTGCCACTTCCGGTTCAATTCATCTATTACTCCCTCAATTTTTTTTTAGATGACGTGAGCTAACCAAAGTCAAATAAAAAAAACGAAGGTGGTATTAGCTTTGTAGCTTGTACCAGATGAACAAGGCCGGCCGACGCTGTAGCAACCAAGTCATTTTCTTTGATCAAGACGGAATATTCAGCGTGGATTTGACACCGTGATCGAGACAGCTCATGTAAGTTTGTTTTGACTTCCCCAGACAGAGTTGCAAGTCGGCGAACACGATATATACGAGAAGAAAGAGAGTATCGAAGAGTTGATTAGAAGATAACAGTAACAATTTTTCTACACAATACCTTAAATAGGTTTCAGGTGGAGTATAAGAGGTAGCGCGTGGAAAAACCAGTTTCGAGGGTTTGGCTATTGGCCCGCACAGAATAATTACATTATTCCGTACGGTCCACTTAAGCGATCGCACGGGATATTATCCCATGCGTTCGTTTAAGTGGACTGTACGGGATAATGCGATTATCCCGTGCGGCCCACTTAACCGACCGCACGGGATAATAGCGTATTATCCCGTGCGGTCCACTTAAGGACCCGCACAGGATAATGCATTTTTCCGTGCGGACCGTTAAGTGAAACGCATGCGATGATGTCAACTGTTGCTATATTTCTTTGATTTATTTTATTTTCATGAATTTTTTTGCCAAGTCTCACATTTGAACTACAAGTGATTAAAAAAATAGAATAAAATTAGTAGAAAAATTATATTCATGTTGTTTAGACATGCTTGAGTCATTATCCTGTAAATGAGAATAAATTTTGATTTTTTCTTCATGAAACATGATTAGGAACCTATTGACCAAATGATTTTAAAATTGTATAAATAGCAAACAAAATCGAAAAATCATGAAAATTGTCTGGATGTCATGATATTATACGTAGAGGCTGTGGTTAAAAATTGAGAGGGTTTTGAATATTTTATCAGATACGTTATCGCGTGCGGTCGGCTTAAGGGCCCTCGCACTCGGCAAAATTTTGAAAAAAAATTCTTCTCCACCCTCCAATCTTTCTCTACTATGTAAATACAACATGTAACTCCTAATTATAAAATTTGATAATTTTTTGATTGGTTTTGCTATATTTCTTTGATTTATTTTATTTTCATGAATTTTTTTGCCAAGTCTCATATTTGAACTACAAGTGATTAAGAAAATAAAATAAAATTAGTGAAAAAATTATATTCATATTGTTTAGACAGGCTTGAGTCATTATCCTGTAAATGAGAATAAATTTTGAATTTTTCTTTATGAAACATGATTAGGAACCTATTGACCAAATGATTTTAAAATTGTATAAATAGCAAACGAAGTCGGAAAATCATAAAAATTGTCTGGATGTCATGATATTATACGTAGAGGCTGTGATAAAAAATTGAGAAGGTTTCGAATATTTTATCACATACGACGCTCACAAAACCGAAGATTCTCCAGAGAAGATCAGAAGTGTTGAGAAGGATTGGTTAGATTTGCGAGAGAAAGTGACGGCCGAATTGTCTTTTGATTCCAAAAATTTTTTTATAGGCAATAATTAGCATATATTGATGTATGGAAAAGTTTGGTAATTTTTTGAATCAGTTTGATAATTTTTTTATTAATATTCAATTTGATGAAAAAAGAGAGGGGTCGATTATTAAGCGGCCCGCACGGAAGATCATTTTCCCATGCGGGCCACTTAAACCGCCCGCACACCGCCCGCACAGGAATATCGTTTTCCCGTGCGGGCCGTTAAGCCGCCCGCACGCGATAATCGCCGCCTATATAACGGCCGCGCGGGCTCCCAAAAATTCCAAGTCCCCGGTGAAAACAGATCTAGCGCCGCCAGGCTGTCGAAATTTCGCACCCTCGCCACGCCGAGCAACCGCCGCCCTCACCGAGTGATCCGCCGCCTAACTCCTCCCCACCGACCGCATCCGCCCCTTCACAGACCTCACCTTGCCCTCGTCGTCGACCGCCACCGCGTCCTAGCCGTCTTGCCCTCGCCGCCCATCCCCCGATGTCGCCCGACCGTCGACTTCACCGACGCCGACGCCGGCCTCATCGACCTCGACCGCGTGTGCCACCGACGTCGTCAGCATCCGTTGGCCTCAACCAACTCCTCCCCGCCGGCCGCCAGCCGCCTCCACCGTGCCACAAACCGCCGCCTGCCCTACCGCGCCACCGACCGTCAACCTCCTCACCGCCACCGGTTAGTCATTCAAATTTTAACTTTTGTTGATTCTTGTAAATTTTGTGATTTGTGTTGCGATGTGAAATGTGCTGTAAGATATGTGTTGATGTGAAATCTTGTTGATGTGAGATATGTGTTGATGTGAGATATGTGCTATGAAATGTGGTGTGAAATCTTGTAAATTTTTTTGATGGAACTATAGTTGATGAATTTTTGATGGACTGTTATTTGATGGACTGTTGATTTCACTGTAAGGACTGTTATTTGATGAACTGTTGATGGACATTCTGACTAACTTGAATAATACCAACTTGACATGCATTAGCAAATTGATTCAATTCAATCACATGATTATCTATTGTGAAATGCATGACTTGTATTTTGAATGATTTCTACATGATCTCTGCCATGCTACTTCAACTATGGATTGGCCATATAGTTATGTCGCTATATAAACTATACGCTGTGGTTATTTCTGTATAAACTATACGGACGGACGTGGACGGATGAACGCACGAACGGACGAACGACCGAACGAACGAACGACCGAACGAACGAGTGTTCATTCGGTCGTTCGTTCGGTCGTTTGTTTTTGGATGAATTTTAGATTTTAGGTTAGATTTTAAATATTCAAACACATATACCCACCGTCTCCTTGGTATATTCTAATCTACCTCTCTCCTTTCCCTCTCCTCGGTCTCTCATCTCTCATCTCTTTCCCTCCCCCAATCTCACCTCTTCTCACGGACAAAATAAGCAAACATATGTATTTTCATCGCTCATCTCTAATAAAGAGAAGAAGAAGGAAATAAATACATTTTTTCAATCTTCTTCTCTTTAGTTTTTTTTGCTACATTTTTTATGCATGTCCTTAATATTAGATAATATAAAAAATTGTACGTTCACAAATTTCACATGTTGTGCGTTATGAACAACCGTAGATCAAATGTCGAACGAGAAAGCTCCCTCCAAGGCACGCGACATCGAATCAAGGGAGAAGTCTTCGAGCGAAGGCACATGACATGAACCAAGCGATCCGTTCATTGAAGTTATGCAAGCACCAGCACCACCGGTTGAAGAAGACCCCGACTACATCCCTATCGAGCAAGCAGTAAGTCCAGCCATATTGTTATGATCCCTATCGTAGGATCTCGTTTAACGTTATCTGTTGTACGTATAGATCGAAGCAAGGCGCCGCTCAAAAAGAAAGGCCGCCAAGTCTGTCGTCCGGTCTGCCGAAGTCGAGACGGACACAACAACGTCCGGTCCGATAGAAACCGACACGTCCGCGAGTGCTGGAGGACGTCAAAAAAGAAGACGTGGTCAGAGAATTAAGAACCAACCCCCTAAGGAGACATATTATATCACCTCTCTGAACCAGGATGGGAAGCCATTAGAGCCCAAGGTAGCAATGACAAAGTTCAACAGTGGTTGCGGGGTACTGGCCGAAACCCACGGCCCTTTAAATGTAGATTCCTGGGAGCAGGTGGATGACAACTTGAAGAACTTCATATGGAACGAGCTGCAGAAGTGGCTTGTATATCCACCTAGTTCAGAGGCTCTGGGAAAAGAGTTTGCATTAAAAACGTTTGGGGGGAGGTGGAGGCAGTGGAAATCGGACTTGAACACTAACTACGTGCAAAAGAACAAGTCCCCATTCGAAGACTACGGTGGGATTACGCCCGCCGAATGGGATAGGTTCGTGGCGAAGATGACAAACCCTGAAGCCTTAGCACGGAGGAAGAAGATGTCCGACCTCACGAAAAGGAACAAGTACCCGCACCGGTTGGGCTCTAGCGGCTACAATGGCCACGTAGAGAAGTGGCGAGCAACCGAAGAACAGTTTGCCGCCCAAGGAAAGCCCCTGCTTGTGGATGTACTAAAAGAAAGAAGCAAAAACTGGGTGTGGGCACGCAGCACGGGACAGGTCACCGACGAGGAATAGATCCTGTTCGAGGATCCGGATATAGAGCGTGTGACCACAAGTCTAAAAGACATTGCCGAAAAGGAGAAGACTAGGGAATTTATTGCTAAAAGGGAACACGATCAGTTGACAGCTGCATTGGGCAACCCCAAACATTCTGGACAAGTAAGGGGTGTATCGTCAAAGACAAGTTGGAAAGAAGGGTTTCCTGGGGAAGCTGCAAGTTACAAGAAAAGGGACAGATACAAACATAAACTTGAAGAAAAGGTAGCAAAATAAGTTGAAGAGCATTTCTACTCTCTTGTTACACAGAATCGCCTAGCCTTCCCTAACTTCTTTCAGCAATCCGAAGAACCCACAGTACACATGCCCAGTAGCGTCAGGTCAGTTGACATCGTACCCTATCCCGTGGATACCATAACTGGCCCGACGCCGTGTAGCCTCCTCGTGCCGATAGGAAGGGCCGGGAAGAGAAAGGAGGTGGGTATAGGACTTGCTATACCAGGGCGACAATTTCACAACACTCCAATCCCTGAGGAATATGCAAGGGTGCAGGTAGCCAAGGTGCATGCAGAGCATAAAAGCTTAGAGCTAGACATTCCAACACCTGAAGGAATAGAATTGCTTGGGGATGCGGTGAATCAATTCATTCTATGGCATCGACGAGATATCTTACTGGTCGGTACATCGTCCGCATCCCTAGTATAGCCGGTTCCTCATATTTCTGCTGCGCCTGCACCGCCTTCTCCACCAGGGCCTTCTTCCCCACCTCGCTCCCCACCTCGGCCTGCTTCCCCACCTCGCTCCCCTCCTAAGGATAAAGGTCCTGATTCGCCAATGCCGTCAGCCCCTGAAGTCACTGCACAACATATTCACCAATCTCCTCTGACACCGCAGTCGGCATTGGCGGTACCCCAAAGGCCCCTTCTACAAACAACAAGCCTTCCAAGTCCGAGCAAGCTCTCTCGTCAGATTATCCCAAAGATGGTTCGATCAAGCTATGACAAGGAATTAATGGCCAAAGACGAGGGAGACTTAGGGTTCTTGGCTTTTAGGGGGAGGGGGCCGACTGACAAGCCACGGGATCAACCGTCCAAGTTGTCGGACTCACAACAATCAGTGAAGAACAAAGCGGAGGACCTGCAAAATTGGACTTCGGACGAAGTGCCAACAAAGTACGAGTACGGCAAGCCGTTCCTATCGTGGCACGTCATGGAAGACATGCCCTGGGAAATCAGGCTAATGCACGACTGGTACCTAAAGGCATTCAGATTGGGGCTCAGCATGCTTACCGTGAAGGTCCCGGATGATGCGTTCACCAGTGGCCTAAATGGGATGCTGTTCATCGATTTCAATGACCTTCACGCATTATTCAGGATGGAAAAAATGGATATAAATCTCGTTGCTACGTTTTGCCTGTAAGTATCAGCCTAACTTAATGTCATTAATGAATTGATTTACAAACTAACTTGTGAATAATTAATTACTCGCTGCATTACTTAGGATGCAATACACAGACGCGAAAAAGACCAACTATCCAGCTGTGTTCGTTAACCCAACAAGAATATGCTGGACCGAACACGAGTTACATATTCATGAAGACTCCGCTGAGCTCAAAGGCAAAACGAAGAAACAAAAGGACGCGATCATCAAACAATTGCACAGGAACAAGATTATCGCGGTAGCCTTCTACTTGGGTCATGCTATGTTCGAGCACAGAGACAAAAATGTCCTAATGGTCCCTTATGCGTTGCAGTAAGTAATATTCATCCTAAAACCGATATTTTACTAATATCACCTACAATTAACATATCTCTTCGATCTTTCGTAGCGATCACTACATACTATTTCTAGTATATCCGCGGGACCACTTGACCGTAGTGCTTGATCCGGCACACTACAGCCAGGAAAGATTTAAAGAGTTCCTTGTCATTTTAAATTTGTAAGTACTATCATGCACCATTTAATAAGTTTTGTCTGTTTTTACTATCGAATAATTAAACAATTGATCAGTGATATATGTAATTATTTTGTCTACAGAGCATACCATAATTATGTAAGGCAAGGTGGATCGGTGAAGGATCCACAAAAGAAGAAGCTTCTTGTGAAGACAAATTGGCCGATTATTATATGCTCGATATATGCCGACATTTTATACTATGTTTAACATCAAATTACTGACGCATGCACATAATAAATTTTATTCAACACAGTGTTATAAGTAACCACCAGGCACTAACCTTTGCGGCTACTACGTGTGTGAGATGCTCAGAATCTACGGGAGATACACTACTAAGTTCGAAGAAGTAAGTTCATCAGAGAAATATATCTTTCTACATGTTATCGATCTTGTATAATTTTTTTAATTGTATGTATATGTGTACTATTTTTTCTTAAACAGATCACGAAAGTTTCAGTTGTAGCGAACCGGTTCGACGATAGAACCATGCTTAACTTGGTTGCAGATCTTTGTCGCTTCATCCGTCGCGATGTCTGCAACCATTTGGGCGATTTCTACGATCCGGAGAGCGAGCTGGCAACGGACGATAAACTCAAACGACTTAGGGAGTGGGAAAAAGAGCATCGCCATTAAATAATTTGTAAATTTGTTGCTAGCTAGACTCATGTTAATTTGCGAGACGAAACTAGCTTGATATGTATATAAACATTACGCATGATCGATTTATGTTATATATCTATATATATATCTTTTATGAGGAAATAATATTAAATGTCTTTTTTTCTCGTGCGCGAAAAATATATATATATTGACCCATTTAACATTACTGAGAGAGAGTAGAGGAGAGGGAGAGGACAGAGAGAGAGGAGAGGAGAGAAGAGAGATAGGACAATAGCTAGCTAACGTAACGTATACATAGAATAATGGGCACGACCATCTTTCCGTGCGGTCGGCTAAGCGACCCGCACGGAATATTCTATCTTCTCGTGCGGGCCGCTTAGCCTACCGCACGGGAAGATCGATCTTCCCATGTGGTCGGCTAAGCGGCCCGCACGGGATAATCGATCTTCCCGTGCGGGCCGCTTAGCGCCGACCGCACGGGATAATCGATCTTCCCGTACGGTTGGGCTGCTGCACACGAAAATGATCTTTTCCCGGATCTTTTTGTGCATGCGGGCAGGCCTTCCGCACGGAAGATGCCTTTCGGCCCGCATGGAAAAACCGTTTCTCAAGTAGTGTAAATTTTACGGTTTCTAAGGAAATATCAATTTTTGTTATCTAGTACCCGGAGTTAAGTGTTTAATATTATCTTTTGTTACCTCGAATTACCCTTGTTAGAAAGAAGATTGTTTGATTGCAATGCAGGGGTATAGTAGTGTATTTGGGTCAGGAAGACCTTTAGTTGCTACTATTAGCTAGTATCGTCGATTCACGAATGATCATAAATTGAAAATATTTTATCGAACTAACTATAGTTTCCAGATTCTGCAAGTTTCCTGTTCCGATTGGATTGGCGATTCGTTGTGCAGCCAGCAGCCTAGACAAGGATTGGGGGGATAAACAGTAGTCTGATCAGGAACCTGCTACTCTAGGGACCAATAACTCGCCGTGAACTACTGATCAAAACGCTGATGGCGATCCTCCTCTTCCAAACTTTTAGATGTACCGTTCCACATTTTCTACTGTCCATACTAGCACAAAAGAATATGATTCATTGAATTAGAACGAAAGATGGTGCATATTCATCTGAGGGTAACTTAATAGAAACATATATACTTATGCCTCATTCTTTTTTCGTTTTATATTTGCACATTTGCAAGTTTCTTGTTTTATGGTATCATTTTTTTCAAACTAATAAATGATATATAAATTGTGTTGATGAGGACATTAACACCATCGATATATCCATTCCTACCCCAACCCCACTTCGAGTCCTATTACTCGCGCTCGTGCCCGTCAATTCAACCATTAAGTAAGTTTACTTTTTAAGCTTTCGTTCATTAATTTAGACAATGGAGATGTGTGCACTATTGTTTTGCTTAGGAACAATAGGGAGGATCAAAAGGGAAAAGGATTTGCGCGGACTAAATTTGGACTGCAGGACAACGCCAACTTGTGACGGTTGCCACGGATTCGTTCGGACTCCAATTTGAACGTTCAAGTACTTATGAAAAGCTTATAAAGTCTATTTTCCAATGGATCCGGCCTCACTATTATATCTATCCAGAATCGTCTGCAATCATCAAATTTAGTGCACCTAACTTTTTCTATCCGAGGTGCTGCACCGTCAAATTGGGCCGATGGACCTTGTATCAAGTTGAGTCCATTATGGACGCGTCTTAGGGTTGGAGAACGACCTCAACTCGTCCTCTCACCTGTATAAATACCCTATAGCCGCCAGAGAACAATTTGGTTTTTGTTTATGTAAGTTTAGCTATCGTTACTTTTATATAGACACGTGTGTCGGCTAGACCATCCGTTCTATTTGTTTCGGAACCTCACTTTTTCATGTAAATCAGATCTGAAATTAGTATTTGCAATTTAAGTGTTCATCTTGTTCTTGCGAGTTCTTCGATTGCTTGCAGGAATAACCCTAGTGGTTCGGTTAATCGGGTTTCCGCAAGATCGCGTCAACTAGTGGAGTCAGTGTATCGGTTGCTAAGGCACAATTCCTCCGTGGAGTTTTGTAGTTATCGTCTCGATCGGGACACCCTAGTATGCATCACGTGTGTTTTAAATATATTAGTTCTTTTAAATAATATCAAAATAAACCTACTACCTTCATCTATTAAATATAAAATGTCTCATCATCTAATCCTATATTCTTATATTTTAAGACAGGATGAGTATTTTTTAAGTTTATAAAAAATAGCACTGTAATGACGTGCGATAAAAAGGCTACAACCAAATGCACTTTCGAATTAAGCATTAGTCGTCAACTGACAAGTCCATAACGAGATCCTTACACCATCCCTTATACCGACTGGAAGTAGTGGCCGTGACGGTCGCGGTCGCGGTGCCCGTGCCCGTGCCCGACATCCCTCTCGTGGCTCCGCCTCCGCTCCCTGAACTCCACGGCGTCCTACGCCACGCGCGGCCGGCTCGGCCCGTCCAAACGCAGCGGCGCCGCGGCCACGGCGTGGCCACGGTGGTGGTTGCGCCCCGCTTTGTGGCTGTAGTTGTACTGCTGCTGCATGCCGAGCGCCGCCTCATCGTGGTGCCTGCGGTGCCGGTGCTGGCCTTCCACATCCCACGCTGGTGGTGGATGGTGGTGCGCGTGCTGGTGGTCGCCGTGACCGTGATGTTGCCGGTGGTGATGGTGGCGGCGGCGGCGGCGGTGGCGCCCTCTCTTATGCCGCCGGCGCGCGCCGTCGTCGTGCGGCTCCTGGCCCCACAGGCCGTCCCACCAGTCGTACAGCGGGTCGAACAAGCCTTCCTGATGCAGAAGCCACACGAACACCGCAGCTGCAAACAAAATGGAGTTAAAAAATAATGATGAGCCAGCTATCCTCTCACGTGTACTACATGGTCACTGACAAGTGGGCCAGTTGGCAGTCAGATTCACTAGTCATGTCAATGACCAAGTCACTCGTCAGAAAATCTCAATCCGCTAAAAAAGCGAACGTATGTACGTACCTGTGGGTATGAGGAGAAGCAGTAGGACCCAGCCGATGCACACGTACTGAATATGGCAGCCGAAGTCGAACAGACTTGGGCATTTGGTCCTGAACCCAGATGATATACAGAAGAACCAGAAAATGCAAAAAAAAAAAATTCATGCTGTATGAACAATGATCAGAGCTAGCACAAACAAATACTAACTAGTAATGAACACTCGCAAAAAAAGATATATATAAAAACTAGAAGGAATTGCAGTACCAGCACAATCTGCCAGTAAGGAAATCGATCAGGTTGCGCCACAAAGCTTTGATGGACTCCCAAAAGCCGCCGTTATTGCGGTCATTCGTTGAACCGATCTACAGGGATTTCAAGGCAAGTTAAGCATTGGAACTTTGCGGCAAAAAATAATGGATTTTAATTGTTTAGGGAAAACAGAATAATCGTGGCTGAGTTACATGGTTATAAAGCATCTAATAGTTCTTTTTTTAGCCAAAGGAGCATAGAGATTGACATTTGATATTGCATCCAAATTTATGTAGTTTTGATAGTTCTTTTCAGCCAAAGGAGCACATTGCATCCAAACTTGATATAGTTTTTCTGCACTAGTCAGGTCAATCAGAATCATTAAGGAAGCAATATTTTGAGAACCTGTGCTCCATTGTTGTAAACAGTAGCTGCGGTTGAGAAACGGTATCCTTCTCTGTCAAGTTCACTAAAATCTGATGCCTTCAGAATAGCTGAAATGGAGCATAGAGGCATATAAGTCCTAACACGGCATCATTGACAGCACAACTGATGCTAATAAGCTCTATTACCTTCACATTGATGCATTGATGCTTGATCTGTTGATGAACGCAACTCAAATGATCGGACAATCACTTCATCAGGTTTCATGGTATAGAGCTGCTCCTGAAAACCATGGCAGGCAAACTTCAGGAGATTGAATCCAGTGAGAACATAAAGAAGAAAAGTTCGATGATGGAAAATGAACAGTAAAATGAGGCATAATACATGATAAAGATGGAACAAAAATGTCCCAAATATTCCACTTGAAAGGAAAACAGACTGTCCAAAATAGCCAGGCAGCTTACTGCTTACATCGAATGACACTATGCGTTTTTACTTGACTAATAACATGTTGAAAAAAAGTTAAAATCTACAGAAACAGGTCTTCAAGTAAGTGAAATTTGGAATGAACCAAAAGAATACAAGTAGAAACAAACAATGCATGCAGAAGCACCAAGCATCTGCTAGATACAGTAATATTACCTCCACGGGACTGATACCACTTGAGCATTTAAACTACAAAAAGAGCAAACCACTGGTTAAATTTGAAGAAAATCAAAGTCAGTGTTAATTTGCAGGTCAGGTATTACTACTTTGACCTTGGACTACATTGAAGACAAAAAATTTACACTCGGCAAGGAAAATTCTATGACAGATGCATACCGTCAAGCTATATGAAGACTCCAGTTTACCAATATTCTTAGTAGTGACATTTGCCATACCAACTTGACTTAAGGCTTGAAATGTTGAAACACGAATGTCAACTATCTTCGCTGGACTCCTGACAAAGAAGTGCAACACATTAGACATTCTCCTAATTTAAAGAACATAGAAATGTACAAGAGCAGGACTAGGGAGATGAAAACAAGAGTAGAGATTTCCGTTCAAAAAAAAACAAGAGTAGAGATGTTTGTTTCCATACTGGTTGTCAAACATGGCAGAAATTTAGTCATTTTATTGATAGTGTCTACTTTGAAAAGTGGGATGTAGTCTACCAATATAAATCTAAGTAGTTATTGTAAAATCAAAATGATTAAATATCATTGCTAACCTCTGATAGACGTATTCTATATCATCAGCCCTCAGCTCTATCAGTAAATTGGTATTAAGATCTTCTGTGACTCCCACAGAAAATGTATGAGAACCTGCATTCTGTAGGGGGATGTATCACAAGCTTTATCCAACATTAGCAAATGAGAACAATGTAAGAGAAGCGACATAAATGTACTGGATGTTGATTAATCCTCTGAAATCTTCCTTCCACGATATATAGGGGCAGTTGGCTGTTGTCTATCCGTCTTTTGTCATACTGAAACAAACCATGACAATCTCTCAATAAAGCATATTATGAGTAATTTCTTCGAAAAGCAAAAAACGGATTAATAAATAGGCACCTAACACTTCCTCTCTTGTGGTGATCTCACCGGAATGAAAACTAAAAGATGTGCTACAATATTAAATTAATAACAGCAAGAGCTAAAATTTACATTTTATGACTTAGGATGAAAAGAAAAAAAGTAGAGAAATTCAGTGTGGTCCATTTGTGATACTGAATTTTCCATAACCAATGGTTCTCCAATAAAGGTAATATTTCTCTCTTGTGCTCTTTTGTTGGCAACATAATTTCCCATCTTGATGAAAGGAAAAGAATAAAATAATGGGGCTGGGCATATCTACTATTTCTATATAGGTGTCAGTATTAGCTGGGAGTATGTGAAGCCACATCATCATAAATGCCAGCTGTTGGACCATTGCGCAGCTTAAATATCAGCCATCGACACAATAGAAAGGTTTCACAACTTGCATTAACTGTTGTCTCAACAAAAGTGAAATTAATCCTCTTTATTTTTATGTTGATTGCTCAAAACATGATTAAGTAATGGCACTCTCTTAGTTCTCAAAGAACTCATCAAATAATCGCTCACTCTAAGCCAACTTCTCCCATTTCTCTAATTCAGCAATTTGAGCACAAAATCCACCTCCACTCAACTGTTTCTTTATCTCATATCAACTTTAGAATTGTAGGTCTCGAACCATGTGTCATTTGTTGGGACATAATAAAGTTGTTTACATTTAAAATGAAAGCTGTTGAGGCATAATTTGAGAGCATTTCTAAGATAAGGGTAAGTTCTGTCCTGATATTTTTATCTTTCTAATGTTCTCACTAATTATGTCTAAGTAACTTCCACACAGTTCATCACCATTTTTGCAAACTTTTCTTCAATTCACACACATATCTTATAATATATCATAGCGCTTTGTCAGTTTTTTCATCACCTCACATTTCATTCAAAGATCACTTCTATAAAATCCCACAGCAATACGTGGGGAATGCGTGGGATATTATTTAGTTAATTATATAATTACCTCCCAGAAGTTCCAAAGCTGGTTTCCCAAGCAGCTCCCATATGGTGCTGAACAGAAGTTAGGTTGGTTTCGATAAGCCTCATAACCGACACCAATCTTGTCACATTCAAGCCCGTCTAGTGTAAAACGGACTCTGTCCAAAATCATCCATTTGGAATATTCATTACCAAGGTCTTGTGGCTGACTGCTACCAGCACCCTTCAGCATATATAGCACATTTCAATAATATTTTGAAGTCACATAACAGAAATTACAAATATATTGATAGTGTCACGGAATTTGATGATGCACCTTCCGTGGAGTCACAAGATAGTTGTCCTCAAATGATGGGATACTTGTATAACCAGCATAATCACCAACAACTTTTACTCTCAGAAAGTTATCTCCAGAAACAACAGTTCTATTCTCTGGACCAACATCAACATCCTGCAGTAAAATTAGAAAATAAAAATTATAAAAACACTTCTGAAGCTTTGCATACCCAAAACGTAAACATTCAAAATTTTAGTTCCTAAAAAGCAAGATAATCTCGAAATTAACAACATAAATATAAATACAGTTCAACAAGGCTGCTAAACTTCATCAGTTCATATCATGGCTATGTATGCGCTTAAGCTTCAAAGAATTCGCAAGGCGACTCATCTGATAATTTATTCAGGAGTCCTCAAGTGATACTAGCTTGATGGAACTCAGTATTTCAAATCATACCCATACAGAAGATCCTTTCTTCACTTGTACTTTGATACTGAACCGAAGTGACCATGCTCCAATTCCGAAAACATGGAACCTGCTCATAAGAAAAACGGATGTATTTACTCAATTTGATCTTGAACAAATAATCAAGGATACCCTGAAATTGTAGAAGAGTCCCATGAAAAGTGTCCCTCTACTTCAGAAGAAGTAAACTAGGTTTTGGCATATGAAGGAATACCTCTATGATGGATGCCCAGCAGGGCAAAAAATATAAGGTCAAGCCTGATCAACACAACACATTATACATTTTGCAACTAAGAATTCTAGCCACTAGTAAAGTTTCAGACAATTTACAATCAAGTCGAGAAGTCGTAGCCAAGACATTAACCTTTATTTTCAGTTAAGTCAGTACGTACACCGAGTCAAGGAATCATTAAGTTAATTAATGGCTACAATAGTAATATACAACAAAAGTACATCACAAATAATTCCATACCAGTCGCCTGGAAATCGTAGACAGTGAGCCGTATTAGCCTTTCCTTTGGTCAGTTTGGACCCTATAAATTAGATGCGTGTGATGGTGTGTTAGGTAGTGTGCAGAAAAACATCCAGAAGAATAACATAATTTCTGGACTTACATACGTCTCCACATTTTGATTGTACACGGTGAGGCCCACATGGACAGCAAATAGGCTAGTGCAAGCCAACGTAGAGGAAAAGGTGAGCATCATTAGGAGATTATAAATTACTATATCCATATATCCAGATACAGAAGTAATAACACAAACAAAGGCATGCCCTGATATGTGTGCCGTTAATACTAGCATATTGCCTGCACCTTCCTGCGAGATCACTTAAATGATGCCTACTGCCAACAAACAATTATAGACTAAAAATTTCTGAAGGAGGCATGAAATGTGTCTTGTCAGGAAAGAGTTGCCTTTTCAAGAAAATATACTTACGTTATAACTAAATTCTACCATTTCAACCAAAATGTTGCTAACAAAAACATTTAAATATCCGATGGTTATCATGGGAACATGGCATTGCATGGATGCTAAATCAGGAGTCGATTTTTTTAGTAAAGAAGGTTATTCTCAACCATGCAGAATAAAAAAAATAATATTATCATATATAAATGTACTGAGGCAACAATAAGCATTATATGATGTTTCTCACCTCTGTTTGCTGGATTACATTGCCTTTCTCATCCCGTAACCTAACCAAAGTCATGGACAAGGCACCATGGTGTATAAATTAACAACATAGACAATGCTAAATAAATTCAAGAAAGAAACCAAAAAGTTCATAATTGTGACCCCAAATCACAAAGATCTACCAGAAGGTTAGTCACGTCTTTTTTATTAAAAAAAATAAAGAGTCAATCACACACATTTGAAATTTCATGAAATTACTCTACAAACACTAATAAAGGCCGATTTTCCTAGACATCTGAGTTTCAGTTCTAGTGGCAGGGCTATAAAAAAATCCGCTTGTGAAAATGACGAGAAGGTCTTGTAGTCTAAAACCACCCTTAAAACTCGAGAACCGCCTGTCGGCTAACTGAAAAATCAAGAGGTAATTAACTAATGATGATGCATCAGCAAGAAGCATGGACATGTACTGTTACCTTTCACACTCTCTAACAACTTTAGCACCGGCATCTGGTTCACATTTGTGTGTTTTAACAAACTTTTCCTCAGGCCTGTACGCAACATCCTGAAGAGAGAAACAAAGGAGAAATTAAAGCGATTGAGTAACAAGCATTAAGAACTACACACTTGATTTGATAAAACAGTGATCACTAGTAATATAGTAAGTAATAATATATATTTTTTTGCTATATACATATATATGCTTGCGGATCGCGGACATAGAGGTCGGATTTTTATGCATTATTAAAAAAAGATAGTAAGTAATAATGTAGGGAGCAAAAATTAATCAATGGCTTTATTATTACGTACCCTGTCGAGGTAGGTGAGGGCGTAGAGCGCATAGGTGGCGGACTTGCTGACGGTGATGACGGGGGGATCCCGAATGCTCTTCGTCGCCGGCGGCGTGTCGTTCTCTTCCTGCACCCTGGCCACCCGTGCCACCAGCGACGCCTCCCCGCCGCTCTGCAAGAAGAAGAAGGCACAATCTGATCATTTGATTGTGATGGAAATGGAATGGGAATGCAGGAAGACGGGACGGAGTAGAGGGCGCTTGCTGCTTACGGCGCCGCTTGGGACAGCCAGGTCGACGACGAGCTTCTGGTCGCAGTTGAGGCGGCCGCCGACATCCGAGTCGTGGGAGCAGCTCTCGAGGCGGGACTTGGAGAGGATCACCATCCCGCCTGCGCCGCCGACAACCGCGAGGAGGAGGTGGAGGAGGACGGCAGGGAGTGGGGGGCGACGAGGAGGCATGGCGGTTTGCCGCCAGCGACGGCGGCGAATGATATGACAAGAAGAGTAGTGGAACGAAGACGAAGCGGCGTGCGCGCGGGTGTTCTGGCCGTCACGACACCCCGTCCGTGGTTCGAGCCCAGCGTGGAAGGAAACCGCACCCAACTGGCGATCGCCGCACATTTCCCTCCATCTCTTCAACTTCTACTTCTTCCTTCCTTTCACTCGTGGACTTTCCCGTTCCCTCTTTCAGCGGAACGATGAGAGGCGAACCTCCGCTTAGGCCTTCCTAACTTTAATTCTTTTTCGTGTTTCGTTAGCAATTCTTTTTAAATTTTTATAAAACATTTATATAAAAATTGTTTAAATTTATTAACTAAATTTTGTTTTTTGAGTTTATAATAGTTAATAAATATGTGTAGCTTTGTTTTGTATGTGCTAAAAAATCTTTGTTCAAGCTCAGAAAACTAGCAAACGAACGTAGCCGTAGGTGCAAAACTAAAAGGAAAGTGACTCCTTCGACTATACATTCGATACATATAGACCAGATTTATTCGGCCCATAGTTGAGGAAATTAAATTTGACTTTTTGTCCAAACTGAAATTGGGGCTTAGCACCCCATATGGGCCTTACGTAACGGGCAAGGCCGTAAAATATCTTCTGGTCATTCTCTTCGTATTTCTAAATTATTTATCATTTGATTTGATCTGTTGGCAACAAAAGTTACTGAATTTGGAAGGTATGATTCGATTTTTTTATTATATGATAGACATACATGCATATATATCTCTACATGTAACATCACACTCACACCCACAAATACACCCTTAAAACACGCTCTAACAGATGAAAATCAGCGACACATCCATCTCAATAAAATCTTATTAAAAACTCATACGTAATAGTTGAGGACCATAATTTTTATGATTGCTATTTGTTTTACAGATATAGGGTTAGCGTTAATAACTTGGGGGAAAAATTGTACAGTGACATGCGGTGCAATGGCATTATTGTTGCATTCTACAGTTATTTCTCATTTTATTCTTTTAACTTTACCACATGCCAATAAACGACAAGTGAAGTTTTATTGTTGTTGTTAAGTTATTCATCTCCTGAATATACTCTGTACAAGTTGTCTATGTTGTTAGACTAGTTTTCCGATTAAGATTTAGATTTATCTTGATTTCCATTTTTTTCAAACAACTAAATCATGTGTTTCATGTAAAAATTTTTATATATAAAAGTTGTTTTAAAATATCAAATATATTCATGTGTTAATTTTATAGTAATTAAAACTTAATTAATCATATGCTAATAGCTTTTTATGTGCGTCAACTTAATTTTTTCATCATCAGTTTTAAACATCACCTAAAAATAATCCTTTTCTTATGGCAAAACAGCCATCGAATTCCATCTATTAGTACTGATCTGGCAGGTTTCTTTGTTCTTGTTAAAAAGAAAACAAAATTTATTTTATTCATCCAGACTATTTCACCTATGCTAAGCTCAAACTATTTTGGACTCATTTTATGCTTAGAACTACTAAAAACAATTCACACCGCTGGAAAAACCACTTTAGTCTTGGTTTGTAACCCCGTTCTCGGGTTTCAACCGAAACAACGAAAGTGGGACTAAAGATGTCTATCTTTAGTCCCGGTTAAAATAATCGAAACTAAAGATATATCTTTAGTCTCGGTTGGTAACACCAACTGGGACTAAAGATGGCGAAGCCAGCCATGTGACTCCGTCTTCTTTAGTACCAGTTGGTGTTACCAACCGAAACTAAAGTTTTTTTAAATTTTGCTCCTGCTGCTAGCTGGCTGCTTGTTTATATATATATATATATTTATAAATATATATATATATATATATATATACATAACACATATATATTTATACATATATATATACAACAATATCAAAATTATTTTTTTCAACACCACACATCGAATACAAAAACACTAAATTAACATCACATATCAAATGCAACGATAAAATCATCCAATAATTCATAAAAAACATCTCAAAAATATACAACAAAATCATTCAAAAAAAATCATCCGCTGCTGACGCCCGACGATGATGACGATGACGGCTCAGGAGGAGGAGGTGACGAAGGGACTGGCGGTGGTGAAGTGGTTGAGCGGGCGGAGATGCTCCGGTCGTCCTCCAGTCCTTCTCCTACATTTGGGTCATCCTCCAGAGCAGCGTCGGCGGTGGTGGCATGTGACGGCGACGATGATGACGGCGACGACGTTGGCGAGATTAGGACGTATACGGCACAAGATGACTAGGCGAGACGACGACGGCGAAAGAAGAAGAAAAGATCAAAAAAATAGGCTAAGTGTTGGATCGATGGAGAAGACGATGCGAGGCAGGATATAGATACCTCTGGATCTGTATGTTAGTGATATGCTCTAGAGGCAACATGTATATGTTGGATATCATAGTCAATGTTTATGTATTAATAAATAAAGTGTTATTCCGTTCTATGAAATAGACAACTTGTATTGATCAATAGGTATGTGACTTATTCATGAGACTCTTTATATAAATATATTTCTAAATGATCCTTGATAATATATATCATATATATATATAAAACGAATATGATTCTAAGATCGGCACGTGTATTGATTGATTATTCATGTCTCATGGATCGTGGTATGGAGATACCAAATCAATAAACGTGAACACATGTTAGAGAACATGTTGTTGGATGACCCACCTTGAGACACTACAAGGAATTAATGTGACATTAGTTGGTCTCAAGTAGTGTTGATGCAAAGTTCTTAGACCTGAGATCATCATAGATTTCAACATGTGTAATGGCTTACTTAGGGACTACCAAACAATACACCGTAACTGAGTAGTTATAAAAGTAGTCTTTGGTTTGTTATGAAACATGTAGTGGGATATGAATGATCAAGATGAAATTTGGTTCTCCTATGGGAGAGATATCTCTTGGCCCCTCGACGTAATAGATTATGGAAGTGCATGGTCATGCCGAGTTGATTGAGGAATCAATAAATAGATAGATAATCCAATACGAGATCGAGTGAATGATTAAGCTATTTATAGGATGACACGTGTCTTGCCTATAGCTTAATTGGTATCGTGAGGCAAAGGGATTTGTGTATACATTATAGGTTCAGCCGATATGATCTTTGTCTATACTTTGGTGTCAATACGTTCTGTTAGGGGCCGCTGTTGATAGGTCGGCCGAGAAGTGTTCTTAGGTCGTAACCAAGTATACATGAACCTACAGGCTTGCACACTTAACGGGTTGGAACAGGTATTCCAGTTTGACTCGGATGAGGCTCAGTTAGAATAGGGATCCGATGAGGTATAGAGTCCCGATGGGCCCTCTAGGCCCAGTCGGCTAACTCTATAAATAAACGGGCAAGGGGTGGAGATCGTTGTCGGACAAGCTATTCATATTAGACTCGAATCGAGATCTTCCACGAGCAAACCCAAGTCGTCGCCTTCGAGCCAAACCCTAGTCATGCGTCAAGTGCTAACACACAGGCGTTCGATGTTCCACCCCTAGATGTGTGGATACCGGTAGAGACACTGCTACATTGTGGTGTTGGTCGGCGAGGTGGTCGGGAGATCAGATCATGGTCGGCAACGTCGTCTGCGAGCTGGTCGGGAGATCGAATTGTGGTCGGTGATCGTGGCTGACGAGCTGGTTGGAAGATCGGATTGTGGTCGGCGAGCTGGTTGAGAGAAAGGATTGTGGTTGGCGAGGTGGCCGAGCGATTGGTTTGTGGTCGGCAAGACGGTCAAGCGGTCGGCAAGACCGTGGTGATCGGTTACTTCCGTAATCTCCCTGACGTGCATACATTGGACCGACTTCTCCAACGTAGTCTTCCACTCTCTGCACATCAATTTGTAACAATCTATAGACCCTTTCTCGCATGCTTTTCTTGGAGTGCGGGGTAGAAAAATTGTATTTTATACTATCATGGCCTACACGTATTCCTACAGTGGTATCAGAGCTAGACTTACGTAGTATGGGTTTTAGATTGGTTCATATGTTAATATGGAACAAGTTTTGGTACACGGGTTATTAGATCAATCGGTATAAGGGATCGGTAGAAGAGAGAAAGAAGCAGTATGAGTCAGATTTGGGATGGCGTTCCTTGAGATGGTCTCGGATTGATATAATGTGATTGTGCTGAAGCTGTTTCTGTAGTCCGACTGTGATGACCGCCTTGCGTCTATGCAAACCATGTCCTAGTGGGACCGCCATGTGCGTACCCCCTTTTATGTAGTCTCGGTATCACATCTATGTGATAGGTAGAATACGGTTCTATGTCTAACTTGTTTTTGCAGAGAATGTTTTGAGATGGTATGACCCTACTGTATGTATGTGATGCATGTAATATTATCGCGCGAATGTGATGTATGTAATATTTTTGCACGACCTGCATGTCGATTAATCTTCAATTTATAGCTTTTATAGTAGTAGCTTAGTTTGAAGAAAGTAAGCATCAGACACTTTGGAGGACGGTGTTGAAGATAGAGATCCTCTACACCAACATGAAGATGGAGATCACCATGTGAAAGGTCCATACTATTTCATTATTAATTGTTATTCTTCTTGCTTTCATATATGTGATATGTTTGTTTATAGAATACTATCCCTCAAAAAAATTAGGTAGTAATGATGCCCTTCCAAATGCAGGACCTGTCATGGTTGTGATCGTCAATTGGTGGATCTGCCAAAGCAGAGTGCCATTGACTATCATGACTCAATGGGGTATATATCAGACATATACATGCAAGAGCATTTGGTTTACTTAATAAGGCTATCAAAACGGTTTTGGACTTTGGGGCATAGGTTGGGGCAGGGGTATAGTGATGCCACCCAACGAATAAGAGTCACATAGAGAAGTGATTAGTAAGGTGTTGCTTACCCATGTCACTGATTTTCTAGCAGTGATGCCAAAGCTTACTAGAAATTAAACATGTGGATCTTGACTTAATACGTGAACTAGAGGGAAGGTTTATAACATGTAGTGGGTGTCTTTTGTTAAATTTTATAATAAAAGACAACTCATAAACATTGTGCTAAACTTTGCATATACTTTCTGTTGTAGATCATGGCAGCTAATACTGCACCCAGTTCTTTTAATTTACGGTCTATTCTTGAGAAAGAAAAGTTGAATGGAACAAACTTTATGGATTGGTATCATAACTTGAGAATTGTTCCAAGCAAGAGCGAAAGGAGTACGTTATTGAAGTTCCTTATCCTAATGATTTGCCTGATAATGCTAATGCTGTTGCATGGAGGGCTTATGAGAATGTAACATCGTGGCCCAGGGCTTAATAGGATTAACAGAATACTCATACCAAAAAGTTATGACTTCTTTTCTAGAAGCTCATCTCCAAAAAATTCTGAGGTTAAGCATGCTTGGCCTGAGGTAATTTGGGGATGGGTGACCGACCAAAAAGTTTTTCATGGTTGCGTATGAGTGAGGACAAAGTGCACAGAAAAGACTTGCGTTGGGCTGTGAGGGCAGTCTTGAGATCCTAGAGAGCTTCCAGATGTAGGCGGGCCTAGCCCGGGGAAAGGTGGGGCGTGACAGAGAAGCACATTAATGATTCCCTAGATATAAGCTGTCTCATGTTTGCCACGATGTCCTCTGAGCTTCAGAAGCAATATGTGAGCAGTGATGCTCATAGTATTATTGAGGGTCTGCGTGACATGTTTGAGAACCAAGCTAGGGCTGAGAGGTTCGATACTTCAAAGTCCTTATTTGCGTGCAGGCTTACAGAGGGGAATCCCGTCAGCCCACATGTGATAAAGATGATTGGCTATATTGGGAGTCTAGAAAAGCTTGGTTTTCCTCTTAACCAAGAGTTGACTACAGATGTGATTTCTCTAGTCGCTCCCTCCGAGCTTTGAGACATTCATATTAAATTATCACATGAACAGCATGGATAAGACCTTAGCTGAATTGCATGGGATGTTAAAGAGTGCTGAGAAGAGTATCCAAAAAAATAGTCATCACATGATGATGATGCAGAAAGCTAAGCACAAACCCCCTGTCAAGAAACTTTGCACCAAAAGAAAGTTAACTCCTGATGAGATTGCGAGTGCTTCCAAGGCAAAGAAGGGCAAGAAGGGGTCTGTGACTGCAGATGATGTTTGCTTCTATTGCAAGGAGGAAGGTCATTGGAAGGGAACTGCAAGAAGTACTTGGAGGATCTCAAAAAGAAGCAGAGTACGACTTCTGCTTCATGTATTAATGTTATAGAAATCAATCTTGCTACTTCATCTACTGACGCTTGAGTATTTGATATCGGATCAGTAGCTCATATATGCAAATTGTTGCAGGATCTGAGAAGAAGTAAAAGTTTGAGAAGGGGCGAGGTGAATCTTTGAGTCGGCAATGGAGCAAGTGTTTCTACAGTCGCCATTGGCACTCTCACGCCCGATTTTCGTTTGGGATTAAAAATCATTAAATAACATATTTCCTAGAAAATAAATAAAATAAAAACAATTAAATCAAGTGAATCAATCAAGGAAATAAAAATTTCCTTAAAAAATCATGGCTGAAAATATTTTTGAAATATTCTCCATGCTCTAAAATACTCTCCGAAATTTTCTGTGAAATTTTGGAGCTCTAAAAATAATTTTAACCATATAAAAAGCATTTAAGTAATTATTTAAATAAATTATTTAATCAGTAAATGAATGGTTTATATTTTTATTAAATACTTTGGATGCCCATCTATTTTTAGGATTTTTCTTGGAATTCTTTAAGCATTGGAAGTATTAATAAAAATATGAACATCATTTATGCGATTAAATAAAATGAAAAACAAATTAAAAATCCCTCCTTTGTTTTGGGCTGGAAACAGCCCAAAAAGTCCGCCTTCGCTCCCTTGCAGCCCAGCCCGGCCGATGCCTCCTCTCTCTCTGCATCGGCCCGGCCCGAGCCGGCCCGTTTCCCCTCCCGCGTGCGTGCGACAAGTCCTCTTTGCCTCCCTCCCTCTTCGAGCCACTGACGACTGGGCCCCGCCCGTCAGTCTCTCTCTCCTCTCTTCGTGGGCCACGACGGTGGGCCCCACCTGTTGGGGCCGCCTCTCCGCATCCGGCGGCTCGCGCCATCGCCACCGCCATGCACCACCGCGCCCACGTTCCGCGCAAGCCCAAGCCGCCGAGCCCAAGCCGCCGCACCCGTCTCCGCATCTCGCGCACGCCGAGGCGATTTTATCCGCCCGCAAACCGCCGCTGCCGATCTCGCGCTCTCCCTCTCTGAGTCGGTTGCAACGGTGAGCTTTTCCAAGGGCGAATCGTGTGCAATCCGGCCTCCAAACTCCCCTATAAAACTCCCTCATGCGCCGCCGTATTTTCCCCTTTGTCGCGCCGTCGTTTTAGCCCTAATCTCGCCGCCGCTCGCCGTTGATCCGCCGCCGTTTCTCCGTCGCCGGTGAGCACCCTGCCGTCCTTCTTTCTTCATTTTGGTTTCCTTTTCGCGTTGCGCCGCCACCCCGTGGCTTCCCGAGTGGCCGTCGCCGTGCGCCGCTGCTCACCGTTGCAAGCCTCCCGAGCCGCTGCCGCTCTGCATCGTCGGCGAGCCGTCCTGGCCGCCGCGCCGCCATGGCCAGCGACCTCAACCGCCGCCACCCCAAAACCCTAACCCTATCCGGCTGCCCGTCGCAGCCATCCATCCCCTGGATCGAGCGCATCCGAGCCGCCCGATCTCGCACATGCCGCCGCCGTCCGATTGGCTACCGCCGCCCCGCAAATGGTCGCCGCGTGACTCGATCTGGCCGGTCGTCGCCCTGGCCAACCCCCGCATGACACGCATCCCGCGCCGCCCTTTCGCGCCCCGCCGTGGACCAGGCTGGCCATTCATCTCCCGCCCGCCGTGGACCCCGTGCGCCGCCGCCGCTGCACTGACGTCAGCCCTTGGGTCCGCTGACATCAACATCGTCCTTTTTCCTTTGAAAACTAATTAAATATTGCACAATAAATCTTTTAATTTCTAGAATTCATTTAAATGGTCCAAAACTTCTAAAATTCATATCTAATTCATATGAACTCCAAATTGGGCCATTCAAATTGCGAAATTCATCTAAAATTAAGCTCTACATGTTTGTTCACTTTTTATGTACTGTTATTTGGTTTTTATTAGGTTTTTTCCTTGTTTTGCATGCCAACATGTAGATTCCGCCGTTTTCGGAGTTTGCGCTCGCGAGGAAAAGAGCCCAGAAGTTTGCTTGAAGACGCAAGGCAAGTTCCCTTGAAGCATATTGATCCTATTTTTATAAATGTTTCATGTTTGCAAATAAAATTGCATTTCTTTGCTTATTACATGAAATGATGGATTACCTATGTTCTTGTTTGAGCCTTATTTACTTGTTATCCGTCCTTTGTTAACCTTGGGTGTTATTTTGACTAGCTTTAGTCACTGATGTTGATTTTAGCTAGAATTGTATGCTTAGCCATGCTTAAATACCACTAGTTCACTAAATGGGATAAGTACACTATTTATTCTAATATCTGATGAGCTGCAAGCTCGATACACCTGACCATGTCTTATTGGTCATAATTATCTCAACTAGAATATGAAATAATGGTGGGCTGTGGGTGCATTGTTTTGGATGTCACACCCATGGCAATTAAGGACCGGTTCATGGGAAACCCTAGAAGAATTACAATGCTTACCACAAGCAAGAATGGGCAACTGCTTGACTCGTAGCATAGCTTTCTTCTGACCAACGTACCCTAGTGAGGGTGGGCGTGATGGAGTTGGGTCGGCCCCGGTTTTATGGGTTGATCGGCTGCCGGATTCACCATGGCACGAGAGGGGGCTGCCCGCTGCCCTGCGGGGAGTGGGAGAGAAACCTTGGTATGGTATCGCTTGGTTAGGGAGAGTTATGCGAAAGGTCTTGTCACGATTTCCCCCTTTGCAGTATCATGGTGGTACTTCGGGGCATGGTAACATGTGTAGAATCGTGTCTTGTGGGTAAAGTTGTGCACCTCTGATCAGAGTAAAACTATTCGAATAGCCGTGCCCGCGGTTATGGGCGATCAACCAGATTCACTAAGATTAGTCCCACTACTGAATAATTTGATTTAATGGAACTGGTATAGTTCAGGTGGAATGGTTGGGCCTGTTCAACGTGGGGATAACGTTGTTCAGTGGAAAATTAATATTGCCTTAATTACTCAACTGTTTTACTATTTTTAAACATTAAATGTTTGTAAACTAGCATTTATGCAAAATAGCCCAAGCCACTCTTGTCTCCCCTTGGACGTCTGCATTTCTTGGTGTGGCTTTTTGAGTACGGTGGTTGTACTCAGTCTTACGATTTTTCCCCTTTTCAGAAGTGTAGTGCTTCTGAGTTGAAGATGAAGTTAGAAGACCAAGGCTCAGACCCCATTTGAGTTTGCCTGTGGAGTGGAGCTGAAGCCCCGCTAGTGTCGTCTTTCTTTTTTGTTGTAGTTTCTGGGTGTGAGGACTAAGTGCCTCTTCAGTAAGTATTTTTATTTTTACGCTTTGTTTTTACGTTTGGATCTGTGTATTAATTTGTCATTTTATGTACCCTGGTTGATTCCTGGACAGGGATTTAATACATAAAATAGTAAGGAAATTTGGCTAAATTTTCGGGCGTGACAGGCATTATGCCACTTCATTTACCTTCAGGATTAGTTCTAAAATTAAATAATTGTTATTGTGTTCCAACTCTATGTTAAAACATCATTTCTGCTTCATGTTTGCTAGCGAAAGGATATGATTTTAGATCTGTGGACAATGATTGTTCAATTTATCTTAAATATATGTTTTGGATGTTGAAACGTCTCCCATCTATAACATCAATGCAAAAAGGTTACGCCCAAATGATTTAAACCCCACATTTATTTGGCATTGTCGCCTGGGCCATATAAATGAAAAGCGCATGGAGAAGCTCCATAAAGATGGTCTTTTACATTCATTTGATTTTGAATCATTTGAGACATGCGAGTCTTGTTTACTTGGCAAGATGACAAGGGCACCTTTCACGGGTCAAAGTGAGAGAGCAAATGACTTATTGGCACTCATACATACTGATATATGTGCACCAATGAGTTCAACAGCCAGAGGTGGATTTCAATACTTCATTACTTTTACCGATGAATTTAGTAGATATGGCTATATCTATTTAACGAGGCATAAGTCCAAATCCTTTGAAAGTTCAAAGAATTCCAGAATGAAGTATATAATCATTTAGGTAAAATAATTAAGTTTCTACGATCAGATCGTGGTGGTGAATACTTGAGCCTAGAATTTTGTAATCATCTAAAAGATTATGGAATCATTCCGCAGTTGACTCTGTCAGGAACTCCTCAATGAAATGGGGTGTCTAAACGGAGAAATCATACCTTGTTGGACATGGTACGTTCGGTGATAAGCCAATATGATCTTCCATTGTCTTTCTAGGGATATGCTCTTGAAACAACTACGTTCACACTGAATAGAGTCCCATCTAAATCAGTGGAAAACCATATGAGATATGGACAGGGCAGCGCCCAAGTTTGTCTTTTCTTAAAATTTGGGATGTAAGGCTTATGTAAAACGTTTACAATCCGACAAGCTTACGCCCAAATCTGACAAATGTTTCTTTGTGGGGTATCCTAAGGAAACAAAAGGGTATTATTTTTATAATCGAGAACAAGACAAAGTGTTTGTCACCCGACATGATGTCTTCTTGGAGAAAGAGTTTCTTTCAAGAAGGGTTAGTGGGAGCACGATGCATCTTGAAGAAATTCAAGAAACACTAGAAAATGTTTAAGCTACCACTAAACCCCAACAGGATGAAAAAGCTGTTGTACCATCTATTGTAGATACACCAGCCCCACGTAGATCTGAAAGATCACGTCGTGCGCCTGAAAGGTACACAGACGCGGAACAACGTGATATATTGTTGTTAGACAACGATGAACCTAAGACCTTTGAAGAAGCGATGGTGGGACCAGATTCCAACAAATGGCTTGGAGCAATAAAATTCGAAATAGAATCCATGTATGATAATCAAGTTTGGAACTTGGTTGATCCGCCCGATGGTGTTAAAACCATTGAGTGTAAATGGGTTTTTAAGAAAAAAATAGATATTGATGGAAATGTTCATATCTATAAAGCACGATTTGTGGCGAAAGATTTTAAGCAGATTCAAGGTGTTGATTATGATGAAACCTTCTTGCCCGTCGCTATGCTAAAGTCTATTTGGATCATTTTAGCGATTGCTGCATATTTCGATTATGAGATATGGCAGATGGATGTCAAAACGGCTTTCCTGAATGGAAACCTAAGCGATGATCTGTATATGATACAGCCTAAAGGTTTTCTTGATCCACAATCGTCTGGAAAGATATGCAAGCCACAAAAATCAATTTATGGATTAAAGCAAGCATCTTGAAGTTGGAATATTCGTTCTGATGAGGTAATCAAAGGGTTTGGTTTCATAAAAAATGAAGAAGAGCCATGTGTTTACAAAAAGGGTCAGTGGGAGCGCACTTGTATTTCTAATCTTATATGTGGATGACACATTATTGATTGGAAATGATATCCCCATGCTTGAATTCGTCAAGTCTTCATTGAAAAATAGTTTTTCTATGAAAGACTTAGGGGAGGCAGCATACATTCTGGGCATTAAGATCTATAGAGATAGATCTAAGAGGATAATTGGTTTAAGCCAAAGTACATACATTGACAAAGTGTTGAAAAGGTTCAACATGCATGAATCCAAAAAAGGTTTCTTGCCAATGTCGCATGGCATTAACCTCAACAAGAATCAGTGTCCTAGGACACCTGATGAGCGGAGTAAAATGAATATGGTTCCATATGCTTCGGCAATTAGATCCATCATGTATGCTATGCTTTGTACACAACCAGATGTATCGTACGCTTTAAGTGCTACAAGTAGATACCAATCGAATCTAGGTGAGGGTCACTGGATTGTCGTAAAGAATATTCTTAAGTACTTGAGAAGAACTAAGGACATGTTCCTAGTCTATGGAGGTGAATACGAGCTCGTTGTAAATGGTTACACCGATGCTAGCTTTCAAACAGACAGAGATGACTATAGATCACAATCTGGGTTTGTGTTTTGCCTAAACGGAGGCATAGTTAGCTGGAAGAGTCCCAAGCAGGACACTGTTGCTGATTCTAAATGGAGGCCGAGTACATCGCTGCTTCTGAAGCTGCAAATGAGGCTGTTTGGATCAAGAAATTTATTTCTGAACTAGGTCTGATGACTAGCACTGCTGAACCAATGTCTCTCTATTGTGATAATAGTGGAGCCATTGCGCATGCTAAGGAGCCTAGGTCACATCAGAAGTCCAAACACATTCTTCGGTGATACCATCTCATCCGCGAGATAGTGGACAGAGGTTATGTAAAGATATGCAAAGTGCACATGGATCTAAATATTGCTGATCCATTGACAAAGCCACTCCCTCAGCCTAAACATGAGGCACATACCAGAACAATGGGTATTAGATACTTATATGATTGACTCTAGTGCAAGTGGGAGACTGTTAGTGATATGACCTAGAGGCAACATAGATATGTTGGATATCATAGTCAATGTTTATGTATTAATGAAAAAAGTGTTATTCCGTTCCATGAAATAGACAACTTGTATTGATAAATAAGTATGTGACTTATTTATGACTCTTTATATAAATCTATTTCTAAATGATCTCTGATCATATATATGGTATATATGGAACGAATATGATTCTAAGATCAGCACGTGTATTGATTGATTATTCATGTCTCATGGATCGTGGTATGGAGATACCAAATCAATAAACGTGAACACATGTTAGAGAACTTGTTGTAGGATAGACACACCTTGAGACACTATAGGGAATTAATGTGTCATTATAGTGTTGATGCAAAGTCCCTAGATCTGAGATCATCATGGATTCCAACATGTGTAATGGCTTACTTAGGGACTACCAAACGCTACACCATAACTGGGTAGTTATAAAAGTAGTTATGGGTTTGCTATGAAACATGTAGTGAGATATGAATGATCAAGATGAAATTTGCCCCTCCAATGGGAGAGATATCTCTGGGCCCCTCGATGTAATGGATTATGGAAGTGCATGGCCATGCCGATGTGATTGAGGAGTCAATCAATAGATAGATAATCTAATATGAGATAAAGTGAATGATTAAGCTATTTATAGGATGATACGTGTCTTGCCTATAGCTTAATTGGTATTGTGAGACAAAGGGATTTGTGCATAAATTACAGGTTCAGTCGATATGATCTTTGTGTATAGTTTGGTGTCAATATGTTCTGCTAGGGGCCGGTGTTGACACGTCGGCCGAGAAGTGTTCTTAGGTCATAACCAAGTACACATGAACCTACATGGTCGCACACTGTCACGCCCAGAAATTCCTACCGGAATTTCCGATGCTATGTGTATTAAATTTCCTTCCCAGGATCAGCCAGGGATACACAAACGACAAATTGTATATACAGATCCACGTCTTAAAAACATATAAAAGTCTTACAATGCAGCGAAAAAGGAAAAATAAGCTTATTAGACTAGCTTTGATGCTTGCGGCGCGGCGACTCCACTCCATAGGCATCCCTCGATTGTAGCGACAAGCCTACTCGTTGACGAACTCATCTGCAGCTTCATCCTTCAGCTCTGAGGTGGGGGAAAGGAAGCAAAACTGAGTACAATCCACGGTACTCAGCAAGTCATACCAAAGGAAGGTATGATGCAGGATTGTTCCAAGGGAAGGCTAATGGTTAACTTTTGCACAAAGCAGGCGTTTCACAAAAGTAAGTTGAAAGCTGTAAAATAGTGATTAAGTTTAATTAATCAAAATTAATCATCTTTGCTCAACATTACACAATGTTGAGTCAGGCCATTCCATCCAACTACTCTAACTAGTTCCATTTAACCAAATTATTATCAGTAGGACTAATCACGATGAATCTGGTCGACAACCCATAACCGCGAGTGTGGCTATTCGAATAGTTTCTAACTCTGATCAGAGGTGTACGTCTGTACCCATAAGACACAGCCCCACAACATGTTCCCGTGCGTCGACATGCCACCACGACATATTGAAAAGGGGTCTGTGAATGGACCATTCGTATACCCCTCCCTGACCAAGCGACACCACACCTCAGGTTTCGCCCCTACCTTTATATCCAAGGTAGACAGCCCCCTCTCGTGCCTAGGTAAATCCGGAAGCCGCATAGACCTTTCTCTGTCCATCCAAACTCCATCCTTGCCTGGATGTTTTGGCTAGGGAAAACTACACGACAAGCCCAGCCGTTGACCATAGTGGCATGTGGTATGCACTAATTATTCTCCCAGGGTTTCTCGTGAATCGGTCCTTAACTGCCATGGGTGCGTCTAGCAAAACCGTGTACCCACAGCCCACCATTTGGTCATATTTTATTTAACCGTTATCCTTTACCCAAGGTAACTCCGGTCTGAGACCGTCATTTCATGCGATAAAAACTAGTAACATATTTCTCCCATTGATGATCTAGTTATACTAAGCGAACTAAGCATGTCCTAGCAATATATATGGTCATATTAGTTCCCAGTTAATCAATGAAACAGGGTAGACGACCTAGGCTGAGTACTATAGGTCCCATCCCGATAACATTATAAACAATGGAATTTAATGGATAAAGCGAGAATAATTTGTAAAGTAGGTACAACATGATCAAAAGGTACAAGACCTGCCTTGGCCTTGCCCCTGCTGAACCTCCGTGACTACTTCAAAATAAACTGGAGCGTCCGCGGAACCACAATCTAATCGACAATCAAAGCACAACAAAAACAGGCTATTAAACTACTGAAACAGGAAATTAAACTATTTTTAATGTGTTCTAGATATCTTTATGAGTCCACTGCAACTTGAACGGACTCAAACGAAGTTCGGATGAATTTTTTGTGATTTACTAATTAAGAAAAACGAGAAAAAGCAATTTATGGCGCAAGCGCCGGCTAGGGCTAACATCACCCGACGAGTGGGCGGCGGCGCCGACAGGCGGGGCCCATCGGTCAGTGGCGCAAAGGGGAGCAGCGCATGGTGGACTCGGTCCACCGGCCTGAGGAGGAGGCTCGTACCAGATGGCGCTTGCGTGGCGCCTAGGCGGCTGCCACGTGCGCGGCGGGATTTGCGGCGGTACGGCTCGGGATGGATGGCTCGATGCGTCCAAGGATGAATCCGACGGCCGAGAATGAGGACACGGCGAGCACGGGCCGGCGACGAGGCTATGGCGTGGCGCGGGCAACGAAGCGGGCGGTGCACGGGACCCGGAGGTCACCGGCGACCTGCGGCGAAGCGGCGGACGGCGACACTCACACGCACGACGAATAAAAAGCGCACGGGTTCGAGGGGAAAGAAACGGCACTCGGGCCGTCGAAAATGGAAATGGCATGGCAGCCAGCGGAACAGAGCGGCTCGGGCCCTAGTGGCACCGGCAGTCGGCGGGGACGACTCGCATGCTTAACGTGATGCGGCCGGAGCTACACATGCGCGGAACCAAAAGGAAAACGGAAATGAACAAAGGAAAAAGGGGAACATGCTCACCGACGACCAGAGTTGGAGAAGGAGACGGCGACGAGCGAATGTGGTGGCTTACTTTTGGGTAAAAGCGGTGGCTGGTGGTCTATTTGTGATGGCGAGTGTGATGGTGGCGACGGTTGGGAGTAGCGAGCGATGGACGCGACGAATCGGCCGGCCGGAGTGAGTTGACGGCGATGAAGCGAGGTTGCACGATGCGAGGGCACGGGAGAGCTCGGGACAGCACAGTTGCGAAAGGGGAAATATGCGCCGGTGTACAAGGAGTATCTATAGAGGGCGAGGGGAGGTGGACGTGGACGGGGAGAGCGGGAAAAGCCGACGGAGTGGGTCGGTGCGAGGATGGCAGTGGCCGGAAATTTGAACTTCGACCGTTACGGAGTTTTAGCGCACGCAGGGATGGGAGAGAGAGGGAAAGTGGGGGCGTGGGTCACGGGAGAGTGGGGAAGTAGGCGGGGTGGCCGGGTGATGCGCGAGATGGCCGGGAAACGCGCGGCGCTGGCGGTGGCTGAAATCCCGAGCAGGAGGTTGGGGATTATAGGTGGGGCCCACTGTCAGTCCCCGACCCAGCCGAGGGAGGGGAGGCGGACTTGCAAGGACGCGGCCGGGCAGCTTGGGCCACCTAGCGAAGAGGAGGAGACGGCGCGCGCGGGAGAGCGATGGCTGTACGGGCGGGTTGGGCCGGTGACCCATGGGAAAAAGAAAAAAAGGAAAAGAAGAAAAAAGAAAAGAAAAGGAGAAGCTCCTTTTCCTTAAGGAAATTATTCTGATTAACCTAATTCAATTTTTAAAATTGTTTTTGATGCTCTGAAAATTTTGATAAAAATCTTGTTAGTGGATTTTGACCTGAGGAATTCAAGAAAAATCCCACCAAGCCGTTTCCAATTGTTAAATGGATTTTAATTTTGGAGTTTGTCTTCCTTTATATTTTACGGTCGATTTTTTTGCACGATTTTCCCAGGTGATTTTAAACTAGAGGAGAAAGCGAGGCGTGACACACACTTAACGAGTTGGAACAGGTATTCGAGTTTGACTCGGATAAGGCTCATTTTGAATAGGGATCCCATGAGGTATAGAGTCCCGATGGGCCCTCTAGGCCCAATCGGCTAACTCTATAAATAAACAGCAAAGGGTGGAGATCATTGTCGGACAAGCTATTCACATTAGACTCAAATCAAGATCTTCCACGAGCAAACCCTCGTCGTTGTCTTTGAGCCAAACCCTAGCCATGCGTCAAGTGCTAGCACACAGGCGTTCGGCGTTCCACCCCTGGATGTGTGGATACCAGTAGATACACTGCTATGTTGCGGTGTTGGTCGACGAGGTGGTCGGGAGATCGGATCATGGTCGGCGATCGTGGTTGGCGACGTGGTTGACGAGTTGGTCGGGAGATCGGATCATGGTCGGCGATGTGGTCGATGAGCTGATCGGGAGATCGGATCATGGTCGGCGAGGTGGTCGGGCGGTTGGTTCGTGGTCGGCAAGACGGTCGAGCAGTCGGACCGTGGTGATCGGTTACTTCCGTAATCTCCCTGACGTGCGTATGTTGGACCGACTTCTCCAACGTAGTCTTCCGCTGCTCTGCACGTCTCATTTGGTAACAATCTATAGACCCTTTCTCGCATGCTTTTTCCGGAGTGCGCGGTAGAAAAATTTTATTTTATGCTATCGTAGCCTATGCTTGGTGCCACCAACCGCGACCGCGAGACTATAGATATATTAGTCCCGGTTGATGGCACCAACCGGAACTAAAGATTCAACTTTTAGTCCCGGTTGTTGTCACCAACCGGGACTAAAGATAATTTTCTGCTATTTCCAATTCATCTTTAGTCCGGTTGTCCGGTTGTAGCCACTAACGGGACTAAAAATAATTTCCTCCTATTTTTAATTTTTTTGTCCCACTAACCGAGACTAAAAATTAAACAATTCATTAAATAGGGCAAAATTAATTTTATTAAATATAGATTTAAAACAATAATAAGTAATGCATTAAAATTTAATCAAATATAAGTAATCCTAGACATTGCACCTCTCTATGTGCTCCTCTAGATATTGTTCCGTTGCCCCTCTCTTTTTTTCCTTTTTTTGGGCTCTTGTTCTTTTTTTGGAAAAATTTGACTTTTTCTTTTTCTTTTCTATATTTTTTTGACTTAGGAGCACACGAGAGGTAATCATAGAAAATTTGAGCCTAAACAAGTGATAGACGTGGTCGGTGGAAAATTTAGAAGATGTGCTCGAATTGACAAAAAGCTTGTGGGCTTGAAAAGGCAATTTTCTCACCAGTTTTGGAGAAAATAAAATCGCCGAACCCGACAAAGATGGGGACGAACGGATCACTCGGAGTCTATATGCGAAAGTTATGGCTGTTTTAAAAATCGATTTCGAATTAGAGGACAAAACGGAAACAATGCGCGTAAAAACTTGTTACACATGCACAAACTAGACGCGATGGCTAGGGTTTGATGGAAACAAAGGGGGAAAACACACGAACTGGACTCTAACACGATCTAACCAGCAACAAGACCTCGACCAGGACAAAGACTCGACACGACGGAATCTGAAACTAAAATATGCAAGACTATGGTATGGAAGATTCTACGACAGGAAAAATAAATGTGGCGAAGAGTGACACACCGATTCGGCTTCAGATCGAAAGATCCAACCCTGCAATCTTAGCACCAAAACTCCTATGGTTATCAACCGAAACACAGACCCGGTTGACCTCGCCAAGAAGGCTAATCCTCCCTTCTTCATGCACACCTTTGCATTTCTCGTTTTTCACGCGCACGCTTCCCAAACTGATAAACTGTGTGTATTTTTGAAAAAATTCTATAGAAAAGTTGCTTTGAAAACATATTAATCATTTTTTAAATTTTTTTAGCTAATACTTAATTAATCATGTGTTAATATATGTTTTATTTTACTTGCCGAAGAGGAGAGGTTCCTAACCCCTCCTCCCAAACACATCCTAAGTATCATAAGTTTCACTTAGATTTTGTATAGTTTTTCTCAATAATATGGCATTATCTAGCATAAAGTGAAACTTATTTCAATTCCTGTTTTGTAAAGTAAAGGTATATACTATCCTAATGTAAAGTGAATACAATTTATCGATACAAAGTGAGTGAAGATCTTTAGTCCCGCTTGGTGTTACCCGCACGAACTAAAGATTATTTGGATTTTTAGTCCCGGTTGGTGTTACCGACCAGTACTAAATATTGCTGGCGCCCTGCCAAATTCTGACAAGAATTTAACCGGGACTAAAAACTAGAGAACCGTTGTCTTTTTTAACCGGGTTAAAAACGTTTACCGTTGTCTTTTTTAATCGGGTTAAAAACGTTTTCTAGTCTCGGTTCCTATTGAAACTGGAACTTGGATTTTGACCAGTGGAGCAAAGATCATTTATCTAGTAGTGTCACTTTATTCCCTAATGCTATTTTTCGCTTTTTTCTCTCTATATAATCCATATTTTACAATAAAATTTGGAAAGGATAGGATAAGCATTACAACTTATGTCTCAACATTTTTTAAAAATTCTTCTTACTTTTTAAATAGGTTAGAAACACTTAAGATTGATTTAAACTTAAGATTTTACAGTTCAAGCAAACAATATGAAAAGAATTGAAAATATTTTTGAGCTTCAATAATGATGCCATCTATGACTTAAAAAATTTCAGATTAACTTACAACTCGTATAAAGTGTAACAAATAAAATGTTATAAGAAGTAAAGCGAACCATTTTTAACGGTTAGGGATGTAAAATGAGAAAAAATCGTTTAGAGGGTTAAGTTACCCAATAGATTAATTTGGAGTAGTAAAATGGGCTTTTTTTTCTGTTAAAAATACGCAGGTTTTAATGTAGCAGGCAGAATTCTGTACATCCAGAAATCAGTAGAGGACATATTTCTTAAAGCATATAGAGTACACACTATACAACAAGTCAAGAGGCATTTCCAGTTCCATTTCCCTTTCAAAATCAATTACAGTATGTCGAAGCTTTCTTTCTTGAGAAAGAATAGCACTCTCAGCATCTAAAGAAAAAGCCAATGAACCACAACATGTCAAAATCTAATCTCAGGCAATCTTCCAAAAATATATATACATAAAAAACAAACAGCCTCACTATAAACAATTCAATATCTCAATCCAAACTGTCAAATACTTCTTAAATATCAACACAGGATTAGGATGAGGCGATGAGCACCTAAAGTTTTCTGTTGTCCTAAAGTTCCACCCATGACCTTTCAACATCTGCATATAACAGAAAATGTGCCATGTCCAAATACTGCAAAGAGAGTTGACAATAATAAAATTACAAATCATTCTTAGTAATCAAGCAATCATCTAAGAAGTATGCAGGGTTTGGGTGAGAAAAGGAAAGGATACTTGGAGGATTACAAAAGACCAATAAAATTGGTAAATTTCGTTTTAAGTGAGATAGGCTGATGGCTATCATTTTGTCTTGACTGGTGTGAGATCTTAGTCACACCAGTCTCTTGGAAAAAAATAGAAAGAAAAAACCCAAATCATAGAGAAGGAAAAAATATATTTGTACTCCAATAAATCAACGACTTTGGTGATTTTTGCTGTAGTATCTACTAGTAAAGACCACTGAAAAATCTCTCTTGTGTTAGACAATATTGACAAGAAAATAAAATAAGTAACAATTGTGCCGAAACCACGGTGCAGCAGATGATGATCAACAAAATAATTGGCCATGCAGTTGGACTCCTTTCTTTTTGTTTTAAAAGGAGTACCCTCAGTTCAGAATTCAAACGATGTCACTATGTGAAAATTGGATCGGATTTTCTTGTCACCTCAATTCAATCTTTACATCCAGCAAACACATCAATAACTCCACATAAATTCCACCATGGTGCTGGGGACCTCCTAAAGAGTGGCATTCCGTTTCCGTGTGATGCTCCCTTTTTTGAATTCTTTTGAAACATACACCAGCAGTAGATTTCAGAAATACATCACAGAGGCTCACAACACATTTCTGAAATTAAACTAAACTTTGTTTTGAACTCACCTCGGAAATACAATTATCATTACTTTTGTGGTCTTTATCTTCAACGTTTTCACAAATTGAACAAGCAACCTCATCAATGTTATCTCCATTTGCTAAACAATCAGGCACCACCTGTATAGTCTGATGCTTATCAGCAGAACCACAATTTGTAGATGCAATACTTGATGCCTCCTCTATGTTGTTGCCAGTATGATCTTCACATTTGTCAAGCAATACTGATAAATTATTTGGATCTTTTTGTTCTGAAATATCCTCCTTATATTCAGAGTCATCATTGGATGAAACATCTATAAAGGCCAAGACTGTTAATGTATCACCAAGAACCACCTGTCTTGTTTCTTGCTTGTCAACAAAATCAGAATTTTCAAATGAATGGCAAGCTGGTGCCTCCTTATCAGAAGAAAATTCCTCACCACATTTGCAATGATCGTCCATGATACCACGATGAGATAAACTATCTAGCAATACTGCTTTATTTTGATTATTGTCATCAAGAAAATCCGTGGCCAACCGTACCACTTCATTCTTGTCAGAGAAATCATGAAATTCAGCTGAAACAGTTGACAGTACAGTTGGAGATGAATCACCTGATTTGATGATATCTCCACTTTTAATTTCTTCCTCAAACCAATCAACTGGCATGTCCTGTAGCTGATACTTTTCGGACGAACCATCAGAACAGGCAATAGCACCTTCCGATTCCCCTATTTTTATCTTAAAGATAATCACCTCTTCTATGAGTTTTTCATCATCAGTGTGCATTTCATAGTTCAGGCAACCATCTGACGACGCTATCCTTAGCATGTTTTGAGATTCATCAGAATCAACATGTACCTCTTCTATTTCAAACCTTCTAGCACAATCTTCAGCTGCAGCAGAGTCACCAATAAAAAGTTCAGATGAAATCTTCAGAGCTTGCTTATCTGCATTTCCTTCTTCTGTAACGTCTTCTCCCTGGCGTTTGCCAGCATCACTGCCATGATCGTTGCTACTCTCGAAGGATTCGGCGTTGCTGTCCTTGTTCCTCAGGGAGCGAAGAAAATACAGCAAAGTGAACCAGACAAACAAGACGAGGAAGGCAAGCACAGCCAAGAACAGCACAGGAGGAACCAGCACGCAAGCTGACAGCAGCGAGAAAAACCCTCGCAGCAATCGGGGAACAAACGAGGAGGTGCAAACCCGGCGAGGAAGATGGTAGTGGACATGGAAATGGCGGCCGCGGCAGTCGCCGCCGCCGACTTTCTTCCCTCTCTGCCTCCTCCTGCCACAGCTCAGAGCCATGGCCATCTGCAAGAAGAGGACATGGAGCAGAAAAGCAGAAGAAGCACAAGGGAAAAGATTCTGTCAATGCGTGGCCTAGTTTTCCTCCGTTTTCTTGCCTTTTGTGCCGTCTCCAAAGGCGAAAAATTCGAACTTGGTGAAAGGCGATGGCTTCTTCTCTTTTGGGGGTTTGATTATGCAATGTGTCTGAAATTCGTGCACTATTTGGGACCCGCCAGCCAAGAAGAGTTCAAGCTCAAACCTCGAGCTAATGGCTTGTGGGTGGATCGTGGGTCAGGGTCATATGTGTTTTTGATTAAGATGGGCCAGATAAAGTTCGGTCTTGGATGATTATCGACAGCAAGCGTGTTCAAAAAGAAAGGAGGGTGAGGTTACTGAATTGACGTTTTCGCGAGATAATCTGATCCAGCAGAATAAGGGCAATAATTCCTCGCAGAAATATAACATAAGGCCCACAATTGAAATGGTCATATCATTTGGTTTTAAATTCCAGAACCAATTCTGAAAAAAGGTACTCATATATTCTTTCCTATACTGTCCCCTCCAGTTATAAATACTTTATACAAACATTTTAAAATTTGACAAAATTATATCGTAAATGTAAAATATTTATGACCAGAGAGCCTACTAATTCGAGCCCCTTAAAAAACCCATCTCTAGTGAAAATACTACATCCAATGTTGGCTGTGTTCGCTAACGCTTATCTTCCTGAAATACTTACCTGCTCGTCTCCGGTCAAGTTTTAGCTCTCCCAACGATTCTTTTGTTGCTTTCAGCCTTTTCACGTTTTCATGGCCCTTAGGTTTTGTAGAAATATCACAAAGTCTTTTTTAAATAACTAACGAATGAAACTTTTATGTATGACTCCTTATGGTTTTTTTAATACTAGCAAAATTCGGTTTTTTTCCTCACGCATAAAACCGAAAAAGTAGCCTCTCCTCTTTGCATTGAACCCCTCCTATCTTAAACTTTTAAAGGAAACACCTAGATTTCTGATCAATTCAGCATAGCTCTAACTTATAGAAAACAGACCCTCATATTTCTCAAATTTGCACATATAGACCCTAATTTAATTTTATTAAACAACAAACATGGATTTTAATTTTGATAATACATAGAGAAAGCAAGATTTTGAATGTGTACCGCTATGTTGCGTTTGTAAATAACGAACCTATATTCTACAAATGGACCTCTTGATTGAAATATCATCCCACTATTTTTTTTCTCGACTCGCTCTTATTATTAGGTATTAAAACCCCATTAATCTTCCGTTTAACCTAAATCATGTCCACCTATTTCCTTATGGCTGCTCTCATGCATATAATTTTTGTTACCTTTTTTCTGTTCAACTCCTAGAAATCGACAATGCAAATTGTTATGTCGGTTTCCCTGTTAATTATTTTTTTTAAACGGAACACATAAGATAGTGCACGTTCCATTGATATAGAAAAAAAATAAGACAATAGCTCTGTGAGGCCATAGGCAGGAAAAAGAAAAGCAAGTAAAAGAAGAAAACTCGCCCAGTTGGATTGGGACATCAACGCGGGAAAACGCTCAACCAGAGCCTCCACAAACAACCCTATCTAAAACAACTCACACCACGCAGCCGACAGATCGGAGGCTTATACGACGGCACTCACCAAACCTACACATAATTGATCGTCGAAACCTTATAGCAGAGCTCTCAGTCAACTGGACATTATGGAAGAGAGACCACACAACACTGAAAGGGTCCCCGTCATGCGATACCCATTGCCCGCTGTGCCGCTGCAACGCTAAACCCCGCCCAACAAGGTGAAAACCATAGATCCGGATCTTTCATATGTCTCAACGCGCGGGGGCCTTGCCACGTCCGCCGTTGGACACCACCTCACCGCTCGTGGGAGCCACACCACGCCCGCAGCTGCACTCCTATTCGCGGGGGCCATGCCACGCCCGTTGCTGCACTCCTCTTCACGGGGGCCACGCCACGCCCGCAGCTGCACTCCTCTTTGCGAGGGCCACACCACGCCCGTTGCTGCACTCCTCTTCACGGGGGCCACGCCATGCCCGTTGCTGCACTCCTCTTCACGGGGGCCACGCCACGCCCGCTACTGCACTCCTCCTTTCGGATTTGTTTCTATTATCGCCGTCATAGCAAGAGAGAAGTTGACATGCTCCTCTCGATCTCCATTGAACCGTTGAGCCACCACAGAGAGTCGACCTGGCCTTGTCCACCCTCATTAAGCTCTCTACATGCCAGAGAGGTTGCCATCAGCTGAGGCGTCCTAAGATCCTAGGCCGCCGTTGCGCCTCCCCTTGCTGTGCCGCCGCACCCGTGCCTCCGAGTCTAGCACTGCCTACCATTGTATCAGCGCACCCCTACTGGCCAGCCTTCGCGTGACGCCGCCAACCGTGCCTCGTCGCGTCGCACCGGCCTCCACCTCCGACGGCCGCACTTCCTCGCAATACTCTGGCCACCGGCCTCCACCACCGACGCCCGGGCCTCTCTGCGCCACCTGGCACTGCAGCACGTGCCTGCCGAATCCGGGCGCGCTTCTTCCTCTTTATTTTTTCTTTCCTTTTTTCTTTCATTTGTTTCTCTCTTCTTTTTTCTTTTCTTTTTGTTTTCCATTTTTCTTTTCTTTTTCTTCCTTTTTTCCTTTTTATTCTCTTTTTTTCTTTTTTTCTTCTCTCTTTTTTTCCTTTTATCTCTCTTTTTCTCTTCTCCTCCCTCTTCTTCTTTTCCTCGTGGACTCTACCACCGCCGCCATCCCCACGTCCACCGCCACATCGCCGTCCGCCACCGCCGCCACATCGCCAGGCACGTCGTCGTTGTCATCCTCTGCAGCGGCAATGGGGGAGTTGGGGGATAGCTTCGTGAGGCCGAGGAGGAGTACGGCTTCGAGCAGAGGGCGCCATCACCATCCCCTGCCATGTCGACCACTTCCGCCATGTCCAGGGCATCATCCACCACCAGAAGCACCACGATGGTGCCCATGGCAGTTGCGGCCTCCTCTCCCTCTCCGACGACGCTGATGGAGGTCTCTTGTCTGGCGAAACGGTTGAGGTCGAAGACGCCACCGCCGCCGCCACCATAGAGGTCGGCGAACACGACCATGGGCGCGTCGGCCGCGAGGGCTTACTCGCCCACCTTGCAGCGTTGCCCTCCTGGGCGTTGTCCCCACCGCCATCCGCCGTCGCTCAGTGAAGAAAGGCATGAAGGAGACGGCCTGTGGACCCCTGTTTTTGTAACAGGAATTATTTGTGTTCATAGTACCACTTCCCTAGATCGAGTAGTCTGGTACCCATGAATTATAATACTAAATCATTCAGCACGCAAAATACATCAATCGTCTTACACAAAATATTACAATATAGCGCCCGAAGGCATTGTCTAGAACATAGGACCAAACGATCCGGAATACAAGCAAAAGCAGAATACAAATAAGGCAGCAGAGATAAGGCAGCGGCACGCCATTGCCACAGGCAACGACCTAGTCTAAGACCTACTGAGCGCCATCATCTTCCGTACCCTCCTGGTAGTACTCGTACAGATCTTCAGGGTCTTCATTGCCCATCTCTGAATGTTTTGCGTAAAGCAAGGGTGATTACCAACCGTACTCAGCAAGCCACCACAATAACGATGCATATGATAGGGGATACTCAAGGAACGGCTGTGGTTCTTTTGCATAAAGCTAGTTTTGCAATTCTTTTCACAAACCTCTAACCTAAGACTGGTCAAGTTTTATTTCCATAGTTTGTTTAATCAGCGACGGTTCTGTCCACCATCCATTGTGATCCCAAGGATAGCTTCCCGCCACTGGATCGTCATGAGTTTCTGGGGTCTACCCCTTGTCGCTTCCCGAGAAGTTGAACCACCAGCACATCAAATCATTATGCATGCCCATCCCATCATTTTAAATTTTAAAGTCTAGCCCAGCGAAAAACTTGTCCCGATGCTCCATATCCGCGAGCATGGCTATTCGAATAGATTGTTTTAATCACACTGCAGTGGATGTACACTTTACCCATACTCCGTGACTTGCCCAACACATGAGCCGAAATCCCAACGAATGAGACGCGTCAAGACAAAGCCTTTCAATAACCACACTTTGGCAGTACCCGCTCCATGAACTTGAGCCCTCATGCACTCTAGTCGTACACGGTTTCTAGTAGTGAGAGGAGTTCTGGCGCTCCCGAAAAGGAAAAACTCACACATTCTTTAAGTTGTAATTAAGTCCAGTTTTAGTTCCGGTTAGGTTACCCACCGATGGTTACCCAATCTATAGGCTTCCCGCCTATTCACACACCCAAGTGAACCACTATGCAGGGGTACCACCTCCGTTCGGCTATTTACTCCGTTAGGTCTATACCCATTGAGAAGTACGGCTGTACTAGCTCGTTTCATGTTTATCTCATGGCTCGGTCCTTAATTGACCAGGGACGACACTTGCCTTAACCAGATTCCACCCAAATCATCAAGCCACCCCAGTCTAAAACATTTGTTTGGTGTTTAGTTTTCATCCAAAAAACTATTTCATCATTGTCATGGCAATGTGGTGCTCATGTCTCCACATGCCGTATATCAACCACCTTTCCCAGGGTAGTTGCCCAATCATATAGCATTTGATAAATATGAATATGCATGAATCTAAATTCGCATGGTAAGCATTGTCGAAAATTGACTCTGAACGCACGATACCATAGGGTAGAAAGAATATACAAGTATTCAACATCATGGCATGACATATAACAAGTATGGGAGTTCTCATATGTATAGCATGCATATTTGATTTTAAAAACAATCGCAAAAGGGTTCAACATGCTCAAAGGTAGTGATGAATTGCCTTGCTCATAACCTTGTTGACCTGGGTCTTCTGCACACTCAATGGCTCCCTCGGACTCTATAAATACGTGCGAAAGATCCGATTGAATTCGATTGGAATTCAAATAAAATCACCAAAATACCAATTAAATCACAAAAACAACTTCTAAAACTAAACTACGAATTTAGGTGAATTTAGGTTCAAGTTTCAACAGAATCCTAGTTAAAATTATGAGCGAGTTTGAAGTTTCGCGTCCAAACCGATTTGATTAATTATGAGGTGGAATTATTTCAAATTTATTTCAATTTAAAATATAGTGATGGGTAATTCAAAGACATTATACTGGAAAAGAAATGGTTAACTCTAATTTTATTCCATATTTTATCGGGCCGACAAGCCCTAGGGTTAAAATTAATTAAATCCTAAATAATTCAACCCAAAATCTAATACTATATTTAATAACTTCAAAACTGAAATTCTAATAGAATTGATTAATTTAATAATAAAATTAGGATTTACTAACAAAATTAAAGTTGTAATTAAATTCCTAATAATATACTTAATATTTATCCTATAATTTTATTTCAGAAAATATATTTTTATCCCAATTTTTTCCCAAACATTTCTCCCCTTTTTATTTTCCTTTCTATTTTTTCTTTTTCTTCTTCTTTCTTTTTCTCTTTTCTTTTTCCTTCCCTCCTCCTTCCTTCTTCTTCCTTTTTCCTCCTCTTCCTTCTCTTTTCTTCCTCCCTCCCTTCCTTCTCTCTTTCTTCCTCCCTCCCTTCCTTTTCTTCCCTTCATCTCTCTCTCTTTCTCTTTTGTCTCTCAGCTCGGCCGAGTCGGGGGCGTGCGGCGAAGGAAAGGGGAAGGGGAGGGCTTACCGTGGTATGATGACGAGGGCGGTGACGCGGGCGCAAGGCGGCGATGTCGCAGTGGTGGCACCCGGCGCAAAATAGGAGAGGGGAGGGGAGAGTGGGGAAGGAATGGCAAGTGTTGGAAGGAAGAGGGAAACGGCTGGGGGAAATTTATAGGCGCTCGGGGGGAGAATGGCTCCGGCGACCGGCGAGGATGGTGAAGGGTTACGCGGAAGCTACGCTAGCCGAAAACAAAAACTTTTCTACCGCGGAAACCAGGAACACTTGCAAGTAAGGGCCGATAGATCGTTACCGATTGGAGTATGCAGCGGAAATAGCCAATCAGGACTATCCGATCCGGAACAGTGTAGCCGATTCCCGCAAGCCGACAGCCGATTCCCGGGGACAGCCGATTCACCAATCAGCCGATTCGCCGATGCCGCAGCCGATCCGAGTCGTCGACCACGTTCTCGTTGCCGATCTGCCGCAGTCGCCTCGCTCCGATTGCAGCCGATTCGTAGCCGGTCAACAGCGCGCAACGTATCAGCACCTCTACCGGTATCCACACGTCCGGTAACAGAACGCCGAACACCCGTGTGCTAGCACGCGATGCAAGGCTAGAGTTTGGCTCGAAGGTGGGAGGGTTTCCGTGGAGATTGATCTCGGCGCAATGCAATTCAACTGATGTGTCGCAGCTCTCCACCCCTCGCCCCTTTATATAGAGTTGGCCTACTGGGACTAGTGGTCGATCAGGACTCTATTTTGAATCGGATCTCATCCGAATCTCATAGAGTTGGCCGCCCATACGTCGTAAGACCATAGGACTCTATCCAATCGGATCCCTATCCGATTGAGCCGTATTCGAGTCTAACTCGAATGCTTGTTCTTATCCCCTTAAGCGTGCGACCCTGTAGGTTCAGGTATACTTGGTTTCGGCTATAGTCTAACTTAGCCGATCGTCGGCTCGAGTCCAACTCAGCCGACCTGTCAATAGCGGCGCCTAGCAGCACATGTTGACACCATAGTATACAAGAATATAATATCGGCTCTGAACCTGTAATGTGTACACAAATCCCTTTGCCTCACGATACCAATTAAGCTATAGGCAAGATGTGTGCCATCCCTTCAATAGCTTAACCATTCACTCGAACCGTATTGGATTATCTGTCTGTTGATTGACTCCTCAATCAACTTAGCATTGTCATGCATTTCCATAATCCATTACCTCGAGGGGCCAGGAGATATCTCTCCAAAGGAGGGGCAAATTCCATCTTGATCACCACATCCCACTCCATGTTTCATAGCAAACCCGAAGACTACTTTTATAACTACCCAGTTACAGAATAGCGTTTGGTAGTCCCAAAGTAGGCTACTACATATGTTGGAATCCATGGTGATCTCAGGTCTAAGGACTTTGTATCAACACTACCTGAGACCAACTAATGGCACATTAATTCCTGTAGTGTCTCATGGTGGGTCTATCCAACAATGTGTTCTCTAACACATATGTCCATGTTTATTGATTTGGTATCTCCATACCCATGATCTATGAGACATGATCATCAATCAATAAACATGCCGATCTTAAAATAATATTAGTTCCAATAATATGATATATGATTAGGGATCATTTAGAAATAGATTCATACATATAGAGTCTCATAAATAAGTCACGTACTTATTGATCAATACAAGATGTCTATTTCATGGAACTGAATAACACTTTATTCATAAATACAAAAACATTGACCATGATATCCAACATCTCCATGTTGCCTCTAGGGCATATCACTAACAGATGGGACGCACGCGTGGCACGGATGGCGATGGCGATGCGACGGGCAGCACGGAAGAGCGAGGCGATGGCGACGTGACGGGACGGCTCGGCGGCGCGAGGAGGGGCGCAGGGCACGATGGTGAAGCGGCGTCGGGACGCGGCACGGCGTGCGGCAAGGGGTTCGGGCGCGAGGGCATGGGGTCCAGGGCCGAACACGCGCGAATGAGCAGTGCATTTCTCCTACAAATTTAGGTTTAATTTTTGTCCCAAATGTAAATCTAATTATATTTTAAATTTTTGGCCAACTTTATTTTTATACTTCCCTTTTGGTTTATAAATAGTAATTTTGTATTTTACCCATGAATTTAAATATAATTTTTTTCCAAGAGTAAATCTTTATTAAATAATATCTTTCCCCAAATTTACATTTTATAAATTTTATTCCTAATATTCATTTTGCAAATTTTCTTTTGTTTTTAGGGTTTTTAAACCCTTATCAATTTTTCCCTTTTAGATAAATATTCATTTATTTATAACTCAGCAATAAAGACTTGCGAATAAGAGGCAATAAATTCGACACGATGCAATCATTCAAACTTTTTCATAAGTTCTGAATTTTAAATTTTGATTTTTAAGCCTTCAAATTTTAGGGTGTTACAATCCTACCCCCCTTAAATAAATCTCATCCCGAGATTTCTTACCGATTGTCGAGTAGGTGTGGGCACTCAGTCCTTAGAAAGTATTTGCTCTCCCAAGTGGCCTCTTCTTCGGTGTGATTGCTCCACTGCACTTTGTACATGCGCCATGACTTGGTTCCGGTTTTCTTCTCTACCTCATCCAATATCTTCACCGGGTGTTCCGGGTATGTGAGATCACTATTGATATGGATATCTTCCAAGGGGGCTTGTTCTTCCGGCACACGCAGACACTTCTTCAATTGTGACACATGGAACACTGGGTGCACATCAGAGATATTTTTTGGTAGTTCTAGTTGGTAGGCCACTTCGCCTCTTCTAGCGTTTATCAGGAATGGTCCCATGTATCTAGGTGCAAGCTTTCCTTTTACCTTGAACCTCTGGGTTCCTCGTAGCGGAGAGACTTTCAGGTACACATAGTCGCCTTCATTAAACTCCAAGTCCCTTCACCGAGTATCTGTGTAGCTCTTCTGTCGGGATTGGGCTACCTTGAGTCAATCTCGGATCAGACATACCTTTTCCTTAGCTTCTTTGATTATGTCAGGTCCAAACACGGCCCGTTCACCGGTTTCTAACCACATCAATGGGGTTCAGCATTGTCGACCAAACAGTGCTTCATTCGGCGACATCTTCAGACTTGCTTAATAACTGTTGTTGTAGGAAAGTTCAGCGTAGGGTAGGCATCTTTCCCAATCCTTGGTAAAGTCCAACGCACAAGCTCTCAGCATGTCCTCAAGAACTTGGTTTGTCCTTTCGATCTGCCCGTTGGTCTGTGGGTGATATGCAGTACTAAAGGCAAGGTGACTCCCAAGTGCCTCATGAACTTTGCTCCAAAAATGTGACGTGAATTGAGTACCGCGATCCGATATAATCCTTTTTGGTACTCCATGAAGGCACACGATCCGAGACATGTATAATTCCGCCAACTTAGCACTATTATAATTGGTCTTGATGGGGATAAACCTGGCAGTCTTGGTGAGTCGATTTACGATCACCCAGATAGAGTCATATCCCGTGGCAGTCTTAGGTAATCCGACAATGAAATCCATGCCTATCTCATCCCATTTCCATTCGAGAATCTTGAGCAGTAGCAACAGGCCTACCGGTCGTTGATGCTTAGCTTTTACCCTTTGACATACGTCGCATATGGCCACGTATTCAGCTACGTCTCTCTTCATGTTGGGCCACTAGTATTCCTCCTTCAAATCCTGGTACATCTTTGTGCTGCCAGGGTGTAGCGAATATGCTAATTCGTGGGCTTCCTTCAGAATCAACCCTCTCAAACCACCTTGCTCAGGCATGCAGATCCTTTTCTTATACCACAGGATTCCTTTGTCATCTATCGAGAATTCCTTTACGTGCCCAACGACCATGCGCTTCCTAATCATTTGGATTTCTTCATTATCCTTTTGAGCTTCTTCTATTTGGGCCCTCAGAAGAGGTTGGATTTCCAGTGAGTTTAACTCTCTGCGAGGAATCAGGTGCAAGTTAAGTCGAGCCATTTCTTCTTGAAGCTCAACGACCATGCCTTTCAGTCTCATATGGTTGCATTGGGCTTTGCGGTTTAAAGCGTCGGCCACTACATTCGCCTTGCTGGTGTGGTAATGGATTCCTAAATTGTAACCTTTGATAAATTCCAGCCACCTTCTCTGTCGTAGGTTGAGATCAGTCTGAGTAAAGATATACTTCAGGCTCTTGTGGTCATTGTATATATCCAATGATTCCCGATCAGGTAGTGTCTTCAGATTTTTAACGCATGAACAACTGCTGCCAATTCTAAATCATGTGTGAGGTATTTTTCCTCGTGGGGTCACAGTTGTCTCGAGGCATATGCCACGACCTTTCCATCCTGCATCAATACTCCTCCCAATCCTTGTCGGGAAGCATCACAGTATATCACAAAGTCCTTACGGTTGTTAGGTAGGACTAGAGTTGGGGCGGTGGTTAACTTTTCTTTCAGCTGATCAAAAGTTTGCTGACACTGCTCGGTTCAAGCGAATTTCTTCTACTTCTTCAAGAGTTGAGTCATGGTTCTGGCTATTATGGAAAATCCTTCAATAATCTCAAGTAATATCCGGTCAATCCCAAGAAACTCCGGACCTCTATTACCGACTTAGGTGCTTTCCATTTCGTAACAGCCTCGACCTTGGCAGGATCTACTGCTACTCCTCCAGTTGAGATTACATGACCAGGAAAGGCAACTTCCTTAAGCCAGAACTCACATTTACTGAATTTTGCATACAACTGATGCTCTTATAGCTTCTTCAACACTAGACGTAGATGCTCTGCATGTTCCTCATCGTCCTTGGAATAGATGAGTATGTCATCAATAAACACTACCACGAACTTATCTAGATATTCCATGAATACCTTGTTCATGAGGCTTATAAAATATGCCGGGGCATTGGCCAATCTGAAAGAGATTACTGTGAACTCATATAGTCCATAGCGCGTTGAGAACGCTGTCTTGGGAATATCTCCGGCTCTAATCTTCAACTGGTGGTATCCTGACCGAAGATCAATCTTCGAGATCACTTTGGCACCCTTGAGTTGATCGAATAGGTCATCGATTCGGGGTAATGGGTACTTGTTCTTGATGGTTACTTCGTTCAACGACCGGTAATCCACGCACATTCTCATACTTCTGTCCTTCTTCTTGACAAACAGTACCGAGGCTCCCCAAGGAGAAGAACTAGGGCGTACGAATCCCGTTTCTTGTAATTCTTTGATCTGCTTCTTGAGTTCCTCTAGCTCGTTAGCTGGCATCCGGTAAGGCCTCTTGGATATGGGGGCAGTACCAGGCATTAGGTCAACAATAAACTCTATGTCACGGTCAGGGGGCATTTCGGGTAAATCCTCAGGAAATACATCTAGGTAATCCTGCACTACTGACATCCCGCTCATGGGTAGCATGGTGAATACTCCGACAGCTCGCTCACATAACATCGGGTCTTGATCCATTGCTATGTTCATCGGTGATCCCCATGGGGTGGACACAGTGTCCTCCCTTCGGCCACAGTCTATGACTCCCATGTTTTTAGTTAACCAGTCCATTCCTAGTATAATATCGAGAGTTTGTGGCAGTAGTACCATAAGGTTTGAGAGAAATACCATGTCTAATCCGGATGGGCACGTTGATGCAAGCATGGAGTACGGTTATATCTCCCTAGGGTGAATGCATTAACATGGTGTTGACGCCAAATCCGTACCGCCGCTGGTGTGCCAAAAAATGTGCTGACATCGAATCACACGCTGGCCTGGGATATCTGCTTAGCTCCAGTGCAAGTCCTAAAATCATGGAAGCGTGGGCATGCCAGTCAGTTTGGTCCTGCCACTGACAAGATATGTAAAATAGCAGAACATAAAGCATATCAGCCAATAGGTCGATAATCACAATAGCCGATCTGTTGGTAGCCGATAGCGTGATTCCAGCTGATGTCGATGTCAACCATGTAGTTAGGGTTTTGAATGATCGGCTATATGTCCGATGTAGATTCCAACACGTGTAAACAATGATATAAAGACAACCGGCTGATGATAATGTAATAAGATAATAAACCAATCGGCAGACAATGGTATGATAGAATAAATATTGATCCAATGGTTAAAGAATACATCGGCTGGAGGCCCGATGTAATTAAATCCAAAATATAAGCAATAAACGATGAACACTCTGTTGTCATCGGCTAAAAACCAACTCATATGCAATCCTTACAAGCCAATGCAACATCCAGATAACTCATCAACTGAAACCCCGATGAAACCCTTAACGGCAGCCAACAGGCAGGCTAGAAATTATGGTTCTAGTCACGACTTAGTAGGTCAAATTGAACTGATGCAGCACTAGGTATGAAAAGAAACGCAATATCTAGACAATCAAGCCCTTGACCAATTTTCAGGGTGGTAGATGCCTAGGCTAATCTAATCTAATATAATGACTTAATCGATATTGGCAGAAACCCTAAAACGAGAGACAACCGATAGAGCCAAATCGAGATACTAGGACTAGATTCAATAGAGAAATATGATAAATAATCAGGCAAAGATGTTAACCGAATCGAAGCAATCCAAGAGGTCAAATGTATTGATGCAGCCTTGGACGACGCAAACACGATTGCTTGAGCCGACAGGACCTTGGACTTACCCCTTCGCTAGAGATCGAAGCCGATGCAGCCTCGCGTCAGGTGCCAAGTTTCGTCGGTTGATAAAGTAGTACAGATAAAAAGGGTGGCGATGCGCCGAATTGTATTGATCGAGAGATGATTTACATGGACCTCGGGCTTACATATTTATACCCGCAGGGTGACAAAGATCCTAACAGACTACAATTCAAACTTTCCTAAAAATAAAAGGAAACAAAACGAGTCCTTATTGGACACTAACACTCTTTCTTAAAGATAAAAAGAGAAACTTAACAAACTCTTCCTAATTAAAAGATACAAGGCGCATCCTCCCTGGACTCGGTCTCTTATGGATAAGATTTTCCAAATCGAATCTAACAAGAATCCGACTGCTTGAGATGTTGATAATTGAAAATCTCCATCGGTTGCTTGCAGAACTCTAAGCCGATACTAGCTGTGAGCCGATAAGAACACTGAGCCGATGGAGACACCAGGGTTTACGAAATTCTGGCGTTAACACATGGGTCTCTTAAGTTCCACAAGGTGTAGGTTATGTTGTTTTGCTTATCTTTGATGATATGAACGAATGCGATGCTCCGGAATCAAATAAGACTTTAACTGGGGCAGAGTTGATAGAAACATACCCATCAGTACGCTCTGATCTTCCTGTGCCTCTTCGGCGGGCACATGGTTCACTTGTCCGTGACAAAATCTGGTAGCAGATTCGTTGGGTTGTGGCATCTTGAACAGACCGTGTCTAGCAGCAGGGGTAGCAGTACCGCGTACAGCCATTGCATCGGTGCCAGTACGAATAGGGGTGCTGCGTGGCTTGGGGTAGTTGTTGGCGTAGTGCCCAAACTCTCCAAAGTTGAAGCAGTTCACCTTCTTCTATCCCGGAGCCACTAGGGTTGGTGTCGGAGTATGGAACTGAGTCGTAGTCAGCCTGCTGAAATTGCTAGGTGCAGTAGGATGGCTGGTTGCCATGACAGTTGGCTTCTATCTAGATGGAGTGGATCCCTTGGGACGCTGAGACGCTTCCTGAAGAGCGCGGGCCATAGCGAGTCTCCTCTTGCGGTTGTTTTCCACCGTCTTCTGATCATGCTCCAGCCTCACAACCTTGTTGATTAGACTCTGGAAGTTGGTATGATCTTGTCCAATCATAGGCCCTCGCAATTCATCATTCAGTCCCTCGATGAACTTGTCGATCTTCTCTTCTTCATCTACTAAGTTGCCAGTTGCATAGTGGGCAAGCTGGGTGAACCGTTTTAGGTATTCTTGCACAGTGGTGTTCCCTTGTCGCAGCCTCCTGAATTCATTCTTCTACATACACATCACTGCCGCAGGCATGAAGTTCTCGCGAAAGGCGGCGGTGAATTCCTCCCATGTGGGTTCTGCAGCATCCTCTGCTCGAGTTTCCTTATAGGTACTCCACCAGTCACTAGCGGGTCCTTCCAGTTGGTTTGCGGCAAAGATCACTTTGTTGGCTTCGCGCACACACACAAGGGTCAGATTTTTCTCTATAATGCACAGCCAATCCTCCACATTGGTAGGTTCTTCTGCCATAGTGAAGGTGGGTGGCTTGGCTCTCATAAATTCGCCAAGGCTTGAGCTTCCACAGCCTCCTTTTTTGTTGGCGATGGCCTGCAACAGCTGGGTTTGTGCAGCCATGATCTCAGCCAAAGTGGTGGGGTTGGGCTTTGGTGGGTTCTCATTGGCGGCCGTTGCCCGACGTCGGTAAAGCATCTATAGAGCATAGATAAATAAGAGCCTTGACCTACTAAGGTCACAACGCTACTCTTTTTATTTTGGGTTGGTTAAGGTGATCTCTTATGGGGCAAGCATGGTGGAATAAACTCATTCATAACATAACCATAGATCATCACATAGGTCCTTAGTCAACACATCAATAGCAGATACAACCGACTGCACATACACAGTCCCACAAAATACAATGCAAGCTAATATCAAACTAAAGTCATGCAACCACCAACTACTAAAGGGGGGTGGTGTCTGGTTCTTGATGTCCCAAAAGTCATCCAAAACAAGACCAATGCCAGTGCAAACCTCTCGTCTAGTCGTCCAGCCAGCCGCAGGAACCGGGGTTGCCATCCTCTTGATGCAGGTGATGCGCAAACTCAGTCCTTGACAACTCAGCCCTGTGGACAGTGATAAGACGGAGGAATGCTGCTCGGGCAGCGTCCTGAAGTGCAGCCTCTGTCGAGTCACGTCAGTAGCGCATCCCAAAGCGAAACTCCAGTCCACAAGCAATGCGGGGCTTGATCGCCACGGTAGCCTTCCACTCGGGACGATCTCCAGTACCAAACCTCCTCTTCCTGAAGGTGGGTAACTCAGGGTATCTCAAGCACCACATCAGTTGTCGTAGCTGCAAAATGTATCCATCCTCTCGTGGAACCTCAACTTCCCAGACTCCGTTCTGACCTTGTCATGCCATCTATTTTTAAGAAAACCAGAGTTAGGGGGAAGTGGAAGTAAAACAAATTTTATAAAGAGACAAGGGACAAGAGTATAGGGGAAAACACATTTTGTTTTATAGACATAATGTTTTTATTTTCAAAATAATCCTAGATGGGGATTTCTCCCTTAGTCATCTACAAAGGGGTGGGGCGCCATTGGTCTTATCCTACAGTTGTATGCTCTGATACCAGCTCTGTGGATCTCTATTTTTGTAACAGGAATCATTCGTGTTCATAGTACCATTTCCCTGGATCGAGTAGTCTGGTACCCACGAATTACATTACTGAATCATTCAGCGCGCAAAATACATCAATCGTCTTATGTGAAATATTACAATCTAGTGCCCGAAGGCATTGTGTAGAACATAGGACCAAATGGTCTAGAATACAAGCAAAAGCAGAACACAGATAAGGCAGCAGCACGCCATTGCCACAGGCAACGATTGAGTCTAAGACCTACTGAGCGCCATCGTCTTTCATACCCTCCTAGTAGAACTCATACTGATCTTCAGGGTCTTCATTGCCCATCTCTGAATGTTTTGCGTAAAGCAATGGTGAGTACCAGTCGTACTCAGCAAGCCACCACAACAACGATGCATATGATAGGGGATAATGAAGGAACGACCGTGGTTCTTTTGCATAAAGCTAGTTTTGCAATTATTTTCACAAACCTCTGACCTAAGACTGGTCAAGTTTTATTTTCATAGTTGGTTTAATCAGCGACGATTCTGTCCACCATCCATTGTGATCCCAAGGATAGCTTCCTGCCACTGGATCGTCATGAGTTTCTGGGGTCTACCCCTTGTCGCTTCCCGAGAAGTTGAACCACCAACACATCAAATCATTATGCATGCCCATCCCATCATTTTAAATTTTAAAGTCTAGCCAAGCGAAAAACTTGTCCTGATGCTCCGTATCCGCGAGCACGGCTATTAAAATAGATTGTTTTACTCACACTACCGTGGTGTACACTTTACCCGTACTCCGTGACTTGCCCAACACATGAGCCGAAATCCCAGCGAATGAGACGCGTCACGGCAAAGCCTTTCAATAACCTTACTTTGGCAGTACCCGCTCCATGAACTTGAGCCCTCATGCACTCTAGCCGTACACGGTTTCTAGCAGTGAGAGGAGTTCTGGAGCACCCACGAAGGGAAAACTCACACATTCTTTAAGTTGTAATTAAGTTCAGTTTCAGTTCCGGTTCGGTTACCCACCGATGGTTACCCTATCTATAGGTTTCCCGCCCGTAGGCTTCCCGTCTATTCACACACCCAAGTGAACCACTATGCAGGGGTACCACCTTCGTTTGGCTATTTACTCCGCTAGGTCCATACCCATTGAGAAGTACGGCTGTACTAGCTTGTTTCATGTTTATCTCATGGCTCGGTCCTTAATTGACCAGGGACGACACTTGCGTTAACCGGATTCCATCCAAATCATCCAGCCGCCCCAGTGTAAAATATCTGTTTGGTGTTTAGTTTTCGTCCAAAACTATTTCATCATTGTCATGGCAATGTAGCGCTCATGTCTCCACATGCCGTATATCAACCACGTTTCCTAGGATAGTTGCCCAAGCATATAGCATTTGATAAATATGAATATGCATGAATCTAAGTTAGCGTGGCTAAGCATTGTTGAAGATTGACTACGAACGCACTATACCATAGGGTAGAAAGAATATACAAGTATTCAACATCATGGCATGGCATATAACAAGTATGGGAGTTCTCATATGTATAGCATGTATATTTGATTTTAAAAACAACATAAGTTCGCAAAAGGGTTTAACATGCTCAAAGGTAGTGAATGACTTGCCTTTCTCGCAACCTTGTTGACCTGGGTCTTCCGCACACTCAACGGCTCCCTCGGACTCTATAAATACGTGCGAAAGATCCGATTGAATTCGATTAGAATTCAAATGAAATCACCAAAATGCCAATTAAATCACAAAAACAACTTCTAAAACTAGACTATGAATTTAATTGAATTTAGGTTCAAGTTTCGACAGAATCCGAGTTAAAATGAGCGAGTTACATTAATTTAAAGTTTCATGTCCAAATCGATTTGATTAATTATGAGGTCGCATTGTTTCAAATTTATTTCAGTTTAAATATTGTGATTGATAATTCAAAGACATTATACTGGAAAAGAAATGGTTAACTCTAATTTTATTCCAAATTTTATCGGGTCGACAAGCCCTAGGGTTAAAATTAATTAAATCCTAAATAATTCAACCCAAAATCTAATACTATATTTAATAATTTAATAACTCAAATTCTAATAGAATTGATTAATTTACTAACAAAATTAAAGTTGTAATTAAATTCCTAATAATATATTTATCCTATAATTTTCTCCTAAAATTTTATTTCAGAAAATATATTTTTATCCCAAAACTGTCCTAAACATTTTTCCCCTTTTATTTTCCTTTCTATTTTTCTTTTTCTTCTTATTCCTTTTTCTCTTTTCTTTTTCCTTCCCTCCCTTCTTCCTTCTTCTTCCTTTTTCCTCCTCTCCCTTCTCTGTTTCTTCCTTCCTCCCTTCCTTCCTTCCTTATCTGTTTCTTCCTCCCTCCCTTCCTTTCTTCCCTTCTTCTCTTTCTGTTTCTCTTTTCTCTCTCGCTCGGCCGAGCCGGGCGTGCGGTGAAGGAAAGGGAAAGGGGAGGGCTTACCGTGGCGTGCCGGCGAGGAAGGTGACGTGGGCGCAAGGCGGCGATGTCGCGGTGGTGGCACCGGTGCAAAATAGGAGATGGGAGGGGAGAGAGGGAAAGAGTGGCAAGTGTGGGAAGAGGGAAAGGGGGAGGAAATTTATAGGCTCCTGGGGGGAAATGGCTCCGCCGGTCGGCGCGGATGGGACGCACACACAGCACGGATGGCGACGGCGATGCGACGGGCGGTGAGTAGCAGAGCGAGGCGATGACGACATGACGGGACAGTACGGCGCGGGCAGGGAGGGGCGTGGGGCACGGGTCCGGGCCAAACACTGGCGCGAGAATGAATAGTGCATTTTTCCATTTTTCTTTTTTTTTATTTTTTCATTCATTCCTTTTGCATTTCTCCTACAAACTTAGGTATAATTTTTGTCCCAAATGTTAATATATTTTAAATTTTTGATCTACTTTATTTTTATACTTCCCTTTTTGTTTATAAATAGCAATGTTGTATTTTACCCATGAATTTAAATATAATTTTGGTCCAAGAGTAAATCTTTATTAAATCATAGCTTTCCCCAAAATTTACATTTTATAAATTTTATTCCTAATATTCATTTTGCAAATTTTCTTTTCTTTTTATGGTTTTTAAACCCTTATCAATGTTTTCCCTTTTAAATAAATATTTATTTATTTATAACTCGGCAACAAAGACTTGCGAATAAGAGGCAATAAATTCGACATGATGCAATCATTTAAACTTTTCATAAGTTTCAAATTTCAAATTTTGATTTTTAAACCTTCGAATTTTATGGTGTTACACGGCAATGGGCGCGTGAGGGCTTCCTCGTCCACCTTGCGACGCTGCCTTCCGGGCACCATCACCGCCATCATCCGCCGTCCCGGCCGCCAGATCTGGCCGGAGCGGCCACCGTCATCACCATCTTTGCGGTCGCCATCGCCAGATCCGTCATCACCGCCACTGTCGCGCTGGACAACACCCCTGGCCACCTGAGCCCGCAGCCGGCTAGAAGCCCCGCCGCCGTCGTCCTTGCGGTCGTGCGGCTTTACCGACGACCGCTCAGGCAGCGGTGAGGCGAAGGAGGAGGAAAGAGGGGAGAGGGGCAGCCAGCCGTCATCTCCCGAGTCGCCCCTTGGGGATAGCGGCTCAAGGAGATTCAAAAACTTCCCCAACCCATATTCCTTACCCGTTAATTATTAGTATTTCCTATTCTCTACATCATTATCCGGTTTCCATCGTGGTAATTGTGATGGTAAGACTGGTTCCACATAGATGGTTAGCATGCAACTTATTCTCCTACATTTTCTATAATTTTTTTGCCACGTATAGCTAGCGTTTCTTCCTCTTTAAGCTCCACGTTCATTTATACTGAAAATGTCATTCCTGCTTTCTCGTGTGTATGTGTGTTTTGGTTACAAGCTTTTATATGGCTTCAAGTGCCTACCCATGTCTGATGGCCCCCACAATATCATCCGCGCGGGTGTGCACCGGTAGTTGGTGTCATCTTACATAGATTTTATATTTATAGCAATTATCAATACCTCTCTCTCTATATAGGACTGGTTGCTTGACCTTTGTTGTTTTATTTTTCTTTGATTTTTATCGGTGTTATAAATAAAACATACCTAATACTTTTATATTAGATTCGAGAGGTTCATCATATATCAAGAATCAAATCCTATAGAAGGTATTTCAGATAACAAACTACTCGGGTACTTCAAGAACTACTTAAATCGTATTTATTTTTGGCTCCTCAGTTCTATTTATACAAGGGGTCATTCGAAAATATAAATACAAGACCCCCAGGAAAAGTGAGAGAAGATGAATATAGACCAAGATAGATCTAGATAAGCCAATATAAGACAACTTTAATCTCGTCAAGTTTATATTTAAGGAAGCAGAGACTAGATTAGGTTATCTCAAATATTATATTAGTGTAATACTGATATATAAAGGCAACACCAGTTTTGGTCAACAAGAGTATGACTATTACCTGCCAGTTGAGGGGCTCAAACAAGTGAAAATTCCCTGTCTCCCGTCTCTTTTATCTTAATCTCACGTATACCTTGCTACCAACCATCTTCATACTTTATAAATACCGTAAGCGGGTATAACCCTTCGACAGTGGCATGTTAGGAAGAGGGCTTGGTGCTTTAACGTTTTCGACAAGATGGTTTCAAGAGGCGGAATTTTCAACGAGAAATCTTTCGATGATTTTGGCTTTGGAAGATATGACCCGATTAAAATGCATTCTCTTCTAAATCGAAACTGTCGAAACTCGGTTTCGGCAATATAAAATTGGGGGTGCAGTCAAGATCGCCAAGCACGATGGGTTAGAAGGAAAAGAAGATTTAGACAGGTTCAGGCCCTCTCGTGAGGTAATACCCTACTCCTGTTTCGGGGATTCAATCCGCCGAGTGTCTTTATTGATCTCGTGATCTCGTGTATCTAAAGTCTAAAGCTCTTGCTCATCAACTCTGATATCCCTCAAGGGACGCCCCTTACCCCCCTTATATAATCTTGGGAGGCGGGCTTACAAGTCGAAAACCCTATCTTACTCTAAGTCGGTTTCCTCAATCTTACCAAACCGTGACTATGGGTCGTTGCCTTATCTCAATCGGCAACGTAACACCCAAGTCATATTTGGTTTACAGATATGGCATGCGCAATCTATCCCTACCTCCAGTCGGATAAGCTTGCCATGTAGATACCCGATCGCCATAATCTCCACAGTAGCCCCCGAGTCCTTTTCAGTCGACGAGACAACTCAGCCTCAAACCAAAACAGTACGCAGCCAAAAACCTCTTTGGCCGAGTGCTTCTGGCGCCGAGTGATTCCATTATCTCTGCCTGAATCTTCCCGAGTGGCTCCGAAGACTGTGAAGGGCTGGAAAAATATCCAAAAAATTCTCAAAAATAAATATCTAGGTGCATCTCCTGATGCACCTAATTAGGTGTAGCCCCCGACTATATGATTAGTCAAGATTAGACTAAACGTATAGTCAAGAACTATAAAAAATCATTCTCATATAAATGCTTAGCTCATGCTAAAGCAATCATAAAAATCTTATTACTCATCAAGTTTGTACTCATCCGAGTGAATTTTTCCGAGTCATCTCGAACAAATAATTCAACCAACCCTCTTGGGTGGAAAAGCACTCGGCAAGCTCATACTTATCCGAGTGGATCTGCCCGAGTCATTTCGGAACAAATATTTTAATTAGCCCTCACGGGTAAGAAATCAATTTGCTCGTTAAGCTCATGCTTATCCGAGCTGATCTTCCCGAGTCATCCCGGAAATTTGCCCGAGTCATCTTGGAACAAATAATTCTCATATAAATGCTTAGCTCAAGCTAAAGCAATCATAAAAATCACATCACTCGGCAAGCTCATGCTTATCCAAGTAAGTTCGCCCGAGTCGTCTCAGAACAAACAATTTAATCAACCCTTATAGGTAAGAAATTAATTCACTCGGGAAACTCATGCTTATCCGAGTTGATTTGCCCGAGTCATCTCGAACAAATAGCTCAATCGACCCTCGTGGGCAAAAACACTCGGCAAGCTCATGCTTATCCGAGTTAACTTGCCCGAGTCATCTCGGGACAAATAATTTAGTCAACCCTCATGGGTAAAAAATACTCGGCAAACTCATGCTTATCCGAGTTAAATTGCCCGAGTCATCTCGAGACAAATAATTTAATTGGCCCTCATGGGTAAACAAAATTTTCAGTCATCTAAAAAATATGACCAAAATATTAAATAGCTCCTGCCATAATATTGGTCTTAATCTAAAAAGATCTTCACCAAGGTGGAAAAATAGCATTGATATAATCATTTAATCAAATGCTTTAAAACCAAATAGTTCCTGTCATCAGGACAGCCATGAAAAGCTTAACTATTATTCACCTTTCAAATTGCATCGTGCCAACTTCTCATGAAGTTATGCAAACCGCGGTATGAAAGGATTTTAAAGGTATTGGGCTATGTGACACGTGCATATTGCCAGGACAAATCTGCTTAAGTCCATCCACTTAAGTCCCTAAGGACACGTGTCAAGCCACACCTTAGCTGGGCCGCAAGTCTCTCATGGGCTCGGCCTAATCGCGAGATAACTTGGCAAAAAACCCTCAAGTCTTTTTACGAAGCCTTGAGGTCATCCTCGACACTTCGTCTTCCCCAAAAATTTTCTCTTTCGCAGTACTGTTCACTAGCTCTCTGCCTTTGTCCCGATTGCTCCCATCTTTCTCTTTGTAGGAGGCCTCAGAACATAGACCCCACTGGGCAGAGTGAAGGCCCAAAATCATCTGCGGCCGAAGCGACAAGGCTGCGAACAAGAATCCAGGGGCCCTTTCCCGAGTGAGAGCGCTCCGAGTGAGAAGCTCCCACCTCCCAGTGAGGATGTCCCAGTGAAGGAGCCCCCGACTGCCAGCCAAGAGATCCCCGCTAGAAACCAGTCGACTGAAGAAGATCTCCCGACAGTCAAGGGTTCGACCACCGATGCTGGTGAGCTTTGAAGCGGTCTTCTGACTTTAGTCTTCAATCTGTCTTTTCTTTGTCTTCATTTGTCTTCTTTAAATCGATCAACAAAAGAGGAGGAGATCCCCAGGCTGCAATCTTCAGAGGTCTGGATCTCAATGACTGTGAATGTTGCTTGTAAACTCGATGTGAACTTGTAGATATCTAGCTTATTTATGTTAATGCCTTGACCCGAGTCTTCATAGAAAATTTCTTAAGTAATTTTCGTCCGACTGTCACCAAGCCTAAGCTTGATTAGATCATCAAAAAATTCTCAGTCCTTATCTATTGAACTCAAATCAAGGAACATTAAACAATGATAAATCAAATATAAACAAGTTGTCGAAGAAAACCATGCTTTATTGACACGTATGCAGCCCGCCGACTGTCAACTCAAGAAGTCATCTTGCTTGAGGTTGGCAGTCAAGAATAACATGAAACTTACGGTAATTTAAGCATAGTATTGTCGAAGATGTCCAATATTTTGGGAGTTCTCCACCATAGATCCATCTTCGCGCTTTAGTCGAAATGCTTCTGGCCGAGTCACCTCAGCGATTATGTATGGTCCTTCCCATAGTGGAGATAATTTGTGACGATCCTTGGTGGTCTGGATCTTGCGTAGAACCAAATCGCCGACAATGAAAGCTCGCGCCCGAACATTGCGGCTATGGTATTGTTTAAGTCCTTGAAGTTATCTTACCGATTGGATCAAGGAAGATTTTCTTCGTTTTGGCGTCGCCTTGTCCCCGACTTGGCTATCTTCTCTGTACGAATTTCACCCTCTTCAGATGTTGATGCAGCCAGTTGGATTTCTTTCTGGCCACGTGATCTCTCACAAGATTGGGCCATATCGCAGCTTTCTTTGTCGCAGGTGAAGGCTTGTTTGACGTCGCTGCGCAGGGTGATGACGCCGTTAGGGCCAGGCGTCTTCATGCAGAGGTAAGTGTAGTGTGGTATCGCCATAAATTTGGCGAGTGCAGGCCTTCCGATGATCGCGTGGTAGGCCGTCTTTGAAATCGACCACCCCGAAGGTGGTATTCTCCGTTCGGAAATTCTCGCGAATTCCGAAAGTGACTGGAAGGGCGATATGCCCGAGTGGTGTGGGCGACAGCCCCGGGATCACTCCGTAGAAGGGGGCTGAGCTTGCCTTCAACTTAGTTCTCAGGATTTGTATCTCATCCAGGGTCTTGACGAACAGGAGATTGAGGACGCTGCTCCCATCGAAGAGGATGCGCTTCAGCTTGATGTTCTGAACCACCAGGTCAAGTACCAAGGGATACTGCCCTAGGTGAACCACTCGGTCAGGATGATCCGAGCGATTAAACATGATGGCCACCTCCGACCATCGTAGATGTTGTGGGACTTCGGGTTGTGCTGCGTTGACCTCGCGGTCCATCAGCTTTTGCTTCCTCTTGGACTCATAAGCCTGCGGCCCCCGAAGATGTGATTCAGCTCGCCCACGTGGTCTTAAAAAGGCTTTGAATTTCCAGTCGGGTTGTTCTTCTTGGTTCCCGATGGACCGGTTTCATTAGTCGGCTTCATGTTTAACCGTGTCGCATATTGCTCTGAGTATTCTTTGTGGATGATGCGTGCACTGAGCGTTCACGATCGTTCATGATCGCGTCGTAAGCCGCAACTCGGCGACGGTGTTGAGAATCGGACATTGTGGCAACTAGGTCTTCGTGCCGGCGCTTGCGATCTTTCTGGGCCCGATTGCTGCTGCTGTTATCCTTCCTCGGATGCTGGCTTCCTTCCGAGTGCTTGTCTTCCCTCCTGTCGGGCCGGTCTTGACGAGCCGCCTTGATGGCATCGTTGGATTTGGCGTAGGAGTTCGCCGTCTCGAACATCTGCTTCACCGTCTTCGGTGGCTTGCGTCCGAACTTCCCGATTAACAGGTCATCACGGACTCCCTTCTGGAAGGCGGCGATGATGATGTCATCGGTGATGTTGGGGATCTGGTTGCGCTTTTCGGAGAAGCGCCGGATGTAATCTTTCAGAGGCTCGTCCGGCTTCTGGATGATGTTGTATAGATCGAAGTGCGTGCCGGGCCTCTCGAAGGTACCCTGAAAGTTGGCGATAAAGTGGTCCCTTAGCTCGCTCCACGAGCCGATTGAGCCTCTTGGCAGGCTCGTGAGCCAGTTCCTGGCTGAGTTAGCGAGGGCCACTGCAAGATAGTTGGCCATAGCCTTGTTGTCATCGCCTGTCGCGCGGATGGCGAGAGTGTACACGGTAAGCCATGACTCGGGGTCGGTCTTGCCGTCGTACCTTTCTATTCCTGTGGGCTTGAATCCACTCGGCCAGTGCACTCGGCGAAGCTCCCGAGTGAAAGCCGGCACTCCATCGTCGCCGCTATCGGGTGATCCCCTCCGATCTTCCCGAGTGCGTCGGTCTCGCTCTTGGTAGCGGCGATCGAGGACTTCTCGCAGATCACTCGGCGGGGTCTTCGGTTGGCTGGTTGGGTACCTGGAGCTGTTGTTGCGGCGGACGCGGTGGTGGACGGGTGGACTTCCGTGTCGTTTGTTGCGGGAGTCGGCCGTTTGCTCCTGGTACTTCTGCGTGGACTCGCGGGGTGGGCCTCTTGGCCTTGTCGTCGACCGATCTGGCTCGGGCCTCTTATAGTCTCCTGACTTTAGAGGCGGGAGTCGGCTTTTGTCGGGCGTTTCAGCCACAGATTCAGTCGGTCTTCGTGCCGAGGTGGTGGGGTGGCCGTTGGCTGTGGTTGCGACGATGGTCTTGATCTTGTCGAGTATCGGAGTCACATTGGCGGGTGCCGTCTCCATGACGGTATCCAAGAGCGTGAGCGCGGCAACAGCGTTCTGCTGTGGCGTCTGGAAGATGTTGGTGTTGCGAACCCGTGTTTGGAGGATGGCCTCCTGGGCGGATCGTCCGGCTGCGCGTAGATCCTGCTTCCTCTTGTCAGCCTCGTCCTTGTGTTGCTTCTCCTCTTCGGTCATCTTGCGCTCGTGCTCAATCTTGGCTCGCTCTTCTTCAGCAAGCCTCCTGGCCATGGCTGAGTCGGACTCTTCCGGCTCGGCCATGAGGACATCAAAGCACTTCGGCTCATAGTCCTTGCGGCAGTCGGAGTCGTCGGCTTCGTCAGAGGGGATGCCATAGAGGTCGTCGAAGCCGGCGGAGCTGAGGTATCCATTGAGCTCCGAAGATGAGCAGGAGCCGAATGATGGGAGGATGACGGCAACCTCCCTTGATCCTGGGTAGCCCGGGTCTGGATCGTTCCAGTCCGAGTCAGAGCTTGGGGACGCGAGCTCCTATGAGTGGATCGCCCCCGACTCGGGGGAGAGAAGTTTGCTGTAGATCTCGGTGGCGTTTGGTAACCCAAACGGCACTGAGAGGTCTTCATCCGAGTAGATCATCTCCGTCGGGGAGGCGAGAAGATTGGCGCAGATTTCGGCAGTATTCGGTGATCCAAATGGTGCCGAGCGAAGTCCTTCGTTGGAGAGAGTAAATTGCATCTTGGTCTTCAAGACGTCGTCGTAAATCTTGGCGCTGTTCGGGACTCCGAACGGCGTCGAGTGGATTTCTCCTTCCGACTGGACCGAATCCGAGTCGAAGGAGGAATCGTCGACGAAGTAGGCGGCGAAGTTGCCGAATCTTGAAGGAGATCCCATCACGCTTGTCGGCGAGATTGTTGAAGAAGTCTCGACGCGCGGACCCCTACCTGTCGCGCCAACTGTCGAAACTCGGTTTCGGCAATATAAAATTAGGGGTGCAGTCAAGATCGCCAAGCACGATGGGTTAGAAGGAAAAGAAGATTTAGACAGGTTCAGGCCCTCTCGTGAGGTAATACCCTACTCCTGTTTCGGGGATTCGATCCGCCGAGTGTCTTTATTGATCTCGTGATCTCGTGTATCTAAAGTCTAAAGCTCTTGCTCATCAACTCTGATATCCATCAAGGAACGCTCCTTACCCCCCTTATATAATCTTGGGAGGCGGGCTTACAAGTCGAAAACCCTATCTTACTCTAAGTCGGTTTCCTCAATCTTACCAAACCGTGACTATGGGCCGTTGCCTTATCTCAATCGGCAACGTAACACCTAAGTCATATTTGGTTTACAGATATGGCATGCACAATCTATCCCTATCTCCAGTCGGATAAGCTTGCCATGTAGATACCCGATCGCCATAATTTTTACAGAAACCCTTGTCATCTTAATATTTATCTAAGATATTATCGCTGTGAATTTTCTGACGAGAAATACATCGGCGAGCTTAGCTCTGAAAACTATAACCCGACTGAAATACGTTTGTCCCTATATTGGAACCGTGCCGCCAAAAATCCAACAACTACCGTCACCAGTTTACATGTAACGGCAACATCCGAGATCGATTTGATATGAGCCTGTTTGAATAAATTTATATTTTTTCGGTCTCAAATTATATAAATTTAAGATAGTATCATGAATTTTGACACGTTTAAAATTATCACGTTGGTTTATTTAAGAAGAAGAGAGTGGAACCAACGAGATGTCGGACTCAGACGCCAACCTGACTTTTCGAGCGGTGGCCTAATTCAGATCAAGATCAACAGCATGGATTAACACGGCAACTGGTGCGCGTGGTGTCATCAGCCGGATGAGTTTAGGCCGAGCACGTCCTCAACTCAAGCCAGCCACGTCGGCATATGATAAACCACTACGAAAAGATCAAGTTCGCCCCGAGTACATTTCATCGGACACTTGGCAAATACTTATTTTACTGAGGGTACTCGGTAAATAAAAACACACTCGGTAAATTGGGCTCTTTGTCGAGTGCCCTACGTAGGCACTCTGGCAAATGACTAAATTTGCCGAGTGTTTTATTGGCACTCGGCAAACCATTAACACACGTCAATCGATCACCATTTTCTACCGTTTTCTATAGTAGTTTGTCGAGTGTCGACCCAGGTACTCGGTAAAATGGTCTTTTTGCCGCACCGTGGCACTTGGCAAAATGGCCTCTTTGCCAAGTGCCTTACTGTGGAGATTATGGCAATCGGGTATCTACGTGGCAAGCTTATTCGACTGGAGGTAGGGATAGATTGCGCCTGCCATATCTGTAAACCGAACATGACTTAGGTGTTACGATTGTCGATAGAGATAAGGCAATCGGCCTATAGTCACGGTTTGGTAAGATTGAGGAAACCTACTTAGAGTAAGATAGGGTTTCTGATCTGTAAGCCCTCCTCCCAAGACTATATAAGGGGGTAAGGGGCGTCCCTTGAGGGATATCAGAGAATCATATGCTTTATGAGCTTTTAGCTTTTAGCTTTAGATCTTGAGATCAATAAAGACACTCGGCGGATCTAATCCACCGAAACAGGAGTAGAGTATTACCTCACGAGAGGGCATGAAGCTGTCTAAACCTTCTTCTCCTTCTAACCCATTGTGCTTGGCGATCTTGACTGCGACCCTAGAAATCATATTGCCGAAACCAAGTTTCGACAGTTGGCACACCAGGTAGGGGTCCGCGCGTCAAGACTTCTTCAATAATCTCGCCGACAAGCGTGATGGGATCCCCTTCAAGATTCGGCGACTTCGCCGCCTACTTCATCGACAATTCCTCCTTCGACTCGGATTCGGACCAGTCGGAAGGAGAAATTCACTCGACGCCGTTCGGACTCCCGAACAGCGCCAAGATCTACAACGACGTCCTGGAGACCAAGATGCAATCTACTCTCTCCAACGAAGGACTTCGCTCGGCACCATTCGGATTACCGAATACCGGCGAAATCTGCACCAACCTTCTCACCTCCCCGACGGAGGCGATCTATTCGGACGAAGACCTCTCGGTCCCGTTTGGGTTACCAAACGCCGCCGAGACTTATAGCAAACTTCTCTCCCCCGAGTCGGCGGCGACCCACTAGGAGGAGCCCGCATCCTCAAGCTCTGACTCGTACTGGAACGATCCAGACCCAGGCTACCCAGGATCAAGGGAGGTCGCCATCATCCTCCCGTCATTTGGCTCCTGCTCATCTTCGGAGCTCAATGGATACCTCAGCTCCGCCGGCTTCGACGATCTCTATGGTATCCCCTCTGACGAAGCCGACAACTCCGATTGCCGCATGGACTATGAGCCGAAGTGCTTTGATGTCCTCATGGCCGTGCCGTACGAGTCCGACTCAGCCATGGCTAGGAGGCTCGCTGAAGAAGAGCGAGCCAAGATTGAGCACGAGTGCAAGACGACCGAAGAGGAGAAGCAACGCAAGGACGAGGCTGACAAGAGGAAGCAGGATCTACGCGCAGCCGTCCGATCTGCCCAGGAGGCCATCCTCCAAACGAGGGTTCGCAACACCAACATCTTCCAGACGCCACAGCAGAACGCTGTTGCCGCGCTCACTCTCTTGGACACCGTCATGGAGACGGCACCCGCCAATGTGACTCCGATACTCGACAAGATCAAGACCATCGTCGCAGCCACGGCTAACGGCCATCCCACCACCTCGGCACGAAGGCCGACCGAGTCCGTGGCTGAAACGCCCGACAAAAGTCGACTTTCGCCTCTAAGGTCAGGAGACTATAAGAGGCCCGAGCCGATCGGTCGACAACAAGGCCAAGAGGCCCACCCCGCGAGTCCACGAAGTACGGAGCAAGCTGCGACTCCGCGACAAACGACACGTACGTCCACCCGTCCACCATCGCGTCCGCCGCAACAACGGCTCCGGCTATCCTACCAGCCAACCAAAGACCCCGTCGAGTGATGCGGAAGTCCTCGATCGCCGCTACCGGGAGCGGGACCGACGCACTCGGGAAGATCGGAGGGGATCACCCGATAGCGGCGACGACGGAGTGCCGGCCTTCACTCGGGAGCTTCGCCGAGTGCATTGGCCGAGTGGCTTCAAGCCCACAGGAATCGAAAGGTACGACAGCAAGACCGACCCCGAGTCATGGCTTACCGTCTACACTCTCGCCATTCGCGCAGCAGGTGGCGACAACAAAGCTATGGCCAATTATCTTCCAGTGGCCCTCGCCAATTCCTGCCAAGAGGCTCAATCGGCTCGTGGAGCGAGCTGAGGGATCACTTTATCGCCAACTTCCAAGGAACCTTCGAGAGGCCTGGCATACACTTCGATCTATACAACGTCATCCATAAGCCGGACGAGCCTCTGAAGGATTACATCCGCCGTTTCTCTGAGAAGCGCAACAAGATCCCCAACATCACCGATGACATCATCATCGCCGCCTTCCAGAAGGGAGTCCGTGATGAGCTACTAATTGGGAAGTTCGGGCGCAAACCACCGAAGACGGTGAAACAGATGTTCGAGACGGCGAACTCCTACGCAAAGTCCAACGACGCCATCAAGGCTGCCCGCCAAGACTAGCCCGATAGGAGGGAAGACAAGCAAGCGGGAGGAAGCCGCAATCCTAAGAAGGATGGCGGCAACAGCAGCAACCAGGGCCAAAAAGATCGCAAGCGCCGATCTGAGGACCTAGTGGCCGCAACCTCCAACACTCAACGCTGTCCCCGAGTCGCCGCCTACGACGCCATCATGAACGCCCAGTGCACCCATCATCCCAATCATAAGCACGCGGCGAAGGACTGCTTCATCTACAAACAGTTTGCCGAGCAGTACGCGGCGCAGCTCAACAAGAAGACGACTGACGAGGCTGGTCCGTCGGGCGCGAAGAAAAACAACGCGGCTGAGAACGCCGAACCTTTCCAAGACCCAGTGGGAGAGCTCAATCACATCTTCGGGGGGCCGCTAGCCTATGAATCCAAGAGAAAACAGAAGCTAACCGACCGAGAGGTTAACGTGGCTCAACCCAAAGTCCCTCGGTACTGCGATGGTCGGAGGTGGCCATCACTTTTGACCGCTCGGATCACCCCGGCGAGTGGTTCATCCGGGCGCTATCCACTCGTCCTAGACCCCGTGGTCCGCAACATCGGAGCTCAAGCGCGTCCTCATCGATGGGGCAGCGCCTCAGCATCTGTTTGCCAAGACCATGGATGAGATGCAGATCCCGAGGGCCGGCGAAGGCAAGCTCAGCCCCCTTCCACGGAGTCATCCCGGGGCTATCGTCTACACCACTCGGGCACATCTCCCTCCCTGTCACCTTCGGGGCCCAAGAGAACTTCCGAACGGAGAACGTCACTTTTGAGGTGGCCGACTTCGAAACAGCATACCACGCCATCATCGGAATGAAGGGTTACGCGGAGGCTACGCTAGCCGAAAACAAAATTTTTTAACTGTGCAAACCAGGAACACTTGCAAGTAAGGGCCGATAGATCGTTACCGATTGGAGTGTGCAGCGGAAACAACCAATCAGGGCTATCCGATCTGGAACAGTGTAGCCGATTCCCGGGGACAGCCGATTCGCCAATCAGCCGTCTTGCAGATGCCGTAGCCGATCCGAGTCGTCCGACTGTGTTCTCGCGCCTCGCTCCGATGCGCTCGACCGCAGCCGATTCCTCCACAGCCGATGAACAGCGTGCAACGTAGCAGCGCCTCTACCGGTATCCACACGTCCGGGGATAGAACGCCGAACACCCGTGTGCTAGCACGCGATGCAAGGCTAGGCTCGAAGGTGGGGAGGGTTTCTGTGGAGATTGATCTCGGCGACTTCTGTTGCGGATTCGGTTTAAAGCGATCCAACTGATGTGTCGCAGCTCTCCACCCCTCGCCCCTTTATATAGAGTTGGCCGACTGGGACTAGTGGCCGATCAGGACTCTATTTTGAATCGGATCTCATCCGTATCTCATAGAGTTGGCCGCCCACACGTCGTAAGCCCATAGGACTCTATCCGATCGGATCCCTATCCGATCGAGCCGTATCCGAGTCCAACTCGAATATCTATTCTATCCCCTTAAGCGTGCGACCACGTAGGTTCAGGTATACTCGGTTTCGGCTATGGTCTAACTTAGCCGATCGTCGGCCCAGTCCAACTCGGCCGACCGTCAACGCGGCGCCTAGCATCACATATTGACACCATAGTATGCAAGAATAATATCGGCTCGAACCTGTAATGTGTACACAAATCCCTTTGCCTCACGATACCGGTTAAGCTATAGGCAATATGTGTGCCATCCCTTCAATAGCTTAACCATTCACTCGAACCGTATTGGATTATCCGTCCGTTGATTGACTCCTCAATCAACTTAGCATGGCCATGCATTTCCATAATCCATTACCTCGAGGGCCAGAGATATCTCTCCAAAGGAGGGGCAAATTCCATCTTGATCACTCACATCCCACTCCATGTTTCATAGCAAACCCGAAAACTACCTTTATAACTACCCGATTACGGAATAGCGTTTGGTAGTCCCAAAGTAGGCTACTACACATGTTGGAATCCATGGTGATCTCAGGTCTAAGGACTTTGTACCAACACTACACGAGACCAACTAATGGCACATTAATTCTGTAGTGTCTCATGGTGGGTCTATCCAACAATGTGTTCTCCAACACATGTGTTCATGTTTATTGATTTGGTATCTCCATACCCATGATCTATGAGACATGATCATCAATCAATAAACATGCCGATCTTAGAATCATATTTGTTCCAACAATATGACATATGATCGAGGATCGTTTAGAAATAGATTCATACATAAAGAGTCTCATAAATAAGTCACGTACTTATTGATCAATACAAGATGTCTATTTCATGGAACCGAAAACACTTTATTCATTTATACATAAACATTGACGTGATATCCAACATTTCCATGTTGCCTCTAGGGCATATCACTAACAATCTCCCACTTGCACTAAAGTCAATCATGTAAGTATCTAATACCCATTGCTCTTGTGTGCGCCTCATGCTTCGGTGAGGGAGAGGTTTTGTCGGCGGATCGGCTATGTTGAGATCCGTGTGCACTTTGCATATCTTGACATCACCTCTGTCCACTATCTCGCGGATGAGATGATATCGCCGAAGTATGTGTTCGGACTTCGATGTGACCTCGGCTCCTTGGCTTGCGCAATGGCTCCACTATTATCACAATAGAGAGACATTGGACCGTCGCACTAGTCATCACACCAAGCTCGAAACGAATTTCTTGATCCAAACGCCTCCTTTGCAGGTTACGAGCAGCAATGTACTTGGCCTCCGTTGTAGAATCGCAACGGTATCTGCTTGGAACTCTTCCAGTGATCTGCGCCTCCGTTCGGGCGAACACGAACCCAGTTGCGATCTATAATCATCCTTGTCCGTTTGGAAGCTAGCATCGGTGTAACCACTTACAACGAGCTCTTCTTCACCTCCATAGACTAGGAACATATCCTTAGTTCTTCTCAAGTACTTAAGGATATTCTTTACGCGATCCAGTGACCTTCACTGGATCGGCGGTATCTGCTCGTAGCACTCAAAGCGTACGAGACATGCAGGCGTGTACAAAGCATGGCATACATGATGGATCCAATTGCCGAAGCATATGGAACCATACCCATCTTATTCCACTCATCTTGTGTCCGAGGACACCGATTCTTGCTAAGATTAATGCCATGTGACATGGGCAAGAAACCTTTCTTGAAATCATGCATGTTGAACCTTTTCAACACCTTGTCAATGTATGTGCTTTGACTTAATCCAATTAGCCTCTTGGATCTATCTCTATAGATCCGAATGCTAATATGTATGCTGCCTCCCTAAGTCTTTCATGGAAAAACTATTTTTCAATGAAGACTTGAGGCTCAAGCATAGGGATATCATTTCCAATCAACAATATGTCATCCACATATAAGATTAGAAATACAATTGCGCTCCCATGACCTTTTTGTAAACACAGGCCTCTTCTTCGTTTTTGATGAAACCAAACCCTTTGATTACTTCATCAAAACGAATATTCCAACTCCGAGATGCTTGCTTCAATCCATAAATGGATTTACGTAGCTTGCATATCTTTCCGAGCGATTGTGGATCGACAAAACCCCGAGGTTGTATCATGTATACATCCTCGCTTAGGTTTCCATTTAGGAAAGCCGTTTTGACATCCCTCGCCATATCTCATAATCGAAATATGTAGCAATCGCTAGGATAATCCGAATAGATTTAAGCATTACGACGGGCGAGAAGTTTTCATCATAATCAACTCCTTGAATCTCGTTTAAAACCTTTCGCCACCAATCGCGCCTTATAGATGTGAACATTTCCATCCATGTCGGCCTTTTTCTTAAAAACCCATTTACACTCAATGGTTTTGACACCATCGGGTGGATCAACCAAGTTCCAAACTTGATTGTCGTACATGGATTCTATTTCGGATTTCATGGCTCCAAGCCATTTGTTGGAATCGGGTCCCACCATCGCTTCCTCATAGGTCTTAGGTTCATCGTTGTCCAACAACAATATATCACGTTGTTCCGCACTTGTGTACTGTCGGGCGCACGACGTGATCTTTCGGACCTCCGTGGGTGGTGTATCTACAAGCGGTGGCGCAACACTTTGCTCCTCTGTTGTGGTTACGTGGTCATGAAACATTTTCTCGGTGTTTCTTGAACTTCTTCAAGATGCACCATGCTCCCACTAACCCTTCTTGAAAGAAACTCTTTCTCCAAGAAGACACCGTGTCGGGCGACAAACACTTTGCCTTGTTCCCGATTATAAAAGTAATATCCCTTGGTTTCCTTAGGATAACCCACAAAGAAGCACTAGTCGATTTGGGTGTGAGCTTGTCGATCGTAAACGTTTTACATAAGCTTCGTATCCCCAAATTTTGAGAAAAGACAAACTAGGGGTTGCCCTGTCCATATCTCATATGGTGTCTTTTCAACCGACTTAGATGGAACTCTATTTAGTGTGGCCTTGTTGTTTCAAGAGCATATCCCCGGAAGGATAACGGAAGATCACTTTGGCTCATCATCGACCGCACCATGTCCAACAAGTGTGCGATTTCTCCGTTCGGACACCCCATTCCATTGTGGAGTTCTGGCGGAGTCAAGCGTGGAACAATTCCACAATCTTTCGGATGATTACCAAACTCTTGGCTCAAGTATTCTCCTCCACGATCTCATTGTAGAAACTTGATTGTTTTCCCTAAATGATTCTCAGTACTTCATTCGGAATTCTTTGAACTTTTCAAAGGATTCGGACTTATGCATCATTAAGTAGATATAACCATATCTACTAAAGTCATCGGTAAAGGTAATGAAGTACTCATAACCACCTCGGCCGTTGAGCTCATTGGTCCACATACATCGGTATGTATGAGTGCCAACAAGTCACTTGCTCTTTCACGTGTCCCGTGAAAGGTGCCTTTGTCATCTTACCAAGTAAACAAGACTCACATGTCTCAAATGATTCAAAATCAAAAGAGTGAAGCAATCCATCCTTATGGAGCTTCTCCATGCGTTTCTTATTTATATGGCCTAAGCGACAATGCCGGATAAACGTGGGGTTTATATCATTAGAGAGTTGCCTTTCGCATTAATGTTATAGATGGGAGACACTTCAAGATTCAAAACGTATAATCCATTCACCAATGGAGCATGAAAATAGAACATATCTCTAAGATATATTGAACAACCATTGTTCATTGATCTAAAATCATATCCTTCCGCTTGCAAACATGAAGCGGAAATAACGTTTTGACATAGTGTTGGAACACAATAACAATTATTTAATTCCAAAACTAATCCGAAGGTAGATGAAGTGGTACTGTGCCGACAAGCAAGCGTAGCAACGCTTGCTCCATTGCCGACGCGCAGGTTCACCTCGCCCTTCTCAATCCTCTACTTCTTCTCATTCCCCGCAACGATTTGCAAATATGAGCTACGATCCGGTATAAAATACCCAAGAGTCGTAGGTGAAGTAGCAAGATTAATGTCTATAACATTAATACCTAAGCGAAGTCGTACTTTGCTTCTTTTTGAGATCCTCCATGTACTTCTTGCGTTTCTTTTCCAGTGGCTGTCTCCTTGCGGTAAAAGAAAACGGCATCGATGTCGCCGACCCCTTCTTGCCCTTCTTTGCATTGGAGGCACTCGCGATCTCATCGAGTTAACTTCCTCTTGGTGCAAAGTTTGTTGACGGTGGTTTGCGCTTAGCCTTCGCATCATCATCACATGATGACCATTCTTCTGGATACTCTCCTCAGCTGTCTTTAGCATCCCATGCAATTCAGCTAAGGTTCTATCCATATTGTTCATGTGATAATTTAATATGAATGGCTCGAAGCTCGGAGGGAGCGGCGGAGAATCACATCGGTAGCCAACTCTTGGCTAAGGGAAAACCTAGTTTTCCGGACCCTCAATGTAGCCAATCATTTTTATCACATGCGGACTGACGGGATTTCCCTCAACAAGCCTGCACGCAAACAAGGACTTTGAGGTGTTGAACCTCTCGGCCCGAGCTTGGTTCTCAAACATACCACGCGAGTCCCTGAATAATAGTGTGAGCATCGCTGCTCTCATATTGCTTCGAAGCTCGGGGAACATTGTAGCAAGCATGAGACGGCTTATATCTAGGGCATCATTAGTGTGCTTCTCATAAGCCCTCCGTGCGTTGCGGTGGCATTATTAGGCAAATCCTCGGGATAGGGTACTTCAAGAACGTACTCCTTACGCTCTTGCTTGAGAACAATTCTCAAGTTGCGATACCAATCCATAAAGTTTGTTCCGTTTAATTTTTCCTTTTCGAGAATAGATCGCAAATTAAAGGTACTGGGTGTAGTATTAGCCGCCATTTATTCTACAACAGAAAAAGCAAAGTTTAGCACAATGTTTATGCTATGTCTTTTGTTAAACAATTTAACATAAGACTCCCATTACGTATTTTCCACCTTCCCTCTAGGTTACGTATTGGGTCAAGATCCACATGTTAGTTAATTTTCTAGTGAGATTTGGCATCACTTGCTAGAAAATTAGTAACATCGATAAGCAACTCCTTGCTAATCACATCTCTATGTGACTCTTGTTGTTGGTGTGGCATCTTCATGCCCCGGCGCCAACCTATGCCCCAAGGCCCAAAAGCTGTTTTGATAGCCTTGTTAAGTAAACCAAATGCTCCTGCTGTATATGTCCGACATATACCCCTCGTGTTATGATAGAGAATGGCACTCTGCTTTGGCGGACCCACCATTGACGAGCATAACGGTGACGGAAGTGCAACATTTGGAAGGGCATCATTACTACTTAATATTGTGAGGGATGCTATCCTATCAAACAAACATATCACATATGAAAGCAAGTAGAATAGCATGAAATAGTATGGCCCCCTTCACATGGTGATCTCCATCTCCATGTCGGCTGAGATCTCCATCTTCGGCACCATCTTCCAATGTGCATGATGCTTGATTTCTTCAAACTAAGCTACTACTATAGAAGCTCTAATTGAAGATTACATCGACTCGCAGGTCATGAAAGAATATTACAAGCATTGCACGTATGAAAGAATATTACGGGGATTGCACATATGAAAGAATATTACATGCATCACATGCATCTCATACATACAATAGGGCCATACCATCTCAAAGCATTCTCTGCAAAAACAAGTTAGGCGTAGAAACGTTTTCTACCTATCGCGAGCTACGGCATCGAGACAACCTATAAGGGGGTGCACACGGCGGTCCGCTAGCCGGTTAGCGGGCGGGGGTCGAGGGAAGCCGCCCTCGCGGGCTTCCGGGCAGCGCCAACACCACACGAAATTCATAGATCCAATCTATGAAATCGCTACGTTCTAACCATATCGGCATAATCTCATTATGCCGTCCCGTACACTATCAAGGGAGATGGTTTGCGTAGGCGCGAGGCAGCTAACAAGATCGGACTACGAGATAGCTTCGGCATAATCACATTATACCGTTCCGATACACTATCAAGGAACGCTATCTCGAACCCAACTCAAACCGAGTTACATGGAAATTGCTTCGACGTAATCACATTACGCCGTTCCGATACACTATCAAGGAACGCAATTACCATTAACTCTCCTCAACGAATCCCGTAAAACCGATTGATCTAATCAACCCGTGCGTAAAACTTGTTCCAGATCAATCTAAAACCCGAACTAAGCAAGATTAGCTCGATACCACTGAAGGGTTACGCGGAGGCTACGCTAGCCGAAAACAAAATTTTTAACCGCGCAAACCAGGAACACTTGCAAGTAAGGGCCGATAGATCGTTATCGATTGGAGTGTGCGGCGGAAGCAACCGGGGCTATCCGATCGGAACAGTGTAGCCGATTCCCGGGGACAGCCGATTCGCCAATCAGCCGATTTGCAGATGCCGTAGCCGATCCGAGTCATCCGACTGTGTTCTCGCGCCTCGCTCCGATGCGCTCGACCGCAGCCGATTCCTCCACGGCCCGATGAGCAGCGTGCAACGTAGCGGCGCCTCTACCGGTATCCACACGTGCGGGGACGAACGCCGAACACCCGTGTGCTAGCACGCGATGCAAGGCTAGGCTCGAAGGTGGGAGGGTTTCTGTGGAGATTGATCTCGGCGACTTCTGTTGCGGATTCGGTTTAAAGCGATCCAAGCGATGTGTCGCAGCTCTCCACCCTCCCCCTTTATATAGAGTTGGCCGACTAGAACTAGTGGCCGATCATGACTCTATTTTGAATCGGATCTCATCCGTATCTCATAGAGTTGGCCGCCCACACGTCGTAAGCCCATAGGACTCTATCCGATCGGATCCCTATCCGATCGAGCCGTATCCGAGTCCAACTCGAATATCTATTCTATCCCCTTAAGCGTGCGACCCGTAGGTTCAGGTATACTCGGTTTCGGCTATGGTCTAACTTAGCCGATCGTCGGCTCGAGTCCAACTCAGCCGACCCGTCAACGGGCGCCTAGCAGCACATATTGACACCATAGTATGCAAGAATAATATCGGCTCGAACCTGTAATGTGTACACAAATCCCTTTGCCTCACGATACCAGTTAAGCTATAGGCAATATGTGTGCCATCCCTTCAATAGCTTAACCATTCACTCGAACCGTATTGGATTATCGTCGTTGATTGACTCCTCAATCAACTTAGCATGGCCATGCATTTCCATAATCCATTACCTCGAGGGGCCCAGAGATATCTCTCCAAAGGAGGGGCAAATTCCATCTTGATCACTCACATCCCACTCCATGTTTCATAGCAAACCCGAAAACTACCTTTATAACTACCTAGTTACGGAATAGCGTTTGGTAGTCCCAAAGTAGGCTACTACACATGTTGGAATCCATGGTGATCTCGGGTCTAAGGACTTTGTACCAACACTACCCGAGACCAATTAATGGCACATTAATTCTGTAGTGTCTCATGGTGGGTCTATCCAACAATGTGTTCTCCAACACATGTGTCCATGTTTATTGATTTGGTATCTCCATACCCATGATCTATGAGACATGATCATCAATCAATAAACATGCCGATCTTAGAATCATATTTGTTCCAACAATATGACATATGATCGAGGATCGTTTAGAAATAGATTCATACATAAAGAGTCTCATAAATAAGTCACGTACTTATTGATCAATACAAGATGTCTATTTCATGGAACTGAATAACACTTTATTCATTTATACATAAACATTGACGTGATATCCAACATTTCCATGTTGCCTCTAGGGCATATCACTAACACGGAAGGCCCGCGCTTGCCAAATTTATGGCGATCCCACATTACACCTACCTCTGCATGAAGATGCCGGGTCCGAACGGCGTCATCACTCTTCGCAGCGATGTGAAGCAAGCCTTCACTGCGATAAGGAGAGCTGCGACATGGCCCAATCTCGCGAGAGATTGCGTGGCCAACAAGAAGTCCGATTGGCTGCATCAACTTCAGCAGAGGGCGAAGTCCCCGCGAAGAAGATAGCCAAATCAGGATCCGGCGACGCCAAGACCAAGAAGATCTCCCTTGATCCGTCGGATCCCTTGAAAACTGCTGTAATCGGCGCTGAACTAGATCGCAAATAGGAAAGCGCGCTCGTCACCTTCCTCCAAAATAATAAAGATGTTTTTGCTTGGAAACCATCTGATATGCCTAGAATTCCTAGGGAGGTGATCGAGCACTCTTTGCACGTCAAAGATGATGCCAAACCGATAAAACAACGATTACGCAGATTCGCGCAGGACCGAAAAGACGCTATCAAGGAAGAGCTCGCAAAACTCTTGGCTGCCGGCTTCATTAAAGAAGTCCTTCATCCCGACTGGTTAGCCAACCCAGTCCTGGTCCGCAAGAAGACGGGGCAATGGCGCATGTGCGTTGACTATACTGACCTCAACAAAGCCTGCCCCAAAGATCCGTTCGGGCTGCCTCGCATCGACCAAGTCGTTGACTCAACAGCCGGCTGCCAACTCCTGAGTTTCTTGGATTGTTACTCGGGCTATCACCAGATCAGCTTGAAAGAATCCGACTGCCTGAAGACATCGTTCATCACGCCGTTTGGGGCCTACTGCTACATCACAATGCCTTTCGGCCTGAAAAACACCAGCGGCACATACCAACGCATGATCCAAAGATGCTTCCAGACGCAGATCAGCAAGTACGTGGAAGCTTATGTCGACGATGTTGTCATCAAGACCAAGCAGAAAGAAGACCTGATCGCTGACCTAGAAGAAACTTTTGCAAACATCCGGGCCTTCAGAATGAAGTTGAACCTGGAGAAGTGCACTTTCGGCGTTCCATCAGGCAAACTGCTCGGCTTCATGGTGTCACATTGTGGCATTGAAGCTAATCCGGAGAAGATCAACGCCATCTTGAGCATGAAGCCCCCGAGTAACCAGAAGGACGTCCAGAAGCTCACTGGCTGCATGGCGGCACTAAGCCGCTTCATCTCTCGACTCGGCGAACGAGGCATGCCCTTCTTTAGATTGTTAAAGAAGACAGACGACTTCCACTGGACCGCGGAAGCTAACAAGGCCTTTGAAGATTTCAAAGAGTTCCTTACAACGCCGCCCGTCCCGGCCTCGCCTCGGCCCGGGAACCTTTTTGTTGTACGTTTCAGCCACTCACTAAGTGGTTAGTCTGTCCTCGTGGTCGAACGCGAAGAAGAAGGACGGGCTCAGAAGATTCAGAGGCCAATCTACTTTGTTAGCGAAGTGTTGGCAGGAGCCAAAATTCGCTACCCTCAGGTACAAAAATTACTCTATGGTGTTCTAATAACCGCGAGGAAATTGGCACACTATTTTCAGGGTCACTCGGTCACCGTCGTCACTTCCTTCCCACTCGGCGATGTCATCCACAACCGGGAGGCGACCGGACGCATCGCCAAGTGGGCTTTAGAGCTGATGCCGTTGGAGTTGACTTTTAAGGCGAGGACGTCCATAAAGTCACAAGCCCTAGCGGATTTCCTGGCCGAGTGGACTGAGCAACAAGAGAACGTACCTCGGGAAGACCTCTAACACTGGACCATGCACTTCGACGGATCCAAGAGGATCACCGGCTTGGGAGCAAGAGTTGTGTTGATCTCCCCGACCGGGGAAAGGCTAAGATACGTCCTTCATCTCCACTTCTCCGCCTCACACAATGTTGCCGAGTACGAAGCTCTGCTACATGGACTGCGTCTCGCAGTTTCACTCGGAATACGTCGGCTCATCGTGAAAGGCGACTCCCAGCTGGTCGTCAATCAAGTAATGAAGGATTGGTCCTGTCTAAATGACACCATGGAGGCCTACCGGCAAGAGGTCCGCAAACTTGAAGACAAGTTTGACGGGCTCGAACTCTCACATGTCCTGAGGCATAACAATGAAGCAGCTGATGAGTTGGCACAGTTCGGGTCCAAGCGCGAAGCTGCCCCAACTGACGTCTTTGTCGAGCACCTCTATGAACAAACCATCACGGCAAAAACAACTTCCAACGAGCAAGCTGCGAACGAAGTCGCCATGACTGACGCCGACTGGAGGACGCCACTCATCAAATTCCTAACCCAGCAAGAGCTGCCGGAAGACCGGGATGAAGCAGAACGCGTCCGGCGTCGTTGCCAAGCATATGTCATGGTTGACTCCGACCTATACAAGAGAAGCCCCTCCGGAATCCTAATGAGATGCATCACACCCGAGGAAGGGAAACAGCTACTTCAAGACATCCACTCGGGCATATGCGGAAGCCACGCGGCAGCACGCACTCTGGTCGGCAAAGCTTACAGGCAAGGATTCTTTTGGCTTACCGCGGTCTCCGACGCGGACAAAGTCGTACGAACCTACGAAGGCTGCCAATTTTTTGCTCGACAGAGCCATGTCCCGGCCCAGGAGCTACAAACAATCCCACTATCCTGGCCGTTCGCGGTATGGGGCTTGGACATGGTCGGCCCTTTCAAGAAAGCTCCAGGAGGATTCACACACCTCTTCGTCGCAATCGACAAGTTCTCCAAGTGGATTGAAGCCAAGCCGGTCGCCACAATTACTGCTGACAAGGCACGGGACTTTTTCCTCAACATCGTGCACCGCTTCGGCGTCCCAAACAGAATCATAACTAACAAGTGTTTTTCTCTACACTCGGCAAAATGGCTCTTTGCCGAGTGTTTTTCTCTACACTCGGCAAACTTTTGAAATTTGTTTCCTCCTTTGCCCTCCAAACTTTTTCTGCTCTCTAAATACAACATGTGGTTCTTAATTTTAAAATTTGCTATTTTTATCAATCTGGTTTGCTATATTTCATTGATTTATTGTATTTATAGGGATTTTTTGCCAAGTGTCTAATGTGAAATGCGAGTGATTGAAATAATGGAATAAAATAAGTGGAAAAATGATATTCATGTTATTTAGTCCAGTTTGAGGCCTTATCCTGGAAATGAAAAGAAATTTCGAAATTTTCTTCAGTAAACACGATTACAAACATGAACTGAAAGGTTTTAAAAAATTGTAAAAATAGCAAACGAAGTCCGAAATCATGAAATTTATCAGGATGTCATGATATCATACGTTGAGGCCATGGTAAAAATTAAGAAGGTTTTGAACATTTTTTCATGTATGACGCTCACGAACCGAAACTTCTCCGAAGAAGATTAGAAGTGTTGAGAAGGATCGGTTGGATTTGGAGAGAAAGTGACGGCCGAATTGGGGTTTGACTTCAAAACTTTTTCTATAGGCAATAGTTAGCATAGATTGGTTTATGTAAATGGATCCATTTGATAATTTTTAAATTATTTGTTGCATGAAATATAGAGTTTTTTTGCCGAGCGTAGCACTTGGCAAAAGAAGCACACAACATAATATATTTTAAGCGTGAAGCTAGAAAATAAAAAAACTTTACCGGGTGCCTTGATCGGCACTCGGCAAAGGCTGTCTTCGTCGAGTGCTGCGGTGCGGCACTCGACAAAGTCTGTCTTTGCCGAGTGCCGATCCGATCACTCGGCGAAGATTTTCTTATTACACGTCCATCCCCAGGATTCGGTGCCACTTAGACAAAAACAAAAAATCGTGCCGCCCATACCCATCCTTCACCTACCACTGCCGTCCGCTGCCACGGCCTCCCGTGCCCACCCACCATCAGCTGAGGCCCGCCGCCGCCGCCGTCCCGCCGTCGCCACCCCCGCCGCCCCTGCCATGGCCCCGGTCGGCCGACGCCCCTCCGCGGGTCTTCCGCTGCGGCCTCCGGCTGGCAGATGCCCCTCCTCCGTGAGCCCCCCGCTGCGACCTCCTGTCGCGGCCCCCGACCGGCCAACGCCCCCTGCCACGGGCCCTACCGACGCCCAACAGCGACATCCCCCGCCGACTCCCCCCTGCCGACGCCCCCTACAAGAAATTCGGGTGAGCACCCCCAATCTTCATCTAGTGATTTGTTTAGAACTTCAAACGTTGAATTTTGGTCACAAACGTGAGATACATAACATACCTAGAGACACCAATCACTGTAACAATGACATATAGTACCTTCATATGTGTGTAACAATGTTGTATAATCCACCAAATGATCTAGAAACATATAAATGTGAAACCTAATTTATCATATTCTCATCGGCTATTTTTAAAAATCTCAAACTCACTAAATAGAACCATGGATGAGAGAGGAGCATATACAATGCAGTTGCAGGCAATAGCTAGGGACATACATGCATGAATGCCACTGGCCTCAAAATATCATAAAAATTGTCTATCTTGTGTCTGAGCAGTTGTGGCAAGTTTCAAGTTGAATTTTGGATCCACGCCAGTCCCGGCACCGACCCCGCCTTCAATATCATGCCTGCTTCGACAAGCCCTAAGGTGAGCTCAACATTTGAAGCCTTTATTTTTGAGTTGAGGAATGGAGTCGCATCGTGCAGCCCTGCCGTCGCTTGTGTGCCGGCCATCAAGCCATGCTTCCCTGTTTTGCAAGTGTTGCTGCATTCACCGTCGGCCGCACGTATATAACATAACCTAGTTAGACGTCTCCCGTTCGAAAGAGATACGGGTGGAGATATGCATGTTCTTGCATATCTTTAATCGTATCTGTTTTGAATTGTCCATGTTTTTTGGACAGCCCGAGGATGTGTAGATGAGTTTAGTTTCCATGCTCTAGTACTTTGATCCGAGACAGAATTTCGGCAGGATCTCCTTGTTGTTCTCCGGATACATAATCTTCTTGCCGGGACGTGTATTTGGACAACAGCGGGGAGGTGCTACCAAAATTCTGTCTCTGATCGGAGTACTAGAGCATGTAAACTAAACTCATCTACACATCCTCGAGTGGGATTAGGACCTATGTTTACCTATTAGATAGTATAGGCACTCGGTAGATGCAAATGATTTTTACATTATTCTTCAATATGTTAGACGATGGATGACCGTGAGTGGACGTACACTGGCCACTCAAGTCACAGTCGTTGACTGATGAATGGATGGAGAAGACCGATGCTTTCTTGGAACTTGCATTTGCCAAGGTTAAAGGAGCGCGTACCACTTGGTGTCCCTGTAGCACTTGGGCAAACATGAAGCGACAAACAAAAGAAATCATGGGTAAACACCTTTGCAAGAACGGAATTACAACAGATTATACCAAGTGGACCTTCCATGGTGAAGCCCACCGTGGAAGAGACGAGGTCAAGAGACAACGCATCGAGGATTTTGATGCTGATGCCGAGGTAGGGACATGTTAAATGACTATGATGAAGCATACTTTGATGAAGGACATAGGGAGGAGGAGCCAGAAGCTACCGCAAAGGCGTATTACAACATGTTGTCTGCGGCACAGCAACCCTTTCACGGGCATACCAAGGTTTGTCAACTGGATACCATTGCACACTTAATGGTCGTAAAGTCCCAGTTTAGCTGGAGCAGAGAGACCTTTGATGTTATGTTGACAGTTTTTGGTAGCCTGCTTCCGAATGGTCACATTTTGCCAAAGAGCATGTATGAGGCACAGAAACTCCTTCGTGCACTTAAGATTCCATATGAGCACATACATGCTTGTCCGAAAGGGATGCATCCTATTTAGGAAAAGCATGCGGAAGCAAAGTACTGTGCAAAGTGTGGATCCTCTAGGTTCGTGGAGGTAGACTCTAGTGATGGTCATAAGAGGCAGCTCGCAATCACCGTGAAGATCCTATGGTACCTTCCGTTCATAGTGAGGATCCAACGACTTTACATGATTGAGGAATCCATGAAATATATGACATGACACAAACATGGACGTCGATACAATCATGAGAAGATGGTACATCCATCCGATGCTGAAGCATGGAGAAGGTTTGATGTGATTCATCCTAGGGAAGATCTAGAGGCTCGTAATGTACGTGTTGCACTGGCAACGGATGGGTTCAATCCTTATGGAATGGTGGCTTTCCCATACACTTGTTGGCCCATGTTCGTTATCCCCCTCAATCTCCCTCCCAGCGTCCTCTTTCAACGACCGAATATATTCTTGTCATTGATAATTCCTAAACATCTGAGGAAGAATATAAGTGTTTACATGGAGCCTTTGATTGATGATTTGGTCCATGCTTGGGAGGAAGGGGTATGGACATACGACCGAGCTACAGAGACAAACTTCAAAATGCATATTTGGTACCATAACTCCTTGCATGACTTGCCGACGTATGGGATATTTTGCGGCTGGTGTGTTCACGGGAAGTTTTCATGCCCAGTATGCAAGGTATCTCTAAAGTTCATTTGGTTGGCAAAGGGTGGTAATTATTCTTCGTTCAACAAACATTGACCATTCCTTCCTCTTGACCATCCATTCAGGCGAGACATCAAGAACTTTATGAAAGATGTCATAGTTAATGAGGCTGCACTGCAGATGATGACAGGTGCGGTTCGTGCTCAGTTAGATGCTCTCGAGGTCACTGAAGAAGGAGGTGGTTTTGTGGGATGTGGTGAGCAACATGCCTGGGTTCATAAGTTGGCCTTGTGGAAGCTCCCCTATTTTGATAACGTCCTTCTTCCACATAACATTGATGTGATGCACACTGAAAAAAATGTCGCCGAGGCATTTTTTTTGTACAATCATAGACATTCCTGATAAGACAAAGGACAACATTAAGGCTAGAGTGGATCAAACGATGTTATGTAATAGACCAAAGCTAGACATGTCACCTCCCAGAGGTAGCAAGTCATGGAGAAAGCGTAAGGCCGATTTCGTCCTGACGAGGGCCCAAAGGAGGAAAGTACTTGAATGGTTCCAAACGTTAATGTTCCCTGATGGGTATGCAGTGAATTTTAAGAGGGGAGTGAACTTATCTACTATGCGAATCAACAGGCTCAAGAGTCATGACTACCACAAATAGATTGAGCAGCTTCTCCCGGTGATGGTTCGTGGATATGTTCCTGAGCATGTCTGGCTAGTGTTGGTAGAGTTGAGCAATTTCTTTTGCCAACTGTGTGCTATCAAGTTATCTCGGACCGTGATTAAAGAAATGGAAAGCATGGCGCCTATGTTGCTATGTAAGTTGGAGAAGATCTTTCCACTCGACTTCTTTAATCCCATGGAGCATTGCACCTCCCGTATGAGGCACGAATGGGGGGCCTATGCAGGGCCATTGGTGCTATCCAATTGAGAGATGTCTAAAGTTTCTTAGAACTAAATGTAAAAATAAATGCAAGATTGAAGCTTCCATTGCAGAGGCATACATTCTAGAGGAGGTGTCAAACTTCACATCAAAATACTATGCTGACAACCTTTCCAGCGTGTATAATCCACCTCCTCGTTACAATGCTGACAAAGATGAATTGAACCTCAGTCTTTTCCGAGGGCAACTCGAAAGTGCTAGTGAAGCGACCCACAAGACATTGAATCATCGTTAGTGGCGCACTATCATGCTATACGTGTTGTCCAACCTTGATGAAGTGGAGCTATACATGCGGCAAGTTCTCAACAAACTTATTCTCGATTAGTCACTATTCTCGTTGTTGAACCCCCTCGTTCTCATTGGTACAGGGAATTTCAACATCAATTCTGGCATTAACCAAGGGAACTTACCCTGCATGAAGCTGAAAACCTTCTAAGGCAGGGTGCGGGAAATGGAATGCCCAATTTCATTTCTTGGTTCAAACATAAGGTATTATCCAAACTGATGCGAATAATATCCAGCTTGAACTTTACAAGTTTGACTTTAGAACCTGCTTTAACTTGTAGGGCTAAAATGATGTGTCTATGAGTGTCGAGTCGAGGCAAGTTGCTGGTGGCTGTTCCTATAGGGTTAGGTCATTTACTGGTTATGATGTGAATGGATATCACTTTCACAAAACAAGCCATGAGCAGAGTTGGCCCAATCGAAGAACCACAAATACTGGAGTTTTTACTCCAGGCCTAGATGAGGTCGAGTACTATGGAAGAATTGAAGAAATATATGAACTCATGTTTCATGGATGTAGAACTCTTAATCCTGTCATATTCAAATGACATTGGTTTGATCCTGCACAAGTCAGACGAACCCCTAATCTTGGGCTAGTCAAAATTCGACAGTCAACCATCTTAGCAGGAGATGATGTCTATATTGTTGCGCAATAGGCCATACAAGTTTATTATCTCTCATACCCATGCCAAACAGACGACTGTCTTAAGTGTTGGGATGTTGTGTACAAGGTATCGCCACACGGTAAACTACCTGTACCAAACAATGAAGACCACAACATGGACCCAAACACATATGATGGAGTGTTCTTTCAAGAAGATGGGCTACAAGGGATTTTTGAGATAGACTTAACTGAAGCAATCGGAATGGATGTAGGCAATGAAAGGGTTGTTGACGAGGACGCCGGAGCTGAGGTTCATAATGTGAAGGACTTAGAATTACTTCAGCGATTACATTTAGGCAATAAGCATGATGACAACATTCCTCCTTCGGAGCAGGAAGCTAAATGATTCTATCGACATGGCTGATAGTGATGAACAGACTTATGATCTAGCTAATCCTGATCAGAATGACTATTTCTAATACATGTATGAACCATACTAATTATGTTCTGTTTATTTTGCATCTCTTTATTGGTATGTTTTGTATATTTGTGCTAATTGGTTTGCTCTTTTTAATTGTAGGTGATTGAACAAAGATGGTGGATGGTTTGAGAAAGTGCACATTAGGGTTCAAGAGAGCGGCCGATGCAATTCGAGGGTCCGATGCAGCTGAGGGGTCTAGGAATGGTCACAACAGGGGTCGACACAAGGCTACTGCTGGTATGGGTCAAGGGAGGATAACAACCCTTGTAGCTTCCTCTGGTGATGAGGAGCAGGAGGAGCGGGTACAGGAGGAGGAGGCTGGGGTTCTGCCTCCGTTGGGGTTACGCTTCCGCCGGTGAGGAGAAGGAGGAGCGGGGGAGGAGGTGGGGGTTACGCCTCGCTAGGGGTTCTACTTGGTGGGAGATCTGCTTCCTCCGGTGCGTCATTTGTTTGGTTGCGAGGTACCTCGACCCTCCCACGGCGACCGATACCTGTCTAGAAACACCCGCTGATTCAACCTGAAGGGACTCGGTAAATAACTTTGGATGTTGTCACTACTTTTCCATTTGATTTGTTGAAAATCATAGTATAAACTAATAGTTTATCTTATTCACTTGGGTAGGTGTTGGACTATGATCAGAGCAGGTGATCACAAATGTCATGTCAATGACATCCTGGGTCTTCTGTGCAGGGTATACTTTCCTGGCCTAGTTCAGTATGCCAAAAAGTTGGAGCCTGCCTATGCGTTTGACCACTATGTCGTCTTCCCCGATTTTCCTAATCGGGGTGGAAGGGTATTCAGCAACATGACGGAGCGGGTGAAAGCCGAGCTGTGGGTAAGTCTTCGTCACACTACGTTGCTCAATACATCACATTCATTGGACATTATTGAAACAATGACTGAATACATCATGTCTATATGTAGGATTTTTTCAGATGTCAGGATGGATACGAGGGCAAGGCGGCTGCAGCGGCTGACAAAGCCTGTCACAAACTCGTGATCGACATACATTACGAGGAGCGCGTCCATACCATCATAGCATACAACGCTGCCTACAACAACCTAAAGGTGCGGGGGGGTGTCATGGAGTAGCTCACAGAGCTGAGTTAAGGTCAGCGGAAGTTTGACCAGGAATCCTTAGGACGGGGCAGCCTGACCTCCTCTTGGGGTCGGCCACCCCGACCTATCCCCAGGTTTGACTTTGGTGTTCCTTCTCGACCTCAACTCATCGGTCCAACCTCAGATCTCCTCGGGAAGGAAGGCTTGCTTTGCAAGGTTCGCAGAGGAGGCAAGGAGGGGACAACCCGGCAGAAGATGATATCACCCGATAAGACTTAGTAGAGGGTACCTGCGGAGAAGGGATCCCAAGGCAGGATAGAGCACGAGATGCCCATGACATGTAGGACCCGGAGGATATCTATGTACTTTTTAGATGCTGTTTGTACTTGCTTTTTAGTATTTAGTCTTAGCTTTCTTGACTCTCAAGTCCTCTTGTAACTGCCTCCCTTGAGCTATAAAAGGGAGGACAGAATGAACGGGTAGGGGGATCGCCTCCTAAGAACTCTTCTCTGAAATTGAGTCTTTGGAAGCTAGATCCAAACCCCAGAAGCCCAAGACTCTCTCCACTGTAATACTTGTTCATACTCCACCCCAACAAAGAGCACTGGACGTATGCCTATTATCCTCCGGGAGGGCTGAACCAATATAAGCTCTTTATCTCTTGGCTCGTTTGGAACTCGAGTCGACCATCGGATCCGTCGTTGAGATGCTCCAACCACTCTCTTTCACCTCCTTGGGTAACCCCCTCGGAGGACTGCCGGTAATCCCCCGATAGTTGGTGTGCCAGGTAGGGGAGCTTCTTTGCCATTCCAAGTGATCTGATGGCTGTTTTCTTCTCCACCGACTTCATGGCGCCCGTTGGACGTTCATCTTTGGAAGCCTGGTCTGCCACGCCGGCAACTCCAGCCGCCTCACCCTCCCTTCGGACGGGAGGAGGCAAGAAGCATGGGCGATACTGGATTGACGACAACATAATCGACACGGCCAGTACCCCACTCTGTCCCAGATTCGAGCAAGGAGCACGAGCTCAAGCCCGGCCATATGCCCACGGCCGACCACTACACAGTTCGAGATGGAGGCACTCAGGTTATATATTTCTACTTTATTCATCATTCATTGATTTTTGTCGAGTGCTTGCTTTGCATTGTAACAATGAGATGGAATATTGTAGGCCGTGGTGCAAGAAGAGAGAAGGAAATGGGAGGAGATGGAGGTGAGGATGTGTCAGATGTTTGAGTACGTGCAAACTCTTTCTCTGAATATGGGTCATCCTATGCCACCGGTGCTATTCCCTCCTCCACCCCCTGTTGTAGGCACTCCTGTGAGTCACTGGACAACCTCGTAGTTTCATTTCATATATTATTATTTTGTCAAGTATGATGAAATGAAATTTGTAATGTTTTAGATTGTATGTTTTAATACTTAGACAAATTGAATACTGATGCTATTCTCTTCTCCCTTTGTGCAGCCACAATGACGGCATCGAATGACCCCACTCGTGACTATGGATATTTGTCGTCGTTTCCACCTTGGTAATTCATGCTTTCTTTGTGATTGTGGTCAAAACTAGACTATGTGATTGTGGATTGTGGTTATGTATTATGGATTGTGGATTGTGGTTGTGACTTATGTATTGTGGACTATGTATTGTGATTTATGTATTATGGACTATGTTTATGTATCGTGGATTGTGGATTGTGGTTGTGATTGTGATTGTGGTTTATGCATTGTGATTGTGGATTGATGCCTATGGTGTATATTCTGATGTTGTGATGTATATTTTGAAATATTATCAAATATTCCACCGAACAAATTAAAAAGGGAAAAAAACTCATTTTGTCGAGTGTTACACTCGGCAAAGAAAGAATTTGCCAAGTGTCTTGAACTAAACACTCGGCAAAATGACCAAACTGGAGGTCCTAGAATTTTTATTCGCCGAGTGCCAAATCTTTGCCGAGTGTTTTTGCAAAAGCACTCGGCAAACAATCCCTAATTGCCGAGTGTAACTCTCGGCGAAGTGGGCAACTTCGCTGAGTGTTGCACTCGGTGAAGTGTGCTCTTCATAGAGTGCCACACTCGGCAAATAGGACACTTCGCCGAGTGCAACACTCGGCGAAGCCTGATACTCGGTGAAGAGCGCCATTATCGTTTTTCCGTCTACCGATCACATTTTTTTTGCTGAGTGCCGGTCCGACACTCGGCGAAGTCTTTGTCGAGTTCCCGAGAGAAAACACTCAGCAAAGAGCTCTTTGCCGAGAGAAAGTACGATGTGTGAGCTATGCCGAGTGTTACACTCGATGAAGTCTTCGCTGAGTATATTCCAGCCTTTATCAAGTGTCCCAGACACTCTACAAACATGAGATCTCCTGTAGTGAATTAACTCCGGACATGCCTGACAATACGGATCAACATCCATCAAGATAAATTACACTTCCATATTATGTACATACGAAGCTCAACTGTGGCGATTAGCATGGCTAATTAAGGTAATTAGTAAAATTAATTATTAAATTAATCTACTAATTTCATAAATATATCCGACATATATTATGTATGTACGTGACATTTTATGTACAATTTACCGTACCTACGTACCTAGAACAATAATTTATTATTATGTTTATCTAAAGCATGATTTTTACTTAATATCTATTATGCGAGTGTTTCCTATATTAGACCGACTACGGTCTAATATTGAGGACTTGTTCTGTTTTTTTTCTATAAATCATGCTTGTTTATGGTATACATAGTACCCAATATTTAATAAATCTGCTTATTATATCTGAGTACCTATCAATATACTCTGTTATATACTTGTCTTAGGCTCAACAGGGCATACCATATTCTAAGTCTTATACAAAATTAAGCCCCATATACGGAAGGTATTCTGGATAAAAAAGAGAAGCAAAATATTACTCGAGGCCTAAAGAACTAATCGGATCGTATTCATACTTGACTCCTTAGTTCTATTTAGATAAAGGGACACCAGAAGTTATAAATACAAGACCCTCGGAAGAAGAGGGAGAAGGCGAATACACACCAAGATAGATCTAGACAAGACAATACAAGACAACTTCAATCTCACCGTGTTCATATTCGATGAAGCAGACACTAGATTAGGTTATCACATATATTATACTCATATGATGCTGATATGTAAAGTCAACACCGACTTTGGCCAACAGGACTAGAGCTATTACCTGTCAGTTAAAGGGTCTGAACCTATATAAAAATCTGTCTCCAGTCTATTTTTACCTCAATCTCACGTATACCCTGGCACCAACGATTTTCATACTCTACAAATAACATAGGCAGGTACAACCTATCGACAGTTTTTTCTCCTCAAAGATGCTTTCTTCATGTTTTGTTCTTTGTTTTTAAGTATTTCTCTCTTTTTTAAGATAATGGACACAACCATTATATAGTATTTTTCTTAATTTTTTTATTTTGGTATCTGTACATTTATGCTATATTAGCATATTTTCAGTTCTGTCCCACCTTCTAGTCCAAACAAACGGCAGCAAGTAGGGGTGGATACCGAGCCGGCTCGGCTTGGCTTTGGCTCATTAGCCAAACGAACTAGCTCGGCTTGGCTCGATATAGAGACGAGCCAAGAGGCCGGCTGGCTCGTGAGCCAGCTCGAGCCAGCTCGAGCCAGCTTGTTTAGTTTGCGAGCCATTTCAATCCACATTGCAATTTGTGTACAATTTACCTATCTCTTTTTTCATAAGTCCATCAAACATGCAAATATACAATAAAAAAAGAAAAAGTGACATATTAAGTCTATAATTAATATAATAACACTTATCCATCGATAATCATCCATGTAAATGCTAGTTTATCATTACTATTACAATCATCCATTGAAACTTAGATATCATTACTATCACAATGAAAAGCATTAGGTCTATATTGACCATCACAAAATCATAAAAGTTTTTGACACCATCAAAGAATTACTAGTTGCTTGCCACCACACCATGTGGAAACTCCACTAACTCACTGTCATCTTCATTATCTTGCCCCTGAAAAAAGAGTTTCAACAATTAACATTAGTGTATTAAACTGAAGTATACAAATACAAAGACATTAAAAACAAATTTGATTCAAAAACAATCCTTAGGAACAATACATACCACAAGTATTGGAGCACTATTGTCATTTTGAGAAGCTCTTATCCAACTTGATGCACAAACCAATGCCTGAATCGTTGAAGGCTTCAAAGAACTCCTATAGTCATCGAGAACTTGACCTCCAGTGCTAAAAGTGTACTCTGATGGAACACTACTAGCTGTAATAGCCAAAAATTTCTTTGCCATACTCGACACAACTGGAAACCTATGAGCATTTCTCTTCTAATAATTAAGTAAGTTGAATGCATTGTCATCTATGGTCACATTTGCTTCATCAAGATAAATGAGTAATTCAGACTTTGAAGATTCAGTAGCATTAGATTGCAAATAGGACTGGAGTCCACTTGGAACAATAGAAGCCAAAGAGCTGCATGAATCATTCGAAAATGAGGCTGAATGAGCACCTCGTGGGCAGCTGCCACCTATTTTCTAACGATAGATCTTCTCGTGTATCTTGTACAACTTATCCAACTCATCAGTGATGGCATCAAGTTCTGTAATTGCTCTTGTGCGGTCATAAATTTCTCCAAAGAACCATTGAATGTATCTCATTTTGAACCTAGGATCAAGGATGGTAGCACAAACCATGATATTGTTTGTGCCCTCCCAATATTTATTAAATTTCTCTTTCATTGCATCAGCCATATTCTTCAAAAATACATCACTAGACTGTTGTGCCGCTTTCAATGCAATCTTTACTTTCACTATGTAAGGATAGAAAACATTGGCAGTAGGATAGGTTGACCCTGAAAAAGCAGTAGTAGCACTAGCCGTTGTCCCCAAAAGTGGTTTTATTTTCTCATACATATCCCATTCAACCGTTGTGGGCTTCCACTCATACTTTTTGTCTACTTCAGCGTAAGGAACAAATGTTGTCCTATACACAAGACAAGAATCCAACATTCTATATGTTGAACTCCACCTTGTTTTAACATCAAGAGCCAGCCCTTTTCCTACTTTGAGTGAATAATCATTGCAAACTCCAACAAATTTGTACATACGGGCTGGAGACTTCTTAAAGTATTTAACAATGTTCCTCAATTTGCTTACCAGAGAATCTACTGGTTTCATGCCATCATTAACAACCAAATTGACTATGTGGGCAGCACAACAAACATGGAAATAATCAAACATTAAATAGATCATTCTTCCTAGCAACAAGCTTTGAACTGAAATTTTTGATAGCAGTGTCATTGTTTGAAGCATTATCAAGAGTTATTGTCATACCCTTATCTTCTATTTTCCATTCCACCAAGCAATCAAAAATAGCTTGAGCTATCACAAGACCAGTGTGGGGAGGTTCCAACTCAACAAAGTTTACGACACGGTACTACAAAACCCAATCAACATCTATGTAATGAGCCACCAAACACATGTACTGAATATTTTGATTAAATGTCCATAAATCTGTAGTTAAACTTATTAATTCAACATCTCTATGACTTCTCTTTAATTGTTCCTTTTCAGACTCATATACCTTCATGCATACTATGCAATAGAAAGGTTCATTCTTTTAGAATCAAGAATTGCTCCCATTTGAGATTGTTTGAATAGAAAGGAATTAGACATGGAATTTTACCTGCACAAGCAACTACTCCTGATGCAGCCGCCGGCCTTGCTCCTTGGTCCTAGCGGGTAGGGCTGGATATCGAGCCGGCTCGGCTCGGCTCGGTTCGCTCTGGCTCATTAGTATAACGAGTTGGCTAGGGTCGGCTCGGCTCGACTCACGAGCCAGCTCGTTTAGCTCGATTACATGTCCATGTCTTCTCAAGTTCATCAAACATGCAAATATACTACAGGAAAAAGTAAAAAGTGACATATTAAGTCCATAATTAACATAATAACACTTGTCCATCGACAATCATCCATGCAAATACAAATGTAATGATGCAACTAGATTAGATATTATTACTATTACAATCCAAAGCATTAGGTCCATATTGACCATCACAAAATCACAAAAATTATTGACTTATTTTCACATCAACAACCGACGAAAAAACAAAGGAAGGGACAACTAGCTCACATGCTCTGGCTCGTTAAGGCTGCGAGCAGCTCGCGAGCTAGCTCGTTATCTCTAACGAGCTTTCAAGCCATCTCGGCTCATTAGAAAATACAAACAAGCCAAGCCGAGCCGAGCCAAGCTTGTCACGAGCCACGAGCTTCCTGTCCACCCCTACTGGCGGGGCGCGACTGCCCTTGCCGCCTTGGTCCTGGCGTGGCAGAAGTCGAACAACGGAGCGACGATGAATGAAGGGAGCCGTGATGGGGCGGCGGGGCATGCGCGCCGGCGGATGGGGCGGCGGGGCACGTGCGCCGGCGGATGGGGCGACGGGGCGCACACGTGTGGGTGGAGGAGTTTGGGCGACGACCCCGACTGGAAGCAGGGAGGAAAGCATGCGCCAACAATAGGCAACAACAGAGAACTGCCTAATTTAGTTTTTAGGGTTTATACTTCTATTGGGCTGGGCTTTTTCATGGGCCATCCGGCCATGGCTCTGGCTCGTTCAGCTCGTGAGCTGCTCGCGAGCCGGCTCGTTATAAGTAACGAGCTAAACCCTTGACTCGTCTCGTTAGCATTTCTAAACGAGTCGAGCCGACCCGAGCCAAACCGAGCCAACCACCGAACCAAGCAAGCTAGCGAGCCACGAGTATTCTGCCCACCCCTAGCAGCAAGGTGCCAACTCTCCACATGAATCGTCAAACTCTTTGGAAAAAAATATTGTGGCGATGCGTGTACCCATCTAGTAAATCTTAACATCCATGTGAGAGTAATATCTGGTGCTTTCAGCAGGGCATGTGGCTCGTGGGACCAATAGCTCGCCCAAAATGGGGCAAGCACAGGCGTGCGCTACCCTCGGACTTGCCCTGGCCAGCTTGTGAGGTGCGAAAAAAGTGTTCTAGAAAAAGAGAGGTGCAGAAAAAATTGAAACAAACTTTAAAATATAAAAGTGATAAAATACAAATAAGTTACTACATTACAGATGAAAAAACTCAAAAAATTAAAGATTAAAATGTACTACTGGAAAAAGCCACATTAGTCCCGGTTGGTAACCCTCAATAGTCCCGGTTATCAAACCGGGACTACGAATCCAGGACTAGAGATGGGCGACCTCTAGTCCCGGTTAAATAACCGGGACTAGAGATGCATCTTTAGGCCCGGTTGAAGCCACCAACCGGGACTAAAGATGGCGGAGCCACGTGGCCGGCTCCATCATATTTAGTCCCGGTTGGTGGCTCCAACCGGAACTAAAGTATTTTTTTATTTTTTTTATTTTTTCTCTTGTTGCTTGTTTATATCGTGTTGCTTGTTTATATATGTTTTTTGTTGTTTTTTCGTTGTTTTTTCATTGTTTTTCGTTGTTTTTTGTTGCCGAAATCAAATTCACATATCAAATTAACATCGTCAAATCACATCACAAATTCGCATCACAAATTTTTTTCACAAATTCACATCACAAATCCACAACACAAATCCACAAATCCACAACACAAATCCACATCACAGATTCACATCACAAATCGAGTAATGAACATCACAGATACACACATATATATCAAATTTAGAACATCACAAAAATCTCTAAAAATCTCCAGATCCGTCGCTCCTGGAGAGGACGAGGAAGAGGAGGAAATGGAGGAGGCACTGACACCACCTCCCGAGCCGCCGCGTCGCAGCCACCTCCGAGCCGCCGAGCCACCGCCATCTTCGAGCCGCTACCACATCCCCTCCCACCTCCTCATGTCCCACCGCCGTCGCCAGAGTGAGAGAGAGCTGAGAGAGGGAGAGAGAGCTGAGGGAGAGAGAGAGCTGAGAGAGGAGAGAAGAAAACAACTAAGTGTTGGATTGGTGGAGAAGACGATGCGCGCCTGGGATATATATAGCCCTGGATTTTTAGTCCCGGTTGGTGTCACCAACCGGGACTAAAGATAATTTTCCTCTACTTTCAATTCATCTTTAGTCCCGGTTGGTGGCACCAACTAGGACTAAAGATAATTTCCCGCTATTTCTAATTCATCTTTAGTCCCGGTTGGTGGCACCAACCGGGACTAAAGATAATTTCCTGCTATTTTTCCAATTTTATTTGGTCCTGGCTAGGGTTAACAATTAAATAATTAATAAATAGAGCCAAATTAAATTCATTAAATATAGGTTTAAAACAATAAAATTAAAATTTAATCAAACATATATAATCCTAGACATTAATGTGCCTTCTAGATAGTGTTCCTCTTTTGCCCCTCTCTATTTTTCATATTCATGAGAAGTTGTTGTTTTTTTGGAAAAAATTGACTTTTTTGTTTTATTTTTTTATATTTTTTATGGACTTAGGAGCACACGAGAGGTAACCACATAAAATTTGAGCATAAACAAGCAAAAGACGTGGCCTGTAAAAAATTCAGAAGACACACTCAGAGTCGGAAAAAAGCTTCCGGGCTCGAAAAGGCAATCTTCTGAGGCTTTTTTGGGGAAAACAAAATCGCTGAACGCACGCATCCGAAATTTTTTTCTGATCGATTTTCATATATGGAACGTCTCGATCGGAGTCCGTATGTGAAAGTTATGGCCGTTTTAAAAACCGACTCTGAGTTAGAGGGCGAAACGGGAACAATGCGCGTAAAACTTGTTAAATGCGCATAAACTAGACGTGACGGCCAGGGTTTAAATGTTCTTATCAATATTGTGCATCCCTTCGATTCGTATATTATAACCAAAGTAATTGTAAAAAAGATTTTGTATATTGAGAATCATTAGTTAATAACAATATGATGATATGTAATTACAATGTAATGATTAAATTAAAGCTTCCTTCTATCTTCAATCATTCACCCCCACACAACACCACACTCTTTAAAATTACAAATCCCCTCAAATTAATTTTATACCATTTGAATCATGCAACAAAAATTGTATATTTTAGTTAAAAAATAAACACATTCATGGTGTTACCAACCAGCACTAAATATCAAAATTATCTTTAGTCCCGGTTGGTAACACCAACCGAGACAAAAAATAGCATCTTTAGTCGGTTGGTGTTACCAACCGGGACTAAAGATGGTGTCGAGGCGTCGAGAGGTTGTCGGAGTGCTTGGGCATCTTTAGTCCAGCCGGGACTAAAGATGCCCGGCGCTCGACAACCTCTCGAGCCTCTCGACACCATCTTTAGTCCCATTGGTAACACCAACCGGACAAAAATGGCATCTTTAGTCCCGGTTGATATTATCAACCGGGACTAAAGATGCCCAGCGCTCTAACAACCTCTGACAATATTTGAACCGGGACTAAAGATGATCTTTAGTCCCGGTTCGTGTCACGAACTGGGACTAATGCTTCTAGAAATCCGTAGACTTTTTAAACCGGGACTAAAGATCATCTCTAGTCCAGGGCCCGGTTGACGGCCTCTGGAGACTCTATCTCTAAAGCATCCAAGATCAAATACTCTACCCTAATGACCCTTACATCGGTGGTTGTGATTAACAGTTCATTGGCAAGTCGTGTTTGCCTTGCTACCAGCCTATCGAGGCGCATGAGCGTTGAAGACACCAAAGGAATAGCGGCCGAAACACTACCGAGGTTGATTGGAGGCCTGGCCGCCGGATGACGAGCATCTTGTTCCATGAAGCGCTGCAAGTTGATTCTCACTTGACGGGCTTGGCTAGCCGTCAGTTCATACAGGGTGTCCATGATCGCTAGAATCACTCGTAGGGGATGAAGCAGCTGCGAGAAGATTAACTCTAGAGTACTTAGAGAAAATAAATGATGAGGATGGATGGGTTGGAAAATCACCTAGTTCACCGACGAGCTTGAGGATGCCATGAGGGGTTCTGCCGAAAGCTTGGAAACCTGAAATGTGTACACCTGGAGAGAGGGATTTTCTTCTTCGGCTGTGAGGTGTTCGGGAAGGCCTGAAGGGGTCCATTTATAGAAAGAAAAGATCCGGATTTAGATGTGAAAGATCGCTGCAGATATAGAAGTCGAAGAGGTCATTATTAAAAGCATTGCGAATCGTTGAATAGTTGGTGACTACTCAAGACTGGATACCTATTGTTCAGAACTCATGGGTTCTTGAAATACAGATTCGGATGAGTTAGACTATGAAGCCAAATCGGCGGTGCACTCAGATATTATCGGCCGATAGCCAATGAGACTAATATTCAAACGCTGACACTAACTATCATGGTGTAGTCTCGGAATCGGCAACACGAAACGATACAAACGGCCAGAGCCAATTTCAACATAAGCAATTCAAGACACCGCGCACGGTCGAAAGCCGATCTTATCTACAAGCAGACGGTCTTATCTACAAGCACAGTGACAGAAGATTGATAAATTAGATTGCACGATGCAAAGCCGATTTCAAGAACAACTAAAATGATTGTCCAATCCTAGCACAAAAATGTGACAAGTATAGTACAAGAGGCATTAGCCGATTTCAGAATATCAGAATGTTACAAACTCATTGTTTCAAAAAATCGGCTATGGCCGACAACGCCTTCTGCCTAATTTGGTCTATCTCTTCAATGGCCCTGACGTCGTCGGCCTCAGACCCGCCACCGGCCGGACGCTTTTCACCAGGTTGCACAGATGTGCCACGGCCGCCTTGATGCCCTGGCGTTGAGCTTCGATCTCGGCCGGCAAGCGAGCCATGTACTCCTTGTGGACATCGATCTCGTTCGTGACTTGAACGAGATCGGCCATCAACTGATCTTGATGTGTGAGGAGCTGCTCGAGCTTGGTCGTCGGCTCGGTCTTCAGGCGGTCGAAGGCGACCTTCCGGCTCTCGATGGCGCCCTTGGTTGACTGGATGGTGGCCGACCGCGCTTGGCTCTCGTGGCGATCGATTAGCCGCTGCCATGCCCGCTCATACTTGAACTGATGGGCTTCCATGAAGGTCGCCGGCACAATGGCTTCGGCCAGGGCTTCCGGCAGCTGGTCTTGGATATCTTTGAATCGCGCGCGTATCGAGCCGCTGTCGACCACCAGCGCATCCAGCGAGGCTTCCAGCCAATTGCCGATGTCGGCTAAGGTGGCCCTCAGGTCCTCAGCCGGCATCACCAACGCCTCCTCGCCGATGTCGCCGGACTCCTCGAACTCCGACAAGTCAAAGTTGAGGAGGTCGGCTATGTTCTGCAACAAAGAAGAAGATGATCAAGAAGATATTAAGCTGACAAAACCGATCATCAAATTTAGTTGGCTTACCGTTGGCACCGGGGTCGGAGCAGTTGGCTCAGCTGGATCGTTGCCCGCGGCCGTCAGGGCCTCTTCGTCGGCGTTGTCGCCACTGCCCCCGGCAGGCACAACATGCTCACTGGATGCCTGGGAGGCAGCCGATGGAGATCGCGGAGGCTGCAAAAGAAAGAGTTAGCGGACAAGTCGATTGATTACTACAAGTCAAGTGGCAGAGGATGATTACCGATGGCGCGGGGTGTGAAGTGCGGCCGACCAATTTCTTGACCTAAAAGGAATGGTTCGATCAGATGCAAGTGATCATCGCAAAGCCGAAATCTGGCGAAGTGAAGGCTTACCGATCGATGTTTTGCTGGGGGACTTGGGACCGGCGGGACGTCGGCTGGAGCGTTGACCGACTCAGGACTCGGAACCCCGGGTTCGGTCGCCGGTCCAACAGCCGCTGGCATTTTCTCACTGGCAATGGTGTCGAGGAACTGCGCAGTGGCCGGATCCAATGGGGGAAGGCTATCGGCTGGCGCGGCCGGCTTATTCTCCTTTTTCGGCCTCTTGGGGGCGGGCGCGGTCGATGGTTGTGGAGGTGGTGCAGCCTTTTTCTTCTGGGCAATCGGCTGGCGCACCTGCCCTGGTAGCAACGAAGCCAGCTTCGGCGCCTCTCAGCCGATGGCCGACGGAGCGAGGCCGTCCCCATCTAGAACACCTAAACGGTATTCGATGGGGCTCCTGGAGTTGCTCACCGTCGGCCACTCCGTATCCGTCTCCTGCAGACCAAAGAGTAAATGTTAATCGGCTATGTCAGCCAATGATGGGAAGAAGAAAATTATTTGGAACTTGAAGCTTACCGAGGGGATCTCGTCAGGCAGAAGCAGGTCGACGTAACAAGACGACCGTTGGTGGAAGATATGACGCTTGATTTTAGACCACCATCGGTCGTAAGCGGCGCTTTTCCTTAGCGACAATGTTATCATGCCGACGTCGCCAAGGGGAGGGCCGGCTATGTTCAGTAGCTGATCCATTATCAGGTCTTGGCCTACCACTCCCCTCGTTTCGATCTTACTGGCATAAAAGAAGCCGATGGGCAGCTGCACAAGACCAAGCTGCCTCGCCGCCGACACTGGGTAATAGAATTCGTAGCTCTTGGCCACTGATCGGCCCTAGTGAATCCCAGTCGGCAAGATGCAGGGGGACAGAGTGGCGATGAACAGTTCCCTGCACCTTGGGTTGTCGGCTGAGTTGACGTCTTCCGAATTGAAGTCAGCCGGCAACTCAAACAGCACCCGGTCCTAGTAAAAGTACCAGGCGCGGTTATCGCGAGACAGCCCATCGTAGAGGGCTATGAACCATTCGGTCAGCAGCTCGGCCGATTGCTTTGAGCCCACGTGGGCGGCTGCTGCCTCTCCATAGCTCATGCACATGGTGGTGGTGATCTGGTTGCCCTCTTCATCCTTGATCGGCTCAGCCTTGGGGACACGGCTACTGTCAGAGGGAGCCGACTGGCTATCTTTTGTGTTGCCAGCACTAACCAGATCTGAAGGAACCACCAGGGGCCGCCAGTGGTGATGGGGGCGTTGGCGGCTATCTTCGTGGTGGCCTGATGCAATGTCTAATACAAGTAGCCGAGGAGGTACTTCCCAGCGCGAGTTTTCCTCCGTCGGCTAGAATTTCGGCTACGACTGCCGGTTGGCGGTCGGCCCACGGCTCGATCCACAAAATACGAAATTTTCAAACCACATCATCAAGAATGCAGCATGCTCTCTGTGGCCGACGGTTCCATCCTTCATGTTTTGGGCAATGAAGCCGCTCCACCCGCCAATGGCCTTGGTTTTGAATTGGTGCTGCCCCTTTCTGCTCAAGTTGCTGGGGTTGGTCGATGACTCAATGTCCAAACCAGTTGTCATGTACACGTCGGCCAGCGTGATGGTCATCGACCCTTGATGAAAGATGAAGGCATTGAAGCTGTCATTCCAGAAATATGTTGCGGTCGACAGAAGTGGCTCGTCCTTCTCCATGTTGGCAATAGACAGCCAAGCCTTGGGCTATCCCGGCCTCCTCCCATTGTGTATACTTGGCCGATCGCACCCTATTGTACCATTCAATCTAGGCTGCGTCGGTGGTTGGCCATGCTTTGAATGTTCCGTTCCAGTGGGAGAGGGATGGCTTGGTGGTGTTGAAGGGGATCCGGTTAGTTTCGGCTATGATTACATCGGCTGGATATGTGTTGCCGATGGGGCCGAGAAAGTATCTTTGCGCTTGTGACAGATTGGGGATAAGCACTTGATGCGAGAGGTGCTACAGTTCAGAAAAAGAGAAGAGGGGCGATAATCAAGAATGGTTGCATATTACGGTTCGAGGAAGGAAAAAGTACTAACTGATAAAAATACGAAGTAAAATGCTACTTGAAAAATGACCGAACGTAATATTGATGCAAAATGTTTAAAGAAGCAGATTCGAAAGTAAACTTATGGATCGGAAGGGAGTACCTCAAGGAACTCGGTTATGGCGGCGGCGGATGGCGCAGCGGCTGCGGCTGGCGTGGCGGCGGTGGCCGGCAAAACGGAGGTGCTCGAGGCAGCGACGGTGGAGCCCATCGGAGTGCTCGGGGGTGAAGATGGATTTGGTCTGAAGAACGTGACGGAGTTCGACGAGCGCCGGTGAAATCGCCGGAGAAGAGAGAGAAGGCAAGAGGCTTGTTTATGAAGGAGGCTGAGTGCGCTTTGAAGGCGTAGGCAGCACGGCCGAGGGGAGTGGGTATTTAAAGAGCACTTGGGGAGAAGCCGAAGCGATCTAGGTCAAGAAAGAAGCGGGAGTTTGAATAGGCAAGCAAATTCGCAACACTTCGTATCACGGACTTGGGGGCATGTGTTAACATTGAAATTTTGTAATCGAATCCCTAAGTCTGCAAAGGCGAAGCAGAGTCGGATTGGTTGGAAACAGGGGTCGCATCGGCTGAAGAGTGATCGGCTGCGAGGCCAATCGGCTAAGGATTGGATCGGGCAGGGGTAGCCGATAGCCGATTCCAGGTCCGGAAGAGATGAAGCCATTTCTGATGCAGCAGATTGAAGATAAATAGAAGATTCGGTTGTTAATTGCGCGTTAAACGATATTGCCACTTATGGATAGAGTCCTGTAACGGCAATTGTATATGTAATTTAGGGGTTTGTTTAAGCTGTTAGTCGTAACACGGCGTGGGTCCTGCTTGGGATAATGTTGTGTTTTAAATAATAGTTTAGATAGAGTCCAGGGTTTGTACAGATAATTGTATCTTGGGTATAAATAGGACCTGAGACCCCCTGTAATTAGACATTCAATTCAGTTCAAACACAATCAATCCTTCGGCGCATTGCCAACCTTTTCTTCAGACGAGCATTTTTTTTGGCTCTGGTGACCCCTGTTTTTGGAACGGGAATCTTTCGTATTCATAGTACCATTTCCCTAGATCGAGTAGTTTGGTACCCACGAAATACAGTACTGAATAATCAGGTGCAAATGCACGAATAGTCTTACAGCAAAAGTATTACAATATAGGCCCGAAGGCAATATCCGACATTTAGGACCTCATGGTCCAGATACAACCAAAAGTAGAAATTAGGTAAGGCAGCGGAATGAAGGCAGCGGCTTGTCGATTGCCACAGGCAACGCCCGGAGACTAAGACCTAGCAGGCACCATCGTCTTCTCCGCCCTCCTGGTAGTAGGCATATGGATCCTCCAAGTCTTCATTTCCACCATCTGAAGGTTTGTGCGTATAGCAAGGGTGAGTACCAATCGTATTTAGCAAGCCAACACAGAAAGGTGCACATGATAGGGGATTCTCAAGGAAAACCCATGGTTTATTTGCACAAAGCCAACTTTATAAATCTTTTCACAAACCTAGCATCTAGCCAAGTCAAGTTTTAGTTCCATAGTTCATTAAGTCGGCGACGGTTCTGTCTACCATCCATCGTGATTCCAAGGATGGCTTCCCGCCTCCGGTTCGTCATGGTTTTCTGGGGAGTCTACCCCTTCTCGCCTTTCGAGAAGTTGATCCACCAGTGTATAAAAATCATCATGCAAACCCATCCCATCATTTTAACATTTAAAGTCTAGCCAAGCGAAAGTCTTGTCACGATGCTCTATATCCGCGAGCACGGCTATTCGAATAGATTGATTCATTCACACTGCAGTGGATGTACACTTTACCCGTACTCCGCGACTGCCCAACAAATGAGCCTACGTCCCGACACATGAGACGGTCACGGCAAAGCCTTTCAATAACCTCACTTTGGCAGTACCCGCTCCATGAACTTAAATCCTCTTGCACTCTAGCCGTCCTTTTCTGGCAGTGTGAGGAGTTCTGGTGCTCTCGGGGTAAGGGAAGACTTAATTTATCAAGTTATGATTAATTTTGATTTTCAATCATCCATTCCCAATCTCATCTCATACAAAAGAACCACTATGCAGGGGTACCGCCTCCGCTCGGCTATTTACTCCGCTAGGTCTATACGGTTGTACTGGCTCGTTTCCCGGCTATCTCATGGCTCGGTCCTTAATTGACTAGGGTCGGCACTTGCCTTTTCCGGAATCCACCCAAATCATCCAGCCGCCCCAGTCTAAAACATTTGTTTGGTATTTTTAGTTCTCACCAAAACTCATTTGATTACTCTCATGGCAATGTGGCGCTCATGTCTCCACATGCCGTATTTCAACTACATTTCCCAAAGGTAGTTGCCCAAGCATATAGCTATTTGCAAAAGCATGAGTGTGCATGAATCTAATAATAGCATGGCTAAGCATTTTACCGAAGATATTCTCCGGTTGTATGTATCACATCGAGGATTACAAGGAATAATTCTAAAGGTAATCAATAACAAGGCATGGCATAACAAGTATAGGTAATTCTTTGTGTATGGCATGCATGTTTAAAGTTTAAAACAACATCATTTCGCAATTGGGATCAATATGTTCAAAGAGTGTGATGACTTGCCTTGCTCGCACGCTTGTTGAACGGGGTCTTCCATGTAGTCAGTGCTTGCTTCTTCGGACGCTATCCGTACGTGCGAAAAGAAAGGTTGAATTCGATTAGAATTCAATCAACACCAAATAAAATCCAAAATAGATTGCAAAAGCGGTTCCTAAGAACAACCTATAACCTAGGAAAATCTTGAAGTTGGATCGATAAGAATGAGTTTCAATTTATATCGGGTGAATTATCCGAATAGTTAAATGTAATTTGGATTTTAGTTTGAAATAACCTAGGATGGTTGGATCTCTGATATTTAGTTTTTAAATAAACTATCCTAATGTTGAAAACTATATTTATTATAACTGGCGACAAAATAACATTGGTTGGATAATAACATTTTTATTAAAAATAATATTGGTGAACTTCCTAATAACTTAAAAGTTGGATAATAATTTGTATTGATCTATAAATTATTTCCCAAAGTAACTTACTTTAGAAAAAAGAACAATCTTATATTTATCCTCTAAATAACCAATTTTTGAAACCAAATTTTATTATATCACTTTAGTCCTAAATTATTCCCAAAATAAATTTATATATTTTCCTATTTTTTTCCTGTTTTCTTTCTTTTTACTATTTTTCTTGTTTTCTACTCTTTCCTTTTATTTTATTTTTCTTTTCTTTTTATTTTCCTTTCTTTCCTCCCTTCTGGTTCTTCTCTGCGATGACAAAAAGAAAGGAAAAAAAGGGTGTGGGAGGGGTTCGAACACGGGACCTCTCTCTCTTCTCCCTCTTCTTTTCCACCGTGCTAGACAGCCTTTCTCTTCCTTTTTTTATTTATTTTCGTTTTATCCCCTCCTTCTTGCTAGCGCCGGCCGTGGGGAAGAAGGGCTTGCCACGGCGAGGAGGGCAGAAATAGCTAGTATAGGGGTCTTTTCACCATCTAGGGGCTACGGGAATCCATCCCGTGGCTTAGCCGGGACAGAGGCGGTGGGGAGAGCTGGCGATGGCGAGGCGGCTAAGGCGGCGACGGCGCACGTCGGCGGCGCGTTCCGGCGACAGCACAGCCACGGCGAGGGGCTTGGGAGCATCCTAGGGACTCAGCGGTGCTAATGGCCGCGATGGTTCGGCTGGAAAAGCAACGGAGCGCGCTGGCACCGTGCGGGGTAGCGGCGTCCGATCGGGTGTTCACGGCGGGGCTCGCCGGCGACGGGCTCCGGTGGGGCTTCGGGTTTGGCAGGCCAGGGAAAAGAAAGGTCTAGGGGTAGGGAACACGTTCATACCATCGGATTGCGTGGAACTCGGCCGGTGGCGGCAAATTTCGCAGAAATGGCCCCGGCGGCTCGATGGCGAGCTCCACGGCCGAACTTCGGTTCTTCGCAAAATTAGAGCAATGTAGTGGGGTATTTTTTGGGGGGAAACAGGGGGAAAATCACAAGGGAATTGTCGTGAAGATTTGCGGTGTTTGGAGCTCGGCTTGGGGAGGCTTCTTATAGCCGATCGACGGGAGGACGACGCGACGGAAAACGGCGGCATGGCTCGGACGTGCGCGAACGTGGGTGACGCACATCAGGTACAGCAAGGACGCACGGCAGCATGGCGAGCACGGCGAGGCGTACGGGCATGGGCGACGGCGGTGCAGCGAGGCTATAGTGGCGCGGCAAACGGCTCGGCGGCCGGCGCGCATGGCGCGCGGTGCACAGCGCGGGGGCATGCGCGGACGTACGGCGGCATGGCGCAGTGGCGACCGCGGCGGCGCGCGTGCGTGTACGGGCGGCATGGCGGGCGACGTGGCGGGTGCTGTGCACGGGACGGGGTGACGCGGGCGACGTGGCGAGCGGTGACTTCGGTCGAACACCTGCTGACTGATGAACAGTGCACCTTTTCTTTTTTTCCCCGATTTAATTTCCTAATCTTCCCATTTCTATTTCCTTTCACCCTAAAAATTCAAAATATATTCTAATATTCCCAATATAATTTTGAAATTATATTTTCAAACTGTTCCCCACTTTTTATTTTTCAAAATATATTTTTCATATTTATTTTATTTCTTCTTTTAAATTCAATGAATTAGGGTCTTTGATTAAAATAAGTTTCTGAATTCATACTTCCCCTTTCAAAAATATTTTTATCATCCAAATCCAAATATTTATTATCTTTCCTCCACCAATTAGGGTTTAAACCAAAATACATTCTTTTCAAAGAATCTTTTGTAAATCCACAAAATTTTATATTTACCCTTCTCCAAACATATATATTTTGAATTATTTCTCCCAGCTGGGATCTCAAAGCTTAGGGTTTTTATCCAACTTCACATCAAAGTAATTCAAAAAGAACTCTCATGCAACTGAGCTTGGCAAATAAGAACGATAACCATGATAAGAAGCAATGAATTCAAGAGGTTTTTGTAAGTTCCAATTTTTAATTCCCGATTTTAAATTCTTCGATTTTTAGGGTGTTACATATGGGCTGCATCATTTCGATCCCCAGATCTAGGTAAATGCTTGTCATTAGTGGTATGATCTACTGTTTCTAGTGCTTCCATCGTAATGACACATTAGAATCAGGAGTTTATACTGCGCTATTTATCATAGAGTGCATATAAATTAGATCGATGTTTAGATCTATCCTGCCATTGGCTAATTCTAGCAAGAACTTGCATCCAATAGGGCTAGATCTAGAGGTTGGCTAGTTTATATGCGGTATCCACCGTCTCGAGAGATATAAATCGGCTACAACAGATCGGGTTGTTCTTTTTATACTTAATGTTGCATCATGTTTGAACTATTAAGTCATTCTTAGAGCTGTCAATGATTTGTTCGGATGGATTTATATTGTTTAGAGATAGTGTCGGGTTTCAGCCGGCCTTATTCGCCCTGATATGTTTCTTTTAATATATTTATTATTAGATTTATATTAGGACTGCCTCTTATGTTAGGATTGCATTCTTGTCGGACAATCGCCAGCCAAAATCGGCCTACCTTCAATAGCCGATGGCCAATTTCCAGGCTATGCATCTGTTTCAAGAATGATATCTTTCTATAAGATTCATCGGAGTACTAGCCGATCAATTGTTAGCTTTCCAGTATCGGCTAGGTTATCGATTCGTATATTTGTCATTCTTTGTTGTATTTGGGTTAAGCGGCTGATGTTGTCTCGGTATAGCCGATCCATTCCGGTCACTTGGTTTAAATATAGTTTAGAATAACATATATATATGTTTATGGATTCCCTCAGCCGATCCAGTGGGGATCTAACTTAATCCTTAACATATATTCCTTTGTTTTTCTTGTTGATTAACAGATCAAATCAACTGGCACGCCCTGCACCGGATAGGCAGCCGAGAAGGACCTACACTGGAGCTATGTAGATCCCCAGGCCAGCGCGTGAGAGAAATTTCTCATCAACAGAAACAGAGGCCGCATCGGCTGAGGAGTGATCGGCTGCGAGGCCAATCGGCTAAGGGTGGATCGGACAAGGGCAGCCGATAGCCGATTCCAGGTCCGGAAGAGATAAAAACTATTTCTGGTGCAGCAGTTTGAGGATAAATAGAAGATTCGGTTATAAGTGGCGCGTTAAACGATATTGCCACTTATGGATAGAGTCCTTTAACAGCAATTGTATCTATAATTTAGGAGTTTTGTTTAAACTTTTAATTGTAACACGGCGTGGGTCCTTCTCGGGATAATGTCGTGTTTTAAATAGTAGTTTAGATAGAGTCCAGGGTTTGTACAGATAATTATATCTTGGGTATAAATAGGACCCGAGACCCGCTAAAATCAAGGACAATCACAATCAATCTAACCTTCGGCGCATCGCCAACCTTTTTCTTCAGACGAGCAGTTTGTTTGGCTATGGCCTGCATCGTTTCGATCCCTAGATCTAGGTAAATGCTTGTCATTAGTGGTATGATCTGTTGTTTCTAGTGCTTTCATCATAATGACACATTAGATTCAAGAGTTTATACTGCGCTACTTATCAAATAGTGCATATAAATTAGACTAATCTTTAGATCTATCCTGCCATTGGCTAGTTCTATCAAGAACTTGCAGCCGATAGGGCTAGATCTAAAGGTTGGCTGGTTTATATGCGGTATCCACCATCTCGAGGGATATAAATCGGCTGCAATAGATCATGTTTTTCTTTTTATACTTAATATTGCATCGGGTTTGAACTATTAAGTCGTTTTTAGAACTATCAATGATCTGTTCGGCTAAGATTTATATTGTTTAGAGACAGCGCCGGGGTTTCAGCCGGCCTTATCTGCCCTGATATGTTTCTTTTAATATATTTATTATTAGATTTATATTAGGACTGCCTCTTATATTAAGATCGCATTCTTGTCGGACGTTACTAGCCGAAATTGGCCCGCCATCGGCGGCCGACGGTCGATTTCCGGGCCATGCGCATCTGGTTCAAGAGTGGTATCTTTTCATAAGATTCAACGGAGTACTAGCCGATTCATCGTTAGCTTTCCAGTATCGGCTAGGGTATTGATTCATATATTTATTATCCTTTACTGTATTTAGGTTACATGACTGATGTTGTCTTGGTATAGCCGATCCATTCCAATCGTTTGGCTTAAATATATTTTAGGATAGCATATATATGCTCATTGATTCCCTCAGCCGATCCAGTGGGGATCTAACCTAACACTTAACGCATATTCCCTTGTTTCTCTTGTTGGTTAACAGATCAAATCAACTGGCACGCCCTGCACAGCACAGGTAGCCGAGAAGGACCTGCACTAGAGTTAAGCAGATCTCCCAGGCCAACGCGTGAGAGAAATTTCTCATCAACACGCTTCTTGGCACGCCCAGTGGGACTTTCTCTGTCGGCTCGACTCGGACGCATAGATTCAGCCGGCAAGATGGTCGACTCCAACAGCCCCAGCATTTCCCAGGATAACGTCGAGCCTGTGAAGATGGAACAGTTATCGGCTGAACAACAAACCGATTATAAGAAGATGGTGGAAGAGCTCTAGGCTAACTACTTGCAATCTTTCACCCAAACAAGATCTGGGGCCGTGCATCAAAGATATAAGTTCAGCATGAATGACCTTAAGGCATCCTCCTCTGGTGAGACAAAAGGCAAACAGAAGACAGAGGAGCCGACCCAGGAACAGGACGATTAGGCTGTATGTTCTCTACAAGACCGGATTGACTCGGCCGTCCATCACGCGTTAGTCAATCAAAGTAGCATTCTGGTCAACACTCTCAATAACATGATCGCTACTGTGGTCGACGCCAAGATAGCCGACCAGCTGCAACGAGGGCCGACGTACTTCACAGACGGCCAATTTCCTGGTTACAGGACGCTAGTCACACGGAACGGCTGATCCCACCACTAGCACAACAAGGGCCACCGGAGGAGTCCTCGGTCAGCCAAATCCAGGTGAATCGGCTATAAGGCCAGCAATTACTATGCTGAACCGACAGCAGCCGTTGCCCCAAGATCAGATTGCTAATATGTTCAACGACAATCGGCAGTCAGAGCTGATTGATCCAAACAGACGGTACAACGCCGGTGGCCGACAGCTGTTTCCAGGACCACCAACGCCACCACCGGCGCATCGGCCGCCTCCCGCTGATCATCACTACCAGTACCAAGGAGGCCGTCAAGATCATCATTACAGGCCTCAGACACCACCACTGTATCGACAAGCACCCGCGCCGTGTGACCCATACGAGCCGATACGGCAAGACAACCGAACCTGGGCCGATTTGATTGCAGATGTCATGCGCGATCAAAAGCCGAAAGACTCAGGGAACATGTATCGGTATCCCTATCCAGAGCACTTCGAGCGGATCCCGTTGCCCAACCGATACAAGATCCCAGATTTTTCGAAGTTCTCAGGGCAGGACAACGTTTCAACTTACGAGCATGTTAGCCGATTCTTGGCACAGTGCGGCGAAGCATCGGCTACGGACGCCTTGAGAGTCCGATTGTTCCCTCTTTCTCTTTCAGGATCGGCTTTTACTTGGTTCTCCTCATTGCCCTACAACTCAATTCAGAGCTGGGCCGATCTTGAAAAACAATTCCACAGCTACTTCTACTCCGGCAACCACGAGATGAAGTTGTCGGACCTCACCAGCATCAGGCAAAAACACAACGAATCGGTCCAAGAATACATCCAACGCTTTAGAGAGATGAGGAACCGATGCTACAGCCTGGTGCTATCGGATGCCCAGCTGGCCGATTTGGCCTTTCATGGTTTGATCGCTCCGATCCGAGAGCGATTCTCTACGCAGGACTTTGACAGCTTAGCCCACTTGGCGCAGAAGATGGCGGCCCACGAGCAGCTATTCCAAGACACCAGGAAGGCCGTCAAAAATATAACTCAGGTCGTCATCGAATCAGACTACGAGTCCGATGACGATGACGCAGAAGTGGCGGCAGCCGAATGGGCCAAGAACAAAAAGGCCATCGTCTGCCAATGGCTGCTGAAGACGGCCAAGGAAGAACGATACGATTTCGACATCACCAAGGCCGACAGGATCTTCGACTTGCTGCTCAAGGAGAAGCAGATTCAGTTGCCTGAAAATCACGTGATCCCGTCGGCCGAAGAATTGAAGAAAAAGAAATATTGCAAGTGGCACAACTCCACATCCCACGCCACCAACGACTGCAAAGTCTTCAGGTAGCAAATCCAATCAGCAATTGAGGCCGGGAAGCTGAAGTTCGCCGATTCAAATCGGCCGATGAAAGTAGACGGCAATCCTTTCCCGGTCAACACGGTCCAAGCCGGTCCCAGGCAAGCTGATCGACAGAACAGAATGGCGCACAGCTTAGTCAATACATCGATCGGGGCCAAGGCAGAAGACGAGCAGATTGGATGTCACGCCGCGCCGATTAATATGGTGCGCCCAGTCATCAGATCGGCTGATCGACGGCCGATCCACGAACGCAGCCGACACCGTCATCAGCACCGGTCCCGGCAGGAAGAAGCTTACAATGAAGCATCTTGTCAGGGCGAGCCGAATACCCAAAGCCGCCGGTACGAGGCAAATCGCAGCAATGCCAATCCGCATTGGCATTGTGATTTTTCAGGTACTGCTGAGAATCCGGTATGAGACTACCAACACTGGACGATTGCCCAGCATGCAACGATCGCTGCGATGGCGGGCACAGGAACTCATTGGCTGCAAGCCCAAGCCGGTTCATCCCCAAAGCCGTTCAGCTAAACCAAAGGCAGCGGTCTGTCCATGATCAGCTCAGCTCGATCCACCAAGACTTCTTCGTCGATGAAAACCGCGATGGCAACAACCGCGACTACGAAGAGGCCGACGATGAGGAATCGGACAACCCCCAATGGTGCCCGTCCGATCTCTTCACAAAGACACAGAAAAGAAGGGTTTAATGGCTTAAGCGTGAAGGGGGAGAAGACGAAGGTCAGCAAATGATCCACGAATAGCGTCGTCGGCTGGGCAAAATCAAAAGGCGATGGGTACCCAAAGAGAAAGCTGCCATAGCCGACGAAGAGCAAGCCGAGGAAAGCCCAGCCGATCAAGCCAGGAGGGCAGCCAAAGGGAAAGACAAAATTTCTGCATCGGTTAACATGGTGTTCGTGTGCTGCCCCAAGTTCGGCGCTCCCGAAGCCGATGCACACCATTGAGGACGACCGCGAAACCGGCAATCTCAGCACTGTGTCTTCAACAAACCCGAGGGAACCAAAATTGGCACTTAAAGCCATTGTACGTTAAAGGATTCGTCAATGGCAAGCCGATTTCCAAAATGCTAGTTGATGGGGGAGCTGCAGTCAACCTCATGCCTTACGCAACATTCAGAAAACTAGGCAAGGGAGTCAAAGACCTGATAAAAACCAACATGGTGCTCAAAGACTTTGGCGGCAACCCATCGGAAACCAAGGGCATCCTCAATGTTGAACTGACCATCGACAATAAGACCGTGCCCACAACGTTGTTTGTCATCAACGGGAAGGGGTCTTACAGCCTACTGCTCGGAAGGGACTGGATACACGCTAACTGCTACATCCCTTCTACAATGCATCAGAGCCTGATCCAATGGGACGGCAACAAGATCGAGATCGTGCCAGCTGACAGGTCAGTAAGTGTCGTCAGTGCCGATTTGCCACTTTGGGAAATCGAAGGCATCGATTGTTTATCCAGGAAAATCTACCAAGCTGATTTTCTAAATGTGTCCAATTCCACAATACAGCCGATTGGAAATAACGAGCCACAGCTGCTGCTTTGAACAAGACATGGTGGAGGGCTCAAGCGTTTTCGGCATGGACACCACGGACGAAGACGATGGCAAGCTAGGGCAAGGTTTCATGTTGGCCGACGAATTAGAGGAAATTGACATCGGCTCTGGTGATAAGCCGAGGCCGATGTACATTAGCAAAAATCTGTCTCCTCATTGTAGATCCCAGCTTATTGAGTTGTTAAAAGAATATAAAGATTGTTTTGCTTGGGAGTACTTCGAGATGCCCGGCCTCAGCCAATCAATAGTGGTCCATCAGCTGCCGATTAAGGCAGGCTATCGGCCGTTCAAATAGCCTCCCAGGAGGTTTAAGGCCGATATGTACGATGCAATTAAAGCCGAAATCACTCGGCTATACGACGCGGGATTCATTCGGCCTTGCCGATACGGCGAGTGGGTCTCAAACATCGTCCCAGTGTTGAAGAAAAACGGTAAACTTAGGGTATGCATCGATTTCAGAGATCTAAACAACGCAACCCCTAAAGACGAATACCTAATGTCGATAGCCGATCTGCTTGTCGATGCTGCTTCAGGCCACAAAATTATCAGTTTCATGGATGGCAATGCAGGGTATAATCAAATATTCATGGCCGACGAGGACATCCACAAGACCGCTTTTCGGTGTCCCGACGCAATCGGCTTGTACGAATGGGTAGTAATGACGTTCGGCTTGAAGAATGCTGGGGCAACATATCAACAGGCCATGAATTACATCTTTCACGATATGATCAGCTCGCTAGTAGAGATATACATTGACGACGTGGTTGTCAAATCAAGGGAGATAGAAGGCCATATAGCCGATCTGAGACAAGTGTTAGAACGGACGAGGAAGTACGGTCTGAAGATGAATCCGCTTAAGTGCGCGTTCGGCGTATCGGCCGGGCAATTCTTGGGATTTCTTGTCCATGAAAGAGGAATTGAAGTTACACCAAGAAGCATAAATGCTATCAAGACAATTCAACCTCCGAAGGACAAAAAACAACTCCAATCATTGATCAGAAGATAAACTTCATCAGACGGTTCATAGCCAATCTCTCAAAAAAGATGGAGCCGTTCACACCACTGCTTCGGCTGAAAGCCGACCAAACATTCACATGGGGGCAGAACAACAAAGGGCGTTAGACAACATAAAAGATTATCTGAGTTCCCCTCCAGTTTTAATGCCTCCACAAAAGGGAATACCGTTCAAACTGTACCTATCAGCCGATGATAAATCAATCGGCTCCGTCCTAATCCAAGAGGTCAACGGCAAAGAAAAGGCCATCTTCTATCTCAGCCGACGGTTGCTAGACGCGGAGATGAGGTATTCACCTATGGAGAAGCTATGCCTATGCCTCTATTTTTCAAGTACGAAGTTAAGGCATTATCTGCTATCCAACGAGTGCACAGTAATCTGCACAGCCGATGTAGTTAAGTATATGCTATCGGCTCCAGTGCTCAAAGGAAGAATTGGGAAGTGAATTTTCGCGCTAACAGAATTCGATCTGAGGTATCAGGCACCAAGGATAGTCAAGGGGCAAGCCATAGCCGATTTCATTGTGGAGCACAGAAACGACTCAATCAGCTCAGTGGAAATTATGCCTTGGACTTTGACGTTCGACGGCTCGGTTTGCACCAACGGCTGTGGCATCGGCTTGGTCATTATTTCGCCCAGGGGGGCAAGCTTCGAGTTTGCTTTTGCCATCAACCCCCACGCTACAAACAACCAAGCCGAATACGAAGCCGTCCTTAAAGGATTACATCTACTCAAGGAAGTTGAAGCCGATGCCATCAAAATAATAGGAGATTCATTGTTGGTCATCAGCCAATTATCAGGAGAATATGAATGCAAAAACGACGCGCTGATGGTCTATTATCGGCAATGCCGGGAACTAATGGACGGTTTTTGGCTGGTTACTTTGAAACATATCCCCAGAGAGCAGAACTCAAAGGCCAATGACTTGGCTCAGGGGGCATCGGGCTATCGGCTGATGCTGAAAGAAATCGACATAGACGTTGCCGCCATCACAGCCGATGATTGGAGGTTTGAAGTTTACAACTATCTCAAAAACCCTTCTCAATCGGCTACAAGGAAGCTATGATACAAGGCATTGCGATACGTGTTGCTCGATGAAGATCTGTACTATCGGACGATTGACGGCGTGCTACTCAAGTGTTTGGGAGCCGATCAGGCTACAGTGGTCATCGAAGAAGTACATGAAGGAATCTGTGGCACACATCAATCGGCCCACAAAATGAAGTGGCTGCTTCGCCGAGCAGGGTATTTCTGGCCGACGATGCTGGAAGATTGTTTCAAGTATTACAAGGGCTGTCAGGATTGTCAGAAGTTTGGCGCCATACAACGAGCACCAGCATCGGCTATGAACCCAATTATTGATCGGGCATTGATATGATCGGCCAGATCAATCCACCCTCAAGCAAAGGACATAAATTTATCCTGGTGGCGACAGATTACTTCACAAAGTGGGTGGAGGCGATTCCCCTCAGAAAAGTGGATTCTAAGGACGCAATCAAGTTTGTCAAAGAACATATCATCTACAGATTTGGCGTTCCACAAATAATAACAACAGACCAGGGATCTATCTTTGTATCGGACAAATTTGTTCAGTTTGTCGACGGCATGGGGATCAAGCTGCTTAATTCTTCGCCATACTACGCACAAGCCAACGGACAAGCTGAGGCCTCAAACAAAAGTTTGATCAAATTGATTAAAAGAAAGATCTCTGAGTACCCTAAATAGTGGCACAGCCGATTAGCCGAATCACTGTGGGCGTATTGGATGGCATGCCACGGGTCAATTCAAGTCCCTCCGTACAAGCTGGTCTATGGACATGAGGCAGTGCTGCGATGGGAAAATATCGTCGGCTCAAGGCGCATTCAACTACAGGATCAACTCACAGCCAACGATTATTATCACCTGATGGTGGACGAATTGGAAGATTTAGTTTTATCCAGAATGAGGGCCTTGGAAAAGTCATAAAGAATAAAGAACGAGTAGCCAGACATTATAATAAAAAGATGGTGCCTAAATCTTTTGAGGAAGGCGAACTCGTTTGGAAATTGATACTGCCGATTGGATCTAGAGACAACAAATTTGGCAAGTGGTCAGCAAATTGGGAAGGACCTTTCAAGATCCACAAATGCGTCTCTAAAGGAGCTTACATGCTAAAAGGGCTGGATGGAGAAGTATTTGGAAATGCTCTTAATGGAAAATACCTGAAGAAATATTACCCAAGCGTATGGATCAACTCGTGATTCGGCTCTGGTTGCTTAAGCCGATTTACGACAACTGATGTCTTGCTTTAACAAGGCATCGCCTTTAGGCATTTTTATACAATGTTTTTTTTGCTAAGTTTTCTACGATCGGCTAATGATTGGCCGATAGGGACGGCAATGATGCGTGAACGGCTCGAACTCAAAATTTTGTCGACACCGAAGCTATCAACAAAACTTGGGGGGCATATACGTACACGAGCTGATTGCAAAATTGGGCGTCAGGATTTTTGAAAGATTTTTGCCACTTTTAAGCCTCGTAATCGGCAGTCCAAATAAAAGCGTTGGGAGTGATTTGGATCGACGGTCGTAATTCAAGCGGTGACACCAACGGTTGTGGTGTGGTCTCGGAATCGGCAACATGAAGCGATACGGGCGGCTAGGGCCGATTTTCAAGACACTACGCGCGGCCGATAGCCGATCTTATCTACAAGCACAGAGGCAAAAAATTGATAAACTATATTACACATAAGTCAAAGCCGATTACAAGTACGAGTGAAGTAATTAAGGTCCAATCCCAGCACAAAAGTATGACAAGTATAATACAAGAGGCAGTAGCCGACTTCAGAATGTTAGAATATTACAAGCTCATTGTTTTAAGAAATCGGCAATGGCCGACAACGCCGTCCGCCTGATCTAGTCTATCTCTTCAATGGCTCTGACGTCGTCGGCCTCGGACCCTGCACCGGCCAGACGCCCATGACCAGGTCTCGCATGTGTGCCACAGCCGCCTTGATGCCTTGGCGTTGAGCTTCGATCTCGGCCGGCAAACCAGCCATGTACTCCTTATGGACATCGATCTCGTTCGTGACTTGAACGAGATCGGCCATCATCTGATCTTGGCATGCAAGGAGTTGCTCGAGCTTGGCCACCGGCTCAGTCTTCAGGCGGTCGAAGGCAGCTTTCCGGCTCTCAATGGCGTCCTTGGTCGACTGGAGGGTGGCCGACCGTGCCTGATTCTCGCGGCGACCGGCTATCCGCTACCGTGCCCGTTCGTACTTGAGCTGGTGGGCTTCCATGAAGGTGGTCGGCACAATGGCGTCGGCTAGAGCTTCCGGCAGCTGGCCTTGAATTTCTTTGAAACGCGCGCGTATCGAACCGCTGTCGACCACCAGCGCATCCAGCGAGGCCTCCAGCCGGTTGCCGATGTCGGCTAGGGTGGCCCTCAGGTCCTCAGCCGGCATCACCAACGCCTCTTCGCCGATTTCGCCGGACTCCTTGAACTCTGACAGGTCAAAATTGAGGAGGTCGGCTATGTTCTGCAGAAAAGAGAGATGATTAGAAGACATTAAGTTGACAGAAGCCGATCGTCAGTTTCAGTCAGCTTACCATTGGCACCGGGGTCGGAGCGGTCGGCTCGGCTGGATCGCCGCCTGCGGCCGTCGGGGCCTCTTCGTCGACGTCGTTGCCGCCGCCCGCGGCAGGCGCAGCATGCTCGCTGGACGCCTGGGGGGCAGCCGACGGAGATCGTGGGGGCTGCAAAAGAAGAGTTAGCGGACAAATCGGCTAATTTCTACAGGTCAAGTGGCAAGAGAAGATTACCGATGGCGTGGGGCATGAAGTGTGGCCGGCCAATTTTTTGACCTAAAAAGAATTGTTCGGTCAGATGCAAATGATATCATTATGAAGCCGAACTTGGTGAAATGAGGGCTTACCGGCCGATTTCTCGCTGGAGGACTTGGGAACGGCGGAGCGTCGGCTGGGGCATTGACGGACTCATGGCTCGAACTCCCAGGTTCGGCCGCCGCTCCAATAGCCGTCGGCACTTCCTCGCTGGCAATGGTGTCGAGGAACTACGCGACGGCCGGGTCTAAGAGGGGAGGCTGTCGGCTGGCGCTATCGGCTTCTTCTCTTTCAGTTTCTTGGGGGCAGGCGCGGCCGACGGCTGTAGGGGTGGTGCAGCCCTTTTCTTCTGGGCAATCGGCTGGCGCACCTGCCCTTGTAGCAACGACGGCAGTTTCGGCACCCCCCAGACGATGGCCGACGGAACGAGGCCGCCCCCATCCAGAACACCTAGACGGTATTCGATGGGGCGCCCGGAGTCGCTCACCGTCGGCCGCTCCGTCTTCGTCTCCTGCAAACCAAAGGGGAAATGTTAATTGGCTATATTAGCCGATGATAAGAAGAGTTTGGACTTCGAAGCTTACCGAAGGGATTTCTTCGGGCAGGAGCAGATTGACGTAATGTGATGACCGCTGGTGAAAGATGTGGCATTTGATTTTGGCCCACCATTGGTCGTAAGCCGCGCTCTTCCTGAGCGACAAGGTCACCACGCCGATCTCGCCGAGGGGAGGGCCGACTATATTCAGCAGCCGATGCATTATCAAATCTTGGGTTACCACTCCCCTTGTTTCAATCTTGTCGGCGTAATAAAAGCCGATGGGCATTTGCCCAAGACCGAACTGCCTCGCTGCCGATACAAGGTAATAAAACTCGTAGCTCTTGGCCACTAATCGGCCCTGATGGATTCCGGTCGGCAAGATGCAGGGGGACAGAGCGGCGATGAACAGCTCCCTGCACCTTGGGTTGTTTGGCCAAGTTGATGTCTTCCCAGTTGAAGTCGGCCGACAACTCAAACAGTCCGCGATCCCGGTAGAAGTACCAGGCGCGGTTCTCACGAGACAGCCCGTCGTAAAGGGCGATGAACCATTCGGCCAGCAGTTCGGCCGATTGCCTTGAGCCTGCATGAGCGGTTGCTGCTTCGCCGTAGTTCATGCACCTGGTGGTGGTGATCTCGTTGCCGTCCTCGTCTTCGATCGGCTCCAGCCTTGGGAATACGATGTCTGTCAGGGGGAGCCGACAGGCCACCTTTTGGGTTGCTAGCACCAGCCAGATCTGAAGGAACCACCAGGGGCCGCCAGTGTTGATTGGGGCGTTGGCGGCTATTTTTGCAGCGGCCTGATGCAGCATTTGGTACAAATAGCCGAGGAGGTACTTCCCCAGCGCGAGCTTGCCCCCGTCGCCCAAGATTTCGGCTATGACTTGCCACTTGGCAGTCGGCCCGCAGCTCGATCCACAAAACAAAAATTTTTCAAGCCACATCATCAGGAATGCGGCGTGCTCCCTGTGGCCGATGGGTCCGTCTTTCATGTTCTGGATGATGAAGCCGCTCCATCCGCCGATGGCCTTGGTTTTGAATTGGTGCTGCCCCTTTCGTCTCAGGTTGCTGGGGTTGGCCAACGACTCGATATCCAGCCCGGTCGTCATGTACACGTCGGCCAATGTGACTGTCATCGGCCCTTGTCGGAAGATGAAAGCGTTGAAGCTGTCATTCCAGGAGTATGTTGCGGCCGACAGGAGCGGCTCGTCCTTCTCCATGCTGGCAATGGACAGAGCCAAGCCTTGGGCTATCATGGTCTCCTCCCATTGAGTGTATTTGGCCGATTGCATTCTCTTGTACCATTCGACCCAGGCGGCGTCAGTCATTGGCCATTCGACCCAGGCGGCGTCAGAGACGGCTTCGCGGTGTTGAAGGGGATCCTGTTGGTCTCGGCCATAATCACATCGGTTGGATCGGTTTTGCCGATGGGGTTGAGAAAAAACCTCTGGGCTTGTGTCAGATTTGGGATCAATACTTGATGCGACAGATGCTACAGTTCAGAAAAAGAAAAAAAGGGGCGCTAATCAAGAATGGTTGCATATTACAGTTTGAAGAGGGAAAAATGCTAATCCAAAAAACATTGGAACGTAAGATGGATGCAACATGGTTGAAGAAGTAGATCCAAAATAATATTAAAAAAAGGGGGGAGTTATGGATTAAATAGGAGTACCTCAAAGAACTCGGCAATGGCGGCGGCCGGAGCAGCAGCGATGGTTGAGGCGGCGGCTACAGTGGGTACGGCGGCGGTGGCCGGCGCGACGGAGGCGCTCGATGCGGCGACGGTGGAGTCCATCAGAGTGCTTGGGGTGAAGATGGGGTTTGATTCGTGGAGCGCGCTGAGGTCTGGCGGAGAGTGCAGGTGAGTCGCCGGTGAACTACCGGAGAGGAGAGAGAAGGCAGAGGCTTGTATGCGAAGAGATTGAGAGCGCTTTAAAGGCGTAGGGGCTTCGGCCGAGGAAAGTGGATATTTAAAGGGCACTTGGGGAGAAGCCGAAGCGGTTTAGGTCAAGAAATGAGCGGGAGTTTGAACAGACAAGCAAATCCATAACACTTCGTGTCACGGACTTGGGGGGCATGTGTTAACACTGAAATTTGGTAGTTGAGTCCCTAAGTCTGCAAAGGCGAAGCAGAATCGGATCGGCTGGTTTGGTGGAGAAACAGAGGCCGCATCGGCTAAGGAGTGATCGGCTGCGAGGCCAATCAGCTAAGGGTGGATCGGACAAGGGCAGCCGATAGCCGATTCCAGGTCCGGAAGAGACAAAAACTATTTCTGGTGCAGCAGCTTGAGGATAAATGGAAGATTCGGTTATTAGTTGCGCGTTAAAGGATATTGCCACTTATGGGTAGAGTCCTATAACGGCAATTGTATCTGTAATTTAGGAGTTTTGTTTAAACTGTTAATTGTATCACGGCGTGGGTCCTTATCGGGATAATGTCGTGCTTTCAACAGTAGTTTAGTTAGAGTCCAGGGTTTGTACAGATAATTGTATCTTGGGTATAAATAGGACCCGAGACCCCCTGTAATCAAGGACAATCACAATCAATCAAACCTTCGGCGTATCGCGAACCTTTTTCTTCAGTCGAGCAGTTTGTTTGGCTACGGGCTGCATCATTTCGATCCCCAGATCTAGGTAAATTCTTGTCATTAGTGGTATGATCTGTTGTTTCTAGTGCTTCCATCGTAATGACATATTAGATTCAAGAGTTTATACTGTGCTACTTATCATATAGTGCATATAAATTAGACTAATCTTTAGATCTATCATGCCATTGGCTAGTTCTATCAAGAACTTGCAGCCAATAGGGCTAGATCTAAAGGTTGGCTGGTTTATATGCGGTATCCACCGTCTTGAGGGATATAAATCGGCTGCAATAGATCAGGTTTTTCTTTTTATACTTAATGTTGCATCGGGTTTAAACTATTAAGTCATATTTAGAACTATCAATGATTTGTTCGGCTAAGATTTATATTGTTTAGAGACAGCGCCGGGGTTTCAGCCGGCCTTATATGCCCTGATATGTTTCTTTTAATATATTTATTATTAGATTTATATTAGGACTGCCTCTTATATTAAGATCGCATTCTGTCTTTATCTGTCTTCTTTAAATTGATCAGCCAAAGTAGAGGAGATCCCGAGGTTGCAATCTTCAGAAACCGGGGTTCCTCAGATTAAAATAGGGTGGCGCGACTCCGAGGGCTTGAAGCAGGGCATCGTCTTGAACAAGCAGAAGGAAAATAAAGAAAGAGACATGCTTGTGGACAGCCTGAACGAAGCTACCCGGCTGCTAAACGTAAGCATCGCTCTTCTCTGTTTTAGCCTTATGGTTTCTTTTAGTCAACCAAATCTGAACTCGTGTGCAGAGGGTATATTGCCGGTCGATGGCTAAATCGGATGCACTCGAGAAGCTGGTCCCACACCTGAATTCCCTGGAGAACATCCAGCAGGAGTTGAAGACCACTCGAGAAGAGGCTGCATCAAGAGAAGCTGCTCTACGGAGAGAAATAGTCGCGCTCCGGTAGGAAAACCTTGACCTCCGGGGTTCAGTCGGGAGTAAGTTTAATCCTCTCGGTCTCTTTAAGCCTTTATTCGTAGTCTGCTTTGATCTTGGCGTCAACAAATTTTCTTGTTGCAGAGAACTCGTCGGAAGTCCACATGCTCCAGACCCAGCTGGAAGAAGCTAACACCAACAAAGCTGAGCTGGAGTCTGAGTTCGAAGGTGAATCCGTTCAAGATATCATTCTTCATTTTGCTTCATCTTCGAGTGTCTATGTAATCATATGTCTTTGGCAGCTTATAAGGTCAAAACCCGAGCACAATTTGATGTCTTCGTTGAGGGATTGAAGATTAAAGTCAGAAGATCGCTTCAGAGCTTACCAGCTTCGGTGGCCAAGTCCTTGGCGGTACTTCCAGCTGCTTTTCTTTTCTTGGTTCGCACCCGGCGGTTCTCGTCGGGGTCCCTTGAGTGGCGCCGGGATCTCTTCTTGTGGCGGTTTCCGGTCGGGGCTTCTGGCGCGGTCGGGGCTCCTCCGTGGGACATCCTTGCGGGAGGTGGGGGCTTCTCACTCGGAGCGCTCTCACTCGGGAGAGGGCCCTGGGATTCTTGTTCTGCAGGCCTTGTCGCTTCAGCCGTTGCAGATGACTTTGGGCCTTCACTCTGCCCAGTGGGGTCTATATTCTGAGGCCTCCTGCAAGGAAAAATATGGGAGCAATCGGGATCAAGGCAGAAAAGTTTTCAACAAAGGCATGGTTTCAGTTATGAGACATACCTGGTTGATCGGCGAATCTTGTGTGCGGATTTGGGTGATGGCCTCAGAGGGGTTACTTCAGCTTGAGGGGTTGGGACATCGTCATCCGAGTCATCAATCACCAGCCTCCTTTTACTCGCCCGCTTGCTGATATCCTCGCCGGCAGCGGCCCTTTTGCAGATTGGATCACTCTGGATCTTGATGCCGCTGGCTGGATTCTTGGCAGGCCGAGCTGGCGCATCGTCATGATGCACTTTGTATGGCTTCGAGATGATGAAAGCATTTTCCTACAAGGAAGATTTTATCTACACTGGGAGGTGCAATATTAAGATTAAAAGACATTAAAGAGGTTAAGTCAGCTTACCGGAGGAGGAGGACGATACAAGCTGAATGGGAGAATAGGCAGCATGAGGCTGCGCTCGACTGCGATCCCAGAAGAAAAGATCTTGTACATGCGAATCTTCAGGGTCTCGTAGCTCAGAGAGTCGCGGTCCTCCCGATTGGGATCCCTTTCGCCCTCGTACTCGAATGCGGGCTTGGATCTTTCCTTGATAGGCGCCAGTCGGTTCTTGATGAAGTGCCGAGTGATCTGTTCTCCCCGGAGGCCCTTTTTCTTCATCTCCAGGATACTGGCCAAGAGTTTGTTGGCTTCATCTCAATCTTGGGCTACCGACACAGTGCTCCAGTTAGGTCTTGGAACCGGAGGAAGGCCAACAAAGTTGGGCAGACTGGGTTCAAGGTTTGAGATGTAGAACCAGTTTGCATGCCAACCTTTGTTAGAGGACTTCAAAGGAAGAGAGAAGTAATCTCTGCGGAGGGATCCGCGGAGCTGAAAGCCGGCTCCACCAACGACGCAGGGCTCATCCTTGTTTGGATGTGGCTTGAGATAGAACATGCGGCGGAAAAGCTGGAAGTAGGGGAGGATGCCAAGAAAAGCTTCGCAGACATGGATGAAGAGTGCAATGTGAAGCATGGAGTTGGGGTTCAAATGGTAGAGCTGAAGACCGTAATAGTCAAGAAGGCCCCGAAAGAATTCAGAAGAAGGAAGTCCAAAGCCACAGTAGAAAAAGGAGGTGAAAACAACAATCTCATCGGTGTTTGGAGTGGCGAACTCCTCACCGGCTGCCGGACACCAGCCAATGATTTCCTTAGGAGGAAGAACTTCGTTCTTCACCATCTCCCAAAGGGTTGATTCCTTGACGTCAGAGGTTGCCCATTCTCCCGCCATGGATGTGGTTTGGGGGAAGTGGATCTAGCTCGGGGAATGGGGATTTGAGAAGAGGATCTTGGGGGCTGGATGCGGAAGCTAGCTTGTGGTGAAATGCGAGCTCCTAGATCGATGGATTTGGCGCGCGCGAGCCTAGGGTTTTTCGCGAGAGCGATGAACGATCTGCGAAAGAGGAAATTTTGGGAAGACGAGTGGCGGGGATGACCTCGAGGCTTCGCATAAAGACTTGAGGGTTTTTGCTAAGTCATCTCGTGATTGGGCCGAACCCGTGAGAGACTTGCAGCCTAGCTAAGGTGTGGCCTGACGCGTGTCCTTAGGGACTTAAGTGGATGGACTTAAGCAGATTTGCCCTGGCAATATGCACGTGTCTAACTGCCCAATACCTTTAAAATCCTTTCATACCGCGGTTTGCGCAACTTCATGAGAAGTTGGCACGATGCAATTTGAAAGGTGACAAACGTTAAGCTTTTCATGGTGTCCCGATGACGAGGGATTGTTTGGTTTTTAAGCATTTGATTAAATGATTATATCAATGCTATTTTTCCACCTTGGTAAAGATCTTTTAAGATTAAGACCAATATTATGGCAGGAGATATTTGATATTTTGGTCAGATTTTTTTGATGATTGAAAAATTTGTTTACCCATGAGGGTCGATTAAATTATTTGTTCCGAGATGACTCTGGCAAGTTAACTCGGATAAGCATGAGCTTGCCGAGTGTTTTTTACTTGCAAAGGATGATTGAGCTATTTGCTCTGAGGTGACTCGGGCAAAATTAGTCGAGTAAGCATGAGCTTGCCGAGTGATGTGATTTTTATGATTGCTTTAGCTTAAGCTGAGCATTTATATGAGAATGATTTTATAGTTCTTGACTATATGCTTAGTCTGTTTTTGACTAACCACATAGTCGGGGGCTACACCTAATTAGGTGCATCAGGAGATGCACCTAGATATTTATTTTTTGAGAATTTTTTGGATGTTTTCCAGCCCTTCACAGTCTTTGGAGCCACTCGGGAGATTCAGGCAGGGATGATGGAACCACTCGGTAACAGAAGCACTCGGCCAAGGAGTTGTTTGGTCGTGTGTTGTTTTGGTCCGAGGCAAAGTTGTCTCGTCGACTACGAAGGACTCGGGGGCTACTGTGGAGATTATGGCAATCGGATATCCTCATGGCAAGCTTATCCGACTAGAAATAGGGATAGGTTATGTTTATGGATTATGTAAATCGGCTATGACTTGGGTGTTACGTTGCCAATTAGATAAGGCAACGGCTCATAGTCGTAACTTGGTAAGATTGAGGAAACTGACTTAGAGTATGATAGGGTTTTCGACTTGTAAGCCCGCCCTCCGAGACTACATAAGGGGGGTAAGGGGCGTCCCTTGAGGGATATCAGATGTATGCGAAACACATACAAGCTACTAGACACACGAGATCTTGAGATCAATAAATACTCGGCGGATCGAATCCCAAAACAGGAGTAGGGTATTACCTCATGAGAGGGCCTGAACCTATCTAAACCTTGTTTTCCACTTAACCAATCGAGCTTGGCGATCTTGACTACACCCCCAAATTTCTATTGCTGAAACCAAATTTCGACACTGTGGTTATTGGTTTGTGTGTTTTGATCTTTGGAGATTATTGACAAATTGGTTTTGGGAGATAATTGAATTTTCGGATGATGAACAGGTGTACGATCAAGCGCCACGGCCGGTCGGCCGGGCTTGCTCTGGCGAGTCGACCGAGGTGTGCAGGAGGTCGAGACCGGGTAGTTACTGCGGTCGAACGGCCGTAGCGATCCGGTTGCCGAATTTTGTTTTGGTTTTGGTTTCGGTTTGTTTCCTTGCATATACATGGATGTTTCATGTTCCTATGCACATGTCTGGTTGTTTATGCTAACAATGAGTCAAGTTTGGATAGCTTGTGCTCGGATATGGTATTCTTTGTTTAATTGTGTGCAGGTATTCTTTACTCCTCGGGAAAGTGTTGCCGGTGATCGAGATGGAGTCAACTTGGAGATAAGGTGACATCCAAGATTGGGATCATGCGGGATGCTGAAGGGTAGAGATTAACGCACATAATTGAGAAGTTTCCATATGGCATACAATGGAGATATTGTTGCGTATGGAAAGCGGAATTTCGGTTTTAGGAAGACCGAGTTTGTTACGGTTGTTTTATGTAAAGTTCGTTTCTTGTACAGGAAGGTTTTCTAGTGGATTAGGGCTTCTGTATGAGTAGGATTTATGGCTCTTGGCTACGGATCTTGGGTATAAATAGTGAGGGGAGGCGTGGCCTCTCGGTATCGCTTCGGAGTTCAAGATTTTAGGGTTTTGAGTTAGAGTTTCAAGTTTAGCTTGAGATTTTTTGAGGAGTGCTTTGTTTGCACTTTGTAAACACAGAGTGTTTTAATAAAGATCAATATTCTTGAGAATTCTTTGTGTCTACTTCTTCCTCGGTGCGGCGGCGTAACTGACGGTTCAACTAGATCTGCTAACCGGTCAGACTGTAGATACTACGGTGGTCAGACTGCGCCTTCGTCCCGGTTAGACCGCAAGCACATCGGTGGTCGGACCGGCGGGCATCGGACTTCATCGGCATCGGCTACATCGAGCAATCCGCTAAGGCAATCGACTACAGGCGGTGAGACCGAAGGTCATCAGGCGGTCAAACCGGCTAGGTTACTCGGTCAGACCGTCGTGACACCTGCGGTCAGACCGGCTTCAGAAAATAGAGGTAAAGTTTTATTTTCACTAAAACTTTGTTTTTGGGGTACTCAACCATTCACCCCCCCTGGTTGGCTTTTCTTTGGGCATTCGATCCTACAAGTGGTATCAGAGCCACGTTTTTCTGCTTTGGATTTTCTTCGATCTAAAGTTTTTTTTCATCATGTCGGATAAATTTTCAACAAAACCGCATGTTTTTGATGGCACCGATTTTGCGTATTGGTGTAGTAAGATGCAAGGCTCAAGACTATGATGTGTGGCAAAAGGTTGCTCTTCCCTACACCATACCCGATGCAATTAATTCTGATGCTTTGAAAACTAAATTTAATAATAATTGCAAAGCTCGAAACATTTTTTGAATGAAATTTCGCGTTATGATTTTGACAGTGTTTCTCATCTTCAAACAACTAATGAAATTTAGAACGCTTTGAAAAACTTTCATCAAGGAACTACAAACATAAAAGAACTTCGTCGAGATCTTTTTAAAAAGGAATACATAAAATTGGAGATGAAACCTGCTGAAGCTTTGGATGACTATCTTGGTAGGTTTAATAAAATCTTGAGCAATCTTAGATCTGTTGATTCTTCTTATGACACTAATTATCCACAGATCGAGATTTCTCGCCACTTTTTAAATGGTCTTGACATGTCTGTTTGGGAGATGAAAGTATCTTCTATTCAAGAATCATTAACATGGCAAATTTGACTTTGGATTCGCTTTATACAAAAGTCAAAACTCATGAGATCAATATTCTTTCTCGAAAAAGGGATTCTAAGTCAAGTGCTTTGATTTCTCCTTCGACTTCTTCAGATGTTTCTTCTTCATCATCTCCAAATGCTCTTGCTTTAATTAACGCCATGTCCGATGAACAACTCGAGCAATTCGAGGAGAAGGATTTGGCTCTTGCTACTAACAAACTTTCCAGAGCTATGAACAGAGTTAGGTTCAAGAAGAAAGGAGGACCAATGCGTTGCTTCGAGTGCGGCGCCTTGGATCACATCCGCTCCACCTGCCCCAAGCTCGGGAGAAGCAAGAAGGAGGACAAGAGCGCCGAAAAGACAAAAGATGACAAGCCGAAGGGTAGGCGCTCCAAGGAGATGATCAAGAAAGTACTAAGTCAAGTCTATGCCGCTTTTGAGCCACTCAGCGACATAGACTCTGACAGTGAGGAGGAGAAGGGCAAGAACATCTCCGGCGTTTGTCTCATGACGCGTGGAGATGAAGATTCTTCATATGAAGAAAATGAGGTAAGCTCACTTGAGGATGCAATTCTTGTTTTAAGTGCTAAGAATAAAAAATGTGAGAAAATGTTTAAAAACAAAATTTGTGATTGAATCTTTAAATGCTGAAATTGCTAGATTGAAATCTCTTATTCCCAATGATGATAATTGCAAGAATTGCGAGGTTTTAATGCTAGAAATTTCAAAGATTAGAGATGTCAATAATTCTCAAGTTTTGGCTACTAAATCTTGTTTAACTTTGTGATGCTATTGAATTGAAACTAAAATATGCTTTAGCTCGTGTTAAGCATATGGAAGAACTAGTTAAACAAGATGAGGTAGCTTCTTGCTCTAGATGTCGCAAAGGAAAAGATGTAATAATTGATTGTGAAAATTGTGTTAATCTTGGAAAAGAAGTTTCTTACTTGAAAAGTTCTTTGCAAAAATTTTCTGATGGTAAGAAACAACTTAACATGATTTTGGACAAATCTAAAGTGTGTAGCGACAATAAAGGAATAGGTTTTGATGCTCATGACTATTTCACCAAAAATCCTCCAAATGTTTTAGGAATAACTGAAAACGGTGAAATCTTGACAAACCTAAAACCATGAAAACAATTTTTAAGTCTGCTGGAAATTTGCCATCCCTTTTTGTTTATCTAAAAGAAACTAAACCTAATTTTTCAAAACCATCTCTTACTAAAGAAAAGTTTTCTTGCTCTTTTTGTGGTAAAGATGGTCATCTTGTTAGTTTTTGTTTTAGATTAGCACGAAAATAGAAAAGGGAAAGAGAAAATAATTTTGCAAAATCAAAGTGGCAAAAATGTGGTTTTCCCTCGGGAAGGCCGGTCAGACCGCAGTTGGTCCACCGGTCGGATCGGCCGTGGCACCGGTCGGACCGACGACGCCTCGGTCGGGCGATGGCGGTCGACCGGCGAACCCCAACGGTCGACCGGCCCCGAAGGAATTTTTCTGAAAATTCCAAAATTGTTTTCTCTCGTGGTTTTGTGCCTATTGGATCTACTGGTCGTGTGTCTCAGTACTGGATTCCTAAGTTTCTTTTAACTAAACCCAGTACTGAGGCTTCGACATCCTTTGTTGTGTAGGCTTTCGTGGCGAGGAAGGAGAACGTGTGGATCATGGACTCCGGTTGTTCGCGGCACATGACCGGAGATAAGAATTGGTTCTCCTCCCTCAAGATGGCATCCAAGACGGAATCGATAATCTTTGGGGATGCTTCAACAAGTGTCGTTCTCGCTACCGGATCCGTCAAGGTAAGTGACAAGTTCGAATTGAAAGAGGTAGCTTTGGTAGAGGATTTAAAATACAATTTACTTTCAGTTTCACAAATGGTTGATGAAAACTTTGAAGTTCATTTCAAGAAAACTGGAAGTAAAATATTTGATTCTTGTGGTGATTCTGTTTTGAACATTTCTCGTTATGGGAGAGTTTTTAGAGCTGATTTTGAAAACCCTGTTTCTCCTGTTGTTACATGTTTAGTTGCAAAATTCAACAAAGATTTGATGTTCTGGCATCATAGACTTGGTCATGTTGGATTTGATCATTTGACTCGTTTAAGTGGCTTGGATCTTGTTCGTGGTTTGCCAAAACTCAAAAAGGATCTTGATTTGGTTTGTGCACCATGTCGTCATGGTAAAATGGTTGCTTCTTCACACACACCAATTCTTTCTGTGATAACGGATGCACCGGGACAGCTTTTACACATGGACACTGTTGGTCCAGCTAGAGTGCAATCTGTTGGAGGAAAATGGTATGTGTTAGTTATTGTTGATGACTTTTCTCGATATTCTTGGGTTTTCTTCATGGCAACTAAGGACGAGGCCTTTGGACACTTTCGAAGTCTTTTTCTTCGCTTAAATTGTGAAATTCCCAACTCTTTGAAAAGAATTAGAAGTGATAATGGTGGTGAATTTAAAAATGCTTCTTTTGAACATTTTTTTGTTGAAAAAGGAATTGAACATCAATTTTCTTCTCCTCGTGTTCCTCAACAAAATGGTGTTGTCGAAAGAAAAAATCGTTCTTTGGTTGAAATGGCTAGGACAATGCTAGATGAATATCACACACCTAGAAAATTTTGGGCCGAAGCTATTAATACTGCTTGCTATGTTTCTAATCGCATTTTCTTGCGTTCTAAACTTGGCAAAACTCCTTATGAGCTTGGTTTTGTCACCAACCCAAAGTTTCACATTTGCGTGTTTTTGGTTGCAAGTGCTTTGTGTTAAAATCTGGAAATTTGGACAAGTTTGAATCACGTTCAACTGATGGTTTATTTCTTGGATACCCCGCACACACTCGTGGCTATCGTGTACTTGTTTTAGAAACTAACAAAATTGTCGAGACTTGTGAAGTCACTTTTGATGAGGCTAGTCCCGGTACTAGACCAGATCTTTCAGGTACACTGCCACAGGCTCAGGAGGAGTATGGTCGAATCTTTGAAGACGAAAGCGACGACGACGACGACGAAGTCGACCTGCCCGGTCAGACCAGCCAAGTACCGCCGGTCAGACCGGAGGAGGCTGCCCGGTCAGACCGGCCTGAGACCCGGTCAGACCGGTAGGGGCCGACCCCTTCGGATTCCATTGATTCCAATCACGAGGATTCTTCGGGAACCACGACCAGTGCTGAACCAGAACGTGAATCAACTTCTGAGATCACTGCTCCTTTGCATATTCAGCGACAACATCCGCCGGTACAAATAATAGGTAATTTACATGAGCGGACGACGAGATCTAAGGTAACTGCGCATGATTCTGTGAATTTTGCTTTTGTTGCTTCTTTCGAACCCAAAGATGTTACTCATGCATTAACTGACGAATCGTGGATTAATGCCATGCATGAAGAACTTGAAAATTTTGAAAGAAACAAAGTTTGGTCTTTAGTTTAACCTCCTTCTGGACATAATGTTATTGGAACCAAGTGGGTTTTCAAAAATAAACAAAATGAGGATGGTTTGATTGTTCGAAATAAGGCTAGACTTGTTGCTCAGGGTTTTACTCAGGTGAAGGGTTTGGATTTTGATGAAACTTTTGCTCCTGTTGCTAGGATTGAGGCAATTAGGCTTTTGCTAGCTTTTGCTGCTTCCAAAGGTTTTAAATTGTTTCAAATGGATGTTAAAAGTACTTTTCTTAATGGTTTTATACATGAGGAAGTTTATGTTAAACAACCACCGGGTTTTGAAAATCCTGATTTTTCCAACCATGTTTTTAAACTTTCAAAAGCTTTATATGGTTTGAAACAAGCACCTAGAGCATGGTATGACAAACTTAAGAACTTTTTGCTTGAAAAAGGTTTTCAAATGGGAAAAATTGACAAAACGGTTTTTGTTCTTAAGCATGGTGAAAATCAATTTTTCGTTTAGATATATGTTGATGATATCATCTTTGGTTGTAGAATTTGCTGAGACTATGCGTAGGGAGTTTGAGATGAGTATGATGGGTGAGCTGTCGTACTTCTTGGGATTACAAATCAAGCAAACACCTCAAGGTACGTTTATCCATCAAACAAAGTACACCAAAGATCTTTTACGCAGGTTCAAGATGGAGAGTTGCAAGCCAATCTCTACACCCATTGGATCTACTGTTGTTCTTGATCCCGATGAAGATGGTGAAGCTGTGGATCAAAAGGAGTATAGAAGCATGATTGGATCCTTGTTGTATCTAACTGCTTCTAGACCAGACATACAGTTTGTTGTGTGTTTGTGTGCACGCTTTCAAGCTTCTCCTCGTGTTTCACATCGTCAAGCGGTCAAGTGCATCATGAGGTATTTGAGTCATACACTTGAGTTTGGCATTTGGTGTTCTACTTCATCTTCTATTTGCTTAAGTGGTTATTTAGATGCTGATTTTGCGGGTTGTAGAATTGATAGAAAAAGTACTAGTGGAACATGTCATTTTCTTGGAACTTCTTTGATTGCATGGTCTTCTAGAAAACAGTCTAGTGTAGCTCAATCCACTGCTGAATCTGAATATGTTGCTGCTGCAAGTTGTTGCTCACAAATTCTTTGGCTGATTTCTACTTTGAAAGATTATGGACTTGTTTTTGAAAATGTGCCTCTTTATTGTGATAATACAACTGCCATTAACATTGCTAAGAATCCTGTTCAACACTCACGCACTAAACACATTAATATTCGCTTTCATTTCTTGCGAGACATGTTGAAAAGAAGGATATTGAATTGAAATTTTTGGATACAAAATTGCAACTTGCTGATATTTTCATAAAACCATTGGTTTCTTCTCGCTTTGCTTTTCTTGAGGGGAATTGGGAATCATTCATTCTTTTGGCATGTTTTGAGGGGGAGTTTTTGTGCTCTTTGTTTTATCAAGCTATATGATTAAAATAGATTGAAAAAGAGAGTTTTATCCATACGTATTGTTGTTCATGTGCATGCTAGCAATATTATGAAGGTTTATTTGTCACTAGCATAGCTTATATGTATTCTAGTATTTTTATGTGATCTAGGTTTTATATTTAAGTGAGATGATGCATGACACTTTAAAATTATACTTGAATTAAAGAAATATGCAATGTTGATACTAGTACTTGTGTTGGATTTTGAATGCTTATATATATATATATATATATTAGGTTGCATTAATATTCCTCAAATTACTTTAAAATTGCTCATTGTCTAAAGAGAATAAAATATTATCTATGAGAGAAAAAAGAATACCGAATCCTTGGAAACAGTCTTGATGACAAGGACGTATTCGATGTGAGCAAAAATAATGGGTGTCGAATCCTTGGAAATAGTCTTGACGTCAAGGACGTACTCGGAATAATTGAGAGAAAAATATGAGCAACAAATATGGCTCAAGTCAATATGAAAAAATTTTCTCTTGAATGATATGTGCAAAAAGGTAAATTTGAGAAAGAATAAAAATTGCAATAGGTATATATATTTGGGTCTATTTTTCAACCTATGTGCTTGTAAAGATGTTGCATTATAAATTGTTTGAATCCATGAATTTTTATTGCATTGTTGATCTTACTTATAAAATATTTGATTCATGATTATACTCTAGTGCATATTTGCTATATAATTGATGAGTTCATCTTCTTATTATTGCAACACATGACATGACTTGCTTTATGTATGGTGCTAAGCTCTTGTATTTTCTTAAAAATAATTCCTATGCTTGATGAATTCATTGTCAAAAGGGGGAGAAAATAATGTTGTTTGGGAGAACATTTGCATGGGAGAACAAAAGGACAAACAAAGTGCAAGTTTTTTTTGGGTCAAAGGATTTTCTTTCTTTTAAAAAGGGAGAGAAATTTTTTTTGATTTTTGAGCACTCAAATGCTTTTTATCATTTTTGTTTTTAATTTTCCAAACACCAAAACAACACTTTTATTTTGTTTGCCAATGTGTTCATCAAGGGGGAGATTGTGAAATCAAAGTGTGTTTGATTCTTCATATGATGATGAACAATTGGTCGCTGTGGTTATTGGTTTCTGTGTTTTGATCTTTGGAGATTATTGACAAATTGGTTTTGGGAGATAATTAAATTTTCGGATGATGAACAGTGTACAGTCGGCTGCCACAGCCGGTCTGACCAGGCTTGTACCGCCGGTCTGACCGGAGGTGTCTGGGCGGTCAGACTGGGCAGTTGCCTTCGGTCAGACCGGCCGAGCTAGTCCGACTGGTTGCCGATTTTGTTTTGGTTTTGGTTTCGGTTTGTTTCCTTGCATATACATGGAAGTTTCGTGTTCCTATGCACGTGTCTGGTTGTTTATTCTAACAATGAGTCAAGTTTGGATAGCTTGTGCTCGGATATGGTATTCTTTGTTTAATTGTGTGCAGGTATTCTTTACGCCTTGGAAAAGTGTTGTTGGTGATCGAGATGGAGTCAACTTGGAGATAAGGTGATGTCCAAGATTGGGATCATGCGGGATGCTGAAGGGTAGAGATTAATGCACATCATTGGGAAGTTTCCATATGGCATACAATGGAGATATTGTTGCGTATGGAAAGCGGAATTTCGGTTTTAGGAAGACCGAGTTTGTTACGGTTGTTTTATGTAAAGTTTGTTTCTTGTACGGGAAGGTTTCCTAGTGGATTAGGGCTTCTTGTATGAGTAGGATTCGTGGCTCTTGGCTGCAGATCTTGGGTATAAATAGTGAGGGGAGGCGTGGCCTCTCAGTATCGCTTTGGAGTTCAAGTTTTTAGGGTTTCGAGTTAGGGTTTCAAGTTTAGCTTGAGATTTTGTGAGGAGTGTTTTGTTTGCACTTTGTAACACACAGAGAGTTTTAATAAAGATCAATATTCTTGAGAATTCTTTGTGTCTACTTCTTCCTAGGTGCGGCGGCGTAACTGGCGGTTCAACTGGATCTCCTAACCGGTCAGACCGCAGATACTACGGCGGTCAGACCACGCCTTCGTCCCGGTTAGATCGCAAGCACATCGGTGGTCGGACCGGCTGGCATCGGACTTCATCGGCATCGGCTACATCGAGCAATCGGCTGAGGCAATCGGCTACGGGCGGTCAGACCAAAGGTCATCAAGAGGTCAGACCAGCTAGGTTACTCGGTCAGACCGGCGCGACACCTGCGTTCAGACCGGCTTCAGAAAACAGAGGTAAAGTTTTATTTCCGCTAAAACTTTGTTTTGGGGGTACTCAACCATTCACCCCCCTCAGGTTGGCTTTTCTTTGGGCATTCGATCCTACATATACATATTCCACTTTGGTTGATCACGGCATGTGTACCATACATCGATTAGGACGAACTAGGGGTGAGCAGAATACTCATGGCTCGCTAGCTCGCTTGGCTCGTGGTTGGCTCGGCTCGGCTTGTTGAGAAATGGTAACGAGCTGAGTCAAGGGTTTAGCTCATTAGCTATAACGAGCCAGCTTGAGTCAGCTCGCAAGCTGCTCACGAGCTCAACGAGCCAGATAAAATTTACAAAGCAGGGTCATGGCCCATGAAAAAGCCCATCACTTGGCCCAATAGAAGAAACCTAAAAACTAAATTAGACTGTGTTGCGCATCAGGCTCTCCTCCCGTCGGCGCCGTCGCTCGAACTTCTCCCATGCGCGCCCCGCTGCCCCATCACCAACTCTCGATTTGCCGCAACGCTGTCCCTGTCTACCCTGCCGGCTGTCGTGTCCATTACTCAGTTCCTCACCGCGTCGTTGTTCCGCTTCCGCCGCGCCAGGCCCAAGGCGGCAAGGCCACGCCACGCCGGCTGCCGCGACCGTGGCGGCTGCCAAGCTACCAATGTGGCTGCAAATCGGCCGCGCCGGGCAGCCAGCTGCCAATCCGTCGCACCGGCTGTCGGTTTGTCATTAGTCCTCCGACGCGCTTGCGTGGTATGTTAATTATGAACTTAATATGTAACTTTTTACTTTTTCCTGTTATATATTTGCATGTTTGATGGACTAAAAAGAAATGAACATATAATCTGTACACAAATTGCACTATATTGAAATGACTCGCGAGCTAAATGAGCTGGCCCGAGCCAGCTCACGAGCCTAGCCGAGCCGACCTCTTGGCTTGTTAGTATAATGAGCAGAGCCGAGTCAGCTCGTTATACTAACGAGCCAAAGCGAGCCGAGCTAGCTTGGTATCCAGCCCTAGGACAAACCATCCTATTTTTTTGTTATCGGCCTCATAGAACTTATGGGCCATGTCAATCTACATTTGGTCAGAATAACCACTAGTATATGTGCACTTAGCCTTCAACCAACAGCCTTGGAACAGATCCGTCTGAGTTTTGAGTTTGTGCCAACGCTCCTTGGCTTGCTTTGGGCTTCTCCATCTATTCTATGGTGTGGTCTTATTGTATTCTATAGCAACATCTCCCCAATATTTTTCAGCCTTCTTATCATTCCCATTAATTGGGTCCATTGAATTGTTCAACCAAGCACTCATCTACAAAGATAACAAAAGAAAGTGTAATTGTGCATGCAGATTCACAATGCGAATCAAGTAAAATTGCATCAAATTCTCACCAGTCCACATCCTCCACTTGGATCCAATTTAGCTTCAATTTGGTCTGAACGACACCATTGTCATCATCACTATCAACATTGACATGGTCCTGGTTCCCAGTAAGTGGGGGTGGAGTGGGTGTCGCAAGCAGCACAGAAGAACCACCATTGGCAAGCGGTGGTGAAGAACTATTAGCATGTAATGGTGTGTGGTGCGAAGATGCGACGACAAAATTATAATGTTGAGAAATATTTGGCTGATTGTGAATAAAATCATGAATCCTCCCGTGGGTGTGTACCATTCCCCTGCAAGAACCTCACAATTTCAGTGCCATAACCAATTGATCGTTAAGATAAACCTATAAGAAACAACACGCACGTACAAGAAGAAATAACATGTAGCAACCTCACAAATTGTAAAAAAATGCTACTCCCATAAAATGTAGAAACCGTACTCTGTACAAAGAAATAACATAACATGGCAACTATAGGTCTCTTCAGTTTCAGCATGGCAAAAGATGTACAATAACATAATCTGTATGGACCTATATGAACAATCAGTAACCTTATGGATTATATATTTATATGTCCATTTGTTTGGACTGCTTTAAACGATGTATTTCAGAAAATCTTGGACTGCTTTACACATTGTATTTCAGAAAACCTATCAAGTTTAGAACATGACAACCGTTTAATAATTTTATTCAGAGAAAAGAAAACTTGCAGAACTGAATTTTCTTAAGATAGTAGATATTATTGCTGGGATTTGTGGTTACTAGTTCTGCAGATTTGCATGTGGCGAGGACAAATCCGGCGTAGCAGCTTGATCCGAGATTTTTGTCCGTCTGTATGCATGAAGGAGATGGGGAAGTATGGCTATCGGTGGCAACCACGGTCATCCTAGATGCAGAGAAGGGAGGTATTCCAAGGTAGGGAGGGAAGGTACCGGTGGTGGCTAGGGGTGGGCAGTTTAATACCGAAAATTGAAAAAAATTGAACCACACCGAGCCCAACCGAAGTCTTTGGTTTTTTAGTTTTCGGTCTTCTTTTCGGTTCGTGGTGTAGCATAAACCGAATAATTTGGTGCGGCTTTAGTTTTTTATGTATGAAAACCGATCCCGGTCGAGCCGGCCATATCCCCACTCCCCCACTCCCCACGCCCGAGCATTGCCGGCCCCCTCCGTGCCTTCCCCCTTGGCAGCCCCCTCCGCGCCGTGCCACGGAAGCCCCCTCCGCGCTGCGCTGTGGCTCGCGACAGCCCCCTCTACCAGCCTGGCGGCCTGCCCCGCTCCAATCCTGTCTACCCTCGGCGCAGGGGACGAGCCCGATGAGGCGATGACGGTGGAGGGTGGGATGGCACACAAGGCTCAGACAGCGTGGGCGAAAGGCATGCCGAGGCCGACGCCGAGCACGTTGTGGATGTCGATGCCAGCATGGAGCAGCTCCCACGCCTCCTCCCATTTCTCTACAGGTGCGGCCTACGGGTTGGCGAAGAGCCCCGTGCGCTAGAGAAGCCCACGCCGCGCGGATATCCGACGGCCTTCGGTCATGTTTGTTCCCTACGCTGTTTCTCTGTACGTGTATTTGCAATGGCAGCGACGTGGCGGTGGTGGTTGGTGTTTGCCACTGTGTTCGAGGAAATGCCCATGAGGATGTCACGCCCCTGCATAGGAATGCGGTTCGGTTTTTATCAAGAAACCAAACTAAAAAACCAAACCCGAACCCTGCGGTTTCTGATTTTGAGCAGAACCGATCGGTTCTTGTTCCTTCGAGAACCACACTAGATGTAACAAAACCGAATTGAATCGAACCCTCGGTTTAAACCAAATGCCCAGCCCTAGTGGTGGCAGGGGCATTAGCTGAGGTGAAGCGGAAGTCGAAAGTGTTGGCACCGGCGGAGGATATGTCTCAGACACCGATGCCATCTTCGTCCATCTCTCAACCATACGGCTAGCGCCAATGGAGCAGTGAAGTCAGCTCGGCGAAGCATTCAAGGAGGCCACACGGTGGAGGAACGCGGCGACGCTGTGGAGTAACTTGTGGATGAGCAGCTGGTGTAGGAGCAATGTCAGCGGCGACGTGGAGGGGCAACGTCGGTGACGAGGTGGAGGATCCAAAGTGGCAGCAAGGTGGAGGACCGTAGCCGTGACGTGATGGAGTGGAACCGGATCTGTCCATTGCAATGCCATATATGGGGATCAAAGAAATTGGAGGGCATGTGTCTCTCGTCTGATTCCCGCCCTCCCGTCTCCTGATCCCTCACCCACACCAAATTTCCTTCCACGCACAATTTTTGCATTTGATTTGGATGCCCGGCTCTGCTCAAGACCAATTCTACAAGGGGGCCTCTCTTCTCGTCTGCTTTTTTTTGCACGAGACTATAAAGATCAAGATAACACCAAATGTTCGAATTTTGAATCCCGGAATTAGTGGAGACGCGATTCACGGGCGATTCAGGGTGGGCAGTCGCCGGGGCTTCCCCGTCGGCATCGCCGGCGCCTTGGATCGTCTGGCATAGCGCCATCGCCTGCTGCTTTCTCTCGGTGCTGGAAGCCTAGGCTCTAGGATTCACGCTCTCTTCATCTGCTCTGCTCGTCAACTCTTCTCTTCAGTCCGGCAACAACGACAACTCTCTTCTTCAGCCCTGTTGCAACATCCTGTTCCCAGTCCGACAACGACGGTTTTGCAGCGCCATCGCCTGCTCTTTTCTTTCGGTACTGGAAGCCTGGACTCTCGCTCTCTCTTCATCAGTTCGGCAACTGTTCCCTCTTCGGCTATGCTGCTATGCTGGTTTTGTTCAACAGTGCTTTCAAGCTTTTTGCCTGGGTGTGCCCTGACTGTGCTGGTGGTGTCGTCTCGTCGCTGGTCCTCTGCTCCCGGCTTTGCTTCGTGCCTACCTTTGACTGTGTCAATGGCTCCTCGGAGGATCTTCTAAGGCTCTTTCCCGGAGATGGCTAGGACCCCCTCGGCAGCAACTTCCTCTTCCGTAGCCCCGGAGTCAGGTTTCAATCCTAATAGGTTTGCTTGTGATTCTCTAGGTGCAGGTAATCTAAAAGTCTATGGAAGGCGTCACGTTTTGCGCCAGCGACGGCTGACTCTAGCACCAATTACTTCACTGGTAAGTGGTTCTTGTTTCACAAGTCTTTGCGATAACTTTGAGGAAGGAGAGATCAGTGCCTCGGCTAGAGACAATCCTTCTCCACCCTTGGTGGCATCTTCTCCTCCACTTGTTATGCCGACCTCGTCGCCACACTCTGGGTCTTTGGAGGTCGATGACAGGGAGGTTTTGGGGTTGGAAACGCTCGATTCCCAAAAAGGTGAGGAGGAACTCTCTCTAATCCAAAGTTTTTGGGATGAGCTTGGTTTTCCTACCCCAGCCTCTCGGTGGTGGGAACAAAAGAGTCCGCCGGTCTTAGACGGGACTCAGGAAGTTCCGAGTTCCACCGCGGCTAATCAGTGGACTACGGTTTCCTCCAATCGGCAGGGTAAATTGTCAGAGTGTAACTGTCGTGGATGGATAATGCGTCCTTGGAAGGGACCTTTACCTCGTCCACGGCCGGTGCAAACCATTTTGCTCGCTGACTTCATGCCACAGACTAATGGAGTTTCAAAGATGGAAACTACTCCATCCAATTTTCACCCTTGCGTGGAGACCTCCCTCAACCGTCCCAACCAGACTGCGGGAAGGAAGGCAAAGCTTCCATACCGAGTTAGCCAGGCCTTTCAATGTCAATCTGAGGCTACACTTCCACAAGTTTCCTTTTTGAAGAAACCAGATGGGTTACAATTCGGTGGAAAATCTTTGGCTCACTTCCGACTTAATAGGTGCTCGGACTCTGCCGCTGCTTCCCTTGTGAAGCCGACCTATCCGCAGATGGCGGCTCGACCTCGCAAGAAGGCAGGGCGAATCAGCAGGGATCCATGGCGTCGCGATCTCATGAGGAAATAGGGGCGGCTGATCAGAACCTGCAAAGACCTGAAGAACAGCGACGCCCCGAGTTCCCTCCTTTCAATGCAAGGAATTATCATGTGCAGAACATTTTCCTCCTCGTCGTTTTCAGAGGCATTCAGTTGCCTCGTGCTTCAGGAGTTTTCAGGCCGTTGGGACAACGCCTGGTGGTTCAGGGGCACTGGTTTTGGAGGAGTAGGGGCTGCAGGGAGATGGCAAGGTGCTGCGGCAGATTTTCAGCGAGGTATCAATCGGCGGCTTCCTCAAGGAAGTAATGGGGACCTCGTCGGCGAGATCCTGAAGATCCCCCTCGCCCTGAATAGCATGAAGCGAAGTCTGATTCTCAGGGGAAGGGGCCAGCTGTACAAGGGCAGCATCTAGAGGTTTTGAATCAACTGACGGAGGAGGGGCATTCCATTAATTCTGCACAAGCGCCTAAGGCCAAGAAACCGAGACCACCCCACTGCCACAGGTGCAAGACAAATGGTTACATTGCGCAATCTTGTGAGGGCAATTTGGATTGCTACGTTTTCAACAAGAGAGAGTTCCATCTAGCAACCCGCTACTCAAATTGCCCAAGCCTACTTACTTTCTTTTTGGTTTTGGAAAGACTGAGTTCGGATTCATCCAAATCAGTGACTTCGGGATGAATGAGCAGGAGTCTACTTTTGGTTCCAACGGTGTTGGTCTCCATTAGTGGCGGCTCCTTGAAGTCTGACATCGTGGAGACTGAGCTAGCTAATCGAATTCGACCGGACTGGAAATGGGAAGCTGTCCCTCATGGTGATAACTCCTTCCTGGTCACTTTCCCTTCTGTCGAGGATTTGAAAAGGATGGATGATGTTGAATTCCGTCTAAAAAATCTTGGCGTGTCAATGACAATTGTGGAATGGATGGCCCCCGAAGAGCTGATTCCGGCTTATGAGTTGGATGAAGTCTCGGTGCATGTGTCGGGAGTGCCTAATCCATGGCATCACTTTTTAGCCTTTTGGGCACTTGGATGTGTCATTGGAGCAACTCAGGAAGTAGACATGCTTACGTACCAAAGGATAGGGGTGATTCGTGTAAAAGTGTATATGCATAGTAGCATACAACTTCCTGTCACTACTGATGTAGTTTTTGGGAAATTGGGGTATCCAATTACCTACACTCTAGAAGGTGATGATTTTCAACCAGCTCAAGAATTGGATATTGATTTCATGGACCACAATGGAGATGCTCATGAGGACCATGAGGGTTCGTCGAAGGATGACTCGCATGATCAAGCACCCAAACGGGCTAAGACCATAGCTGCTCCAACTGTTTCAGGTGAAAAAATTTCAGGGTCAACAGTAAAGCAACTAGTTTTGACTCCGTTCGGTAGTTGCCGGCCGCCGCCACCTCCTAGTCCAGTGATTGCTAATGGGATTGCCTACTCTGTTGTACGCTCTAATTCAGGGGCTGCAGTGGTAGGAGAGGCAGTGGCAGCATCACAAACGCTAGAGAAAATCCCTTGGTCTCAATCTCCCTCTCCACCGATTAATGCATTGAGTTTTGATCGGACAGCGATAGTAAATTCTGAATCAGCTGCTGCTTCACCATCCGAATCAGCTGCTGTTGCCCCATCTGTTTTACAGCTCGGTTCTAGAAGTGGCGCAGAATCACAGAAAATTGAAACATCTTCTGTTACAGGCCAAACAGCCGCATGGAAGGGTGAAGTCAGCAGTTCGGCAGCAGCTTTGAACGCAGCAACGGTTGCTGCCCCTTCACTGGAAAAAACCTTGACAGCAGCAGCAAAAGGAGAATGGGGCAAGCTCCTATTTCACCCTGGCGCCGGAGTGCGAGAACTAATGTAGAGAATGCCGTCGGCATTTCAGGGGGGATGATGATTCGCTGCTCAAAGCTATGAAGAGGAAGGCTATGTGGAACTTGGATGATAGTTTTGCTGAGCGGGAGATGTCGGCAACAATTCTTCCGCAACATACGGCTACTCCAATAACTTCTGCTTCTGAATGTAACTTTAATAGACCTCTTTTGTTATCGTCACCTTTGCATAATGATGATGTTGCTTCCAACCTTAATGCTCTGGGGGTTTCTTTGGGACACTCTATGGATGAAATTTCTTTCTCGCTTACTGCTTTGAAACACATTGAGGTGGATAGAACGAAAGCATTTTCTAAGTCTAAGGATGATAAACTTTTTTCAGAGGTCAGGCTTTTAATACCTATTGATGACGAGGGCGACAAAATGGACCTCGCCCTACTCGCTCACTTAGTAAAGGACCTCTCGGAGATTGATATGAGTGATGTAGACCAAAGTTTCAAAATTTGTGACTTATTGGTCTCCACCAGAAATCAAAATCATCTTCTAAAAAGAAGGGGCGAAAGCCTCGAGCCCAGAATCCAAAAACCTCTACTTTTGTTTCCCCATGAAAGGTATTTTTTGGAATAACAGAGGTCTAGCTGACTTGGCTAAATACCGTTATGTTGCAGAGATAGTCAGGGAGCAAAGCCTTGACTTTGTTGCTTTGCTTGAGACAAGGAAGGGAGACATGTCAAAGACGACTCTAGATCGCCTCTCTGGGGGTGCTGATTTTGTCTGGCATTGTCTTCCATCAAAGGGTCGATCAGGTGGTATTCTCCTAGGAGTTAACGTGGCTATGTTGGATTTATCTCTAATTGTTGATGGGGAATTCTTTGTTAAGTTCCATCTCAACAACAAGAAAGACAATTTTAAATGGATTTTAATGGCGGTGTATGGTCCAGCCCAGGATGATTTTAAATCTAATTTCTTGGCTGAATTAGTACGTACTTGCCAACAAAACTATCTTCCCACTTTAATATGGGGAGACTTCAACATTTTGAGAAGTAGTGTTAAAAAACAATGACCGTTACACTTCCCGGTGGCCTTTTATTTTCAATGCTGTGATTGATAGCTTTGATTTAAGAGAGATTGCTCTGACGGGTAGACAATTTACTTGGGCAAATTCCCTTCCAGTCCCGACTTATGAGAAACTAGATAGGGTTCTCACTACAATAGACTGGGAATCCAAGTACCCTCTGGTTTCGATCCATGCTCTGGATAGAGGGGTGTCTGACCACACGCCTCTACTTCTTGATTCAGGGGAAGCGACTTTCACCGGAAACATCAAACAGTTCAAGTTAGAACTTGGTTGGTTTCTGCGTGATGATTTCCATGATCATGTCCTCGAGATATGGAACAAACCAGTCAAGGGGAGGAATACGGTCCAACATTGGAATAACAAGATGAGCGCTTTACGCCGCCATCTTAGAGGGCGGGCTGCTCATACTAGTGGTGTCTATAAGAAAATAAAGGCGAAACTTCAAACCACTATTGGTCACCTAGATATCGCAGTAGAAGCAAGAATACTTTCAGATCAAGAATGATTTCTACTTGATCAATCGAGAGATTCTTTGGCCAATTTGCTTCGTGAGATGGAAATCAAATGGTATCAGCGGTCGAAAGCTTCGAATGTGTTATTAGGATATAACAACACAAAATACTTTCACTTGATAGCCAACAATAAGAAAAGGAAGAAGAGGATCTTTTTCCTAGATCAGGAGGAAGGGAAAATTGAGGGGGTGGAAGCGTTAAAAACGTATATTACGAGTTTTTATAAGAACCTGTTTGGACCCCTGGAGGTTAATTCCTTTTTGCTTGATGAGAATTTATTTGCGGATTTGGCACAAGTCTCACAAGCGGAAAATGATTTTCTGACTGCCCCTTTCTCGGAAGAAGAAGTAAAAGAAGCCATTTTTGCAATGGAGCATAATAAAGCTCCTGGGCCAGATGGTTTCCCGGCTGAGTTTTACCAAAAATTTTGGGAGGTCATTAAGATGACTTGATGACCCTTTTTAACGAGTTCCATACTGGCAGCCTCCCAATCTTTGGACTAAACTTTGGGGTGATTACTATAGTTCTGAAAGTTAGAGAAGCAAATCAAATCCAACAATATCGACCCATTTGTCTTTTAAATGTCAGTTTTAAATTATTCAACAATATCAACCCATTTGTCTTTTAAATGTCAGTTTTAAATTATTCACTAAGGTGGCGACTAATCGGATTAATTCGGTGGCTGACCATTTAGTGAATCCAACCCAAATGACATTCATGCGTGGACGAAACATTTTAGATGGAGTCGTCACCATACATGAAACGGTTCATGAGCTACACAAGAGGATGTTGAGTGGGGTGATCTTCAAAATTGACATTCAAAAGGCATATGATAAGGTTAAATGGCCTTTTCTGTTGCAAACTTTGTGGATAAAAGGATTTTCGCCCAAGTGGATTTCTTGGATTGAGTCCTTTATCACCGAGGGTAGTGTGGTCATTAAAGTCAATGATGATGTCTGGTCTTTCTTTCAAACTAAAAAGGGCCTTCGACAAGGAGATCCCCTTTCTCCGATCCTTTTAATCTCATCGCGGATATGCTTGCCACCCAGCTAAATAGAGCCAAAACACTCAGGCAGATTGAGGGAGTCGTACCTCATTTGATTGATGGGGGTTTGTCTATTCTTCAATATGCCGACGACATGGTTCTTTTCATGAGTCATGATCTGCAGAAGGCTCAACACTTGAAGATGGTGCTTCTAGCTTTTGAGCAATTGCCAAGGCTAAAGATTAACTTCCATAAAAGTGAACTATATTGTTTTGGGGAAGCTCAGGAATACAGTGATCATTACAACCAACTCTTTGGCTGTCAGGTTGGCAATTTCCCATTCCGGTATCTTGGCATTCCGATTCATTATAGGAAGCTGAGAAATGCGGAATGGAAAGAGGTTGTCGAAAGATTTGAAAAGAAACTGAGTAGCTGAAAAGGTAAACTTCTATCGTTGTGGGACGACTTACTTTGGTTAACTCAGTCCTTAGTAGTCTGCCAATGTACATGATGTCCTTCCTTGCCATACCTAGCGGAGTACTTCAAAAACTTGATTACTTTCGATCTAGGTTTTATTTGCAAGGGGTTGGTCATGAGAAGAAATACCGACTTGCTAAATAGGACATTATTTGTCGTCCCAGAGAACAAGGGGGGCTAGGAATTCACGACTTTGAATTAAAGAACAAAGCCTTGCTCAGTAAATGGTTGTATAAACTTCTCACCTCGCACGGTATGTGGCAACAACTGTTACGCCATAAATATTTGGGATCACAACCTCGATCTCAATCCTATTGGAAAGCGGGGGACTTCCATTTTTGGGCTAGTCTAATGAAGGTCAAATAGGATTTTTTTAGGTTTAGATCCTTCAAGATTAAAGACGGTTCTCAAGTTAGATTCTAGGAAGACAAATGGTTGGGTAATGCCTCGTTAACAGAACAGTATCCGTGTCTCTATAACGTAGTTAGGCATAAACAGTCGACCATAGCTCAAATCTTCCAAACCAATACTCCGTGCTTTTCTTGGCGAAGGGATTTAATTGGGTCAAAACTAGCGGCTTGGCATCACTAATCGTCTCGATTAGCGGACTTGGTTCTACTACAGGAGCAAGATGAGTTTCACTGGAATCTCATCTCGAAAGGGGTAATCTCGGTCAAATCTCATTATCTAGCTCTAACACATACAAGGGTTCCAAATATCATAAATGGATTTGGAAGTTGAAAGTTCCTTTAAAAGTTAAAATCTTTCTATGGTTTTTATGTCGGGGCGTGATTCTAACTAAAGACAACCTGGCTAAGAGGAAATGGAAGGGAAGCAAGAAGTGTTGTTTTTGTCCTCACGATAAAATCATTCAACATTTATTCTTTCAATGTTGTGTAGCTCGTTTGGTTTGGTCTGTCGTCCAGTTGACCTTTAATCTAAAACCTCCTCGTAATGTTTCCCATATGTTTGAAAGTTGGCTATCATATGTTCCCGTGGACATGAGGAACCTGCTTTTGATGGGTGTAATTGCTCTCTGTTGGTCTATTTGGCTAAGCAGGAATGGCACAATTTTTGACAACAAGATGGTGTATTCTCCTTTGCAGGTTATCTTTCTAGCTACCCGATGGCTCCGTACTTGGACCATCCTCTACCAACCTGGACAACGGAATATTATTTTGGAGGTATCTCGTCAGTTGGACCGGGTGGTGCGGGAGTTTTTTACCCAGGAGCATGGGTGGCAGTTTAGTCTACAGATTGCTAGCCACTAGATTTATGTCTTTGGCCTTCTTTTGTGTTAGGGATCTAAGGTGAGTGTGTATTTCTTTCTTCTATTTCTTTTTGGCTTGATGTAATTAAGTGAGTCTAATAAAAGCTTCCATTATCTAAAAAATAAAAAAATATAGCATCCTTGTTTCTCTCTCATCTATCCTCTCTTCCACGTCTTATTTGCCTATATGGGAGTTGTTGATGAGAAAATTCTCTCACGTGCTGGCCTAGGAGATCTGTTTAGCTCCAGTGCAAGTCCGTCCTTGGCTACTTGTGGTGATCTAGGCGTGCCAATTGGTTTCATCTGCTAATCAATAAGAAATAATAAACAGATACATGCGTTAAGGTTAAAGTTAGATCCTACCGGATCAGCTCAGGAAACCAACTTGCATATAATTGCCTTCTCGAAGCATATTTAAACTAAGTAACTGGGATAGATCGGTTGTGCCGAGACAGTATGAATCACTTAACCTAAATATACATCAAGATAATAAATATATGCGTTTATGACCTAGCCGATGTTGTAGGTCTAACGTGAATCGGCTAATACTCCGATACATCTTATAAGAAGATATCAATCTAACCTAAATGCGTTAAATCTAGATCAAACGGTTGTCGGCTGATGCCAACGGACTGATACTGGCTTAAAGCATTTAACCAGATTGAGATCTTAACATAAGAGGCAGCTTTAATAAATCTAATAGTAAATAACGCTAAAAGATTATTAAAACAGATAAGGCTGGCTGAAACCCCAGCACTTTCTCTACAAGCAGGCATCCAATTGAATAGTTCTAAATACTTCTAAAGGCGACTTAACAGATCATAGATGATGCAGCATTAAGTACAAAAAGATAACATTAGATCTATATAAACTGATGCAAACCCTTCAAGACGGTGGATACAACATATAACCTAGTCCAACATCTAGATCTAGCTCTGTCGGCTGCTGTCTCCCGAGAGAACGAGCCGAGGCGAGATAGATCTAGACATTGTTCTAGATTATATGCCGTATATGATAACTTGCGTAGTTCATAGCATTAAACCTAGAGTGTCATGACGATGTAAGCACTAGATTCGACGAAATAAACCACTAATGATGAGAATTTACCTTATTCGAGGTTTGAATCGATGCAGCCCGAAGCCGGATCAAGAACTAGTCTAAAAGAAAATAGGAGGCAATGCGCTGAAATTGTATTGATGTGTGATTGATATTTTACAAGAGGTCTCGGGTCCTATTTATACCCAAGAATAACACTATCCGTGTAAGACACGGTTTCTATCTAATCTACTATTCAAAATACGACAATATCTCGGGATACAGTCCCATGCCATATTACAAAAGGAAATATCTAAACAAAACCCTATTTTCCATAGATGGCAATATTTTAATGAACATTTGGGAACCGAATCATCCTTCTATCTTCAAGCTTCTTTATCGGAAATGGTTCCATCTCCTTCCCTAAATCGGAATCGGCTATCGACTATCCATGTCCGATTCGGCCTCAGCCGACTGGTCTTCCAGCCGATTTGATCGTGGCCGATGCAACCTCTGTTTTCTTCGCAGATCATTTTCAATCCGATTCCGCTATAATCTCGGCTCGGACATAGGGATTTGGTTACCAAATTTGGTCGTTAACACATGCCCCCCAAGTCCGTGATAAGATAATATCGTGGATTTGCCGATTTTTTTCAAATTTCCGTGCACTTCTCGCCCAACTCTGTCTCGGCTGTCAAAAAATATCTTTAAATAGTACCTGCCTTGCGCCGAAACAAGCCACGCTGTTACTTTCATCTCTCAAGCCCTAGCCAAAAAAACTCTTCGTCTCCTCGGCGACCTCGTCGGACCCGAAGCGCGACATCAATGACAACCCTTTCCGCGGCGCCAATCCCGCTCTTCTATGGCGTCCTCAAGCACTCACTCCGAAGCGGCCCAAACGGAATACCCAGAGGTAAGTCTCATCGGCTATCGCCCTTTACTCCCTACAATTTGGCCTTCATCTTTTGTAATGTTGTTTTTTTCATCCTTTAAATCACAGCATCTCGCCCACCAAATTGCCATTCCAGACCTTGCTAGTCCCAATCAATTCTTGTTAGGGCCGATCGGCAACGTAGACCCTAGCGAGCTCATTAATGCTGAAACGAACCGAATCCCCTTTAGATTTTCTACTCCTGACCTAGCCCACTGGTCCAGTGCCTTCAAGTATTGGCCCTTAAAAGATAAAACTTGGCCAGCTTGGTACTCGCGGATCTCAGCTAGGCAACAAACCCACTGGACTGAGATAGGAATAAGCCAATGCCTAGCCCTGACGATAGCCGATATCTCAAAGGACGAACCCCTCCTATCGGCTGCCACCTACTTCTGGTTGGACACGCTAAATGTGTTCCTTTTCAGGAAAGGGCCGATAACACCAACCCTTATGGATATAGTGATGATCACAGGATTGGATATAACATCCACAGTTGACCTAGTCGGCCTCAACATCAAGTGTTCTCACAACTTTAAGACCAAAAGCATAAGGGGCTGGAGCGGCTTCATATCCATGAAAATGAAAGACAACCCAATTTCTGAGAGAGAACACACTGCTTTCCTGTTAATGTGGCTAGAAAAATATGTCTTCTGTGGATCGAGCTGTGGGCTGACTAGCAACTGGCAGCACATAGCCGAAGCCTTAGTGAGCAAACAAAAAGTTCCTTTGGGAAAATACTTGCTCGGCTATCTATACCAGATGCTAAGTAATGCATCGGCTCGGCTAGCTTCTCAACAAGCCATCAACACAGGAGGGCCCTGGTGGCTGCTGCAGCTGTGGCTAAACCTTCACCTCCACCGGGTTGCAGAAAGGCCATCCCCATTAGAGGTCGATTTCCCTTTAATCGAGCCAAGATTTGAAGATGATGAACAAGTGACCACCCGCCGATGCCTGTCATACGGGGAAGCAGCAGCAACCTATCCCGGATCTAAACTAACAGCCGAACACTTCAAAAACTAGTTCGGCAACCTATACAACGGCTTCCCAAGCAGCTCAAGGATATGGTTCACTTACACAGATTTCGAAAGATTCGAACTCCCAGATGATCTTCGGCTGGATGAGCTCAACTCTGAAGGATATGACAAACCAAGGGAAATCTATACATCGGCTATCACACCTTGCATCCTGCCTGTCGGCATCCACCAAGGGCGCAACATTCAAAAATCTTATGAGTTCTATCATCCGATGGTGGCCACAAGACAACTTAGCATGGGTCAGCTGCCGATTGGCCTCTACTACGTAGACAAGATCCAATCCAAAGGCAAGATCACGGGAGATATCATGATGAATCGGCTGCTCAACATTCCTGGCCCCCCTAGGCAGCATCGATAATATTGATTTGGCGGTGAGAAGGACAACAATCTTCAGCCGATGGTGGAACGAATGGAAACGGCACTTGTTCCATCAATCGGCCTCAATGTACCTGACCATCATCGACCCGGAGATGACTCCATCGGTAAGTATCTTCTTTGTCTTAGCTTTCTTCGGCTACTTCTTATATTATTGACTGATCATGCCTCATTCCTTTGCAGACGACCGATACCTCCCCTCCGCACACAAGCAACACGGGAGTGGCCATCCACTATGCCCCTGGCATGCTATTCGGCAGTGCGTGCTGCCCCGTCCATCATCGGCTGCCATGCGCCGAAGGTGGGCACTTTGCTGCACGGCCGGACCGTGCGCCACCGCGTCGGCTAAAAGGGCGGCACCATCGGTTGCTGCTACCCTGGCTGCAGAAAAAAGAAAACGAGCTTCAAAGAAGCCGAGGACAACCCCAGCCGACGACTTGCCCCCAATCGACCTGGACGTGGACGCGGCCCTTGAAGAAGAAGTTAGGGACGAGGAAATGGAGCAAGCCGTCAACTCGTACGGACGAAGTTAGGGACGAAGAACAAGCTCTTCGGACAAGTACGCTCAGACTCCATCGGCCAAGCAGACCATCGAGTGAACTCCAAGCCCTCCGAAACGTGTCCCTCGTCCTCAGCCGGTAAGCATTTTTCATCGCTTAATCCTGACATCTTTTTTATATGATTGTAACTTATCGGCTTTCTGTGTCCGTAGGCAAAGAAATTAGCCGCCAAGAAGAAAACAGCTCCCCCTCCTTCGGTAAACTCTATCTTCATTCCCTTCTTACTAGCACAGCCGAATTTCTAACTTGCATCTTTTCCAGCCTCCCCGTGCTCCAACACCCATCCCCCATGTATCAAGGGAGCCGACGCTGATGGCCACACGTGATGGTGACGCTGAGGATGTGGCTACCTTAGTTCCAGCTATCCGAGTAAATCATGTCAGCTTCATACATTGGCTTATTAATTTTGTTGGCTCTCTTAACCAACATCTAACTTGCAGTCTGTAGCCAATCTTCTGGATTTCGATCTGTCGGAATTCCTTGATCCTAACGAGGGCGCCGACAAGGCCATGGTGGTGTCAGACGAGGAGCTAAGGGCCACTCTGTCAGATATAGCCAAACGGCTAGAATGCTCCCTCGATTTCCTGGTCACCGACTACGGTTCCATCCGTAGTCGGTTTGAAGACATCCAAGATCGGCTGCCGGACCAGTTGGCTGACACCATTGCACCGGCCACATTTATGGAGGCGATCGGCACAAACTTGAACGAGCTAAGCAGAGGATAGCCGATCGCCGCGAAAACCAAGCATTGGAGGCCACCATCAAGGCTATCCAGCAAGAGATTACTGTCGAGAAGGCTAAGTTCGATGCTTTGAAGACCGAGCCGATTGCAGAACTTGATCGGCTTTGCAAGCGTCGGGAAGAGCTGATAGCCGAACTCGCCAATATTGACGCCGACATCGTGGCCAAGGAACAACACGTGGCCGGCCTGCCGAAGGAGATCGAGGACAAGCGAGCTAAGATCAAGGCGGCCGTGTCAAATCTGTCCGATATGGCCAAGGCGATGAATCCGATCCTGGGGAATGAAGCAGCCGATGCAAAGGCCATTGAAGAAATAGACGGGATCCGTCGTAGGGCAATATAAGCCATCAAGGACTTCCTCTCGCGTTGAACTCACTTGTAATAGCTGGCTAGATATTCTTGTACTTAACTTTTTTGCGCGTTTTGTGATCGGCTGAGACATCTTCTGTAATCGGCTAATCACAACTCAATCCCTGTTTAATGTATGCTTGCCGATTATCTCAAACTCACTTGACGCTGATTACTTCAAAAATGTTTGAAAATCATGAAAAATTTTCGCCATGCCTGCTTGACATCCCTGCTTGACATCGTGTTGTTGTCGTATATGCCCCCTAATTTTGTTGATGGTGTTCCCAGCGTTAACAAAATTATCGAATCAAATATCGTGTTGTCTCGGCTAGGCTAAGCCGATGTATGAAAATTAGGGGAAAAACTTGGCGTGAAAACACCCTAAAGGCGATGCGTACGTTACAACGCATTGGCTAACATGAATCGGCACGACCATAGCCGAATCACGAGTTGATCCATACACTGGGGTAGTATTTCTTTAAATATTTGTCGTTCAGAGCCCTCCCAAACACTTCTCCATCTAAACCTTCTAGCATAAAAGCTCCTTTAGAGACGCATTTGTGGATCTTGAATGGCCCTTCCCAGTTTGGGGACCATTTGCCGAACTTATTGTCTCTTGATCCGATTGGCAATATCAATTTCCAAACGAGTTCGCCCTCTTCGAACGACTTAGGGACAACCTTCTTGTTATAATGGCGGGCAACTCGTTCCTTATCCTTTGTCACTTTTTCCAAGGCCCTCATTCGTGACAACACCAAATCTTCTAATTCATCTACCATGAGGTTGTAGTAATCATCGGCTGTAAGTTAATCTTGTAACTGAATTCTTCTAGAGCCGATGATGTTTTCCCATGGTAAAACTGCTTCGTGCCCATAGACTAGTTTGTACGGAGGAACTTGGATGGATCCGTGGCAAGCCATCCGATAGGCCCAAAGTGATTCGGCTAATAGGCTATGCCATTGCTTAGGATATTCAGAAATCTTCCTCTTTACCAGCTTAATCAAGCTCTTGTTTGAAGCCTCTCCTTGCCCGTTTGCCTGAGCATAATACGGCGAAGAATTGAGTAGCTTGATTCCCATGCCGTCGGCAAACTAAACAAACTCATCCAATATGAAGATAGATCCCTGATCTGTTGTTATTGTTTGAGCGACGCCAAATCGGTAGACGATGTGCTCTTTAACAAACTCGATTGCGTCCCTTGAATCGACCTTCTTTAGAGGAATTGCTTTCACCCACTTTGTGAAATAATCTGTGGCCACCAGTATGAATTTATGTCCCTTACTCGAGGGTGGATTGATTTGGCCGATCATATCTATTCCCCAACCTTTGAACGGCCAAGGCTTTATTATTGGGTTCATAGTTGATGCTGGCGCCCTTTGTATAGCTCTGAATTTCTGACAATCCTGGCAGCCCTTGTAGTACTTGAAACAATCCTCCAGGATCATTGGCCAAATATACCCTGCTCTCCGCGTAGCCACTTCATCTTATGAGCCGATTGATGCGTGCCACAAATCCCTTCATGCACTTATCTGATAGCCACCTTGGCTTGATCGGCACTGAGACACTTGAGTAGCACGCCATCAATCGTCCGATAGTATAAATCTCCATCGAGCAGGACATATCTTAAAGCCTTGTAGCACAATTTCCTTGAAGCCGACTGGGAAGGGTTCTCTAAATAATTGTAGACTTCAAACCTCCAGTCGTCGGCTGTTATGGTGGCAATCTCTATCTCAATATCTCTTGTCATCGGCTTGTAGCCCGATGCCCCTTGAGCCAAATCATTAGCCTCTGCATTCTGCTCCCTGGGGATATGCTTCAATGTAACTAGCCGAAAGCTGTCCATCAATTCTCGGCATCATTGATAGTAGACCATCAGCGCATCATTTTTGCACTCATATTCTCCTGACAACTGGCTGATGACCAACAGTGAATCCCCCATGATTTCGATGGCGTCAGCTTCAACTTCCTTGAGAAGATGCAATCCTTTGAGCACTGCTTCGTATACAGCTTGGTTGTTTGTAGCGTGGGGGTTGATTGAGAATGCAAATTCAAAACTTGCCCCCCTTGGGGATATGATTACCAAGCCGATACCACATCCACTCGTGCAAACCGAGCCATCAAACGTCAAGGTCCAAGGCATAATCTCCACTGAGCTGATTAAATCATTTCTATGTTCGACTATAAAATCGGCTATGGCTTGTCTTTTAACTGCCCTGGGTGCCTGGTATCTCAAATCAAACTCTGTTAAGGCAAAAATCTATTTTCCAACTCGTCCTTTTAACACTGGAGCCGATAGCATATATTTAACTACATCGGCTTTGCATATTATTGTGCACTCATTGGATAACAGATAATGTCTTAACTTGGTACATGAAAAATATAGGCAAAGGCACAATTTCTCCACTGGTGAATACCTTGTTTCTGCATCCAATAGCCATCAGCTAAGATAAAAGATGGCCTTCTCCTTCCCTTCGACCTCTTGGATCAAGACTGAGCCGATTGACTTATCATCGGCTGACAGACATAATTTGAACGATATCCCTTTTTGTGGAGAAATCAGAATCGGAGGCGAGCTTAAATAATTCTTGATATTGCCCAATGCTTTCTGTTGCTCTGCCCCCCAAGTGAATGCTTGATCGGCCTTAAGCCGAAGCAAAGGTGTGAACGGCTCCATCTTTTCTGAAAGATTGGCTATGAATCACCTAATGAAGTTGATTTTGCCGATCAGAGATTGCAGTTGCTTCTTGTCCTTCGGAGGTTGTATTGTCTTGATAGCATCGATGCTCCTTGATGTAACTTCGATCCCCCTCTCATGAACAAGAAACCCTAAAAATTGCCTGGCCGACACATCGAATGCGCACTTTAGTGGATTCATCTTGAGGCCATACTTCCTTGTTCGCTCCAAAACCTGTCTAAGATCGGCTATGTGATTTTCTGCTTTCCTGGACTTGACAACGACATCATCAATATAAATCTCTACCAGTGAGCCGATCATGTCATGGAAAATGTAATTCATGGTCCTTTGATAAGTTGCTCCAGCGTTTTCAACCCAAACGTCATGACAACCCATTCATACAAGCCGATTGCTCCTGGGCATATGAAAGCAGTCTTGTGAATGTCATCTTCGGCCATAAAAATTTGATTGTAACCTACATTACCATCCATGAAACTTATTATCTTGTGGCCGAAAGCAACATCCACTAGTAAATCGGCTATGGGCATTGTGTACTCATCCTTAGGGGTAGCCTTGTTTAAGTCCCTGAAATCGATACACACCCTAAGTTTACCTTTCTTTTTTATCACTAGAACAATGTTCGAGACCCACTCGGCATATCGGCAGGGCCGAATGAATCCAACGTCATATAGCCGAGTGATTTCGCCTTTGATTGCATCATACATATCGGCCTTAAATCTTCTAGGAGACTGTTTGAATGGCCGATAACCCGGCTTGATAGGCAGCCGATGCACAACAATAGATGGGCTAAGACCAGGCATCTCAAAGTACTCCCAAGCAAAACAATCTTTATATTCCTTTAATAAATCAATAAGCTGGGATCTACAAAGAGAAGACAAATTTTTACTAATATATGTTGGCCTAGGCCTATCTCCAAAGCCGATATCTATTTCTTCTAGCTTGTCGCCCGACATAAATCCTTGCCCAAGCTTGCCATCGTCGTCGTCCGCGGTGTCCTTGCCATAGATGCTCGAGCCCTCCACGACGCCCTCAAAGTAATAATTGGGGCTCTTTGTCTCCAATAGGTTGTATGGCAGAATCGGACACCTTTAGAAAATCGGCTTGCCAGACTTTGCCGGACAGACAATCAATACCGTCGATTTCCCAAAGTGGCAAACCGGTGTTAGCAACGCTCACGACTGTCACTGGCTCAATTTCAATCTTGTCGCCTTGCCATTGGATTAGACTTTGATGCATTGTGGAAGGGACACAGCTTGCATGAATCTAGTCCCTCCCAATTAGCAGGCTGTAAGATCCCTTCCCGTCGATAACAAAGAATGTTGTGGGCAAGGTTTTGCTGCCGACGGTTATCTTGATGTTAAGTACACCCTTGGCCTCCGATCGATTGCCGCCGAAGTCTTTAAGCACCATGTTTGGCTTGATTAGATCTTCGGCTCCATTGCCCAACTTACAAAAAGTGGCAATAGGGCATGAGATTGACTGCAGCCCCCGTCGACTAGCATTTTGGACATCGGCTTTCCATTTACGAATCCCTTCACGTAGAGTGGTTTAAGGTGTCGATTCTCGTCCGTCTAGTTTCTCGAAGATAGCTTGATCTGGGGATAGGGCCAGCTTTGCCAAGGTGTCTTCGACATTATCTGCATCAGCCTCAGGAGCACCGAATTCGGCTAGCAATATGAAAACCATATTGACCGATGCAGAAACCTTTCCTTTTCCTTTAGCTGCCCTTCTAGCTTGGTCGGCTGCGCTTTCGTCGGCTAGGTCTACCTCGGTTGAGGCACTTTTCTTCTTAGGCCTCCACTTTCCGCCCGCCGACGGCGCCGATGCTCGATCAATTGCCGGACCTCTTCCTCCCGTCCTTCGCTCTTCACCTTTGAATTCTTCTTTTTGCGTCTTGGTGAACAGGTCGAAGGGCCCCATTGTGGGTTAGCCGATCGCTCATCATCGCCGCTTCTTCGTCGCATTCTTCATTATTTTCTTCTTCATCTTCGAAGAAGTTCTGGTGAATCGGCCCGAGCTGATCGTGCACCGACTGTCGCCGTTGGTTTAGCTACACGGCCCTGGGGACGAATTGAGCAGGGTTGTGCATTGGTGGGTCCCTGTACTCATCCTCACGATATTCGCTGCAAGCCGGGCAGTTTTCTATCGTCGGCAGCCTCATCCCCGATTCCCAACAGAATCGGAAAACTCGCATCGCCGGTGCGGATCGCAGCGCGTGATGCCTAATGTAATGGAAGCCCGTAACCTTGGGCTCCCTCACATAAGGCCTGTTGCGCCAGGCTTCTTCTTCCTGCCAAAACCGCTATTGAAAGCGACGTCGGCTGTCCATGCGGATCGGACGTTGATCAGCCGATCGGCCAGTGGGACGCACCATGTTGATTGGCATGGCTTGGTCTCGAGTCGTCCTCTTCTCCGCCTTGACCCCTTCGAGAGTTTTGGCTAAGCTGTACGCTACTCTGTTCTGTTGATCAACTTGCTTGGGGCCGGCTTGAACCATGTTGACCGGGAAGGGGTTTCCATCTACTTTCATCGGCCGAGGTGAATCGACAAACTTGAGCTTCCCGGCCTCGACGCCGACTGGATTTGCTGCCTAAAAACTTTACAATTATTAGTGCTATGAGAGGTGGAATTATGCTACTTGCAGTACTTCTTCTTTTTAAGTTCTTCAGCCGATGGGATCGTGTGGTTGGGAGGAAGCTGAATCTGCTTCTCCTTCAGCAATAAATCAAAGATCCTATCGGCCTTGGTGATGTTGAAGTCGTACTTCTTTTCCTTAGCCATTTTCAGCAGCCATTAGCAGACGATGGCCTTTTTGTTTTTGGTCCATTCGGCTGCAGCAACTTCTGCGTCATCGCCACTTGTTTCTGAATCAGATTCAACGATGACGTGGGCAACCTTTTTGACGGCCTTCCTTGATTCTTGAAATCGCTGCTCGTGGGCCTTCACCTTCTGCGCCAAGTGGACTAGGCTGTCAAAATCTTGAGCCGAAAACCTTTCACGGATCGGCGGTAGCAGTCCATGGAAAGCTAAGTCGGCTAACTGGGAATCGGACAGCACCAGGCTGTAGCATCGGTTCCTCATCTCCCTAAACCTCTAGATGTAGTCCTGAACCGATTCTTCGTGCTTCTGCCTGATGCTTGTCAGGTCTGACAATTTTATCTCGTGATTGTTGGTGTAGAAATAGATGTGAAATTATTTCTCGAGATCGACCCAGCTCTGAATAAAGTTATAGGGCAATGAAGAAAACCAAGTGAAAGCCGATCCCGACAGCGAGAGTAGGAATAGACGAACTCTCAGGGCATCTGTAGCCGATGCCTCTCCACACTGGGCCAAGAATCGGCTGACGTGCTCGTATGTTGAAGTGTTGTCCTGCCCCGAGAATTTGAAGAAGTCTGAGACTTTGTACCGGTTGGGCAATGGTACCCTCTCAAAGTGCTCTGGATAGGGATACCGATACATATTCCCAGAACCTTTTGGCTTAAGGCCAAATTGATCGCGCATGACGTCGGCAATCAAATCGGCCCAAGTCTTGTTGTCTTGAACCTGTTCTATCGGCTCGTAGTGATCATACTGCATGGGTGCTTGCCGATACTGAGGCAGCGTTTGAGGCCTATAATACCGGTCTTGATGGCCACCCTGGTACTGATACTGAAGTGGGTTGCCAGCGGGAGGCGGCCGATTCATCGGGGGTGTCTGTGGTTCTGGAAAGAGTTGTCGGCCACCGGCATTGTATTGTGCTCCTTGAATGAGATTGGCAACCGGCTCTTGCTGCCGATTGAAATTGAACATGCCAGCTAGCTGCTCCTGGGGAGGATGTTGTTGCCGGTTCAGAATAATGGGCGATGGCCTTGAAGCCGATGAAGATGCATTCGGCTGATTGAGGATTCCTCCTGGTGGCCCTGGCTGTATCGGAGGTAGGATCGGTGGGTTCTGGGTCGCCAAAACCCTGTAATTGGGGAACTGGCCGTCTGTGAAGTAGGTTGGCCCCCGCTGTAGCTGATCGGCGATCTTGGAATCGACCACAGTGGCAATCATGTTATTCAGAGTGTTGACCAAGATGCCACTTTGATTGACGAGTGCGTGATGTACAGCCGAATCGATCCGGTCCTGCAAGGTGTGCAGCTCCGAATCATCTTGTTCTTGTTTTGGCTCCTCCATCTTGCGTTTTCCTTTTGTATCATCTGAGGAGGATTCCTTGAGGTCGTCAATGCTGAACTTATACTTTTGACGGATGGCTCCAGACCTGGTCTGTGCAAAAGATTGCAAATAATTGGTCTGCAGTTCCTCCACCATCTTCTTGTAATCGGCCAACTGCTCGGTTGACAGTTGCTCCATCTTGACAAGAATTGTGTTTTCTTCGCTGATTTCAGGGCTTTTGACGTTAACCATTGCGTCGGCTTTGTTGGAGTGCTTTAACCAAGTTGATGGTCCCACCGGGCGTGTCAAGAAGCGTGTTGTGAGAAAATTCTCTCACGTGCTGGCTCGAAAGATTTGCTTAGCTCCGCAGTCCGTCCTTGGCTACCCGTGATGATCTAGGCGTGCCAATTGCTGTGATCTGCTAACCAATAAGAAATAATAAATAGATACATGCGTTAAGGTTAAAGTTAGATCCTACCGAATCGACTCAGGAAACCAACTTGCATATAATTGCCTTCTCGAAGCATATTTAAACTAAGTGATTGGGATAGATCGGCTGTGCCGAGACAGTATGAATCACTTAACCTAAATATACATCAAGATAATAAATATATGCGTTTATGACCTAGACGATGCTGCAGGTCTAACGTGAATCGGCTAATACTCCGATACATCTTATAAGAAGATATCAATCTAACCTAAATAAGTTAAACCTAGATCAATCAGTTGTTGGCTGATGCCAACAGACTGATACTGGCTCAAAGCATTTAACCAGATTGAGATCTTAATATAAGAGGCAACTTTAATAAATCTAATAGTAAATAACGTTAAAAGATTATTAAAACAGGTAAGGCTGGCTGAAACCCCAGCACTGTCTCTACAAGCAGGCATCCAATCGAATAGTTCTAAATACTTCTAAAGGCGACTTAACAGATCATAGATGATGCAACATTAAGTACAAAAAGATAGCATTAGATCTATATAAATCGATGCAAACCCTTCAAGACGATAGATATAACATATAACCTAGTCCAACATCTAGATCTAGCTCTGTCGGCTGCTGTCTCCCGAGAGAATGAGCCGACGACGAGATAGATCTAGACATTGTTGTAGATTATATGCCATATATGATAACTTACGCAGTTTATAACATTAAACGTAGAGTGTCATGACGATGTAAGCACTAGATTCGACGAAATAAACCACTAATGACGGGAATTTAACTTAGTTGGGGTTCAAATCGATGCAGCCCGAAGCCAGATCAAGAACTCATCTAAAAGAAAATAAGTGGCAATGCGCTGAAGTTGTATTGATGTGTGATTGATATTTTACAAGAGGTCTCGGGTCCTATTTATACCCAAGAATAACACTATCCTTGTAAGACACGGTTTCTATCTAATCTACTATTCAAAATACAACAATATCTCGGGATACAGTCCCATGCCGTTTTACAAAAGAAAATATCTAAACAAAACCTTATTTTACAGATACAATCGCCGTTACAGGACTTTATCCATAGATGGTAATATTTTAACGAACATTTTGGAACCGAGTCTTCCTTCTATCTTCAAGCTTCTTTATCGGAAACGGTTTCATCTCCTTCTCTGAATCGGCTATCGGCTATCCATGTCCGATTCGACCTCAGCCGACTGGTCTTTCAGCCGATTTGATCGTAGCCGATGCAACCTCTGTTTTCTCCGCAGATCATTTTCAATCCAATTCCGCTATAATCTCGGCTCGAACTTAGGGATTTGGTTATCAAATTTGGTCGTTACCAAAAGCCTGCTATTTAATAGCTTTGTATGTGACTAGAGCGTTACTTACTATAAACTATTCTATATAATAGGTTAGCTATAATGTTAGTTTTTTTTCTTATCTTTTTATTTTACTATGAATTTAATGCATATTTTTTTAGCATGCGTAAAGATAGCTCTTGAATGAGAGTCAGCACTTTTTATTTTTTTATCTTTCTCAAGTATATAGTTTATTCGTAGCTTACTATTATCCGGGCTCTTATGGGCAACACATTCAACGTGCCATCTAATGAGCTGCCAGACACAGACAGCCATTAGCCATAGGGTCAAAAAGAAGAGGCCCCAAGTACAGCTTCCAGAAGCCGTTCATTGTAAATTCTTCGGCTGGATTCACTTCTAGAAAACCTGATCGTCTCCCCATATTGCCCACCTCGAGATCACCGCTTCCCACATCACTCCTCCCCCATTTTTTTCCTACTCTTCCTCCTCCGTGCCCACCACCTGTTCGAAGGATCGACGGGCCGATCACCGCCACCAACATGATCCAGCTGCTCTTCACGCTGCTCGCCGCGGAGGCGGCGCTGGTGCTCGTGCTGCTCTTCCTCACGCCGGCCCGCCGCCTCGCGCTGCTCGCCGTCGACCGCGCCAAGCGCGGGCGCGGGCCCGTCATGGTCAAGACGGTCGCTGCCACCATGCTCGTCGTGCTGGGCTCCAGCGGCTACAGCATCACCAAGATCCGGCGCCGGGTCGGGGATCTCGGCCAGCTAACGCCCACCGACCAGGTGCTCGCCAGCCGCCACCTCCTCGAGGCATCCCTCATGGGTATGTGTCACCTTCCCTTGTTCTTCTTCTCTGCGGCTAATTGGAACCCGTTGATTGGGGATCTCTGGTTAATTGGAAAATTGAGCGATAAATGTTTAGTAATAATAGTTATGTTATAAACTTATAATATTCTGGAGGTTTTTGTTTAGCAAAGACGTGAAAGAGTTGCATTGTGCTGGAGAGAAATTTGCTCGCAGAAGGTCTTGATAGGATAACCTAACCACAATTGCACATGGATGTTCTTCATCTAATTATTGTTCATCTAACAACGTTGACAACTCTTGCCAAAAGTTTCATCAAGAAAGTCACATTTTGAGACTGTTTACTGTCTTTTGACAGTTGTGCTCTTCCATATCCATATTTTTTGTTTGATGATTTGTACTTTTGCCAGAATACAGGTTGACTGTGCCCATTAAAAAACAGGAACATGTATTGCAATTGAATTGTCGATTTTTCATTTTTCGGCCCTATGGATGATATTAACGTGATTTAAACCCCCCAAAAAATTGTTAATCTCATGGAAACAAGATATAATTTATTAAAAAGGAATTATTGAGACGTGTCCTTGGTTTGGCAAAGCCACAGACACTCAATTGTTCCAGCTTATCTGTTCTGTTACTACTTGCTAGACAGGTGGAAACGGCCAGTACACATGTCAGATGGTATCCAATGAAACAATAACTTTTGATGTTGACACGTTGATACATCTTGGATTGGTCTTGACACCTTTGCGGAAATGAATGCTATAAGCTAAACAACTAGGAAAAAGTAACTTAATGTTTGGTTTCATTCCTGGTCGAAAGAAGAAAAAAACAACATGTTTTGACTGCAAAGCCCACTTTTGATGCTAACTTATGTTTTAAAATTTGCTATTCCTCTTTCACAATTTTTGCTGGTTTACATACCCAAGAGGTTTAATATTTCATTAACATTTTTAATAGAATTAAACCATAATATATGCCAAGTGTAGCATTTTCTCTATCTGTAATCATAATCCAATTCCATTGCATATTACATGAATTTTGTGTATTGCAGAGCGTTTCAAGTAAGAAAAGAATTATAAGTGTGACTATGGTACATATATATAATATTTCATTAACATTTTTAATAGAATTAAACCATAATATATGCTAAGTGTAGCATTTTCTCTATCTGTAATCATAGTCCAATTCCATTGCATATTACATGAATTTTGTGTATTGCAGAGTATTACGTTTCAAGTAAGAAAAGAATTATAAGTGTGACTATGGTACATATATATAATACATGTAGATTTTGCATTTCATGTATGCTTTTGCCATCATCCACTAGTCATCCTAGAATAGAAACTAGTCAGAGAAGATGTTCAAAACTTCTTTTAACCCTCCTTTTGTTTTCTTGGTGACTGAGTTTCATGTAGTGCATTATGTACATGTTTGTAGGTTGCAGGATTGCTTATCACTTAAGTTTTCTTGCTGAGAAGCTTCATATTACAAAAGCATGCACTTTCTTCTATCTTCACTATTCTTCAGAGATCGATGGTATCAAATGCTGGTCTTTCGAAAAGAAGATGCGTTGGGAATAATTTTAGTTGCTCCCTACCCCTTAGCTGACACATTTATCTAAAAGTCAAATCTCCAACTAAGAAACTTTGTGTTTTACTGTGCTCCCCTCTCAAATCCAATGCACCCATTTGTGCAATTGTGCCATAAAGAATACCGCATATCTAACCTATCATGCCATGCCTAGTCAACAACTAAGAGAGCCGCACTAATTCTAGGCCATTGCTACATTTTTTGTCCCCTCCTGAGTATCTGTGGCTTCACAGGAGCACAATTTCGAAGAAGACTTCACATTGTCCTCGATACATTACATTGAGAGGCTATTCGATATGCATTGGACATTTATTGTAGTCTGTTGCTCCTCTTATTTGGTTTATTAGTGAGACATGGAAGAACAAATTGAATGTTGTGTTTCCTATATGGTCTGAACACAGGTGATTTGGCTTTGTGTGGTGGTGGGACTGGATTCAAATTCCTGATATTGTTAGTTGGAAAGATAATATACATATTTGGGGTTGATTGGGCTGATTTCTGGTAAACTTTGTAAGTTCAAGGTCCCACAAAAAAAGATGAACGCCCAATGCCTTTTTTTTGGTTTAATTAAAGATTGGTACGGACTCAGGCAAGAATTAAGTGCCATAATATGGTTATTCTTATGCTAAAAAATATTGGTGGAGATTTAAACTTTTTGATTGATTGAATGTTGGCATTTTTTTCTGTTCTTTTGCAGGATACTCTCTGTTTCTTGGGTTAATTATTGACCGGCTACATCACTATATCAGGGAGTTACGGACCATGAAGAAAAACATGGAGGCTGTAACAAAGCAGAGCAGGACCTTAGAAGAAGCAAAACATGGAAGTGTAGAGGAGATTCAACAATATCAGAAAGAGATTTCCAGTTTGAATGAGCAAGTGCAAGAACTCAAGCGTTTGTCAGAAATGAAAAGTGAGGAACTAAAAACAGCTGAAGCGAATACCTTGGCTTTACAGAAGCAATCTGAAGGTTTGCTTACCGAGTATGAGCGTCTCATCGCAGAGAACGAGGAATTCAGGAACCAACTGCAGTCCATGGACCACCGCTTGTCGCATTCTGATAGCAAAAAGAATACATAACTACACCTCTGTGATGCTGGCACGTAATGTCGAATGTTGTTGATGTATGATGCTGTATTTAATATATAGGTAATATAACATACAGATGAAATATATCATAGTGTGTGTGGATAAGCAATGTTGCGACCATAGTTGTTTACGCAAAAACGAGATATTGCCTATAAGTACAGTGCTGACGTCATATTGTTTCTTCATGTATTGATACTTGCTTTGGAAATAATAGCACACCATTTGCCCTCATGGTTTCTCTACAGCCCTTTTTAGTCGGTTAAACCTTGTTCGCGTTAATATCGACTTTCTATAACTTTTAGATGGCAAGTTCTTTTCCGAAGCAGTATACTGACGCTTCTATCGCAGTAACACAGCAAACCTGGTTCTTGGAATTGCCAAATGACATACGAACAGCCTTATAAAATATTCTACATCCACTTTAATCCTGTGACTAGGTAAAAGCAAGCGGTAGATTGTCGAAACTCGGTTTCGGTAATGTAATTTCTGGGGTCGCAGTCAAGATCGCCAAGCACAATGGGTTAGATTGGAGAATGAGATTTAGACAGGTTCAGACCCTCTCGTGAGGTAATACCCTACTCCTGTTTCGGTGGATTCGATCCGCAAGTGTCTTTATTGATCTCAAGATCTAAGGCTGAAAGCTAAAGGCTCATAAAGCATACAATATCTGATCTCCTATCGAAATATCCCTCAAGGGACGCCCTTACCCCCTTATATAGTCTTGGGAGGCGGGCTTACAGATCGGGAACCCTATCTTACTCTAAGTCGGTTTCCTCAATCTTACTAAACCGTGACTATGGGCCGTTGCCTTATCTCAATCGGCAACGTAACACCCAAGCCATATTTGGTTTACAGATATGGCAGGCGCAATCTATCCCTACCTCCAATCGGATAAGCTTGCCATGTAGATACCCGATTGCTATAATCTCCACAGTAGCCCCGAGTCATTTTCATCGACGAGACAACTCACTTCAAACCAAAACGTTACGCAACCAAAAATCTTTTTGGCCGAGTGCTTCTGGCGCGGAGTGATTCCATCATTTCTGCCTGAATCTTCCCGAGTGGCTCCAAAGACTGTGAAGGGCTGGAAAATATCTAGGTGCATCTCCTGATGCACCTAATTAGGTGTAGCCCCCGACTATGTGGTTAGTCAAAAACAGACTAAGCATATAGTCAAGAACTATAAAAAATATTCTCATATAAATACTTAGCTCATGCTAAAGCAATCATAAAAATCTCATTACCCGGCAAGTTCATACTCATCCGAGTGAATTTGCCCGAGTCATCTCAGAACAAATAATTCAATCAGCCCTCATGGGTGGAAAGCACTCGATAAGCTCATGCTTATCCAAGTGGATCTGCCCGAGTTATTTCGGAACAAGTATTTCAATCGTCCCTCATGGGAAAACGAGTTTTTCAATCGTATGAAAAACACGACCAAGTTATTAAATAGCTCTTGCCATAATACTAGTCTCAATCATTAAAGATCTTCACCAAGGTGGAAAATAGCATTGCTATAATCTCTTAACCAAATGCTAAAAAACCAAAGCCCGTCATCAAGGCAACTATAAAAGCTTAGCTATTGTTCACCTCCCAAATTGCATTGTGCCAGCTTCTCATGAAGTCAGGCAAACCGCGGTATGAAAGGATTTCCAAAGGTACAGGGCATTCGGACACGTGCATATTACCAAGGCAAATCTGCTTAAGCTCATCCGCTTAAGTCCCCAAGGACACGCGTCGGGCCACACCTTAGCTGGGCCGCAGGTCTCTCATGGGCTCGGCCCAATCACGAGAAAACCTAGTGCAACCCTCAAATCTTTCTATAAAACCTCGAGGTCGTCCCCACCTCTTCGTCTTCCGAAAAATTCCTCTTTCACAGCGCTGTTCACCAGCTCCCTGCGAAAAACCTAAACTCGCGCGCACCCAAATCCATCCACCCAGGAGCACGCTCCTTGCCACAAACTAGCTTTCGCAACCAACTCCCAAGATCCCTTGCTCAAACCCCATCCTTTCTGACCAGATCCACTTCCCACCCAAACCACACTCATGGCGGATGAAAAGAGAATCCTCTTCGACCAATGGGCCACATCAGATGTGAGGGAATATACCCTCAAGGAGATGGTGAAGCACGGCGTGCTTCCCCCCAAGGAGATCATGGGCTAGCGCCCGGCAGCGGGTGAAGAATTCCCAACCCCAAACACCGATGAGCTTGTTGTGTTCACCTCTTTCTTTTATTGCGGGTTCAGCCTCCCCACTTCCGAGTTCTTCCGGGGGCTTTTGGATTACTATGGTCTCCAGCTCTATCATCTGAATCCCAACTCTATGCTTCACATCGCTCTTTTCATCCACGTATGCGAAGCTTTCCTTGGCATCCTCCCCCACTTTCATCTCTTCCGCCGCATGTTTTACCTCAAACCTCATCCGAATAAGGACCGCCCATGCGTTGTTGGTGGAGCGGGTTTCCAACTCCGCGGATCTCTCCGCAAGGAGTACTTCTCTCTCCCCTTGAAATCTTCCAACAAGGGATGGCACGCGGGCTGGTTCTACATTAGCAATCTCTAACCCAGCCTACCAGCCTTTGTCGGCCTTCCTCCGGTACCCAAGCAAACTTGGAGCACTGTTCTAGTGGCTCAAGATTGGGATGAGGCCAACAACCTGCTAGCGAAGATCTTGGCAATGAAGAAAAGAGGTCTTCGCGGCGAGCAGATCACTCGGCACTTCATCAGGTGCCGACTGGCTCCAATCAAAGAGCGGTTGAAGCCAGCCTTCGAGTACGAAGGCGGGAATGACCCCAATCGGGAAGATCAAGATCCACTCAGTTACGAGATCCTGAAGATCCGGATGTACAAGATCTTCTCGACCGGAATTGCAGTCGAGCGCGCCCTCATACTGCCAGTTCTTCCCTTCAGCATCCATCGGCCTCCTCCTCCAGTAAGCCGACTGACCTCTTTGCATTATCTTGCAACCTTGATGCCATGCGTCTTAGTATTGTAAAAAATTCTCTTGTAGGAAAATGCTTCTGTTATCTCAAAACCGTACAAGGTGCCTCACGATGACGTGCCGCTTCGTCCTGCCAAGAAACCGACTGTCGGGATAAAGATTCAAGGCGATCCAGTCGGGAAACGGGTGGCCCTGAGTGTCACGCCCAGAAATTCAGACCCAAATTTCCAAGGCTATATGTGTATTAAAATCCCGGTCCAGGACCAGCCAGGGTACACATACGACAATTGTTGATATTACTGTTCCACGTCTTAGAAACAATACAAAAAGATTACAAAAGAGCAGCGGAAAAAGAAAAAGGGTCTAAGCTTAAGCTTGATGCTGGCCACGCGGCTTCGACCATTCCACAGGCAGCTTCCAGAGTGCAGGTCAAAGCCTACTCCACTTCATCTTCGTCTTCAACCTCTGGCTCAGGTTCTGGTGAAGAAGCAAGGATGAGTACTTCCACGTACTCAACAAGTCACGCCGGAAGGGGAGAAGAATGAATGCAGGGGAGACAAAGGTCTGACTAAGGTTTGCTTTTGCGCAAACGGCAGGAGTTTTTCCAAACAATACGAATTTGAACAAAGCCAAAACAACAGTAAATTTAGTAAGTAAAGCATTTTTACTCCAACACCGTCCAACGTTATCCCCACGTTGCGACGGGCCCAAACCATCCACCTATACTAGTCGGTTCCAAAACTTAGGGTGTAAAAGTGTGAGACTAATCACGGAGAGCTCGGTTGATCGCCCCATCACCGCGGGCACGGCTATTCGAATAGATTTACTCTGATCAGAGGTGTACAACTGTACCCACAAGACACAGCCCCACAACACGGTTTTCCGTGCGCCGGAATACCACCGCGGTACCCTGAAAAGAGAACTGTGATAGGACCTTTCGTATAACCCCCCTCTAACCAAGCGAACCCCACCAAGGTTTCGCCCCCACTCCCGGACCCCGGGAGTGGGCAGCCCCGAGTGCCTCAGAATCCGCAGCCCCAAGAACCCTTATACCGGGTCGACGAAACTCCATCCCGCTCACCCTTGCCGATGGGTTCGTCAGCTAGGAGAGGCTACACTACGGGACCTACCTTACCCATTTCGGCTTGTGGTTTGCACGGTCATTCTCCCGAGGGGTCCCGTGAACCGGTCCTTAATCGCTATGGGCGCCGCTAGCCAAAACCATAGCGCCCACAGCCCACCATTTGTCATATTTTAGTTATTAGTCCGGTTCACCTGAATCTTTAATCATTAATCCTCCGAACATAAGCCCGGGAGATATATATTAAGTGAGAAAATGACCCATTTAGTGAGCTAGTAAAACTAAGCCGGCTAAGCATAACCTAGTCCCGAAATCTAGTCACATTATTTTCCCAAGTTTTATCAAAGGGTTTGGGGTGTCAAACCTAAGGCATACATAGGGTGTATTATTTCCCATGAAATGACAACATAAAATACATGCAATTTCATAGAGTAAAACAGGTGTTTTAGCAAAACTGGAGCAATATGATCAATGATATAGCATGACTTGCCTTGCTCTTCGGTTTGGGGGACTTCTGCGACGACTTCGAAGTAAACCGGGACGGAGGGACTACCGGGATCTACACGGCAAACAAGCACTTCAACAAAACAGGCTAAAAAGCTACTAAAACAGGAAACAAAACCATTTTTAATGGATTCTTGGCATTTTTATGAATTTAATGAAATTTGAATGGGCTAAAACGGAGGTCGGATTGAAAAGATATGATTTTTAGAAGATTATCTGTGTTTTTACTAAAACAGAAAAAAAATCCTTAATAATTTATTGTGCAATAAATCGTGGAATTGCGTCAGCGCTAGGGCTGACGTCAGCGATGGCGTCATCGGCCGCGGGAGCACCAGTCCATGGTGGACCGAGTCCACGGGCCGAGAGGGAGAGCGGCGCACCACGTGGCGCACACGGGGCGCCGACTCGGCGGCCACGCGGTGTGCCACGCGGGCCAGCGGGGCGGACAGCCTCGATGTGCCGAGGCAGATCACACGGCCGGGAAGGGGTTCGGGTGGCGCGATCGGCCGACAATAGTGCACGGCGGCCGAAGACCGACTGGCGCCACTCGGGCGGCGGTGCGGGCGGCGGAATACCGCGGCTCACGCGTGGGCGGAGCCGTGCGCACTCGGCCGAGAGGGGAAATAGAGACGAGTGCTCATCGCGGTGCGTCCGGAGTCGAAGGGGACGACGGCGCGGACAGTGAGGGAGGCGACGAAACCACTCGGGGAAGGGTGGCCGGAGCGGCGCTGGCACTGGTGACGAGGAGGGAGGAGTCGGAGCTCGGAGCGTCTAGGAGCAGCGGGAACACACGGCCGAACCTCGGCGACGAAGTCCAAAGCAGGGGCGCACGGTGCGGGAACGACGGAGAGAGAGAGAGGCTTGAGTGGAGGTGTGGGGAGCTTGGGGAGGGCAAGGGGGTGCTTATATAGGGGATGGGAAGGTCGGTGGCGACCGGATAAGGGCGGAATTTCTCACCGGCGCGGTTTGGGGGAAGTAATGGCCGGTGATTAAATCTGGCCATTAAGGGGTGCGGGAGCGGCGGCCGGGGCGATTGATGAAGGGTTACGTGGAGGCTACGCTAGCCGAAAACAAAAACTTTTACCGCGCAAACCAGAACACTTGCAAGTAAGGGCCGATAGATCGTTACCGATTGGAGTAGAGTGCGGCGGAATAGCCAATCGGGCAATCCGATCCGAACAGTGTAGCCGATTCCGGAGACGCCGATTCGAGTCGTCCGGCCGCGTTCTCACGCCTCGCTCCGATGCGCCCGACCGCAGCCGATTTCACCACGCCGATCGCTCCGATTGCGCCGATCCGAAGCCGATCAACGGCGCGCAACGTAGCGCGCCTCTACCGGTATCCACACGTCCGGGACGAACGCCGTACACCCGTGTGCTAGCACGCGATGCAAGGCTAGGGTTTGGCTCGAAAGTGGGGAGGGTTTCCGTAGAGATTGATCTCGACGACTTCGTTGCACGCGATGCAATTGACGTGTCGCAGCCTCTCCACCCCTCCCTCCTTTATATAGAGTTGGCCGATCGGGACTATTGGCCGATTAAGACTCTATTTTTGAATCGGATCTCATCCGTATCTCATAGAGTTGGCTGCCCATACGTCGTAAGCCCATAGGACTCTATCCGATCGGATCCCTATCCGATCGAGCCGTATCCGAGTCCAACTTGAATGCCTGTTCTTATCCCCTTAAGCGTGCGACCCGTAGGTTCGGTATACTCGGTTTCGGCTATAGTCTAACTTAGCCGACCGTCGGCTCGAGTCCAACTCAGCCGATCCGTCACGGCGCCTAGCAGCACATATTGACACCATAGTATACAAGAATATAATATCGGCTCGAACTCTGTAATGTGTACGCAAGATGTGTGTCATCCCTTCAATAGCTTAACCATTCACTCGAACCGTATTGGATTATCCGTCCGTTGATTGACTCCTCAATCAACTTAGCATGGCCATGCATTTCCATAATCCATTACCTCGAGGGCCGAGATATCTCTCCAAAGGAGGGGCAAATTCCATCTTGATAACTCACATCCCACTCCATGTTTCATAGCAAACCCGAAAACTACCTTTATAACTACCCGTTACGGAATAGCGTTTGGTAGTCCCAAAGTAGGCTACTACACATGTTGGAATCCATGGTGATCTCGGTCTAAGGACTTTGTACCAACACTACCCGAGACCAACTAATGGCACATTAATTCTGTAGTGTCTCATGGTGGGTCTATCCAACAATGTGTTCTCCAACACATATGTCCATGTTTATTGATTTGGTATCTCCATACCCATGATCTATGAGACATGATCATCAATCAATAAACATGCCGATCTTAGAATCATATTTGTTCCAACAATATGACATATGATCGTGGATCGTTTAGAAATAGATTCATACATATAGAGTCTCATAAATAAGTTACGTACTTATCGATCAATACAAGATGTCTATTTCATGGAACTGAATAACACTTTATTTATAAATACATAAACATTGACGTGATATCCAACATCTCCATGTTGCCTCTAGGGCATATCACTAACAATCTCACACTTGCACTAGAGTCAATCATGTAGGTATCTAATACCCATTGCTCTTGTGTGCGCCTCATGCTTCGCCGAGGAGAGGTTTTGTCGGCGGATCGGCTATGTTGAGATCCGTGTGCACTTTGCATATCTTGATATCACCTCTGTCCACTATCTCGCGGATGAGATGATATCGCCGAAGTATGTGTTTGGACTTGATGTGACCTTGGCTCCTTGGCTTGCGCAATGGCTCCACTATTATCACAATAGAGAGACATTGGACCGTCGTACTAGTCATCACACCAAGCTCGAAACGAATTTCTTGATCCAAAAGCCTCCTTTGCGCTTCCGAAGCAGCAATGTACTCGGCCTCCGTTGTAGAATCAGCAACGTATCCCGCTTGGAACTCTTCCACCGATCGCGCCTCCGTTCGAGCGAACACGAACCCATTGCGATCTATAATCATCCTTGTCTGTTTGGAAGCTAGCATCGGTGTAACCACTTACAACGAGCTCTTTTTCACCTCCATAGACTAGGAACATATCCTTAGTTCTTCTCAAGTACTTAAGGATATTCTTTACGGCAGTCCAGTGACCTTCACCTGGATCTGACTGGTATCTGCTCGTAGCACTCAAAGCGTACGAGACATCTGGGCGTGTACAAAGCATGGCATACATGATGGATCCAATTGCCGAAGCATATGGAACCATACCCATCTTATTCCGCTCATCATGTGTCCGAGGACACCGATTCTTGCTAAGATTAATGCCATGTGACATGGGCAAGAAACCTTTCTTGGAATCATGCATGTTGAACCTTTTCAACACCTTGTCAATGTATGTACTTTGGCTTAATCCAATTAGTCTCTTGGATCTATCTCTATAGATCCGAATGCTAATATGTATGCTGCCTCCCCTAAGTCTTTCATGGAAAAACTATTTTTCAATGAAGACTTGACGGATTCTAGCATAGGGATATCATTTCCAATCAGTAATATGTCATCCACATATAAGATTAGAAATACAATTGCGCTCCCACTGACCTTTTGTAAACACAGCCTCTTCTTCGTTTTTGATGAAACCAAACCCTTTGATTACTTCATCAAAACGAATATTCCAACTCCGAGATGCTTGCTTCAATCCATAAATGGATTTGTGTAGCTTGCATATCTTTCCGGTGATCTCGGATCGACAAAACCCCGAGGTTGTATCATGTATACATCCTCACTTAGGTTTCCATTTAGGAAAGCCGTTTTGACATCCATCTCGCCATATCTCATAATCGAAATATGCAGCAATCGCTAGGATAATCCGAATAGATTTAAGCATTGCGACGGGCGAGAAGGTTTCATCATAATCAACTCCTTGAATCTGTTTAAAACCTTTCGCCACCAATCGCGCCTTATAGATGTGAACATTTCCATCCATATCGGCCTTTTTCTTAAAAACCCATTTACACTCAATGGTTTTGAGACCATCAGTGGATCAACCAAGTTCCAAACTTGATTGTCGTACATGGATTCTATTTCGGATTTCATGGCTCCAAGCCACTTGTTGGAATCGGGTCCCACCATCGCTTTCTCATAGGTCTTAGGTTCATCGTTGTCCAACAACAATATATCACGTTGTTCCGCACTGTACTGCAGTGCACGACGTGATCTTTCGACCTCCGTGGGGCTGGTGTATCTACAACCGGTGGCGCAACACTTTGCTCCTCCCGTTGTGGTTCGTGGTCGCCGAAACATTTTCCGGTGTTTCTTGAACTTCTTCAAGATGCACCTTGCTCCCACTAACCCTTCTTGAAAGAAACTCTTTCTCCAAGAAGACACCGTGTCGGGCGACAAACACTTTGCCTTGTTCCCGATTATAAAAGTAATATCCCTTAGTTTCCTTAGGATATCCTACAAAGAAGCACTTGTCGATTTGGGTGTGAGCTTGTCGATTGTAAACGTTTTACATAAGCCTCACATCCCCAAATTTTGAGAAAAGACAAACTAGGGGGTTGCCCTGTCCATATCTCATATGGTGTCTTTTCAACCGACTTAGATGGAACTCTATTTAGTGTGAGCGCACTGTTTCAAGAGCATATCCCCGAAGGATAACGGAAGATCACTTTGGCTCATCATCGACCGCACCATGTCCAACAAGGTGCGATTTCTCTGTTCGGACACTGTTCCATTGTGGAGTTCTGGCGGAGTCAACGTGGAACAATTCCACAATCTTTCGATGATTACCAAACTCTTGGCTCAAGTATTCCCCTCCACGATCCGATCGTAGAAACTTGATTGTTTTCCCTAAATGATTCTAGTACTTCATTCGGAATTCTTTGAACTTTTCAAAGGATTCGGACTTATGCCTCATTAAGTAGATATAACCATATCTACTAAAGTCATCGGTAAAGGTAATGAAGTACGATAACCACCTCGGCCGTTGAGCTCATTGGTCCATATACATCGGTATGTATGAGTGCCAACAAGTCACTTGCTCTTTCACGTGCCCCGTGAAAGGTGCCTTTGTCATCTTACCAAGTAAACAAGACTCACATGTCTCAAATGATTCAAAATCAAAAGAGTGAAGCAATCCATCCTTATGGAGCTTCTCCATCCGTTTCTTATTTATAAGGCCTAAGCGACAATGCCGATAAACGTGGGGTTTATATCATTAGAGAGTTGCCTTTCGTATTAATGTTATAGATGGGAGACACTTCAAGATTCAAAATGTATAATCCATTCACCAATGGAGCATGAAAATAGAACATATCTCGAGATATATTGAACAACCATTGTCCATTGATCTAAAATCATATCCTTACGCTTGCAAACATGAAGTGGAAATAACGTTTTGACATAGTGTTGGAACACAATAACAATTATTCAATTCCAAAACTAATCCCGAAGGTAGATGAAGTGGTATCGTGCCGACAAGAAGCGTAGCAACGCTTGCTCCATTGCCGACGCGCGAGTTCACCTCGCCCCTTCTCAATCCTCTACTTCTTCTCATTCCCGCAACGATTTGCAAATATGAGCTACCGATCCGGTATCAAATACCCAAGAGTCGGTAGGTGAAGTAGCAAGATTAATGTCTATAACATTAATACCGGCGTAAGTCATACTTTGCTTCTTTTTGAGATCCTCCATGTACTTCTTGCAGTTCCTCTTCCAATGGCCTGTCTCCTTACAATAGAAGCAAACGGCATCCGATGCCGCCGACCCTTCTTGCCCTTCTTTGCATTGGAGGCACTCGCGATCTCATCGGGAGTTAACTTCCTCTTGGTGCAAAGTTTCTTGACAGTGGTTTGCGCTTTGCCTTTCGCATCATCATCACATGATGACCGTTTTTCTGGATACTTTCCTCACTGTCTTTAGCATCCCATGCAATTCAGCCAAGGTTCTATCCATATTGTTCATGTGATAGTTTAATATGAATGGCTCGAAGCTCGGAGGGAGCGACGGAGAATCACATCGTAGCCAACTCTTGGCTAAGGGAAAACCTAGTTTTTCCGGACTCTCGATATAGCCAATCATCTTTATCACATGCGGACGACGGGATTCCCTCAACAAGCTCGCACGCAAACAAGGACTTTGAGGTGTTAAACCTCTCGCCCGAGCTTGGTTCTCAAACATGCCACGCAGTCCCCCGAATAATAGTGTGAGCATCGCGCTCTCATATTGCTTCGAAGCTCGGGGACATTGTAGCTAGCATGAGACAACTTATGTCTAGGGCATCATTAGTGTGCTTCTCGTAAGCTCTCCGTGCGTTGCGGTGGCATTATTAGGCAAATCCTCCGGATAAGATACTTCAAGAACGTACTCCTTACGCTCTTGCTTGAGAACAATTCTCAAGTTGCGATACCAATCCATAAAGTTTGTTCCATTTAATTTTTCCTTTTCGAGAGTAGATCGCAAATTAAAGGTACGGGTGTAGTATTAGCCGCCATTTATTCTACAACAAAAAAGCAAAGTTTAGCACAATGTTTATGTTATGTCTATTGTTAAACAATTTAACATTAGACTCCCATTACGTATTTTCCACCTTCCCTCTAGGTTACGTATTGGGTCAAGATCCACATGTTAATTAATTTTCTAGTGAGCTTTGGCATCACCGCTAGAAAATTAGTAACATCGGTAAGCAACACCTTGCTAATCACATCTCTATGTGACTCTTGTTGTTGGTGTGGCATCTCCATGCCCCGGCGCCAACCTATGTCCCAAGGCCCAAAACTGTTTTGATAGCCTTGTTAAGTAAACCAAATGCTCCTGCATGTATATGTCCGACATATACCCCTCATGTTATGATAGAGAATGACACTCGCTTTTGGCGGACCCACCATTGACGAGCATAACGGTGACGGGTGCAACATTTGGAAGGGCATCATTACTACTTAATTTTGTGAGGGATGCTATCCTATCAAACAAACATATCACATATGAAAGCAAGAAGAATAGCATATAGTGAAATAGTATGGCCCCCTTCACATGGTGATCTCCATCTCCATGCCTGGTGTACAGGATCTCCATCTTCATCACCGTTCTTTCGAGTGCCGAATGCTTGATTTCTTCAAACTAAGCTACTACTATAGAAGCTCTAATTGAAGATTACATCGACTCGCAGTCGTGAAAGAATATTACAAGCATTGCACGTATGAAAGAATATTACGGGATTGCACATATGAAAGAATTATTACATGCATCACATGCATCTCATACATCTCATACATACAATAGGGCCATACCATCTCAAAGCATTCTCTGCAAAAACAAGTTAGGCGTAGAAACGTTTTCTACTTATCGCAGAGCTACGGCATCGAGACGACCTATAAGGGGGTACGCACACGGCGGTCCCGCTAGCCGGTTAGCGCCCGGAACACCACACGAAATTCATAGATCCAATCTATGAATTCGCTTACGGAAACCATGTCGGCATAATCATATTATGCCGTCCCGATACACTATCAAGGGAGATGGTTTGCGTAGGCGCGAGGCAGCTAACAAGATCGGACTACGAGATAGCTTCGGCATAATCACATTATACCGTTCCGATACACTATCAAGGAACGCTATCTCGAAGCCGACTCAAACCGAGTTATATGGAAATTGCTTCGACGTAATCACATTACGCCGTTCCGATACACTATCAAGGAACGCAATTACCATCAACTCTCCTCAACAAATCCCGTAAAACCGATTGATCTAATCAACCCGTGCGCAAAACTTGTTCGATCCAATCTAAAACCCGAACTAAGCAAGATTAGCTCGATACCACTGAAGGGTTACGCAGAGGCTACGCTAGCCGAAAACAAAAACTTTTACCGCGCAAACCAGAACACTTGCAAGTAAGGGCCGATAGATCGTTACCGATTGGAGTAGAGTGCGCGGAATAGCCAATCGGGCAATCCGATCCGAACATTGTAGCCGATTCCCGGAGATGCCGATTCGCCAATCGCCGATTCGAGTCGTCCGGCCGCGTTCTCACGCCCGCTCCGATGCGCCCGACCGCGGCCCGATTTCACCACAGCCGATCGCTCCGATTGCAGCCGATCCGAAGCCGATCAACGGCGCGCAACGTAGCAGCGCCTCTACCGGTATCCACACGTCCGGGGACGAACGCCGTACACCCGTGTGCTAGCACGCGATGCAAGGCTAGGGTTTGGCTCGAAAGTGGGGAGGGTTTCCGTAGAGATTGATCTCGACGACTTCGTTGCACGCGATGCAATTGACGTGTCGCAGCTCTCCACCCTCCCTCCTTTATATAGAGTTGGCCGACGGGACTAGTGGCCGATTAGGACTCTATTTTTGAATCGGATCTCATCCGTATCTCCTAGAGTTGGCTGCCCATACGTCGTAAGCCCATAGGACTCTATCCGATCGGATCCCTATCCGATCGAGCCGTATCCGAGTCCAACTCGAATGCCTGTTCTTATCCCCTTAAGCGTGCGACCCGTAGGTTCAGGTATACTCGGTTTCGGCTATAGTCTAACTTAGCCGACCGTCGGCTCGAGTCCAACTCAGCCGACTGTCCACGCGGCGCCTAGCAGCACATATTGACACCATAGTATACAAGAATATAATATCGGCTCGAACTGTAATGTGTACACAAATCCCTTTGCCTCACGATACCAGTTAAGCTATAGGCAAGATGTGTGCCATCCCTTCAATAGCTTAACCATTCACTCGAACCGTATTGGATTATCCGTCCGTTGATTGACTCCTCAATCAACTTAGCATGGCCATGCATTTCCATAATCCATTACCTCGAGGGGCCCAGAGATATCTCTCCAAAGGAGGGGCAAATTCCATCTTGATAACTCACATCCCACTCCATGTTTCATAGCAAACCCGAAAACTACCTTTATAACTACCCGATTACGGAATAGCGTTTGGTAGTCCCAAAGTAGGCTACTACACATGTTGGAATCCATGGTGATCTCAGTCTAAGGACTTTGTACCAACACTACCCGAGACCAACTAATGGCACATTAATTCTGTAGTGTCTCATGGTGGGTCTATCCAACAATGTGTTCTCCAACACATATGTCCATGTTTATTGATTTGGTATCTCCATACCCATGATCTATGAGACATGATCATCAATCAATAAACATGCCGATCTTAGAATCATATTTGTTCCAACAATATGACATATGATCGAGGATCGTTTAGAAATAGATTCATACATATAGAGTCTCATAAATAAGTCACGTACTTATCGATCAATACAAGATATCTATTTCATGGAACCGAATAACACTTTATTCATAAATACATAAAACATTGACGTGATATCCAACATCTCCATGTTGCCTCTAGGGCATATCACTAACAATTGAAGGCAGCGGGAGAGACGGGAAGTTAAGGCGGTGCCTTTAGGGTACGCGGGAGGGACGGGCGGCCGAGATCCGCGCGGGGCAGAGGCGGCGTCAATGGCGGCGGGGCTGCCAGAGGTAGGGGACGGGCTGACAGGTGGACCCCACCTGCCAGTGTCCCGGCAAGAAGGGGGATACGACTAGACTTAATTGCGGGCGCGAGGGTTTTGGCGGGCCGTAGCCTTCAGTCGGCCCGCGAGAGAGAGGAGGACGCGCGTCGGCTGGGGGAAAGCGGCCCGGTCGGCTGGGCCGATCGGCTGGGCGCGCGCGGGAGAGGATGGGCCGTCGACTCGTTCCGGCGGCCCACAGCCGAAAAAAGAGCGGGAAAGGACGGAGGAGAGAGAAATTGATTTTCCCAGGATTTATTAATTCCAAAATTGATTTTAATTGGTTAAAAATTATTTCTAGTGCTCTGAAAATTCCACTAAAAATCCTGTTAGCGTATTTTGACATGTAGAATTTAGGGAAAAATCCTACCATGCCATTTCCATTTATCGTTTGGATTTTAAAATTATTAATTCCCTCCGGTTAATTCCAACGATTTTCTTTTACGATTTTCTTTTGGATTTTTAAAAGGGAAAACACCTCGGGTGTTACAAACCTACCTCCCTTAAACGGAATCTCGACCCCGAGATTCGGAGGTACTGGCAAAGAGATCGGGATGAGCGGCCTTTAGCTCATCTTCCCTTTCCCAGGTTGCTTCTTCTTCGGAGTGATGTGTCCATTGCACTTGGCAGAACCTGTTGACCTTGTTCCGGGTCCTTCGTTCACTGGTTTCGAGTATCCATGCTGGTTTCTCCACATAGGTCAGATCTTCCTGGATTTCAATCTGGTCTCGACTAGCTTGTTCTTCAGGAACTCTCAGACACTTCTTGAGTTGGGAGACGTGGAAAACATCGTGGATTCCTGCCATGGTGGGTGGCAATTCGAGTTGGTATGCCACTTCACCTCGTCGCTCTTGAATCCGATATGGTCCCACATAGCATGGTGCCAACTTGCCTTTGGTTTGGAATCGGTGCACTCCCCGAAGTGGGGTGACACGAAGATATACATAGTCCCCAACTTTCAAAACTAGCTCTCTGCGGCGGTTGTCTGCATAACTCTTCTGACGTGACTGTGCGACTTTCAGCCTTTCTCTTATGATTCTGACTTTCTTTTCGGCATCACTTAACACTTCGGTCCTGAACAACTGACGTTCGCCGGTCTGATCCCAGAAAAGCGGGGTTCGACACTTTCGTCCATAAAGTGCTTCGAAAGGTGCCATTTGTAAACTAGCCTGATAACTATTGTTATAAGAGAACTCGTTGAGTGCGCGATAGTCGACGCACATCCTTTTGGTCTTATCCTTTTTCTCCACAAAAATGACTGGCGCACCCCAGGGCGATGTGCTCGGGCGGATATAACCTTTCTGTAGCTGTTCATCTACTTGCTTCTTGACCTCTGCCAACTCATTGGCTCCCATTCTATTGGGTCTCTTATGGATCGGAGCAGTGCGGGGACTAGGTCAATCCGAAACTCTATCTCTCTTTCGGTGGCATTGTGGTTAGGTCTTCCGGAAGACTTAGGGTACTCACAGACCACATGAATATCTTCTAACTTCGCCTGATCCTTTCCTTTCTCTTCGGGCTTCTCCTTAGCCGAGATCTGATTCAGACTTGCTACTACCCTCGGTGGTTTAGGGAGCGTAAATTACTTTCTTCCCTCGTCATTGGTTAAAGAGATCGTGCGGCTTGCGCAATCGATCGACCTTTATGACGGGTTAACCAGTCCATCCCAAGGATGACATCCAGCCTTTTGATTCTAGAAGGATAAGATTGGCTAGAAAGGGAATCCTGGATTTTTATTGCCACCGAAGGGCAAAAGTGGGCGGTGTTCAAACGGTTCCGGTGTTTGGACCCGCATGGGTATCTTAAGTTTTAACACCGACAACCCATGTTTCCCCACGAATGCTTTTGATATGAAAGAATGGGTTGCACCCGAATCAAACAGGACTGATGCATTAAAGGAGTTCACCGGGAACATACCTAGTATGACATCCGGTGTGTCCCGTGCCTCCTTTGCTGAAGCATGATTCACTCTTGCTTGGATGAACCTGGGTGCGCGTTTTGGTCTTGGACATTTGTCTGCGAAATGTCCAGGTTCTCCACAGTTGAAACAGTTACCCGGTTTGAATCCCGAGTCCTTCTTTGGTGGCATTGGCTTGGACTGCGGTGGCGGCTGCGCTGTTGGCGGACGTGGGGCCAGATTCCGCTGCGGCTGTACGGGACGGCTTCTACTGGGTTGGAAATTCCCGGGATGGTACGGGCGATGCTGACGAACGATCATAGTGGTAGGCCCCTTCTGACCACCCGGAGTGAAGCGCGGCCGCTGGGAATTCCCTTGCTGGGGATGTGGCCTAAACTGGGTAGCTTTCCGTTTTCTGAGCATTTTATTGCGTTGGTCTTCTTGACGGATGGCTTTGTCGACCAACTTTTCAAAGTCGGCATACTCACCGGAGATGAGTTTGTCCGTCAACTCATCGTCCAACCTGGCCAAGAACTTCTCTTGACGCTCGGAGTCTGTACGTACATCCTCTGGAGCATATCGCGCTAAGCGATTAAATTCATGCAGATATTCGGTGACGGTTCGAGTGCCTTGCTCCAAGGATCTGAACTCCCTCTTTTTCTGGGCTACTACCCCTCCGGGGATGTGAGTCTTCCGGAATTGGTGGCAAAACTCGCCCAAGTAGCTGGGTGCGTCCGCCCGACGGGTGACCAAGAAATTGTCCCACCAGCGAGGCGGGACCTTGGAGTTGGTGAGCGGCGAAAGACACCCTTTCTTGGTCGTGACCTTGGAGAAGGTCCAACTTCTTTTCTATGGCAATGATCCAGTCATTAGCCTCCATAGGGTTGGTGGTCTTTGGAGAAGGTTGGGGGTCGGACTCGAAGAAATTCGATAGTGTGTTTTGGGGGAGGGGTGGTGCGAAATGGTCGTCTTGATCTTTGGTTCTGTTGTTGAAACCGCTGCATCATTTGCAACTACATCTGCGATCTTTGTTGTTGCATTTGCTGCATCATTGCAGCCATCATCAGGTGCAGTTGGCGAACTTGTGCCAAAGTGATGTTTTCGGGGGAGGAGGTGGGTTGTTGGTATTAGCACGGGTGTTGTTCTCAGCTGACTCATTGCTGTTGCTACCATTCCTGGTGTTCACCATCTGAAGGAGCGAAACAAACAAGGCGGGGAGAAGGAGTAAAATAGATTGAACAGAGAAGTTGGGCTTTATTACTTGTTTTGATCTGTTCTTGACTTAAAACACTTATAACACACCCAACATCCTTAATTGGGCAACCCATATCCACACTTGATATAGGTTGACCACTACCCACGCACAACACACCTAACACACAGCAACTAGGCAAACAGAAAAACTAGAAGAACGGTAAACTAAGGGTGGCGACGTTCTAAGGGTCGGAACGGCTTCCACGGTCGGAGGAGTCGAAACCACTTCCAAGGAAGTTCCCGTCTTCCTTTTCCTTTGAGCGGCTTCGAGAGCTGGCTAACTCGCCTTTCCGTCTGGGACTCTTGGTGTTGCCGCTGCTACTGCCCTGGTTGCTACTGAACACCGAGATCCATCCTCCTCCTCCGCTTGGGGCAGGCACCAGAGCAAGAGCAGGATCTGGTACTGGGACTGGGGAAGGTGGTGGTGCAGGAGGTGGAACCCTGGGCGCCAGTTGCATCCGTACCGGAGCCTTGGTGTTCTTCCGTGGCGTGATCCTTATCCGAAGGATGTTGGGAGGTGGAAGCCCCTTCAGACTGGCGATCTCTCTCTTGAGTCGATCCACCTCATCCTTCACACTCTTGATCTTTAAGATCTTCTGGTCATTCAGGGCTTTTGCCGCCATGTGAAGCTCTGCATGCATCTTATCCAGCCCTTCAATCACCGTCCTCAGGTGGGAGAAGGTGGTGTCGTTCTCCCCTTCAGCAGACTGGAAGGTGTTGGTTGCTGATGAAGTTCCCCGCCGAGGATGGTACCGGTAGGCAGAGTGGCGGAGATGGTAATCATGCATCTCCCTCATCCGAGCCAGCATTAGATAAGCCGCCTCTTGGCAGGCATGCTCATCTGTTCCTCCTGACGCCGTGACCACCATGTTCGGGATATTGGTGCCTACGAACCCGTGCACCTCCAGGCGGACTTGGTGAGGCAACTCATAGCCAAACGGTGAGACGACCGTGTACTCAGGTGCATCCGAATAGCCCACTGCCATGGCCATTCTTGCCAGCTCCGCGACGAACCCTTTCAGACCCTGACCGTTGTGGGTGACTGGACGGCCTGCCATCTAGAGAAGACAAGGTAGGAGATCAATGCATGCTCAAACCCAAGTTAGACAAACGATAAAGGACTCAAGTAAAGTGAACGAGAAAAAGAGGGTTTTTGAGAAACATTTTTATGAGGCTAAGTAAAACTTCTAAGGACATCCCCTAACTGATGCTGAAAAATAGATGCTTAGTTATAAAAATTGGCGACCATTCCCTCCTATCTCGACTTAGGACATTGACCCCTTAGAAAATCCCAACTTGGCGGCTGAACAAGAGATCAAATGATTTTTCCAAATTTTAACTCTAGAATCCTGTCACTTAGATTTGACCAGGTTTTCAAAATGCTTTGAGAGAAACTTAAAATTTTTCCCAAATCCGAGGAAACAAGTCCCATTTTCTCGAAACCGTTTTCAAAAGACAGGGCTTATGCATATGAAAAGATTCGAGGGCTCCTAGGGTTTTTCCGTTTGGCTTTTCCTACGTCGGGAATTGGCTCGATACCAACTTGTCACGCCCAGAAATTCAGACCCGAATTTCCAAGGCTATATGTGTATTAAAATCCCTGTCTAGGACCAGCCAGGGTACAAATACGACAATTGTTGATATTACAGTTCCACGTCTTAGAAACAATACAAAAAGATTACAAAAGAGCAGCGGAAAAAGAAAAAGGGTCTAAGCTTAAGCTTGACGCTGGCCACGCGGCTTCGACCATTCCACAGGCAGCTTCCAGAGTGCAGGACAAAGTCTACTCCACTTCATCTTCGTCTTCAACCTCGGCTCGAGTTACGGTGAAGAAGCAAGGATGAGTACTTCCACGTACTCAACAAGTCACGCCGGAAGGGGAGAAGAATGAATGCAGGGGAGACAAAGGTCTGGCTAAGGTTTGCTTTTGCGCAAACGGCAGGAGTTTTTCCAAACAATACGAATTTGAACAAAGCCAAAACAACAGTAAATTTAGTAAGTAAAGCATTTTTACTCCAACACCGTCCAACGTTATCCCCACGTTGCGACGGGCCCAAACCATCCACCTATACTAGTCATGTTCCAAAACTTAGGGTGTAAAAGTGTGAGACTAATCACGGAGAGCTCGGTTGATCGCCCCATCACCGCGGGCACGGCTATTCGAATAGATTTACTCTGATCAGAGGTGTACAACTGTACCCACAAGACACAGCCCCACAACACGGTTTTCCGTGCGCCGGAATACCACCGCGGTACCCCGGAAAGAGAACTGTGGTAGGACCTTTCGTATAACCCCCGTCTAACCAAGCGAACCCCACCAAGGTTTCACCCCCACTCCCGGACCCTGGGAGTGGGCAGCCCCCCCGAGTGCCTCGGTGAATCCGGCCCAGCAACCCTTATACCGGGGTCGACTGAAACTCCATCCCGCTCACCCTTGCCGATGGGTTCGTCAGCTAGGAGAGGCTACACTACGGGACCTACCTTACCCATTTCGGCTTGTGGTTTGCACGGTCATTCTCCCGAGGGGTCCCGTGAACCGGTCCTTAATCGCTATGGGCGCCGCTAGCCAAAACCATAGCGCCCACAGCCCACCATTTGTCATATTTTAGTTATTAGTCCGGTTCACCTGAATCTTTAATCATTAATCCTCCGAACATAAGCCTGGGAGATATATATTAAGTGAGAAAATGACCCATTTAGTGAGCTAGTAAAACTAAGCCAGGCTAAGCATAACCTAGTCCTGAAATCTAGTCACATTATTTTCCCAAGTTTTATCAAAGGGTTTGGGGTGTCAAACCTAAGGCATAAACTAAGCATAGGGTGTATTATTTCCCATGAAATGACAACATAAAATACATGCAATTTCATAGAGTAAAACAGGTGTTTTAGCAAAACGGGAGCAATATGATCAATGATATAGCATGACTTGCCTTGCTCTTCGGTTTGGGGGACTTCTGCGACGACTTCGAAGTAAACCGGGATGGAGGGACTACGGGATCTACACGGCAAACAAGCACTTCAACAAAACAGGCTAAAAAGCTACTAAAACAGGAAACAAAACCATTTTTAATGGATTCTTGGCATTTTTATGAATTTAATGAAATTTGAATGGGCTAAAACGGAGGTCGGGTTGAAAAGATATGATTTTTAGAAGATTATCGTGTTTTTACTAAAAAGAAAAAATCCTTAATAATTTATTGTGCAATAAATCCGGAATTGCGTCGGCGCTAGGGCTGACATCAGCGATGGCGTAATCGGCCGCGGGAGCACCGGTCCATGGTGGACCGAGTCCACGGGTAGAGAGGAGAGTGGCGCACCACGTGGCGCACACGGGGCGCCGACTCGGCGGCCACGCGGTGTGCCACGCGGGCCAGCGGGGACGGACAGCCCCGATCTGCCGAGGCAGATCGGATGGCCGGGAAGGGGTTCGGGTGGCGCGATCGGCCGGCAATGGTGCACGGCGGTCGGAGACCGACTAGCGCCACTCGGGCGGCGATGCGGGCGGCGGAATACCGCGGCTCACGCGTGGCGGAGCCGTGCGCACTCGGGGGCGGCGCGCACTCGGCCGAGAGGGGAAATAGAGATGAGTGCTCACGCGGTGCGTCCGGAGTCGAAGGGGACGACGGCGCGGACGGTGAGGAGGCGACGGAACCACTCGGGGAAGGGTGGCGAGCGGCGCGGCCCGGTGACGAGGAGGAAGGAGTCGGCGGAGCTCGGAGCGTCTAGGAGCAGCGGGAACACACGGCCGAACCTCGGCGACGAAGTCCGAGCGAGGCGCACGGTGCGGGAACGACGGAGAGAGAGAGAGGCTTGAGTGGAGGTGTGGGGAGCTCGGGGAGGGCGAGGGGTGCTTATATAGGGGATGGGAAGGTCGGTGGCGACCAGGATAAGGCGGAATTTCTCGCCGGCGCGGTTTGGGGAAAGTAATGGCCGGTGATTAAATCCGGCCATTAAGGGGTGTCTTGGAGCGGCGGGCGGTGAAGGCGGCGGGAGACGGGGAAGTTAAGGCGGTGCCTTTAGGGTACGCGGGAGGGACGGGCGGCCGAGATCGCGCGGGCGCGATGCGGCTTCAATGGCGGCGGGGCGCCGGGAGGTAGGGGACGGGCGACGAGGTGGACCCACGCCGGTGTCCGGCAAGAAGGAGATACGAACTGGACTTAACTGCGGGCGCGAGGGTTTTGGTGGGCCGTAGCCTTCAGTCGGCCCGCGAGAGAGAGGAGGATGCGCGTCGGCTGGGGGAAAGCGGCCCGGTCGGCTGGGCCGATCGTCTGGGCGCGCGCGGGAGAGGATGGGCCGTCGACTCGGGCCGGCGGCCCACAGCCGGAAAAAGAGCGGGAAAGGACGGAGGAGAGAGAAATTGATTTTCCCGGGATTTGTTAATTCCAAAATTGATTTTAATTGGTTAAAAATTATTTACGGTGCTCGAAAATTCCACTAAAAATCTGTTAGCGTATTTTGACATGTAGAATTTAGGGAAAAATCTTACCATGCCATTTCCATTTATCGTTTGGATTTTAAAATTATTAATTTCCTCAGGTTAATTCCAACGATTTTCTTTTACGATTTTCTTTTGGATTTTTAAAAGGGAAAACACCTCGGGGTGTTACACTGAGTGAGGACGCCAACAAGCGGGCGAGCAAGAGGAGGCTCGTCATTGACGACTCGGACAACGACGTCCCGGCTCCTCCAGTCGAGACTCCTCCTCCAAGGCCATCGCCGAAGGCGGCGCCGAAGATCCGCCGTCGTCCGGTATGCTTCATGACTCGAAGTCCGATCTTTTTGTTGAAAATTTTCTTTGTCTTCATTCCGACGCATCCATTGTTGCGGAGGCCCCGGGACATAGATCCTGCCAGGAAGGGTGAGAGGCCTACTCCAGCTGCGGAGCCAAGACCCCGGAGCCCGCTCCCGAGCAAGGGTGCTCCGGGCAAAAAACCCTCGCCTCCCAAGAAGGATGTCCCGAGGAAAGAGCCCCGACCGCCGGCCAGACGTCCCGATGGGAACCGCCGGCTGCGAAGAATCCCCAAGCGGCGGCTCAGTGGAACCCCGACGAGGACCGCCGGCAAAAGCCGGAAGAATGAGGCCGCCGGCCGCTCCACCTAAGAGTGCAGCCCACCGAAGCCGGTAAGTCTTGAATCAAGGTCTTTGCATTACTCTTTAGTTTAAATTTGTTGTCTTCATCTGTTCTTCTTAATCCGCCAGCCACAGTGGAGGAAATCCCCAGGTTGCAGTCTTCTGAAACCTGGGTTTCCCCGATCAAGATCGAGTGGCGGGACTTGGAAGGCCAGAGGCAGGGCATCATCTTGGACAAGCAGGCCGAAAGCGAAGAAAGGGATGCCCTCATCAACAGCCTAAATGAGGCGACTCGGCTACTCAATGTAAGCCCAGATCTTCTCTTTGTCTTGTATCATTACTTCTCTTCAGTCGGCCAACCTCGGATATTGCGTGCAGAAAGAGTATTGTCGATCCATGGCCAAATCCGAGGCGCTGGAGAAACTGGTTCCTCACCTGAACTCCGTGGAGGACGTCCAGCGGAAACTGAAGGCCACTCAGGAGGAGGCCGCGTCGAGAGAGGCAGCTCTGAGAAAGGAGATAGCCGAGCTCCGGGAGGAAAACCTCGACCTCCGCGGTTCAGTCGGGAGTAAGTCCAGTCTTCCCAGTTTCTTTATGAGTTTTGTACTGATCTCGGCAACTAATGGCCTTCTGTGTTTGCAGAAAATTCGTCGGAAGTCCACTCGCTCCAGGTCCAGCTGGAGGCAGTTAGCCTCGACAAGACCGAGTTGGAGGCCGAGTTCGAAGGTAAGCTTCTTCAAAGTAACATCCTTTGCGCTGCTTTATTTTTGAGTGCTTTGCGTGATCGGATTCTTTTGGCAGCTTACAAAGTCAAGACCCGAGCTCAATACGACATGCTTCTTGAGAGGGTCAAACGAGCCGGAGAGGTCCGGGAAGAGGTTGCCAACTCACCAACGCCCATCTTGCTATCCTTGTTTCATGATGAAGTTGGGACCAGCTCGCTGGACCCGGTCGAAATCTTCGACAAGCTGCGGATAGCCCCCGACCAATACTTGGCCAACATCACTGAGGATGCAACCATGGGGGCTGGCCTGGCTCTTGCGCAGACCAGATCTCTCTACCCCCGAGTGGATGTCAACTCAGTTGGGGAGGGCTTTGCCGACGGCACCTCGGACGAGCAGGCCCTGGACTTGCTTAGTGAAGCGCAGGAGTCGGCGAAGAAGATTGCTATAGATATAGTGAACAACTTTCGGCTATAATTTTTCTCATGAACATTGTCTTGTAAATATTGTATGATTGTGATGCTCTGACGTAGACTTGTGAATATTTAGTTTATTTATGTTAATGCCCTGATCCGAGTTTTTGTGTGAAATTTCTTAAGTAATTTTTATCCGACTGTCACCGAGCCTAGGCTCGACTAGGCCATCAAAAAACTCTCAGTCTTTAAACACTGAACTCGAATTGAGGAACATTAAACAATGATAAACCAAGACATGCTTTATTGACATATGTACAGCCCCTGACTGCTAACTCAAGAAGTCATCTTACTTGAGGTTGGCAGTCAAGAAAAACATGAAACTTTAGTCAATTTAAGCATAAAATCGTCGAAGATGCTCGATGTTCCAGGATTTCTCCACCATAGATCCATCTTCGCGCTTTAGTCGGTATGCACCGGGCCGAGTCACCTCAGCGATTATGTATGGTCCTTCCCATAAGGAGGACAACTTGTGACGGTCTTTGGTGGTTTGAATTTTGCGTAGGACCAAGTCTCCAATGATGAAAGCTCGTGCTCGAACATTGCGACTGTGGTATCGTCTGAGCCCTTGAAGATATTTTGCCATTGGATGAGGGTTGCCTCTCGGGCCTCTTCCGGTCGGGTGAGGTCGTCCACTCGGTCGGGGTCATAGCGTTCATCGTTGAAGCTGCGGACTCGAAGGGATTCATACTCCATCTCATTTGGCAACATGGCTTCGCGCGTAGACCGTAAAGATTGAGTTTGGCCGTAGCCCGACCGGGTGTGGTTCGCAGAGACCATAGAACCGAGGGAAGCTCTTGAACCCACTTGCCTGCATAAGGGCTTAGACGATCGAACACGCGGGCCTTGATGCCTTGAAGGACCATGCCGTTGGCCCGTTCGACTTGTCCGTTGCTTTTGGGATGTGCGACCGATGCATAACGATCTTGATTCCGAAGTCTTCGCAGAATTCCTTGAAGATGCCTCCCGTGAATTGAGTCCCGTTATCGGTTATGATCCTGTTTGGGACGCCGAAGCGGTGCACGATGTTGAGGTGCCTTGTCGGCGTGATTGTGGCGACCGGCTTGGCTTCAATCCACTTGGAGAACTTGTCGATGGCGACGAATAGGTGTGTAAATCCTCTTGGAGCTTTCTTAAAGGGGCCGACCATGTCTAAGCCCCATACCGCAAACGGCCAGGATAGTGGGATTGTTTGTAGCTCCTAGGCTGGGACATGGCTTTGTCGGGCGAAAAATTGGCAGCCTTCACAGGTTTGTACCACTTTGTCCGCGTCGGAGACCGCGGTAAGCCAGAAAAAACCCTGTCTGTAGGCTTTGCCTACCAAGGTGCGTGCTGCCGCGTGGCTTCTGCATATGCCCGAGTGGATGTCTTGGAGAAGCTGTCTCCCTTCCTCGGGTGAAATACATCTCATTAGGATTCCGGAGGGGCTTCTCTTGTATAAGTCGGAATCTACCATGACATATGCTTGGCAACGACGTCAGACGCGCTCTGCCTCATCCCGGTCTTCCGGCAGCTCTTGCTGAGTTAAGCATTTGATGAGTGGCGTCCTCCAGTCGGCATCAGCCATGGCGACTTCGTTTGCAGCTTGTTCGTTGGAAGTTGTCTTTGCCGTGATGGTTGGCTCATTGAGCTGCTAGACAAAAACGTCTGTTGGGGCGGCTTCACGCTTGGACCCGAAATGTGCCAACTCATCAGCTGCTTCATTGTTGTGTCTCAAGACATGTGATAGTTCGAGTCCGTCGAACTTGTCTTCAAGTTTGCGGACCTCTTGTCGGTAGGCCTCCATGGTGTCGTTTAGACAGGACCAGTCCTTCATTACTTGGTTGACGACCAGTGGGAGTCGCCTTTCACAATGAGCCGATGTATCCCGACCGAAACTGCGAGCCGCATCCATGTAGCAGGCTTCGTACTCGGCAACGTTGTGTGAGGCGGAGAAGTGGAGGTGAAGGACGTATCTTAGCCTTTCCCCAATCGGGGAGATCAGCACCACTCCTGCTCCCAAGCCGGTGATCCTCTTGGATCCATCGAAGTGCATGGTCCAGTGTTGGAGGTCTTCCCGGGGTATGTTCTCTTGTTGCTCATCCACTCGGCCGGGAAATCCGCCGGGGCTTGTGACTTTATGGACGTCCTCGCCTTAAAAGTCAAATCCGGTGGCATCGCTCCGAGCCCACTTAGCGATGCGCCCGTTGCCTCCCGATTGTGGATGACATCGCCGAGTGGAAAGGAGGTGACGACGGTGACTGAGTGACCCTGAAAATAGTGTGCCAATTTCCTTGCGGTTATCAGGACACCATAAAGCAATTTTTGTACCTTGGGGTAGCGAATTTTGGCTCCCGCCAATACTTCGCTAACAAAGTAGATCGGCCTCTGGATCTTCCGGGCCCGTCCTTCTTCTTCGCGCTCGACCACGAGTACCGTACTAACCACTTGGTGAGTGGCTGAAACGCATGCAGCAAGGGCTCCTGGGCCGAGGCGAGGCCGGGACGCGGCGCGCGTAAGGAATTCCTTGAAATCTTCAAAGGCCTTGTGGGCTTCCGCGGTCCACGGAAGTCGTCCGTTTTCTTTAGTAATCGAAGAAGGGCATGCCTCGTTCGCCGAGTCGAGAGATAAAGCGGCTTAGCGCCGCCATGCAGCCAGTGAGCTTCTGGACGTCCTTCTGGTTACTCGGGGGCTTCATGCTCAGGATAGCGTTGATCTTCTCTGGATTGGCTTCAATGCCGCGATGTGACACCATGAAGCCGAGCAGTTTGCCTGATGGGACGCCGAAAGTGCACTTCTTCGGGTTCAACTTCATTCTGAAGGCCCGGATGTTTGCAAAGGTTTCTTCTAAGTCAACGATCAGGTCTTCTTTCTGCTTGGTCTTGATGACAACATCGTCGACATAAGCTTCTACGTTCTTGTCGATCTGCGTCTGGAAACATCTCATGCGTTGATATGTGGCGCCGGCGTTCTTCAGGCCGAAACACATAGTGATGTAGCATTAGGCCCCGAACGGCGTGATGAACGATGTCTTCAGGCAGTCGGACTCTTTCAAGCTGATCTGGTGGTAGCCTGAGTAACAATCCAAGAAGCTTAGGAGTTGGCAGCCGGCTATTGAGTCTACGACTTGGTCGATGCGAGATAGCCTGAATGGATCTTTCGGACAGGCTTTGTTGAGGCCGGTATAGTCAACGAACATGCGCCATTGTCCCGTCTTCTTGCGGACCAGAACTGGGTTGGCTAACCAGTCGGGATGTAGGACTTCTTTGATAAAGCCGACAGCCAAGAGATTTGTGAGCTCTTCCTTGATGGCATCTTTTCGATCCTGCGCGAATCTGCGTAATCGTTGTTTTATCGGTTTGGCGTCATCCTTGACGTGCAAAGAGTGCTCGATCACCTCCCTAGGAATTCCAGGCATATCAGATGGTTTCCGAGCAAAAACATCTTTATTATTTTGGAGGAAGGTGACGAGCACGCTTTCCTATTTAGGATCTAGTTCAGCGCCGATTACAGCAGTTTTCGAGGGATCCGATGGATCAAGGGAGATTTTCTTGGTCTTGGCGTCGCCGGATCCTGATTTAGCTATCTTCTTCGCGGGGACTTCACCCTCTGTCGAAGTCGATGCAGCCAATCGGATTTCTTTTTGGCCACGCAATCTCTCGCGAGATTGGGCCATGTCGCAGCTCTCCTTGTCGCAGGTGAAGGCTTGCTTCACATCGCTGCGAAGAGTGATGACGCCGTTGGGACCCGGCATCTTCATGCAGAGGTAGGTGTAATGTGGGATCGCCATGAATTTGGCAAGCGCAGGCCTTCTGATGATGGCGTGGCATGCTGTTTCGAAGTCGGCCACCTCGAAAGTGACGTTCTCTGTCCAGAAGTTCTCTCGAACTCCGAAGGTGACCGGGAGGGCGATGTGCCCGAGTGGTGTAGATGATAGCCCCGGGATGACTTCATGGAAGGGGGCTGAGCTTGCCGTCAATTCGGCCCTCGGGATCTGCATCTCGTCCATGGTCTTGGCGAACAGAATATTGAGGGCGCTGCCCCCATCGATGAGGACGCGCTTGAGCCTGATGTTGCGGACCACGGGGTCCAGGACGAGTGGATAGCGTCCCGGGTGAACCACTCGGTCAGGGTGATCCGAGCAGTCAAAAGTGATGGCCACTTTCGACCATCGCAGGTACTGAGGGACTTCGGGTTGAGCTGCGTTGACCTCTCGGTCAGTTAGCTTCTGTTTCCTCTTGGATTCATAGGCTAGCGGCCCCCAAAGATGTGATTGAGCTCTCTCACAGGGTCTTGGAAAGGTTCGGCATTCTCAGCCGCGTTGTTTTTCTTGGCGCCCGATGGAGCAGCCTCATCAGTCGGCTTCTTGTTGAGTTGCGCCGCGTACTGCTCGGCGAACTGTTTGTAGATGAAGCAGTCCTTAGCCGCGTGCTTGTGATTGGTATGGTGAGTGCATTGAGCGTTCATGATGGCGTCGTAGGCGGCGACTCGGGGGCGGCGTTGAGTGTTGGAGGTTGCGGCCACTAGATCCTCGGATCGGCGCTTGCGGTCTTTTTGGCCCTGGTTGTTGTTGTTGCCGTTATCCTTCTTAGGATTCCGGCTTCCTCCCGCCTGCTTGTCTTCCCTCCTGTCGGGCCGGTCTTGACGGGCTGCCTTGATGGCGTCATTGGATTTGGCGTAGGAGTTCGCCGTCTCAAACATTTGTTTCGCCATCTTCGGCGGCTTGCGCCCGAACTTGCCGATTAATTGCTCATCACGGACTCCCTTCTGGAAGGCGGCGATGATGATGTCATCGGTGATGTTGGGGATCTTATTGCGCTTCTCGGAGAAGCGTCAGATGTAATCCTTCAGAGGCTCGTCCGGCTTCTGGATGACGTTGTATAAGTCGAAGTGGGTGCCGGGCCTCTCGAAGGTGCCTTGGAAGTTGGCGATGAAGTGATCCCTCAGCTCGCTCCACGAGCCGATTGAGCCTCTTGGGAGGCTCGTGAGCCAGTTCCTTGCTGAGTTGGCGAGGGCCACAGGCAGATAGTTGGCCATAGTTTTGTTGTCACCGCCTGCTGCGCGTATGGTGAGAGTATACACGGTAAGCCACGACGCGGGGTCGGTCTTGCCATCGTATCTCTCTATTTTTGTTGGCTTAAAACCATTTGGCCAGTGCACTCAGCAAAGCTCCCGAGTGAAAGCTGGCACTCCGTCGTCGCCGCTATCGGGTGATCCCCTCCGATCTTCCCAGGTGCGTCGGTCTCGCTCCTGGTAGCGACGATCGAGGACTTCTCGCATCACTCGGCGGGGTCTTTGGTTGGCTGGTTGGGTAGCTGGAGCCGTTGTCGCGGCGGACGCGGTGGTGGACGGTGGACGTCCATGTCGTTTGTCGCGGAGTCGGCCGTTTGCTACTGGTACTTCTATGTGGACTCGTGACGTGGGCCTCTTGGCCTAGTCATGGACCGGTCGGGCTCGGGCCTCTTGTAGTCTCCTGACCTTAGAGGCGGGAGTCGACTTTTGTCGGGCGTTTCAGCCACGGACTCAGTCGGCCTTCGTGCCGAGGTGGAGGGATGACCGTTGGCAGTGGCTGCGATGATGGTCTTGATTTTGTCAAGTATTGGAGTCACGTCGACGGGTGCCGTCTCCATGACGGTGTCCAAGAGTGTGAGTGCGGCAGCAGCGTTCTGCTGTTGCTTCTGGAAGATGTTGGCATTGCGGACCCGCGTTTGAAGGATGGCCTCCTGAGCGGATCGTCCGGCTGCGCGTAGATCTTGCTTTCTCTTGTCGCCTCTTCCCTGCGTTTCTTCTCCTCTTGCCGGCTTGCGCTCCCGCTCGATCTTGGCTCGCTCTTCCTCGGCAAGCTGCGAGCCATAGGCGAAGTCGGACTCGTCCGCTCGGCCATGAGGACATCGAAGCACTTCGGCCCGTAGTCCTTGTGGCAGTCGGAGTCGTCAGCTTCATCTGAGGGGATGCCATAGAGGTCATCAAAGCCGGGTGAGCTGAGATATTCGTTGAGCTCCGAAGATGAGCAAGAGCCGAACGGCTGGAGGATGACAGCGATCTCCCTCAATCCTGGGTAGCCCGGGTCTGGATCGTTCCAGTCCGAGTCAGAGCTTGGTGATGCGGGTTCCTCCGAGTGGGTCGACCTCGACTCGGGGGAGAGGAGTTTGCCGTAGATCTCGGCGGCGTTTGGTAGTCCAAACGGCACCGAGAGGTCTTCTTCTGAGTAGATCGTCTCCGTTGGGGAGATGATAAGATCGGTGCAAATTTCGGCGGTGTTCGGCAATCCGAACGGTGCCGAGTGAAGTCGTTCGTTGGGGAGGGTGGATCGCATCTTGGACTTGAAGATGTCGTCGAAAATCTCGATGCTGTTCGGGAGCCCGAACGGCGCCGAGTGGGTCTCTCCTTCCGACTGGTTCAAATCCGAGTCGAAGGAGGAGTGCTTGTTGAAGTTGTCGGCAGCGAAGTCGCCGAATCCTGAAGAAGATCCCATCACGCTTGTCGGCGAGATTGTTGAACGAGTCTTGACGCGCGGTCCCCTACCTGGCGCGCCAACTGTCGAAACTCGGTTTCGGCAATGTAATTTCTGGGGTCGCAGTCAAGATCGCCAAGCACAATAGGTTAGATTGGAGAACGGGATTTAGACAGGTTCAGGCCCTCTCATGAGGTAATACCCTACTCCTGTTTCGGTGGATTCGATCCGCCTAGTGTCTTTATTGATCTCAAGATCTAAGACTGAAAGCTAAAGGCTCATAAAGCATACAATATCTGATCTCCTATCGAAATATCCCTCAAGGGACGCCCCTTACCCCCCTTATATAGTCTTGGGAGGCGGGCTTACAGATCGGGAACCCTATCTTACTCTAAGTCGGTTTCCTCAATCTTACCAAACCGTGACTATGGGCCGTTGCCTTATCTCAATCGGCAACGTAACACCCAAACCATATTTGGTTTACAGATATGGCAGGCGCAATCTATCCCTACCTCCAATCGGATAAGTTTGCCATGTAGATACCCAATTGTCATAATCTCCACGTAGATGGAAACGAATTGATCTGTTTTCACGAGTTCACCCGCTTTCTTCGTTACACAGCAGACAGCAGACGAAGAATATTGACAGATTAATGTTGTTATTAGAGCCTTTTGTCAGAAGTGCACTTCTACGTTGACAGATAAAAAAAAAGAAAAAAGTCTATTTTTGTTCTCCGAACTATTTCACTGAACAAATTACTTTTGGCTCATTTTACACCGTGAACCATTGAAAACGGTTCACCTCATTCCCATTACGCTATTTTATTTCTCTTCTTTAGTTGGTAGAATATAGATGCATCCACAACTCATGTCTCAACATTCTGTTTTATTTTTTCTTACTGTTTATATATAGGTTGAAAGCACTTCAAACTGATTTAAACATCAAATTTTAAAGTTCAAGTAAAACATTCATACAAAAATTTCAAAATATTTTGAACTTTGGCAGTGATACGTACCATCTATGGCTTTAACAAAATTTTAGCTTAAAATATAATTGGTATGAAGTGTAAAAAAATGTTAATAAAGAGTAAAGTAAATCATTTTTAACTGTTTAAAGGTAAAATGATAAAAAAATAGTTCAGGAGTCAAGGAATTTTTTTCTATTAAAAATCCCTCTTGGTTCCTCTTGGTTTTTATCCATCGATTTATCCTGGCCGTCGAAAATTATGTAATTAATTTAAATTAAATTAACACGCTTAAGGATATTTAAGTAATTAGCAATTTTTTACGAGACCGAGCAGCGTCATTGTTCCGAGTGCTGCTGGTGGCTTTGCCGGAGCGTGCGCCGATGGCATTGCGGGGGCAAGCGGCGTTTGCGGTCGTGTCGGAGCGACTAACGCTGGCTTTGGCATTGCTGCCGGAGGGATCGCTAGACGTAGTGCTGTTGGTGGCTTGGCCGGAGCTTAAGCTGGTGGCTTTGACGGGGAGTGCCGCGGTGGATGCTTGCAACGCCTTAAAAATCGGAGAATCTAAAAACCGAAAATTAAAAATCGGAACTTATAAAAACTTTTGCTTGTTGCTTCTTGCTCGTGTTTATTGCTTCTTATTTGCTAGCTTGGTTGCATGAATTTATATGTGGTGCATAAATTTATATGTGGGCGATTCGTCTTGGTGTTTGTGAAAACCAAATGACTTGGAATGCAGTTGGGGAGGAAAAATCTCGAAGTTTAAGGTTAGGAATTTTTAAAATGAAATCGGAAAGGGATGTGGATTCATAAAATATATGTTTGGAAAATAAAACATTAATTGGTGATTATGGAATATTAATTAGGAAATAAAACATGCAATAAAATATTTTAAGGGATTTATATAAAATCTAGAAAATTATTTGGAATTAAAAATGGTGATTTATGAATTTAGAAAAAGGGATTAAATTAAATATGGAGATGTATATTTTAAAATAAATAAAGGTGGTGAAAAGTTTGAAAATATATTTTTAATTAATTTTGGGAATACTATATTTTTATTGGGAACTTTTAGAGTGAAGGAAAATTAGAATTGGAAAATTGATTTGAAAAATCGGGAAAACTAAAAATCGGCACTGTTCATTGGTCACGAGGTGCTCGACGCCATACCGCCCCGGCCTCGCGCCCGCCGCGTGTCGCCCGCCGTACCGCGCCCGCGCTGCGCCGGCCTCGGCTCACCCCGCACGCCGCGCCCGGCCCCGCCCGCGCCGCGCGCCGTCGCCGCCACGTGCCCGCCCGTCGTACCAGCCCCGTGCCCGCACCCGCCACTCGTTGTCGCCGCGTCCGGACCCCGCGCCCGCACCCGCCACCCGTCGCCGCCTCACCCCGGCCCCGTCCGCGACCTCGCCACGAGCCGCCCGTCTCGCGCCCGCCCCATGCCGCCCGCATCCCGCGCGCCGGCCCGGCCACCCGCGCGCCGCGTGCGCTCGCCGTATCGCGCCGCTGCCGGCCCCCTTCCCCTCGTTTCCCTCTCTCGCCATTCCTATATATAGCACCGAACCCTCTCCATTTTCCCCCAATCTCGTCGCCCCAAACCCTCCCCTCTCGCCGGTTTTCTTCCCCCACCCGAGCGCCGCTAGCCGAGCGCCGCCGCAAGTCGTCGCCACCGTGCGCCGAAGCTCCACCGCCCTTCCCGAGCATGCGCCGTCGCCGTAAGCCCGAGCCGCCACCCTCTTCCCCTCGCTTGCGCGGCCGCCGGCCGCAACAGAGAGAAGAGAGAGAGAACCGGTCGAGCGGTTGGCGGGTCGATGAATAGTAAAAGAAAAAGAAAAAGAAAAGAAAAGAGAAGAAAAGGGAAAAGAAAAATAGAAAAAATAGGAAAAATATTTTGAAAAGATTTGGGAAAATATTTGGGCAAAAATATATTGTTTTCTTGTATATTTTTCTCGGAGCAAATTCAGAAAATTGAAATCGGACTTTTCGGAGATTTCGTTTTGCGTCGTTTTAATCCAGATTTTGTTTATTTATTTCCCGCCATTTGAAATGTGTTTCTTTTGGTGCTCGAACCTTCAAAACCTCGAGTACAAAACCCCTCCGTTGAAATTTCTAAATCTATTTTCTCAAATTAATGTGATCGTCGTTTTACGAAAACCCTAGGGCATCAACTCGATTTCAAACTCCGGTTTTACCCTAACAACCCTCGTCCGAACTTGAGTAGAATTCTAGGCTACACGTTTGGAGTCATTTTTATGGTTTTTATGGTTCTTTTCGACCTCTCGGTATTTTTTTGAATTCTGATCAAATTCAATTGATCTTTCGCACGTACGGATAGCAACCGAGGAAGCCAGCACCGACTACGTTGAAGACCCCGGCCAACAAGTGTGCGAGCAAGGCAAGTCAACACATCCCTTTGAACATATTGATCCTACTTCGCGAAATGATGTTGATTTCAATTACAAATTGCATGCTATACACAATTGAGTGCCTATACTTGATATACCCTGCCTTGATATTGAATACCGTGAGAAATATTCTTTGTAACCTTCGATGAGATACAACCGGAGGATATCTTCGGTAAAATGCTTAACCACGCTTATACTAGATCCTTGCATACTCATGATTTTACAATAAGCCTCGTGCTTGGGCAACTATCTTGGGAAGATGGTTGAGACACGGCAAGTGGAGACATGAGCGCCACGTTGCCCTGATCATGTTAGAAATAGCTTTGATGAAAAAGAGAAATACAAACCAATGTTGAGACTACAACTTGGAACGAGCCAGTACAACCGTACTTCTCGAATGGGTATAGACCTAGCGGAGTAGATAGCCGAGCGGAGGCAATATCCCTACATAGTTGTTCAGGTGTAAGTGTTGATTTAGGGACCTACCAAGGGTAGTGTGCCCATGATTGTGATGAGATGAAAGGCCTTTATGTGAATAGTAACCTGAACCTAACGATATCTTAAAGATGAAGTGAGTTTCCTCTCTTACCTCGCGAACGCCAGAACTCCTCTCACTGCTAGGAAATGACGGCTAGAGTGCATGAAGATTTAAGTTCATGGAGCGGGTACTGCCAAAGTGAGGTTATCGAAAGGCTTTGCTGTGACCGTCCCATATAGAGGGATGTAAGCTCATTCAATGAGTAGTTGCGGAGTACGGGTAAAGTGTACATCCACTGCAGTGTGAGTCAATCAATCTATTCGAATAGCCATGCTCGCGGTTAATGAGCGACGTGACAAGTTTCTCCCGTGGCTAGACTCTTAAACTTTAAAATGATGGGAATTGGTATGCATAATGATTTTGTTAGCTGGTGGACTTAACTTCTTGACCTGCGAGAAGGGATAGACTCCCCAGAAAAAACATGACGAACCAGAGATGGGAAACCATCCTTGGTATCACGATGGATGGCAGACAGAACCGTCGCCGATTTAATATACTCTGAAACTAAAACTTGACTGGCTAGATCTTAGGTTTGTGAAATGTTTTGCAAAAATTGGCCTTATGCAAATAAACCATAGCCTCCCTTTGAATGTCCCTATCATGTGCATCATTTCGTGATGGCTTGCTGAGTACGTTGGGTACTCACCCTTGCTATATGCACAAACTTCAGATGAAGGAAAGGAAGAACTGGAGGACCCCTATGCTTACTACCAGGAGGAATGAAGACAATGAAGCGCGCTAGGTCTTAGTCCCTAGTCGTTGCCTCTGGCAATCGACATGCCGCTGCTTTCCGTCTGCCTATCTCATCTAAACTCTGATTTTGGTTGAATTCGGACCTATAGGTCCTATATGTATCGGATATTGCCTTCGGGCCTATTATTGTATTAAGTCATTGTAAGACTATTCATGCACTTTGCACCTGGTAATTCAGAACTGTATTCGTGGGCATCAAACTACTCGATCCAGGGATATGGTACTATGAACACGAATGATTCCCGTCCTCAAAAATGAGGGTCGACAGAGCTGGTATCATAGTAGTGGGACTGTAGGAAAAGACCAACTGGCGCCTTACCCCTGACTAGCTAGTTAAAGGGAAAATATCCCCTACGTAGAATTATTCTTGCAAATAAAAACTATTTTCACAAAACAAATATACTTTTTCTCATACTCTTATCCCCATCTCTTTGCTCAAATTGTTTTGACATTATCCCTCTCTGACCCTGGAACTACTTCCAAAACAGATGTCGGACCATGTCGGAGTTTGGGAGATCAAAGTTCCATGAGAAGAAGGATTCGTGTCACAACTCCAGTTATTGCTATGGTGCCTAAGGTACCCAGATGCACCCACCTACCGGATTAGGAGACATGGCATCGAAGGACACCCGGTATGGGAAGCCGCGGTTTCGGTTGAGGCCCGTATAGGGAGCGAGACACCCTATTGCTTCCACACTCGTTACCACAGAGATCTAGTAGAAGCAGCTCTTCAGGACGCAGCCCGTGAGGCATTCCTTCGCCTCAACGCCATTCACCGTGCTGAGCTCACCGTGACTGAGTTTGTACACCACCCCTACTGGGAGGAAGGCAACCCAGTCTGCACCGTGGAGGCCACCCCCTGCTGCTATAATCCTATGGTTACCCGTCTCTCCCACTGGGCAGAAACAGCGGATAACTGCTATGAAGAGGCATTGCTCGAGATCGACGACCAGCAGCGACGCCTCAATGATCTGGTAGATGAACACCAAAACTGTGGTGATTAGATCAACTTGCTGCAAACCCAGCTACAGGCTAACGGTGCCCAGTACGAGCAGCTCTCTGATCGTTATGTGGCCCGTGGAGAAGCCTTGGTTGAGTTGGAAGAACAGCTTAGGAAGAGCAAGCAACAGGTCGGCCAGCTGGAAGAGCAACTTCGCTCCAACCCTGTCCGTGCTGTCGGTACTTCCACTGAAGTTGCACCAACACCCCCTGCCCCTGTGCCCGACCACTACTACCTCATGACTCCAGCATGCTTGAACACTTTTCAAGCCATGATGGAGCAGGCCTTCATGTTGAGCACAGAGTCAGGACCATACCTGATTGACCCCACTGCTGCTACCTCATTGGAACCCACCTCGATTTCCATGGCTGTACCATCTGAGCCTGGTTTGGGAGAGGAGAACCCCATCCAGATCAACACTGACTCCGAGTCCGAGACAGAACCTATGGAGGTCAAGTGGGAGTTCAGTGATACTGATCCATCAGAGGAGGAAGCTCCTACTCGTCGCATGACACTCACCGGAGGTCCCATCACCCTCAGGACTGCCCGGAAGAGCACCAGGCCGCCAAGCAGGAAGATCAGACATGACTCTAAGGCCACTACCTCTGAGCCATGGGGACTTCGATTCACTTCGGCCAAGGATTACCCCCTGCCAGCACCTGGATCATGCGGATGGCTGGATGACTAGTTGAACTTCAGCAGCAGCCCTGGTCTTGCTTTGGATGGAGTTAAGACAGCAATGACCAAGCCCCCTACCCTCTTATGTATGAGACCTTAGAACGATGTCAGTAATGTAGTATCATGTCGTATGGACTATACAAGTCCAATGTATCCCTCTGATGTAATATTTATGAACTAGTAATGAAGTTCTATGTTATGTCCTAAATGAGTTTATTCAACCAAGCTTGCCTTGAAAGATCACTTCAAACAACTCAAAGAAAATTCTCTAGCATCTCGACGTTAGCAAAGCGAGTCTCTTACCTTATCCCCATTCTTCAGATGGCGCATCGTCGCAGAGCCCCAGCAGCTCCCGAGAACCCACCAGAGCCTAACCCTTCCACCTTAGCAGAAGTCATGGCTTTGCAAACACAGTTGCTGCAAGCTATCGCCAATAACCAGGGACAGCGCGGAGGATCAAACCTCGGCGAATTTATGAGGGCAAAACCGTCGACATTCTCCTCGGCAATTGAACCTATGGACGCCGAAGATTGGCTAAGGGTAATAGAAAAGAAGCTAACTCTCATCCGAGTACGGGAAGCCGACAGAGTCGTCTTCGCCACCAATCAGCTAGAAGGACGTGCGAGTGATTGGTGGGACACCTACAAGGAAACACGGGCTGAAAATGCCAGTGAACCCACGTGGGAGGAGTTCACAGCTGCCTTCCGTGAAAATTTTGTACCCGCCGCAGTTATGAGAATGAAGAAGAACGAGTTCCGTAGGTTGCGCCAAGGCAACACCATGGTACAAGAGTACCTTAACAAGTTTACTCAGCTTGCCCGTTACGCCACAAGCGATATGGCAGACAAAGAGGAAGAGATGGACAAGTTTATTGAAGGACTGAATGACGAGTTAAGAGGACCGATGATCGGTCAGGACCACGCTAGCTTTCAGAGCCTCATCAACAAGGTCGTAAGGCTTGAGTATGACCAAAGGACGGTTGAAAACAACTGGAAGAGAAGACTTGCTCTAGCCCGCCCAATTCAAGGAACGCCCCAGCGACCCAAAGGAGCAACCCCGTCGGGTTGGAAGCCAACCATTGCAGCAACCCATCGCCCTGCCGCACCCGGCAATGTCAGCAGGCCGCCTGCAACCCCGTCTCGCACTCCAGCACCTACCTTGGCAGCCCCAGGAGCCAGGAATGTCAATTGCTTCAATTGCGTAGAGCTTGGGCATTATGCCAATAGCTGCCCTAAGTCGCGCAACACCCCCAACCGCACCGGAGCCAATGTCGTTGCAGTACGAGGAACCCCTGCTCTAGTACCTGGACGCAGTCTGTTCAGAACACCCCAACCTAAGGAAGCTGCGACCGGATTCCGCCGTGGTCAAGTCAACCATGTGCGTGCTGAGGAAGCCCGGGAGGACCAAAGCATGCTAATGGGTATGTTTTCTATCCATTCCGCACCGGTTAAAGTTTTGTTTGATTCTGGAGCTTCGCATTCATTTATATCGTCGAGGATAAGCAAAGAGCACAATTTGCACCGAGTAGACCTTAAGAAACCCATGGTAGTACACTCACCCGGGGGAGACGTGACCATACCCCATGCATGCATCAATGCACCCATTCGGATCAAGGACGTGGTATTCCTGTCCAACCTTATGGTTTTGCCGCCCAAACCTTGGACGTTATACTAGGAATGGATTGGTTAACCAAGAACCAAGGGGTACTAAACTGTGGACGAAGAGAAGTTACCCTATCTACCCCATGGGGATCATCGATGTCAGTAACCATGGATCAAGACCCTATGCTCTGTGACCGAGCTAGGGGAATATTCACCATGCTACCCATAGATGGAATGCCAATAATCCAGGACTACCCGGATGTATTTCCTAAAGAATTACCTGGAATGCCCCCAGACCGAGACATAGAGTTCATTATAGACCTCATGCCTGGTACCGCCCCCATAGCTAAGAGACCCTACCAGATGCTGGTGAATGAATTGGAGGAACTTAAGAAGCAGATAAGGGAACTGCAAGAGAAAGGCTTCGTACGCCCTAGTTCTTCACCGTGGGAAGCCCCAGTATTGTTTGTTAAGAAAAAGGACGGAAGCATGAGAATGTGCATAGACTATCGGTCATTCAATGAGGTTACCATTAAGAACAAGTACCCGTTACCTCGGATCGACGACCTGTTCGATCAACTCAAGGGAGCCCGAGTGTTCTCAAAGATCGATCTTCGATCTGGATACCATTAGATGAAGATTAGGACTGAGGATATACCCAAGACTGCGTTCTCTACATGCTACGGCTTGTATGAAGAACACGCAGAACACCTGCGCTTGGTACTAGGAAAGCTACGAGAGCATCTGCTATATGCCAAATTCAGCAAATGTGAGTTTTGGCTTAAGGAAGTAGCTTTTCTGGGACACGTCATCTCAGCAGGAGGCGTAGCAGTAGATCCCGCCAAGGTCGAAGCTGTTACCAAATGGAAAGCACCCCAGTCGATAACAGAGGTTAGAAGTTTCTTGGGATTGGCTGGATATTACCGATGGTTTATAGAAGGATTTTCTAAGGTAGCCCGACCCCTGACCCAACTATTGAAGAAGGAAAAGAAGTATGCATGGACTGAGCAGTGTCAATAGGCATTTGACCAGCTCCAAGAAAAGTAAACCACCGCCTCGATCTTAGTCCTACCGGACAACCGGAAAGACTTTGTTATATATTGCGATGCATCTCGACAAGGATTAGGATGTGTGTTGATACAAGAAGGAAAGGTTGTGGCTTATGCCTCAAGACAACTACGACCTCATGAGGAGAACTATCCCACCCATGACTTAGAATTGGCCGTAGTAGTGCATGCCCTAAAGATTTGGAGGCACTACCTGATTGGAAACCATTGCGACATATATACGGACCATAAGAGCTTGAAGTATTTCTTTACCCAGCCATATCTTAACCTACGTCAGAGAAGATGGCTGGAACTGATCAAGGATTATGACCTAGGAATCCATTACCACCCTGGCAAGGCCAATGTCGTGGCTGACGCTTTGAGCCGCAAAGCCCAGTGCAACCAGCTGAGGATAGAATATATGGCCAATGAGCTTCAAGAAGAGATAGCTCAGCTTAATTTGCAGTTGATTCCTCAAGGACAACTGAGTTCACTGGAGACACAACCTCTCCTACGAAGTCAAATTAAAGAAGCCCAACAGGATTGTGAGGAAGTCCGGCTAATCAAGGAACGCTTGGCCGAAGGACTAGCCAAGGAATTCAAAGCCGACAACGCTGGAACCCTATGGTATCGAAAAAGGATTTGCGTACCCGAGAAAGGCGGATTGAGGAAGCTAATCTTGAAGGAAGCCCATGAGTCAGCATACTCGCTACACCCGGGCAGCATCAAAATGTACCAGGATTTGAAAACGGAATACTGGTGGCCCAACATGAAAAGAGACGTAGCGGAATATGTGGCCGTATGCGATGTATTCCAACGAGTTAAGGTGAGCATCGGTGACCGGCGGGATTGCCGCAACCGCTCAAAATCCCCGAGTGGAAATGGGATGAAATAGGCATGGACTTTATTGTAGGACTACCCAAAACTGCTACCAGATACGATTCCATTTGGGTGATCGTGGATAGACCGACCAAGAGGCCCGATTTATCCGGTCAAGACTCGGTATAGCGGTGCCAAATTGGCCGAGCCGTACATGTCCAATTGTGTGCCTACATGGAGTACCCACAAGGATAGTGTCGACCGTGGCACTCAGTTCACATCTCACTTCTGGGATAAGTTTCACGAGGCGTTAGGAACTCACCTCGCATTCAGTACTGCCTATCACCCTCAGACAGATGGACAAACGGAAAGGACGAACCAAGTCCTAGAGGATATGTTAAGAGCCTGTGCGTTGGATTTTACTAAGGATTGGGAAAAATGCCTGCCCTACGCAGAGTTCTCCTATAACAACAGCTACCAGGCTAGTCTAAAGATGTCACCGAACGAGGCCCTATTTGGACGAAGATGCCGCACTCTGTTGATGTGGTCAGAGACCGGCGAACGAACCATATTTGGACCAGACATCATTAGGGAGGCCGATGACTGATAAGAGATCGGCTTAAGGTAGCCCAATCTCGGCAAAAGAGCTATGCCGACACTCGCCGAAGAGAGTTGGAATTCAAAGTAGGTGACTTTGTGTACCTAAAAGTCTTGCCACTAAGAGGAACCAAGAGGTTCAAGGTTAAAGGAAAACTAGCGCCAAGATATGTTGGACCCTTCCCTGTAAGCGCCAGGAGAGGCGAAGTGGCTTATCAACGGACCTACCGGAAAATCTTTCCGATGTACACCCCATTTTTCACGTGTCACAACTGAAGAAGTGCTTGCGAGTACCGGAAGAACAAATCCCCTCAAAAGACGTTCTTATCAGTGAAGACCTCACATACCCCGAATACCCTGTAAAGATTTTGGACGAAGCTTAAAAGAAGACTAGGACCAAAACGTGGCGAATGTACAAGGTGCAATGGAGCAATTGTTAGTGATATGCCCTAGAGGCAACATGGAGATGTTGGATATCACGTCAATGTTTATGTATAAATGAATAAAGTGTTATTCAGTTCCATGAAATAGACATCTTGTATTGATCAATAAGTACGTGACTTATTTATGAGACTCTATATGTATGAATCTATTTCTAAACGATCCCTGATCATATGTCATATTGTTGGAACAAATATGATTCTAAGATCGGCATGTTTATTGATTGATGATCATGTCTCATAGATCATGGGTATGAAGATACCAAATCAATAAACATGGACATATGTGTTGGAGAACACATTGTTGGATAGACCCACCATGAGACACTACAGGAATTAATGTGCCATTAGTTGGTCTCGGTAGTGTTGGTACAAAGTCCTTAGACCTGAGATCACCATGGATTCCAACATGTGTAGTAGCCTACTTTGGGACTACCAAACGCTATTCCGTGCGGGTAGTTATAAAGGTAGTTTTCGGGTTTGCTATGAAACATGGAGTGGGATATGAGTGATCAAGATGGAATTTGCCCCTCCTTTGGAGAGATATCTCGGGCCCCTCGAGGTAATGGATTATGGAAATGCATGGCCATGCTAAGTTGATTGAGGAGTCAATCAACGGACGAGATAATCCAATACGGTTCGAGTGAATGGTTAAGCTATTGAAGGGATGGCACACATCCCGCCTATAGCTTAAGCGGTATCGTGAGGCAAAGGGATTTGTGTACACATTACAGTTCGAGCCGATATTATTCTTGTATACTATGGTGTCAATATGTGCTTGCTAGGCGCCGCGTTGACAGTTGGGTGAGTTAGACTCGAGCCGACGGTCGGCTAAGTTAGACTATAGCCGAAACCGAGTATACCTGAACCTACAGGGTCGCACGCTTAAGCGGATAGAAAGATATTCGAGTTGGACTCGGATACGGCTCGATCGGATAGGGATCCGATCGGATAGAGTCCTATGGGCTTACGACGTGTGGGCGGCCAACTCTATGAGATACGGATGAGATCTGATTCAAAATAGAGTCCTAATCGGCCACTAGTCCCAGTCGGCCAACTCTATATAAAGGAGGGAGGGGTGGAGAGCTGCCATACGTCAATTGCATCGCGTGCAACAGAAGTCGCCGAGATCAATCTCCACGGAAACCCTCCCCACTTTTGAGCCAAACCCTAGCCTTGCATCGCGTGCTAGCACACGGGTGTACGGCGTTCGTCCCCGGATGTGTGGATACCGGTAGAGGCGCCGCTACGTTGTGCGCCGTTGATCGGCTTCGGATCGGCTACGCATCTGCGAATCGTGTCCCCGGTGTCGGCCGTCGGCTTGCGAGAATCAGCTACACTGTTCGGATCGGATAGCCCCGATTGGTCATTTCCGCACACTCCAATCGGTAACGATCTATCGGCCCTTACTTGCAAGTGTTCTGGTTTGCGCGGTTAAAATTTTTGTTTTCGGCTAGCGTAGCCTCCGCGTAACCCTTCAAGCAATCACACCGAAGATGAAGCCACTTGGGAAAAGAAGACTTTTTGAAGACCGAGTATCCGAACCTATTCCGCTAGCGGTAAGAAATCTCGAGGACGATATTTATTGTTGGGGGGTAGGTTTGTAACTCCCTAAAAATCGAAGAATTTAAAAATCGAAATTAAAAATCGAAACTTGCAAAAACTTTTGCTTTTTGCTTCTTGCTCGTGTTTATTTATTCTCGATTTGCTAGCTTGGTTGCATGAATTTATATGTGGGCGATTCGTCTTGGTGTTTGTGAAAACCAAATGACTTGGAATGCAGTTGGGGAGAAAAAATCTCGAAGTTTAAGGTTAGGAATTTTTAAAATGAAATCGGAAAGGTATGTGGATTCATAAAATATATGTTTGGAAAATAAAACATTAATTGGTGATTATGGAATATTAATTAGGAAATAAAACATGCAATAAAATATTTTAAGGGATTTATATAAAATCTAGAAAATTATTTGGAATTAAAAATGGTGATTTATGAATTTAGGAAAAAGACATTAAATTAAATATGGAGATGTATATTTTAAAATAAATAAAGGTGGTGAAAAGTTTGAAAATATATTTTTAATTAATTTTGGGAATACTATATTTTTATTGGGAATTTTTAGAGTGAAGAAAAATTAGAATTGGAAAATAGGTTTGAAAAATCGGGAAATTAAAAATCGGCACTGTTCATTGGTCACGAGGTGCTCGACGCCGCCGGCCCCGGCCTCGCGCCCGCGCGCGCGTCCCGTCGTACCGCGCCGCTCCCGTGCGCGCCATGCACCGCGCACATGCGCATGCGCCGCGCCCGCCCGGCTCGCCCCACACGCCGTGCCCGCCCGCCCGCACCGTGCACCGTCGCCGCCACGCGCCCGCCCGTACCGGCCCGCGCCCGCGCCGCCGCCGCCGCCGCGGCCCGGACCCGCGCCCGCGCCCGCCACCCGTCGCCGCCTCACCCCGGCCCCGTCCGCGACCTCGCCACATGCCGCCCGTCTCGCGCCCGGCCCCGCCGCCCGCATCCGCGCGCCGGCCCACGGCGACCCGCACGCCGTGTGCGCTTCACCTACCGCCGCCGCGCCGGACCCCCTTTCCCTCGTTTCCCTCTCTCGCCGCGCCTATATAGCGCCGAGCCCTCTTCATTTTCCCCCAATCTCGCTGCCCCAAACCCTCCCCCTCTTGCCGGTTTTATTCCCCCACCCAAGCGCCGCAAGCCGAGCGCCGGCGCAAGCCGCCGCCGCAAGCCACCGCCGCCGCAAGCCATCGCCGCCGTGCGTCGGAGCTCCATTGCCCTCCCCGAGCGTCGCCTCGATGCCGTGTGCGTAACCCCTTATAGGTTGTCTCGATGCCGTAGCTCTGCAATAAGTAGAAAACGTTTCTATGCCTAACTTGTTTTTGCAGAGAATGCTTTGAGATGGTATGGCCCTATTGTATGTATGAGATGTATGAGATGCATGTAATATTCTTTCATATGTGCAATCCCTGTAATATTCTTTCATACGTGCAATGCTTGTAATATTCTTTCACGACTGCGAGTTGATGTAATCTTCAATTAGAGCTTTTATAGTAGTAGCTTAGTTTGAAGAAATCAAGCATTCGGCACTCGAAAGAACGGTGATGAAGATGGAGATCCTATACACGGCATGGAGATGGAGATCACCATGTGAAGGGGGCCATACTATTTCACTATATGCTATTCTTCTTGCTTTCATATGTGATATGTTTGTTTGATAGTATAGCATCCCTCACAAAATTAAGTAGTAATGATGCCCTTCCAAATGTTGCACTCCGTCACCGTTATGCTCGTCAATGGTGGGTCCGCCAAAGCGAGTGCCATTCTCTATCATAACACGAGGGGGTATATGTCGACATATACATGCAGGAGCATTTGGTTTACTTAACAAGGCTATCAAAACAGTTTTGGGCCTTGGGGCATAGGTTGGCGCCGGGCATGGAGATGCCACACCAACAACAAGAGTCACATAGAGATGTGATTAGCAAGGTGTTGCTTATCGATGTTACTAATTTTCTAGCGGTGATGCCAAAGCTCACTAGAAAATTAATTAACATGTGGATCTTGACCCAATACGTAACCTAGAGGAAGGTGGAAAATACGTAATGGGAGTCTAATGTTAAATTGTTTAACAATAGACATAGCATAAACATTGTGCTAAACTTTGCTTTTCTGTTGTAGAATAAATGGCGGCTAATACTACACCCAAGTACCTTTAATTTGCGATCTATTCTTGAAAAGGAAAAATTAAATGGAACAAACTTTATGGATTGGTATTGCAACTTGAGAATTGTTCTCAAGCAAGAGCGTAAGGAGTACGTTCTTGAAGTACCCTATCCCGAGGATTTGCCAAATAATGCCACTTGCAAGCTGCACGGAGAGCTTACGAGAAGCACACTAATGATGCCCTAGATATAAGCTGTCTCATGCTTGCTACAATGTCCCCCGAGCTTCGAAGCAATATGAGAGCAGCGATGCTCACACTATTATTCGGGGACTGCGTGGCATGTTAGAGAACGAAGCTCGGGCCGAGAGGTTCAACACCTCAAAGTCCTTGTTTGCGTGCGAGCTTGTTGAGGGAATCCGTCGATCCGCATGTGATAAAGATGATTGGCTATATCGAGAGTCCGGAAAAACTAGGTTTTCCCCTTAGCCAAGAGTTGGCTACGATGTGATTCTCCGTCGCTCCCTCCGAGCTTCGAGCCATTCATATTAAACTATCACATGAACAATATGGATAGAACCTTGGCTGAATTGCATGGGATGCTAAAGACAGTGAGGAGAGTATCCAGAAAAACGGTCATCATGTGATGATGATGCGAAGGCAAAGCGCAAACCACTGTCAAGAAACTTTGCACCAAGAGGAAGTTAACTCCCGATGAGATCGCGAGTGCCTCCAATGCAAAGAAGGGCAAGAAGGGGTCGGCGGCATCGATGCTTGTTTGCTTCTATTGCAAGGAGACATGCCATTGGAAGAGGAACTGCAAGAAATACATGGAGGATCTCAAAAAGAAGCAAAGTACGACTTGCTTCGGTATTAATGTTATAGACATTAATCTTGCTACTTCACCCTACGACTCTTGGGTATTTGATACCGGATCGTAGCTCATATTTGCAAATCGTTGCGGGAATGAGAAGAAGTAGAGGATTGAGAAAGGGCGAGGTGAACTGCGCGTCGGCAATGGAGCAAGCGTTTCTCACGTTCTTGTCGGCACAATACCACTTCATCTACCTTCGGGATTAGTTTTGGAATTGAATAATTGTTATTGTGTTCCAACACTATGTCAAAACGTTATTTCCGCTTCATGTTTGCAAGCGGAAGGATATGATTTTAGATCAATGGACAATGGTTGTTCAATATATCTCGAGATATGTTCTATTTTCATGCTCCATTGGTGAATGGATTATACGTTTTGAATCTTGAAGCGTCTCCCATCTATAACATTAATACGAAAGATAACTCTCTAATAATATAAACCCCACGTTTATCCGGCATTGTCGCTTAGGCCATATAAATAAGAAACGCATGGAGAAGCTCCATAAGGATGGATTGCTTCACTCTTTTGATTTTGAATCATTTGAGACATGTGAGTCTTGTTTACTTGGTAAGATAACAAACACATCTTCCACGGGACACGGTGAAAGAGCAAGTGACTTGTTGGCACTCATACATACCGATGTATGTGGACCAATGAGCTCAACGCGAGGTGGTTATCGGTACTTCATTACCTTTACCGATGACTTTAGTAGATATGGTTATATCTACTTAATGAGGCATAAGTCCGAATCCTTTGAAAAGTTCAAAGAATTCCGAATGAAGTACGAATCATTTAGGGAAAACAATCAAGTTTCTACGATCGATCGTGGAGGGAATACTTAAGCCAAGAGTTTGGTAATCATCGAAAGATTGTGGAATTGTTCCACGTTGACTCCGCCAGAACTCCACAATGGAACGGAGTGTCCGAACGGAGAAATCGCACCTCGTTGGACATGGTGCGGTCGATGATGAGCCAAAGTGATCTTCCGTTATCCTTCTAGGGATATCTTTGTTGAAACAATGCGCTCACACTAAATAGAGTTCCATCTAAGTCGGTTGAAAAGACACCATGTGAGATATGGACGGGCAACCCCCTAGTTTGTCTTTTCTCAAAATTTGGGGATGTGAGGCTTATGTAAAACGTTTGATCGACAAGCTCACACCCAAATCGACAAGTGCTTCTTTGTGCGATATCCTAAGGAAACTAAGGGATATTACTTTTATAATCGGGAACAAGGCAAAGTGTTTGTCGCCCGACATGGTGTCTTCTTGGAGAAAGAGTTTCTTTCAAGAAGTGTTAGTGGGAGCAGGTGCATCTTGAAGAAATTCAAGAAACACCGAAAACGTTTCAGCGACCACGTAACCACAACAGGAGGAGCAAAGTGTTGCGCCACCGTTGTAGATACAACATGCCCCACGGAGGTCCGAAAGATCACGTCGTGCGCCGACAGTACACAGTGCGGAACAACGTGATATATTGTTGTTGGACAACGATGAACCTAAGACCTATGAGGAAGCGATGGTGGGACCCGATTCCAACAAGTGGCTTGGAGCCATGAAATCCAAAATAGAATCCATGTACGACAATCAAGTTTGGAACTTGGTTGATCCACTGATGGTGTCAAAACCATTGAGTGTAAATGGGTTTTTAAGAAAAGGCCGATATGGATGGAAATGTTCACATCTATAAGGCGCGATTGGTGGCGAAAGGTTTTAAACAGATTCAAGGAGTTGATTATGATGAAACCTTCTCGCCCGTCGCAATTCTTAAATCTATTCGGATTATCCTAGCGATTGCTGCATATTTCGATTATGAGATATGGCAGATGGATGTCAAAACGGCTTTCCTAAATGGAAACCTAAGCGAGGATGTATACATGATACAACCTCGGGGTTTTGTCGATCCGAATCGCTGAAAGATATCCAAGCTACGAAATCCATTTATGGATTGAAGCAAGCATCTCGGAGTTGGAATATTCGTTTTGATGAAGTAATCAAAGGGTTTGGTTTCATCAAAAACGAAGAAGAGGCCTGTGTTTACAAAAAGGTCGTGGGAGCGCAATTGTATTTCTAATCTTATATGTGGATGACATATTACGATTGGAAATGATATCCCTATGCTTGAATCCGTCAAGTCTTCATTAAAAAATAGTTTTTCAATGAAAGACTTAGGGAGGCAACATACATATTAGGCATTCGGATCTATAGAGATAGATCCAAGAGGCTAATTGGATTAAGCCAAAGTAGATACATTGACAAGGTGTTGAAAAGGTTCAACATGCATGATTCCAAGAAAGGTTTCTTGCCCATGTCACATGGCATTAATCTTAGCAAGAATCGGTGTCCTCGGACACATGATGAGCGGAATAAGATGGGTATGGTTCCATATGCTTCGGCAATTGGATCCATCATGTATGCCATGCTTTGTACACGCTCGGATGTCTCGTACGCTTTGAGTGCTACGAGCGATACTCGTCCGATCCAGGTGAAGGTCACTGGATGCGTAAAGAATATCCTTAAGTACTTGAGAAGAACTAAGGATATGTTCCTAGTCTATGGAGGTGAAGAAGAGCTCGTTGTAAGTGGTTACACCGATGCTAGCTTCCAAACGGACAAGGATGATTATAGATCGCAATGCTGGGTTCGTGTTCGCCTTGAACGGAGGCGCAATCAGCTCGAAGAGTTCCAAGCGGGATACCGTTGCTGATTCTACAACGGAGGCCGAGTACATTGCTGCTTCGGAAGCCGCAAAGGAGGCTGTTTGGATCAAGAAATTCGTTTCGAGCTTGGTGCGATGACTAGTACGACTGGACCAATGTCTCTCTATTGTGATAATAGTGGAGCCATTGCGCAAGCCAAGGAGCCGAGGTCACATCGGAAGTCCAAACACATACTTCGGCGATATCATCTCATCCGCGAGATAGTGGACAGAGGTGATGTCAAGATATGCAAAGTGCACACGGATCTCAACATAGCCGATCCGCCGATAAAACCTCTCCTCAGCCGAAGCATGAGGCGCACACAAGAGCAATGGGTATTAGATACTTACATGATTGACTCTAGTGCAAGTGGGAGATTATTAGTGATATGCCCTAGAGGCAACATGAAGATGTTGGATATCACGTCAATGTTTATGTATAAATGAATAAAGTGTTATTCGGTTCCATGAAATAGACATCTTGTATTGATCAATAAGTACGTGACTTATTTTATGAGACTCTATATGTATGAATCTATTTCTAAACGATCCCCGATCATATGTCATATTGTTGGAACAAATATGATTCTAAGATCGGCATGTTTATTGATTGATGATCATGTCTCATAGATCATGGGTATGAAGATACCAAATCAATAAACATGGACATATGTGTTGGAGAACACATTGTTGGATAGACCCACCATGAGACACTACGGGAATTAATGTGCCATTAATTGGTCTCGAGTAGTGTTGGTACAAAGTCCTTAGACCTGAGATCACCATGGATTCCAACATGTGTAGTAGCCTTCTTTGGGACTACCAAACGCTATTCCGTGCGGGTAGTTATGAAGGTAGTTTTCGGGTTTGCTATGAAACATGGAGTGGGATATGAGTGATCAAGATGGAATTTGCCCCTCCTTTGGAGAGATATTCTGGGCCCTCGAGGTAATGGATTATGGAAATGCATGGCCATGCTAAGTTGATTGAGGAGTCAATCAACATACGATAATCCAATACGGTTCGAGTGAATGGTTAAGCTATTGAAGGGATGGCACACATCCTGCCTATAGCTTAACGGTATCGTGAGGCAAAGGGATTTGTGTACACATTACAGGTTGAGCCGATATTATTCTTGTATACTATGGTGTCAATATGTGCTGCTAGGCACCTGTTGACAGTCGGCTAAGTTAGACTCGAGCGACGGTCGGCTAAGTTAGACTATAGCCGAAACCGAGTATACCTGAACCTACGGGTCGCACCCTTAAGGGGATAGAATAGATATTCGAGTTGGACTCGGATACGGCTCGATCGGATAGGGATCCGATCGGATAGAATCCTATGGGCTTACGACGTGTGGGCGGCCAACTCTATGAGATACGGATGAGATCCGATTCTAAATAAAGTCCTAATCGGCCACTAGTCCCATTCGGCCAACTCTATATAAAGGAGGGAGGGGTGGAGAGCTGCCATACGTCAATTGCATCGCGTGCAACAGAAGTCGCCGAGATCAATCTCCACGGAAACCCTCCCCACTTTTGAGCCAAACCCTAGCCTTGCATCGCGTGCTAGCACACGGGTGTACGGCGTTCGTCCCCGGACGTGTGGATACCGGTAGAGGCGCTGCTACGTTGTGCGCGTTGATCGGCTTCGGATCGGCTACGGCATGTGCGAATCGGGCGATTGGCGAATCGAGCTGTCCGGGTATCGGTGTCGGCTTGCGAGAATCAGCTACACTTCGGATCGGATAGCCCCGATTGGCTGTTTCCGCTGCACACTCCAATCGGTAACGATCTATCGGCCCTTACTTGCAAGTGTTCCTGGTTTGCGCGGTTAAAATTTTTGTTTTCGGCTAGCGTAGCCTCCGCGTAACCCTTCAGCAATCACACTGAAGATGAAGCCACTTGGGAAAAAGAAGACTTTTTGAAGACCGAGTATCCGAACCTATTCCGCTAGCGGTAAGAAATCTCGAGGACGATATTTATTGTTAGGGGGGTAGGTTTGTAACTCCCTAAAAATCGAAGAATTTAAAAATCGGAAATTAAAAATCGAAACTTGCAAAAACTTTTGCTTGCTGCTTCTTGCTCGTGTTTATTTATTCTGATTTGCTAGCTTGGTTGCATGAATTTATATGTGGGCGATTCGTCTTGGTGTTTGTGAAAACCAAATGACTTGGAATGCAGTTGGGGAGAAAAAATCTCGAAGTTTAAGGTTAGGAATTTTTAAAATGAAATCGGAAAGGGATGTGGATTCATAAAATATATGTTTGGAAAATAAAATATTAATTGGTGATTATGGAATATTAATTAGGAAATAAAACATGCAATAAAATATTTTAAGGGATTTATATAAAATCTAGAAAATTATTTGGAATTAAAAATGGTGATTTATGAATTTAGGAAAAAGGGATTGAATTAAATATGGAGATGTATATTTTAAAATAAATAAAGGTGGTGAAAAGTTTGAAAATATATTTTTAATTAATTTTGGGAATACTATATTTTTATTGGGAATTTTTAGAGTGAAGAAAAATTAGAATTGGAAAATAGGTTTGAAAAATCGGGAAAATTAAAAATCGGCACTGTTCATTGGTCACGAGGTGCTCGACGCCGTACCGGCCCCGGCCTCGCGCCCGCCGCGCGTCGCCCGTCGTACCGCGCCCGCTCCTCCGCGCGCCACGCACCGCGCACATGCGCATGCGCCGCGCCCGGCCCGGCTCGCCCGCACGCCGTGCCCCGCCCCGCCCGCACCGTGCACCGTCGCCGCCACGCGCCCGCCCGTCGTCCGCCCCGCGCCCGCGCCCGCCACCCGTCGCCGCCGCGTCGGACCCCGCGCCGCGCCCGCCACCGTCGCCGCCTCACCGGCCCGTCCGCGACCTCGCCACATGCCGCCCGTCTCGCGCCCGGCGCCGTGCCGCCGCATCCCGCGCGCCGGCCCGGCGACCCGCACGCCGTGTGCGCTCGCCGTACCGCCGCCGCCCGCCCCCTTTCCTCCCTTCTCTCGCCGCGCCTATATATAGCGCCGAGCCCTCTTCATTTTCCCCCAATCTCGCTGCCCCATACCCTCCCCTCTTGCCGGTTTTCTTCCCCCACCCGAGCGCCGCAAGCCGAGCGCCGCGCAAGCCGCCGCCCGCAAGCCATCGCCGCCGTGCGTCGGAGCTCCATTGCCCTCCCGGCGTCGCCATCGCCGTAGCCCGAGCCGCCACCCCCTTCCCTCGCTTGCGCGCCGCCGGCCGCAACAGAGAGAACCGATCGAGCGGTTGGCGGGTCGATGAATAGTAAATAGAAAAAGAAAAAGAAAGGAAAAGAGAAGAAAAGGGAAAAGAAAAATAAAAAAAGGAAAATTTTGGAAAAATTGGAAAAATGTTTTGAAAAAAATTGGGAAAATATTTGGGCAAAAATATATTGTTTTCTTGTATATTTTTCTCGGAGCAAATTCAGAAAATTGAAATCGGACTTTTCGGAGATTTCGTTTTGCGTCGTTTTAATCCGGATTTTGTTTATTTCTTTCCCGCCCTTTGAAATGTGTTTCTTTTAGTGCTCGAACCTTCAAAACCTCGAGTACAAAATCCCTCCGTTGATATTTCTAAATCTATTTTCTCAAATTAATGCGATCGTCGTTTTGTGAAAACCCTAGGGCATCAACTCGATTTCAATCTCGGGTTTTACCTTAACAACCCTCGTCCGAACTCGAGTAGAATTCTAGGCTAAACATTTGGAGTCTTTTTTATGGTTTTTATGGTTCTTTTCGACCTCTCGATATTTTATTGAATTCTGATCAAATTCAATTGATCTTTCGCACGTACGGATAGCAACCGAGGAAGCGAGCACCGACTACGTTGAAGACCCCCGCCAACAAGTGAGCGAGCAAGGCAAGTCAACACATCCCTTTGAACATATTGATCCTACTTTGCGAAATGATGTTGATTTCAATTACAAATTGCATGCTATACACAATTGAGTGCCTATACTTGATATACCTGCCTTGATATTGAATACCCTGAGAAATATTCTTTGTAACCTTCGATGTGATACAACCGGAGGATATCTTCGGTAAAATGCTTAGCCACGCTTATACTAGATCCTTGCATACTCATGATTTTACAATAAGCCTCGTGCTTGGGCAACTATCTTGGGAAGATGGTTGAGACACAGCAAGTAGAGACATGAGCGTCACGTTGCCCTGATCATGTTAGAAATAGCTTTGATGAAAAAGAGAAATACAAACCAATGTTTTTAGACTGGGGCGGATCGATGGATTTGGGTGGTTCTCTGGGAAAAGCTAGTACCGTCCCTGGTCAATTAAGGACCGAGCCATGAGACTATAACTTAGAACGAGCCAGTACAACCGTACTTCTCGAATGGGTATAGACCTAGCGGAGTAGATAGCCGAGCAAAGGCAGTATCCCTGCATAGTGGTTCAGGTGTAAGTGTTGAGTTAGGGACCTACCAAGGGTAGTGTGCCCATGATTGTGATGAGATGAAAGGCCTTTATGTGAATAGTAACCTGAACCTAACGATGTCTTAAAGATGAAGTGAGTTTCCTCTCTTACCTCGCGAACGCCAGAAGTCCTCTCACTGCTAGGAAATGACGGCTAGAGTGCATGAGGATTTAAGTTCATGGAGCGGGTACTGCCAAAGTGAGGTTATCGAAAGGCTTTGCCGTGACCGTCCCATATAGAGGGATGTAAGCTCATTCAATGAGTAGTTGCGGAGTACGGGTAAAGTGTACATCCACTGCAGTGTGAGTCAATCAATCTATTCGAATAGCCATGCTCGTGGTTAATGAGCGACGTGACAAGTTTCTCCCGTGGCTAGACTCTTAAACTTTAAAATGATGGGAATTGGTATGCATAATGATTTTGTTAGCTGGTGGACTTAACTTCTCGACCTGCGAGAAGGGATAGACTCCCCGGAAAAACCATGACGAACCGGAGACGGAAAACCATCCTTGGTATCACGATGGATGGCAGACAGAACCGTCGCCAATTTAATATACTCTGAAACTAAAACTTGACTGGCTAGATGTTAGGTTTGTGAAATGTTTTGCGAAAATTGGCCTTATGCAAATAAACCATAGTCTCCCTTTGAATGGCCCTATTATGTGAATCATTCCATGATTGCTTGCTGAGTACGTTGGGTACTCACCCTTGCTATATGAACAAACTTCAGATGAAGGAAACGAAGAACTGAAGGACCCCTATGCTTACTACCAGGAGGAATGAAGACAATGAAGCGCGCTAGGTCTTAGTCCCCAGTCGTTGTCTGTGGCAATCGACATGCCGCTGCTTTTCGTCTGCCTATCTCATCTAAACTCTGATTTTGGTTGAATTCGGACCTATAGGTCCTATATGTATCGGATATTGCCTTCGGGCCTATTATTGTATTAAGTCGTTGTAAGACTATTCGTGCACTTTGCACCTGGTAATTCAGAACTGTATTCGTGGGTACCAAACTACTCGATCCAGGGATATGGTACTATGAACACGAATAATTCCCATCCTCAAAAACAGGGATCGACAATGCTTCGGGAGCACTGGTGGCTTGGCCGGAGGCAATGATGCTGCCTTCGCAGGGGAGAGTTGAAGTTGTCTGGCCGGTGAGAGCACTGGTGCTTTGGCGGGTGGAAGTGCCATTCGCTCTGCCGATGGGATCAACGGCGTCTTAGCATGATAATGCGATGGCACCTTGGTCGGCGACAGCGGCACAACGGGGGACAAAGACGGTGGCTTGGCACCCCGAACGCACGACCTCGACGCACCCACCGGCAACAACTCCGGTTCCTTGGAGGGAGGCCGCAGCGTCGGACACGGCTTCTTCCGCGGAGATGGCCACGGCGGAGCGTCCTTGACGCCCAGGAGGCAAACCCGGCGTTGTGAAATTTATGGGTTTTTAAAAGTGTCTTTGGTTGGAGAAAATGACGAAATCGGTGGTTAATTTAGTGTCTTGCTCCTTAAATTTTTTAGTTCTAATTTTCAGAAGCTGCTAGTACTTATCAGTTCTCGGTTCCTTCTTGCTCTTGTGTTCTTCCTATTTTTTTACCGTTTAGATCTAAAATGATGAATGGTCCTTATTTTTTTTAACCACATAGTTCTTTCTCTTGAGTTTTTTAAATCGATAAACGATCCTTATTTTTTTATGTTTTAGTGAATTCTTGACGATCCACGATCTATAAGCACTACCGCTGTAGGATCGTCTCTATGGATCGCCAGGACTGAGGAGGGATATCTGATGTAGGAAACGGCAACAAACTTCTGGAACGTCCAATCTCGATTAATAAGAGAACATCAAACCCGTACTATGTTGGACCCAGCTGTTGTTACCAGGCATGTCATCCAATGCACTATGCCCGTAGATCGAACATTAAGTATGAGACGTAAAACAAGAAAGATATTAATTTATGTTTTAATCATGTTATATTTTTTAAAAAATTATCAAATATTTTAAAACAACTTTTATATAAAATAAAATATAGTTTGAAAAACACATTAAAATAATTTAAAAAACATAAAAAATCAATCGAGATAAAATCTATATCTTAATAAAAAAATAATAAAAATGGCCCTGTATGTTTAGTGATCCCCGATCTCTTACCTATAGAGATAGGCAACTAAGAAAATACTATCTCCTTAATTTAATTACATAGTTCCTCGGTTTCAAAGGTTGAAAATTTATACTATAACATAAGCTTTTACTTTTTATCTCAATCAATCACAACCAATCTCTCATTTAACTTTTTACTTATTTTTTTAACTCAACTAATTATAAATATTTCTCATCTCAACCTTGGTATCTACTAAAACTTTTATGTTCTGGAATGGAGTATTACTTTGGAATTTAAAGATATTTCTTTGATATTTACGTTGTGAGATCGTTTTAATAAAAGTAAATTTTATAAAACCCGGGTATTATAGTAAGTGGGGTTGATTTTTGCCATTCCTGTCTTATTTCTATTTTCTTTTAACTCCATTCTTATTTTCTATTCCTTTTAACTCCATTATTGAATCTTCTGTCCTTAATTTAACTCCATTGAATCTTCTTTATTTCATCTTCCGATCCATTCTCAATTTATCCTTTTAACTCCATCAAAATTTCATTCTTTTTTCTTTTCACTCTACCATATCATCAATTTAATGGCATATTAGATGCCACATGTAATATTTTTTCTTATAAAATAGCTCTTATAAACTGAAAGCTTCTGTCTTTTGGATATTCAATTTAAGGGCATATTAGATGTCATTTATAATATTTTAGTTATAGAAAAGCTCTTGTAAACCAAAGCCCCTCACTTTCACCGTCACGCCACGCCCTGAATCTCTAGAGAAATCATGGCACTCTCAATACCCAAATTCTGGCTTCACACCTGATTATAGTCCAAGTTGTTCAAACCCATAGGGTTTTGGCACTCCTAGCGATACGATACTATAGTTTAAAAAAACCACACCGATAACCAATTTGGTTAATTACAATACATTGCTGGAGAAACCCGTACTAGTCCAGGTTGGTAACCCCTTGTAGTTCCGGTTGTGAAACCGTTACTACGAATTTGGGACTAAAGATCGCCATCTTTAGTCTCGGTTTAAATAATCGGGACTAAAGATGTATTTTTAGTTCCGGTTGATAACACTAACCAGAACTAAAGATGACGGCGCCACGTAGCTGGCTCCGTCATCTTTAGTCCCGTTGGTGTTATCAACCGGGACTAAAGGTTTTTTTAATTTTTTTTAATTTGCTCCTGCTATAGCTGCTAGCTTGCTGTATACATATTTTACACACATATATTTATACATATATATGCAACATGCATATATATATATATAAATATATAATTTACACACATCTAAATAAACTTAAGAAAGGAAATATATACATATATTACCAAAATATGTACACATATGTACAATATCCACATATATTTCGTATGTTACAAAAAATTATTTATTTTGTGGATCCAGTGGTTAAGTTACTTAAATGAAAGTAGAACTCCCCCACGGGATCAATGATCTGCTCGTTTATAAATCCTATCAATTCTTCCTGAGCAGCTTGTATGAAAGTCTCGTGGGGGAGGTTCTCTTACTCGCATAAGCTGTTATTAATTCGAATAAACGAAAAATAAATATATGAAGTGAATAAGAAATCGAGACGTAATGTATGAATGGCTGTTATACGTACATTTATATTGTCGATAGTTGTGACATCGGTCACAAAGCAATGAATGTAGTCGTAGACGTAGTATCCACATAAATTGGTGTCGCTACGACTGTTTTGCACACTAAAGGAGAAACGACGACATATTTAATATACTTTTAATATTTTAGAACAAAGTAATGATTCAAAACAACTTTGGAGCGTGTTACTCACTGGAAAGTTCATCCTCACGGAGAGCTTATCTTTCCAATTTCCGCGAACATTCGCCCGAAGCTGTTCCCATGCCCTACGTGCAGTTGAAAGATAGCTAGTAATTATCCAAGAACCACATATATGCAATAGCAAGTAAGATATATGACATTACCTGTTAAACAGTTCAAATATCTTTGAGTACGTGGACTCTGGTTTATCCATTGAGTCAAAGACATGGATCCGCGAGTGATCCATGTCAATTACTAACAGAACCCAGTGGAATCTGCAAATTGGTTTAGATGACACATGAAAATTTATGTATGCACGGGATTGAAATCGGTACGGAAGAAAGAAAAAACTTACGCATTGTTATATCGCAGAAGGATAAACGACCGGAAGTGGTTCTGCACCAGCGCATTGTATATGTTGTCCACTGTTGGATTAGGAAATTGATCAACCATTACGCTGTTGATTTTGCGTCGATCCATGAATCCATGTTTGGTACAGTCGTGCTTGTTGCAGTATTGGATCGCCATTCTACAACGGTTAAAAAGAATTTTAGTCAGCTAAATACAAGGAGGTAAGAAACGAAATAACAGAACGATACTTACAGAACCCGCGCGACTAGAAGTGAGACGTCGAGGGCATCAAGCTGGTACAGGTCGAATATGTCTTCGAATCGGATATAGAAGTGGTCACCTCCATCGAAGAAATAGTGCAGTGAATATCTGCCCGTTACCATCTCTCCACCCTTGCTGGATTCTTGCATGTATCACTTGTGGAAGCAGTACATCTATGTAGGTAGATTTTTCACTTGATCCGGCTTTACAAGAGGCTTTCCAAGTTTGAACTTGTATTTCAGCGGAGCCTTCGCCAGGGGAGCACGACCGTGTAATTGATCCATTGAAATTCCAGCAGATTCCATAAATTGTCTTAACTCTGATCTAACATTTGGAACTGTGCTCAACTCCAGAGGTTTCTGAGGTTGCATGTCGAGTTGGGGTACATCTTTGCTCATTCTCTTCGCCTTGCCAGCAGCCTTCCGAATAGTCCTATCATAGTCGGACTGCGGTTGAGGTTGCGGTTCAGGCTGTGGCGTTAGGTACATCTTCTTGAAGAAGTCCTTGGTCTCCTGGGGGATTTCAGGAGGCTTCTCAGGAGACTTCTTTCTAAAGTGGGCCTTGACTTCAGCTTGGACGGCCTCGTGCAGCTCCTCTGGAGTTAAGTCGTACGTCGTTTTCTTTGGGGCTGGTGGGAGCGGGTCAAGTTTAGGCCTCTTGCTTCTTGGTCCACTGGTTGACATTGACCACGTGACTCGAGCTTTGCACTTAGGAGGCAAAGTAGGATGAGATGTTGTCCATTTAGGAGTCGATGCTCGTTGTGGCGACGAAGGAGACTAAGAAGGCGGTGGAGTTGGAGACGACCGTTTAGGAGTCGGTGCTCATGGAGGCGACGCAGGAGGTGGATGAGGCGAAGGAGGCTGAGGAGATAGTCCACGTGGAGGCGACGGCGGTGGAACGATAGGAGACGTTGTTCGTCCTGGGAATATGATGAAGGGCTTCCTCCAAAGAAATATTCCATGAGTTGTTTCTCCTAGCATCATCTCCCCGTCTCCTCCGGGGATATCCAGCTCGAGATCTTCGTAGCCGCATTCCACCTGTTCAACTTTCACTTTTGAGTACGCAGGTGGAACGGGCCTGAAGTGGTAGGTGCCATCTCGTTCTACTGGAATCGCCATGCCTGACGCAACCTGTTCGAGAAGATTGCTTATTAGTTAGCAATGAACCTTGATTGTCAAGTTATTCAAGGAAATGTACAACATAAAAGTACGAACATACCTTTATTGTTATGTTCTTGAGCGAAATGTGCAGCTCACACGGTGTCTGCTGCGTGATATCATCCACGGGGCATGGCGGACACGCTTGAGCTTGTGGGGCCAACTCGCCTTCATTCCTGTTGATGCGCAGCTGCTGCGCTGCTGCTGGAGTTGAGCCGTTGTTGCTGGATCTGGCTGTTGGCTAACCCAGTGGCTCTGCTCCTCTGCCAACCTTTCATTCAACCTTTGGTCCACAATCTGATCAATCTGCGAGAGCCGCATCTCCATTTCTGTGAACCTCGCATCTGTCTCTCGCTTAGACCTCATGCAGCTCTTGTATGTGTCGATGTCCGCTTAAAACCCGTATTTCCAGGGAACGACTTCTTTTCCTCGCGTTCATCCCGGATGCTCTGGGTTCTGGAGTGCAACCGTTAGCTCGTCCTTCTCTCTGTCGGGTCTGAACGAGCCCGAGGCAGAGGCTTCCCGCGCTTCCTCTAATCTTCGCCCAGCTTCTTGGATTTGAGCGCCAAAGATAACTAATCCATCTCTGGGATTAAGCGATCCCCTGTGAGCATAGAACCAATGCTTTGATCATTCGAGCCAATTGGCTATGCCCGGAACGATACCTCGCGCTTCCAGGTCGGCTTCCATCTTCTCCCATTTTTGCATTCCCTTCTGATAGCCGCTCGACCCAAGTTTGTGATGATGGTATTTCTTATTGGCTGTGTTGGCCTTGTTCTTCTCAATTAGGGCTTGCACTTCTTCCCCAGTCTTATGTGCCACGAAGGCCTGCTAGTGATCTTTGAGCTTTAGGAACTTGTCGAAGTCTGGGGTCTGGCCCTTCAGGACGTATTTCTTGTGTAACTCCTTCTTATAGTTCTTGAAGAGCTCAGCCATCTTCTTTAATGTCCAATCCTTGACCTTTCCCTGATTGGAGTCTGGGATGGTGAACGTCTGCAGCATTGTCATCCAGAGCATCTCTCTCTCTATGTGTCCGGGAGAAAGCTCTGCTCATCTCCTCCTGTCCTTGATCGCCTCCAGTTGACAACGCTGATAGGCATGTGGTCCCTCACCACCCATCTGCTGTATGCCATAAACTTCCTTGCGGCGTCCGTTGGGGCACTTGGGTGACCGTCCGGTGCTACTTCTGTTATGACGTGTCGACCCTTAATGCGTTTGCTGACTCCGCTTGCCCGTGTGCCCTCTTCTGTCCAACTGATGAGGAGCCCTCGTTCCCCTCCTCGTTGAGGTATTGAGCTGGATCCTCGGTCCTCTCCTCAGTGTAAAACTGTGTGCTACCGTGTGCGGTCTTGTTAAGGAGAAACTGTTCGTCGTCACGATCAGCCATTTGATTGTTGTGGGTTTGAGGACTTAATCAAATAATTCTGAAAAAAAATTATTCGGTTAATATATGTATCAATTATTCAGGGAAATCATGTATGTCTACGTAGAAAAAAACATAGACAAAAAGAAGAAGATGGAAAAAAATAGATGAAATACGGCAGACACTACGTTCTATATTTTCCTTCTTCTTCTCTTTTGTTTCTCTAACCCTAACCCTAACCCTAACCCTAACCCTAACCCTATTCAGGGAGAGGAGAGGATAGAAAGAGGACGTTGCATGCCGAGCTACGTTCATTTGACCGAACGAACGACCGATCGAACGAACGACCGACCGAACGAAACTCATTCGTTCGTTCGTTCGTTCACGTCCGTCCATTCATTCGTTCGTTCGTTCGTTCTATCGCCTGGAGATAAGAGGAGAGGAGAGAAAGAGAGGAGGATGACGTGAGGGAGATAAGGTGGAGAGGAGAGGAAGTGGAGAGGAGAGGATAGAAAGAGGACGTTGCATGCCGAGCTATGTTCGTTTGACCAAACGAACGACCGATCGAACTAACGAATGACCGATCGACCGAACGAACAAAACTCATTCGTTCATTCGTTCGTTCACGTTCGTTCGTTCATCCATTCGTTCATTCTATCATCTGGAGATAAGAGGAGAGGAGAGAAAGAGAGGAGGATGACGTGAGGGAGATAAGGTGGAGAGGAGAGGAAGTGGAGAGGAGAGGATAGAAAGAGGACATTGCATGCCGTGCTACGTTCGTTTGACCGAACGAACGACCGATCGAACTAACGAACGGACGAACGACCGAACGAACGAACGACCGAACGAAACTCATTCGTTCGTTCGTTCGTTCATGTCCGTTGGTTCATTCATGTCCATTCGTTCGTTCACGTCCGTTCGTTCCGTTTGTTCACATTCACAAGTCACATTCACAATTTAAACATAAAGTTCATTCATATATAAAGTCATCCATACACATTCAAAATTCATACACATAAAGTCATCCATATTTACACAAAGTCGTCCATACACATTCAAAAATCATACACATAAACATTCAAACTTCACATAAACATTGAAAAGTCCATATTTACATAAATTCCATATTTACATAAAGTCCATATTTACATAAAGTTCACATCAAAATTAATTCACATTTAACATATATTAATTCACATCAAATGCAATTCACATTTAACATCAAAATTAATTTCACATTTTGCAAAATTTCACATTTTAACATATAAATTTTGCATTCGCATTGCATTCAAATTTAATCAAACACACATTGCATTCATCAATCTATCCATCCATCCATCCATCTCATGCATTGCATTCAAATTTAATCAACACATATAAATTAAATCAAATTGCATCTATGCGGCGGCGGCAGAGGAGGCAGGGGCGACAGACGGCGGCGGGGAGGCGGGGAGGCAGACGGGCAATTTGGCATTTCGAACATCTTTTGTTTTGAAGGTACTTACAACAACCAATTGAGCATATATCTGTACATGCTGGTACGCGTGATTTAGTACTAGAGACACATTATTACCTAATGCTGCTGATAATGTACTGTCTTTTATAGTTACAAACAACCTATGTTTCCATCCTTTTAAAGCTGCGGCGGTGGCGTCGGGGCCGGCGGGGCGGCGGGGGTCGAGGGAGGTAGGGCGGCGGCGGTGGTGGCGTCGGGGAGGCGGGGGCGGCGACGGCGGGGCGTGGGAGGGGCTCGCAAGGGACGGCGCGTGCGGCGGCGGCGTGCGGTGGCCCGAAAAACCTAAACCCTAAACCACCTGGCCGATCATCATCACAATGTGTACAGAGGGGAGGGGCGGCGGCAGCGTACCTGGGCGTATCCCGGTGACGGTGGCGCGGTGGCTTCCAGCCCGCGGCGACGAAGACAGCGATGAAGACGGTGGCGTGTCGGCGGCAGCGTCCTAGGGCTTGATCGGCGACGGTGACGAAGACGATGAAGAGGCGTTGCGAAGAAAACGACTAAGTGTTCGCATCCCCCCGTAGCCCCTGCTATTTATAGTTACGGGATCTTTTGTCCCGATTGAAGCCAACAACCGGGACAAAAGATACAATCTTTAGTTCCGATTGGAACCACCAAGCAGGACTAAAGATGGCGGGGCAGCCACATGGCCGAGTAGGTGGGCATCTTTAGTCCCTGTTAAATCCATCAACCGGGACTAAAGATGTTTTCCCCGCCCATACAAATTCATCTTTAGTCCCGATTTGTGTTAAAGACCAAGATTAAGTATTTCAACAGTTTTAAATTATAATAATCATATTCAAAACTATTTTAAATTTAAATAATAATATATAATTAACATATATACTATTTGAAAAATATTATAAATTTAAATAATAACATATAATTAACATTTGTCATATTGAAAACTATTTTTAAACTTATTATTATTTAAATTTAGGTTTCAAACTTTAAAATTTAATAAACAACCTTTCTATTTAAAGACTTTAAAAACTATCTCTTTTCCTCTTTAAAAATGTTTTTAACTCCACTTTTTATTCAAGCCTAAATTTTGAGTTTTAGAATCTAACAAATAACTTTCCCTTTAAAAAACTTCAAAAATCACCTTTCAACTTTCTTTGGCATAGGTGCGAATGATTAGAGATGCAGCTCATTTAATGCCAAGATTTGGCAGCGCTTTCTACTTACTACACGGCTACACACACATGTGTTTCTGGTGAACAGAGATGTTTAATTGACATGATCGATATGACTAGGAGTGCAGAGATCTCAGTACCTCCAGTAGTCTCTCTGTAGACTGCTGTAGTACCTGTTCTTTTACGAATCTTGTGCTCCTCTAAACGACATTTGTTTAATTTTACAATAAATTCAAATGATAACAATAATATTCAATAATTCAATTTAATTTACATCGTCCATACATAAATTTAGCTAAGTGATGTTTGTCCTCACATACTTTCTCCGCACAATTGTTCCTTCGTTATGATCGTTGCGTGAGTAAGGGGTGTCCTCATTTGATAGGAGAATGCTCGGGTCAACCGCCACCACAAATGGAGGTTGCCCGTCGAACTGATCGTAACCATCGTCAGTTCTTTCCTCGACTCCCACGATTTTTCTTTTGCCTGGGAGAACCACGTGACGCATTGGCTCGTCGGACCCCTTCCCCTTCTTTGCTTTGCTAGACATGTCCTTGACATAGAAAACTTGTCGTACATCATTGGCAAGGACGAAGGGTTCATCTGAGTATCCAACCTTGCTCAGGTCGACCGTTGTCATCCCACTTGCATCAATGGTTACGCCTCCACAACTGAGCCTAACCCACTGGCACCGAAACAGAGGGACCTTCAGAGGTCCATAGTCCAGCTCCCATATGTCATCGATGCTGCCGTAATATGTGCTAGCCGTACAGTCGTATCCCACGGCATCGATGCAGACAACGCTGTTCTGTTTCGTGCTCTTTAAGTCTTGGGCCCGTGTGTAAAACGTATACCCATTGATTTCATATGCCTGGAATGTGGTGATCGAGCAAGATGGTCCCCTCGCCAAGAAGGCTAGTTGTTGGTCAATGCTCGCGTTGCCCATGAGACGTTGTTGTAGCCAAGCAGCGAATACATTGATGTGATGGCATGTAATCCAGGCATCCATCTTATCGATGTTTTCCTAGAACAATCGCCAAGTGATCCTCGATGTAAGGAGCCACCAAGGAAGATTTTTGCAACACGGTCCAATGTGCTTTCCTGTACAAGTCATCGTCTATGTTCATTATTGCCTTCCTTCCAAGAGTTCCCTTCCCCCGTAGTTTACCTTCATGGCTTGATTCAGGCACCCCGATGGGATGAAGGTCTTCAATAAAGTCGACACAAAACTCAATCACCTCCTTTGTTCCATATCCCTTGGCGATGCTTGCCTCTGGACGAGAACGGTCACGGACGTACTTCTTTAGAACACCCATATACCTCTCTAAAGGGAACGTGTTGTGTAGGAATACCGGACCGAGGATACGGATCTCTTTGAAAAGGTGGCATAGGAGATGCGTCATGATATTTAAGAAGGAAGGCGGAAAGATCATCTCAAAGCTGACAAGACATTAGACCACATCATTTTGAAAGTCTTCTAGTCTATCTAGATCGATGATCTTCTGTGAAATTGCGTTCAGGAAAGCACATAGCTTTGTTATTGTTGCCTGGACATTATCGAGAAGGATACCTCGAACTATAACGGGAAGCAGCTGTGTCATCAGCACGTGGCAGTCATGGGACTTTAGATTTGTGAACTTCTTATCCTTCGTGCTTATTATTCTCTTTATATTTGAGGAGTATCCAGACGGTACCTTGATGCTCTCCAGACATTCAAACATTATTTCCTTCTCTGCCTTGCTCAGAGTGTAGCTGGCTGGACTTAGGTATTGGGCTCCTTTCTCCTTTGGTTGCGGGTGAAGGCCATCACGTTGTGCCATATGTTTTAGATCGTTACGTGCCTCAAGTGTATCTTTTGATTTTCCGTATACACCTAGGAAGCCCAGCAGGTTTACGCAAAGGTTCTTGGTGAGGTGCATCACGTCGATTGCGTGGCGGACGTCCAAGACTTCCTAGTAGGGCAACTCCCAAAAGATTGACTTCTTCTTCCACATCGCCGCGTGACCACCTTCACTTGCTATAGGTTGGTTGCCGGGTCCCTTTCCAAATACTACTTTGAGGTCTTTAACCATGGCAAACACAGCCTTTCTGTGCGATGCTTTGGCTTAATACGATTGTCGGTGATATGGGCCCGGGGGTATGTCATGGGCATGGCATTTAAAGAAAAAGGAGGGTACCATTGCCCACCAAGGAGCGCTAAAGTCATGCCCTGAAAGGCCAGGCAAGTCTTGGCCACGGGCGGCCACGTGGCCGCCCCTGAAGGGGGCTGGCCGGGAGGCTGCCCGGAGGCCATCATACTTCCAAGCGGCAGGGTCCGGGATCTCCCGGACCCCTGGTCGAGGGGGTCCGGGATCGCCCCGGACCCTCATCCTCCATCCCGCACCTCTCAGAGAGAGGGGCAAACCCAACTGCCAACTAACTCATTCAATGCTCAAACAGGGGAAAGCTGAGCGCCTGCTCCGCCGCATTCAATGCGATGTGAGGCGCGGCTGTCAGTTGCTCCCATCATCACCCCTTTTTGCCTATCACGAGGCAAAAGGGGGGGCTAAAAGTCCTTGACTAAGACCGCGGTATGACTGCGGTCCACTCCGCGCACGCCCCTCTCACGCTCTGTCCAGTCGCATTTAATGCACTGGGCGGCTGCATGGGAGAGAGAGTGCGCGCACAGGAAGCGCGGTGCCTACACCTCCCTATGGAATGGGCCGCCGATCGGTGGGACCCATCGGAGGGGGTAGGCAAGACCATCATCACGTCAGCGGCATGGCAGCCACGACGGCCGTTCTTTTTCCGCCCTCCATGACGCGACAAACTGGGGGGAGTAGGAATGGAACGGCTCCTCCAACAAGACAAAGCAAAAACCACTCTCTCATGTGGAGTGAGGTAGAGAAATGGTAGGGCTGCTGTGGTGTTCCCTTTCTCTATAAAAGGAGACCCAAGTGCTTCATAAAAGAGGTTCAGGTCCTTCATATAGACAGGGGGTTCCGTTCCAGTTCAAGAAGAGGGGTGCACGTTCTGAGAAATAGGTTAAGCCTCTCCAACTAGCCTGTAGAAATCGCCCATCCACCACAAAGTCTAAGGGAGAGGAACACTCACATTGTTCTCGGCTACCTTCCCCATAAATCGCATACACACAGGAGTAGGGTGTTACACCGCGCTGGTGGCCCGAACCTGTATAAATTCCCGCCCCATCTGCATTATTTTATTTTTTTACATACGAGTTTGAGCCAGGATACATCGCTCCCCGTGCCGAACCAAAAAGGGGGTCCCCAGGATCCCTGCGTGTCGACCTACGACATCGACAGCTGGCGCGCCAGGTAGGGGGAGCGCGCTATATTCTGGTTTAAACCTCCGTTTTCCGTCTGTTTTTTGGCGGGAATCCTTCCTCCCGGTCTCAGCCATGGTCCACGGCCGTGCCCTGCGCTCCGCGTCAGGCTCACTCGCCACGCACGAGCGTGGCCTGGTCAGCGAGGCGGCAGAAGAGGTCGACGCGGGCAAGCGCAGCCCCAAGTTCCGCCACCTCCGCTCAAGGGGGGAGGGGCCTTCGTCTCCCTCACCCCGTTGGTGGTAACGGTGGCAGCTGCGCCCGCGCCATCCCCTCTGCCCCCCGCTGAAGCAGCGGTTGGAGGCGGAGGGGCCCGTGCGTCCTACAGGACCGACAACGCTCCTGTGGGGCACAGACCATGCCCTAGCGGGCGTACCGGCGAACCCCGCCGAGGCGACGTCCATCGCCGCCTGGAGTTTGGCACCCCTGAGGGTGCCCTGCAGGCGGCAGAAGCCCTTTTGCGCCACCCTCCAGCCACCCCAGGCGAGGGGTCCAATGCCAAAAGGTGGCTCGACGACGTGGCGAAGCTCGTAGGCACGGCCCAACGCCAGCTGGCTGCTGACCTCGCTTCCTCCAGCCGCCAACCACGCGGCTCGCACGTCGCGAGCTCGTCCTCTCGGCGACGGGCCCGAAGGGCGGCAGCAGCCGCGAGGGTGGGGGAGAACCTCTCGGTGGCGGCCCAGCTTGAGCCGCCTCGGGATCTGCTGTACGCAGGACGTGATGCCCGCCTCCGCATCGAGCAGCGCCGGGACGAGCGCCGCTTAGGGCGGGTGCCGGACTGCGCCTCCTCGTCAGGAGGCGCCACCTCACGGCGAGTGGCCACAGCGGCCCAGCCGCAGATGGAGCCCCACGGCGGACGGCGAGCGGCCGTGATGGCCCAGCCGCCAGCGGGGAGCTCCGCGATGCCCAACGAGGCCCCGCAGCCACTGCCGCCCCCGGGCGGCAATGGCTGCCAGCCTTTGTTGCTGACCTCCGTAACGTGCGCGGCCTAACAAGTTTAGGCCGGCCCTTACAGAGAAGTACGATGGCTCGGTTAACCCCACCGAGTTCCTCTAGATCTACACCACGGCCATTGAGGCCGCCGGAGGAGACGAGCGCGTCATGGCCAACTTCTTTCCCATGGCGCTCAAGGGCCAGGCCCGTTCCTGGCTGATGAACTTGCCGGCCCGGTCAGTCACCTCTTGGGACGACCTATGCCGCCAGTTCACCTCCAACTTCCAGGGCACATACCCGCGCCCGGGAGTGGAGGCGGACCTCCACATGGTCCGACGAGGGGAGGACGAGTCCCTGCGCAAATACATTCAGCGTTTTTGCCAGGTACGCAACACCATACCTTCCATCGCCGACCATGCAGTGATCTTCGCCTTTCAGAGTGGCGTCTGCCACGACGTCATGTTGGAGAAGATCGAATCCAAGGCTCCCCGGACCACCACGGAGCTCTTCGAGCTCACAGATCGGGTGGCCCGCAAGGAGGAGGCCCAGGTTTGGAATCCTAGGACTTCTACCCCGGCCCCCACCGGCGCTGCCCCCTCCGCGTCACGTGAAGAGCGGCGCGAGCGGCGGCGGAAACGCCGACCATCGCTTGGCGGTGAGGAGGGCCACGTCCTCACCGCCGACGGAGCCGAGAAGCCCTCGCGGAAGGGCAAGCCCGCGGGTAACCACAGGCGGTCCCCGGACCCTCGCCCCTAGGGTCGGGCCGGAGACAAATGGTGCATTGTGCACCAAACCTCCCACCATGACCTCTCTGAGTGTCGTTCGGTCAAAAATCTGGCTGAGCGGGTGCAAAGGTATGAGCAGGAGCGGAGGGAGAACGAGAAGGAGATCCGTCGCAAGGGCAAGGCACCGGCGGAGCGCCCGAGCAACCGGCGAGAGGAGGCCGGAGGTACGGCCCCTGCCGGGAATGACGATGACGAGCTGGGCTACCAAGATCCCTAGCACGTCATCGCCACCATTGACGGCGGCACGGGCGCCCAAATGTCCCGCTGGGGCTTCAAGTCCATGAGACGCGAGCTCCTCGCAGCCGTGCCGTCTCACGAGGTGGCCCGGAGGTCGCGATTGGCGGAGGTGCCCATCACCTTCGACTAGACCGACCACCCAGGAAGTGTCACGCGTAGCGGCCATTTGGCCCTCGTGACCTCCCCCACCATCTGCAACGTCAAGGTCGCCCAAGTCCTAATTGACGGAGGTGCGGCCCTCAACGTGCTATCCCCGAAGGCCTTTGAGGCAATCAAGGCCCCGGGAATGGTGCTCGGGCCTTCTCACCCCATCATTGGGGTGACGCCCGGAAAGGTGTGGCCCCTCGGGCAGATCGCCCTGCCGGTCACCTTCGGGGCCCCCACTAATTTCCGCACCGAGCGGATCGACTTTGATGTGGCGGATCTTAATCTGCCCTACAACGCCGTGCTTGGGAGGCCGGCGTTGGTGAAGTTCATGGCGGCTACACATTACGCCTACCGCCAGCTCAAGATGCCGGGCCCCGGAGGCCCCATCACCGTCCACGCTGACGTCAAAACCGTGCTAGACTGCGCGGAGGTGCGCGTGGACGACATTGCGGCGACCGACCGCGTCGAACCCGAGGACCCCCAAGGGGAGTCATCGGGTTCCCGGGCGCCGAAGCAGCACATCACCTCTGCCGACGAGGTGGTGATTAAGTCTATCCGTTTGGGCGACGACCCGTCCAAGACCGCCAACATCGATGGTGGTTTGGACCCCAAATAGGAAGACGCGCTCGTCTCCTTCCTGCGGGCGAATACCGACGTGTTTGCTTGGAAGCCGTCGGACATGCCCGGGGTCCCCAGGGAGGTGATCGAGCACCGACTCGCAGTACGGCCGGACGCACGCCCGGTCCGGCAAAAGGTGAGGCGACAGGCCCCGGAGCGGTAGGCGTTCATCCACGAAGAGGTGGCACGGCTCCAGGAGGCCGGCTTCATCCGGGAGGTACTGCACCCGGAGTGGTTGGCAAACCCGGTGGTCGTGCCGAAGGCCAACCACAAGCTGCGCATGTGCATCGACTACACCGACCTCAACAAGGCATGTCCCAAAGACCCCTATCCTCTACCCCGAATAGACCAGATAGTCGACTCCACTGCGGGGTGCGACCTTTTATGCTTCCTAGATCCATACTCTGGCTATCATCAATTTTGCATGGCTATAGAGGATGAGGAGAAAAACTTCATTTATCACTCCTGTGGGTACTTTTTGCTACATGTCTATGCCCTTTGGTTTAAAAAACGCCATGTCCACCTTTCAACGTGGTATCCGCATCACGTTAAAGGACCAAATAGGGCGTAATGTTGAGGCATATGTCGATGATCTCGTAGTCAAATCTCGGGACCGAAGGTCCTTGCTCCCGGATTTGGCCGAGACATTTGATAACCTCCGGTCCTCCTGCATGAAACTGAACCCGGAAAAATGCATGTTTGGGGTACCGACAGGCAAGCTATTAGGGTTCTTGGTCTCTGCCCGAGGCATCGAGGCCAACCCCACTAAAATAAGAGCAATAGAGGAGATGCGCCCCCCTAGAAAACTCAAGGACGTGCAGAGGCTCACGGGTTGTGTAGCTGCCTTGAGTCGCTTCATATCCTGGCTAGGAGAGTGGGTGCTTCCCTTATTCAAATTGTTAAAACGAACCGGCCCCTTCACTTGGACGGACGAGGCGGAGAAAGCCTTGGGCGATCTCAAGCGCTACCTCTCCTCGCCGCCCGTACTGGTGGCTCCTCGGGAAGGAGCCCCTCCTTTTATATTTGGCGGCGACCCCCAAGTAATTAGTGCGGCCTTGGTTGTGGAGCGCGACGACGAGCTAGTCTCTCGGTCGCCCCCACCTGTCAAAACCGGAGGCGGAGACCTCGGAATGGAGCTGGCCGAGGAAGCGCCCGAACCCGGGGGTGGCCCTTGGCCCCCCAAGCCTCAGGGAGCCGCCCGGCCCCCTAGTCCGGGAGCACCCAAAGCCCCCTCCACCCAGAGTGGCCTTGACGGCCCCGATGGAGGCGATGGCTCGGGAGACCCGGACACCAAGATGATCCGCCCCGAAGCACCTGTGGCAGTAAGCCCCGGAACGGAGTTGGCCGAGGACGCGCCCGAACCCGGAGGTGGCCCTTGGCCCTCGAGCCCCGGGGAACCGCCCGGCCCCTAGTCCGGGAGCGCCGAAGCCCCTCCACCGCAGTGGCTCGAGGGCCCGGAGGAGGCGATGGCTTGGAGGCCCCAAGCACCGAGGTAACCCGCCCAGTGTACCCGAACCGCGCCCCTAGCAAGGTAGCCAAGGCCCGCACCAAGGTGCAGCGGCCGGTCTACTTTGTCAGCGAGGCACTACAGGACGCGAAGACACGTTACCCGCAGGCCCAGAAAATGCTATACGCTCTACTTATGGCCTCCAAAAAGTTGCGCCATTATTTTCAGGCGCACCGGGTAACGGTGGTCACGTCCTACCCTCTCAGACAAATCCTGCATAACCGAGAGGGCAAGGAACGGATAGTCAAATGGGCCATCGAGTTGTCGGAATTCGACCTACACTTCGAAGCCCGGCACGCAATCAAGAGCCAAGCTTTGGCCGATTTCGTGGCGGAATGGACACCAACAGCCGGAAGCGATCCGCCCCCGGGGGAACCCGAGAGCGCGGAGGATCGCGGCCAAGGAACCGCGCACTGGGTGATGAACTTTGACGGTTCACTCACCTTGCACGGTGCCGGAGCAGGCGTGGTGCTAACTTCCCCAACGGGCGACGTGCTTGGGTACATCATCCGGATCAATTTCCGAGCAACCAACAACATGGCCGAATACGAGGGGCTCCTGGCGGGGTTACGGGCAGCAGCAGGTGTAGGCATCCACCGTCTGCTGGTCCTTGGGGATTCCCAACTGGTGGTAAACCAGGTCTCCAAGGAGTACCAATGCACCGACCCCCAAATGGAGGCCTATGTCCAGGAAGTACGGCGTATGGAGCGCCATTTCGATGGCCTCGAGCTACGCCACATTCCCAGAAGAGACAACTCCCTGGCGGACGAGCTATCAAGAATCGCGTCCGCGCGAGCCCCAGCCCCGCCAGGTGCCTTTGAGGAAAGTCTCACAGAGCCGTCGGCGCGACCCGAGCCGCCCACAAGGCAGGAATCGGCCGGTCCCGACGCCTCAGACCCGGCGAGCCAGCCACAGCCTGGCCCCGCTGGGACAGACATCACGCGCCAGGTGGCTTGGATTTCGGAAATCCGGGCGTACCTAGAAGACGCATCATTGCCCGAGCAACGTGAGGAAGGTGAACGCATCGCCCGGACCTCCAAGAGGTACGCGTTGGTAGATGGGACACTCTACCGACGCGGCGCCAACGGAGTGCTCATGAAATGCATTGCTCGGGAACAGGGTCTCGAGCACCTTGCCGAGATCCATGAAGGTGAATGCGGCGCACATTCAGCCTCCCGAACCTTATTGGGAAAAGCATTCAGCCTGGGATTCTATTGGCCCACCGCGCTGGAGGATGCAACAGACCTCGTACGGCGGTGCCGAGCATGTCAATTCCATGCCAAGCAGACGCACCTGCCGGCCCAGGCACTTCAAACCATCCCGCTCTCATGGCCTTTTGCGGTCTGGGGGCTAGACATCCTGGGCCCATTCAAGCAGGCGCGGGGCGGGTGCAAGTTCCTGTATGTCGCCATCGACAAGTTCACCAAGTGGCCGGAGGCCTATCCAGTCAGCGTCATCGACAAACATTCAGCTGTGCGGTTCATGAGAGGCATCACGGCAAGGTTCGGGGTCCCCAACAGGCTCATCACCGACAACGGTACCCAATTCACGAGTGAGCTGTTTGGCGAGTATTGCGACAACATGGGCATCAAGCTTTGTTTCGCCTCGCCTGCCCACCCCCAAAGACAACGGTCAAGCCGAGCGTCCAAACGCAGGAATACTAAAGGGCCTCAAGACCAAGACATACAATGTGCTCAAAAAACATGGGGACTCGTGGACTGACGAGCTGCCTGCGGTCCTTTGGGCCAACCAGACAACCCCGAGCCACGCCACCGGGGAAACACCTTTCTTTTTGGTGTATGGAGCCGAGGCGGTCTTGCCCTCCGAGCTCACCCTAGGATCGCCCCGAGCCACATTATACACCGAAGCGGATCAAGAGCAGAGGCGTCGAGACGACCTGGATTACCTGGAGGAGAGGCGGCGCCGGGCAGCGCTACGCGTGGCCCGCTACCAACAGAGCCTCCGCCGGTACCATCAAAGCAAAGTCAGCCCCCGAGCGCTGCAAATCAATGACCTGGTCCTGCGCCGTGTCCAAACGCGCGTAGGCCTAAGCAAACTGTCCCCGATGTGGGAGGGGCCATACAAGATTATCGGCACCCGTGTCAGGAGTAGTCCGCCCGGCCACGGAGGACGGCACTCCGTTGCCGAACCCGTGGAATATTTCCCACTGCGCGAGTTCTACCCATAAGCCACATGGTGTGCGGAGACATGCATACAAGTTCATCCACGCCCCGGTGGCATGAGCAATGCGTTTGTTATCATGTTTCATATGTTTCCCTTGTAAATACATTACAGTGTGTTTTCCCCCATGTGCTCGAGCATGTGCTCTGGACGCGGCTTTCCAATAAGTTCCTCGGCCTTGCCCGCCTTAGCCTGAGAGCCCTAAGGGTGTCGAGGGTACAGCGATGCTGCATACTACCACGCCTGGGGGCAGTCAACGCCTGGGGGTTCAGGTGCGAATGACACACGCCTGTCCCGGCCCCCCGTTGCCACTACCCTCGCTGGCCTTTTTATGCCTTCGCTCCTACCCGAAACCCCGACAAAGGCACCAGCCAACGGCCAGTGCATGCTGCCCGAACCCGGAACAGCCCCCCAGCGGCATGGGACAAATCACGGGGGAAAACAACACTATCTCATTATCCCAATAACTAAAGTCTTAAGCTATCAATTGCAGGGAAGCTAACATACAGGGGCTTGGCCAACCAACCGCCACTACGTGTGCGCTAAGTTGGCCGGGGGCTCCTAACATATACATACATGAAACAACAAAAGCAGCCACGATGAGCTGTTGCAGCACAAGTAAAGGCAAGTTCAAAAACTTTATAAACAATAGATAAATATCCCTTTTATAGATACAAGCCAAGGCAAGGGGGCCCTAAGTGGCCGGAGGGTCACTGGGAGCTTCCACCGGGGAGTCTGCGTCTGGCGAGTCCTCGCGGAAGGCGAGCTGGAAGGCCGCCGGGGTGCCGTCGAAGCCCAGCATGATGGAGTCGACGACGTCTTGGACGCGACGGCGGGCGGCCTCCTCGGTACCTTCGGGGAAATCCTCGGTGGGGATGTAGGGGTCGAAGTTGGGGTCGCGAGCTTGGTAGCTCGCCAGGATGAGGGACGCGACCTTGCGGGATAAGTCATATGATGACTCCTTCGCTACTTCGTCGACCTCATCCAGCACCCTCTGTATCCCCGCGGCCAGATCGTCGATGTATGTGGCCAATCCCGCCAAATTGGGGATGCTGGGGGGAGTACGCCTCACCCCCACCCCGCGAGCCGTCTCCGGCGCCCAGACGGACGAGGCCGAGCCACAGATTCCTAGGCGCAGCTCCTCCGGTTTCAGCCACAGCCCCGCGAGTGCGCTGCGCGTCCATAACCACACGCTCCCGGGTGGCCGGCTCCTGCTCCCGGCGCTCCGGCTCGTCTGCCGATGGCACGAGGCGGCGACGGCGGCTGCTCACGGTCCCACACGCCCTTCAGGCACCGGGAGGCCTCCTCCTGGGCCTCCACCACCGCCGCCTCTCGATCCCCCACGGCGGCCTCGCGCTCGGCGACGGCCTTCTCGTGGGCAAGCACATTGGCCTCCCGCGCGGCGGAGTCTTCTTCGGTCCTAGCGACGACGGCCTCCCGGCTCTCAATCGCCCGCCACGCCGCTTCAAGGGCCCTCTCCCGCTCCGCTAGGCCGACCTCGCGGGCCTGGAGGTCAGCGTCGGCGCCGGCAGTGGCGGCCTCAGCGTCGCACAAGGTTTGCTCACGCTCGTCGAGGCCCTGGGCGCGCTCCCTGAGGTCGCGGAGGAACTGCCCGGCGGTGGTGCGCACCCTCTCCTCGGCGGCGGCGGCAACCTGCTCGCGGAGGTCGGCGGCGTGCTGCTCAGTAACGGTGTCTTCAAACACCTGACTGAGCTCCTCCTGGCGCCGCTCGATCTCCGCCAGCTCCCGCCTGCGGATGAGGCCCTTCGCCCTCGCCGTGGCCGCCAGCTCCTGACGGCCCTCCTCGACCTCGGCCTCCCGCCGCGCCACCTCGACCTCCCTAGCGGCCAAGGCCTGTACTTGGGCCCGAAGCCCCTCTAGGGAGATGGCGTTGGCCGCCTCCAGCGCCCGGGCGACAACCTCCCTCGCCCGCTCCTGCGACCGGACGAGGGGCTCCGTATCCAAAGCGGCCGCGAACCCGGACCGGGCGCCCCCAAACTCGGAGTCAGAGCCTGGCCCGAGATCGGCCGCCTGCGCCGGCCGAGCCACCGGAGATCCCCGCGGCGACGCTGCCGCTTCTTGCCTTGGGGGCTCGCGGCCGGCCTGCGCCGGCAGGATTAATGGCAGCCGGCGGGGAGATGGCGCCGCCGAGTGTGGCGCGGGCGAGGGCTGCTGTGGCGGCGACGATGGTTGCCGCGGAGGAGACCCCTGAGGTTGCTCTCCGCCGCCCTCCGCTGCCCCCTCTGCGCCGGCGCCGCCCGCGGCCTGCCCTTCATGGGCGGCCGGCGCCCCAGCCGCTGGGTAGGCCCCCTCCCCGGACCTCGCCGGATCCGGGACCGAGCCCGAAGGGGGCGACCCGGACCTTTGGGGCTCGGGAGCCCCGGACCTCTCTGTGCGCCCTCCCCCGAGCCCGAGGCAGAACCGCCCTTGGGGACAACCCTCGGGCGAAAATGCCTGTGCTTGCGGCTGAAAACAAAACAAAGTCGCAACAAAAAATCAAAAGATAGAGACAAAAGAACAAGGCCCTGATAGACATCCACACATCAGCAAAGCGTACCTGCGGGCGGAGTTGAACTCCCAGGAGATCCCTGAGATAGCCCGCTTCTTCTTCTTCGCGGGGCGGCCCGGAGGACTCGCCGGGCTCTCGCTCCCCGCGTCCCCTGACGCAGGAGTCCCGCGAACAGACCCCGCCGCCGGTGTGCTCGCCGGGGATGTGCCCTGGGCCTCCGCCGCTGTCGGCACGCTCACTGGGGATGCATCCACGGGCCTCCCCGCCGTCGTTGTCGCCGCCGTTGTGGCCGGCCGGCCCTCGGCGTGGTGGCCCCCGGGATGGGTCCGCCGCTCGCTAGCCCCCTGGCCTGCGGGGGGGCGCGACACGCTCCGCTCCACCGTCTCGTGGTGGAGAAGGGGAGGAGAGGGGTCCTCCTCTCGGCCTCTTCCTCTTCCCTTTGGGATCCGGGGCCCCGGATCGCCCGCCCGGACCTCGGTGGCTCGGCCGCCCGACCGGGATGTGGTCGTCGGGGTCGTCGTCGTCGCCTCCGCCTCCGCCCCTCGGGACGACCCTCGTAGCAGCCCCGGTGCAGCCTCCGGCGCAGCCGACGAGGAGCCCACACCGTCACCCACCACTGCGGCGGAGTGCGGGATCTCCGGGCGCGCGGAGTCCTGACACAGCGGCACCAACCCGGGCGGGAGCTGCGCAAAGTCCATCTCCGTGATACCGAGGCAGCGGCGGACCAGGGTCCGGAGGTCCCTCTCGTCCCAGTCGAAGACGGCGCCCACGAAGGTCCGCATGTCATCGTTGGGGCCCGTGTACATGTAGGCGGGGCGCGGCCTCTCCTGCAACGGCGCTATGCGCCTCATAAGGAGGTCGTGGAAGACCGCGTGGCTGGACAGGCCCCCCCGCCGAAGGTAGCAGATCCGGTCCAGCACCCCGTCCAGCTCCCTACCGGCTCGTGGGCGCGCCCCCAGTTCCTCTGGTTCACAGGGATCCCCGTCGGCAGGGAGAGGCGGGGGTGGTCGCCCATGCTTGTGTAGAACCAGAACGCCCTCCAGTTCTCACACCTGGAGCGCGGGTGGATGTCAATGAAGGGAGTTCCGACCGCCCGGTCGTTCCGCGGCTGGATCGCCACATACCCCACCGCGCCGGGGGAGCCAGCCCGGCATATCCGGAAGAATTGCTGGAAGAGGTGAAGAGAAGGTCTCACCCCCATGAACATCTCGTAGGTGTGGGCGAACACGGCGAGGTAGAAGACGGCGTTGGGGGTAAGGTGGTGCAGCCGGAGGTCGTAGAACTCCAGGACGTCGTGGAAGAAGCGGGAGAAGGGCGGCACTAGCCCGACCATGGCGAAGGAGGCGAAAAACACCATCCTGTGGGGAGGCCGCTCCTCCGGGATGTCGCCGCCGCTACGCGTGCCGTTCGGCAAGAATTTGTTGAAGAGGCTGTGAGCCTCCGCAGTGCGCACCAAGGACTTGGGGAGCACACTCCCCGGCTCCAGAGGTGAATCGCGGCCCATTGCGGGGGTGGATGCGGAAGCGCAGGAAGAGAAAAGCTGAAGGTGGAAGAAAAGAAGCGGAAGGAGCAGGAGGCGCTAGGTAGACGAAGGGCGAATGGCAATGAGAGGAGATGGCAGTGGAAAGCGTAGAAACCGGTCCCCTTCCATGTGGACCTGGTTTTATAAGCTGCCGCCGCCCCCTCGGATTCTACGGCATTAAATTCGCCCCACTACCGCACGAAGCGCCCCCTCGTCTCCGCGCCCTTTCATCTCCGCGCCCTTTCGATTTTCGCATCCCCTTGGATTCCCGCGCCATAAGGGTTTTGTGCCGCCTAGGGTTCCGCGCCTGCCAGGCGCACTACGCGGGACGGAGAGTGCTAGGCGGTTTGAATGGGCCCCCGTGCGCGTGGCCCAGGCAAACTCGCCCCCCGTCCTAAGTAAAGGCTTGGCCAGGTGCGACATCAGTCACCGCATACCGACCACCTGCCATAGCAAAAAACACCCAAATGCCCGGGCCCAGACGCTCAAGGGAATGGCGTCAACCGCGCCCGAGCCCGACTCGGCCCCGGTCAACGCCGGGGGCTACTGTCGGTGATATGGGCCTGAGGATATGTCATGGGCATGGCATTTAAAGAAAAAGGAGGGTGCCCTTGCCCACCAAGGAGAGCCAAAGTCATGCCCTGAAAGGCCAGGCAAGTCTTGGCCACGGGCGGCCACGTGGCCGCCCCCGAAGGGGGCAGCCGGAGGCTGCCCGGAGGCCATCATACTTCCAGCGGTAGGGTCCGGATCTCCGGACAGTCGAAGGGTCCGGATCGCCCGGACCCTCATCCTCCATCCCGCACCTCTCAGAGAGAGGGGCGAACCCAACTGCCAACCAACTCATTCAATGCTCAAACAGGGGAAAGCTGAGCGCCTGCTCCACCGCATTCAATGCGATGTGAGGCGTGGCTGTCAGTTGCTCCCATCATCACCCCTTTTTGCCTATCACGAGGCAAAAGGGGGGGCTAAAAGTCCTTGACTAAGACCGCGGTATGACTGCGGTCCACTCCGCGCACGCCCCTCTCACGCTCTGTCCAGTCGCATTTAATGCACTGGGCGGCTGCATGGGAGAGAGAGTGCACGCACAGGAAGCGCGGTGCCTACACCTCCCTATGGAATGGGCCGCCGACCGGTGGGACCCATCGGAGGGGGTAGGCAAGACCATCATCACGTCAGCGGCATGGCAGCCACGACGGCCGCTCTTTTTTCGCCCTCCATGACACGGCAAACAGGGGGGAGTAGGAATGGAACGGCTCCTTCGACAAGACAAAGCAAAAACCACTCTCTCACGTGGAGTGAGGTAGAGAAATGGTAGGGCTGCTATGGTGTTCCCTTGCTCTATAAAAGGAGACCCAAGTCCTTCATAAAAGAGGTTCAGCTCCTTCATATAGACAGGGGGTTCCGTTCCAGTTCAAGAAGAGGGGTGCACGTTCTAAGAAATAGGTTAAGCCTCTCCAACTAGCCTGCAGAAATCGCCCATCCACCACAAAGTCTAAGGGAGAGGAACACTCACATTGTTCTCGGCTACCTTCCCCATATATCTCATACACACAAGAGTAGGGTGCTACACCGCGCTGGTGGCCCGAACCTGTATAAATTCCCGCCCCATCTGCATTATTTCATTTTTTACATACGAGTTTGAGCCAGGATACATCGCTCCCCGTGCCGAACCAAAAAGAGGGTCCCCAGGATCCCTGCGTGTCGACCTACGACATCGACAACGATGGTCTGCCTTTTGATCAAAATGTTTTCCCCTTCTCTGGACAGGGTGGCTTGCAACAAGAAAGCGACGATGGCCCATGTACACTACCTTCTTACAGTGTTTCAGGTACATACACTCGGTCTCATCCATACAGTGGGTGCAAGCGTTGTACCCCTTGTTTGACTGTCCGGATAGGTTACCAAATGTAGGCCAATCGTTGATGGTAACAAACAGCAACCCTCGTAGGTTAAACTGCTATTGTTTATCCTCATCCCACATGGGAACACCTTCTTTCTTCCACAGCAGTTTTAGATCTTCGATCAGCGGTCTTAGGTACACATCGATGTCGTTACCAGGTTGCTTCGGGCCTTGAATAATAACCAGCATCTGAATGTACTTTCGCTTCATGCATAGCCAAGGCAGGAGGTTGTAGATACACATCATTACAGGCCAAGTGCTATGCCCGCTGCTCCTCTCCCCAAAAGGATTCATGCCGTTCGTGCTTAAGCCAAACCTTAGGTTTCTTGCATCCTCGCCGAAGTCTTTAAATGTTTTGCCGATGTTTTGCCATTGTGACCCATCGGCGGGATGTCTCAGCATGTCGTCTTGTAGGCGTTCTTTCGCGTGCCAGCGCATCATCCTTGCATGCTCCTTGTTCCTGAACAGACGCTTCAGCCGTGGTATTATAGGAAAATGCCACATCACCTTAGCAGGAACCCTTTTCTTCGAAGGCCGTCCATCAACTTCGCTTGGATCATCTCGTCTGATCTTGTATCGAAGTGCTTTACAAACCGGATATGCTTCTAGGTTCTCGTACTCCTCACCGCGGTAGAGGATACAATCGTTAGGACATGCGTGTATCTTCTCCAGTCCTAGAGGGCATACTAACTTCTTAGCCTCATACGTTGATTCCGGCAATTTGTTTCCCTCTGGAAGAATGTTCTTCATGAGTTTTAGTAACTCGCCAAATGCCTTGTCACTGACACCATTTTTGGACTTCGATTGCAAGAATTCCAGCGTGGTACCTAACTTTTTGTGCCTCTGTTCACAGCCTGGGTACAAGGACGTTTTGTGATCCGCCAACATATGCTCCAATTTCTGCACCTCCTTTTCACCTTCGTAGTCCCCCTGTACGTCGCGCAACATCTGACCAAGGTCATCAGACCCGTCGTTTTCTTCAGCATCCCCGCCCACCTCGCCTGTTGTATTCTCTTCAAACCCACCATATTGACCACAGTCCGGAATGTTATCATCGTCTTCTTCATCTTATTCCATTGTAACCCCCTCCTCTCCGTGCGATGTCCAACAATTGTAGTGAGGCATGAATCCTGACTAAAACAAGTGGATATGAATAATTATTGATGTACAATATTCTTTCTAATTTTTGCACTTTTTGCATGGACAACGTATGAAACCCTTCTGCTTGTTGGCATCGGCCACACTCAAAAAATAATGCACGCCTTGAACAAACTCTGTCGTCCGTCGATCCGCATTGTACATCCATTGCCGATCCATCTACATGGAATGCTCAAAAATTGTAAGAAAAATCCACGAAATTCAAACCATTTAAATATTATTACAATAATATATATATATATATGTAATTAGACAATAATTATATACTGGAGGAGGAAGGAGTATAAAAAGGAACCCCATCATCGCTTGGTCTTAGACTTGACCTAAACGGTCGTTTAAAGTGGTAAACATAAAATTAATTAATTATTTTAAAAGTTTTTTCAATGTACATAGTATACATATTTCTAACTATTTTAACGATCTTAAAATTACCTTACTTTTCTAATCTACTTGTTCCTTTGTCATCTATTTTATAACTTTTTTGTCCAAAAGATTCTCTCTCATCATTTTCCATAAACATTTTTTGAGATAAAATTGTACGTAATAAATTCCTACAAATGTAATGTGCTAGGCATACTTTTCTTCCTCTTTATTTTCTCAGACATTTTACTCAACCCAATGTAATGTGCTTAGTAAAATAATTAGTCCAAACAAATTTTCTCTCTCTTCATGTTTGCATAAAATCTAGAGATGAAAATATATAGAAAACAAGCGTAAAAAGCGAAGTGCTAAGCATAGATCATAAGAGGAAGAAGTTGATAACCTTGTAGATAACAAAGATTTATGTATTATCACTAAAACAAAATCACAAAAAATTTTGGCAGCACCTCCTCTCTAGCTAGAGCAAAAGTTTGAAGACAAGTGGGAGCTGGCTCGGGCTGGAGGAGGAAGAAGGAGTATAAAAAGGAACCCCATCTTTAGTCCCGGTTGATGTTACAAACCGGCACTAAAGATCAAAATAATCTTTAGTCCTGGTTGGTAACACCAACCGGGAAAAAAATAGCATCTTTAGTCCCGGTTGGTGTTACCAACCGGAACTAAAGATCCCGGCCTCCGACATGTTTTGATAAGATTTGAACCGGGACTAAAGATAATCTTTAGTTCCGGTTCGTGTCATGAACCGGGACTAAAGATCCTATAGAATTGTTGTCTTTTTAAACCGGGACTAAAAATATTTTTAGTTCGGTACAACTCCAACCGGGACTATTGTGGATTTTGGCACTTTAACCAAAAATGGTTTCTGCAGTAATGATAGCAAAATAAAAATGTTAACTTAGATGGCTAAAAAATTTTTTATACTACGGATTGAAGAATTCATAAATTTGAGATTTGATTTAGAACTCATTAGTATGATTAGTCAAAAGAGCAATTTATTAACGATGTGATTTTGTGAAGCTTTATAATCATAATACATGGGGTTATATGCCATGTGCATAAAGGTTTTGTGCAACAAGGACTAGAATAACCAGGGTAATCATGAAATTTACTCTTTTAGTAAAGGATAATCTTGCCAAACATCATTGGCAATGCAGTAAGACTAGTTATTTCTGTCATAAAAAAGCGACAATTGAACACTTCTTCATATATGAATACCATTTTGCTCGTTTGTTATGGTCATGGCTTTAGGACTTCTGCCAGTACTCCTAGTGTTTTACATATGTTTGGTGGTTGGCTTTTGAGAATAACAACGGATATGAAATCGCGTGTTTGGAGCGACCTTAGTCGTTATGGCTACGTAGGGATGATATAGTATTTGAATAAAATATTAATTATTTTTTTGAGGTTATTGACTACATTAGTCTAAAATATAGCAATTTTTAACTATGTACCTGGATATACTCTTATCTAAATAAATTATTAAAAATTGTTATATTTTAGAACAGAAAGAAGTTATCTGGGTTATCCTTTACCCTAATTTGAAATTTGACTTTAATCAAATCAACAAAATACTTTTGAAAACATAGTGTCTTACTATCTTCCTTCATAAAATTCGAAGCAAGGTTTAGCTAGCCAGATTAAGCTCGGAAAATGAGGTAAATTAACACTTTTCATTTCTAAAATAAATATCTTATGACCGAGGAATCTTTAAAAGCTTGGAGGCTAAGGAGAATGAGTTTGATCAAACTCTAGGAAGATTCCCAAGTCTAAACACAAACTAAACTGAAAGCTCAAAAGGTTTCAGCTACAACTGTAAACAAGAGGATTAACCTTGTCGGTCAAATTCTATCTATTTAGGGAAATAAATATGTATATAGTCTTCTGACCAGTGTATTTCTAAATTTGTATAAACCCTAACAAGTTTTACCTCACTTTCATAAATAAAATGGTGTGGTCAACTCTAACAACAAGTTGAGACTTTGATGTAAACTCTATCTAGAAATCTCACAATCATGTGTCGTACCAAACCATTAACAGTTGCAAGATTGTAAATTGTTCAAACATACATCATGGCCTCACGATCCCACTTTTAAACATTTTGGTCTCACATGTCAAATTAGTAACCTGCAAGGAAAAATCAATTTTACTCTAAATAAAGTATAAATACTATTTTATCTAAATTCATTCTCAATAAAATAAATGGGAAATAAACTTTAGAAAAATCATAAACATGGCATGTGTTGTAATGCATGCTCACCCTTTGCGTGGAGTTATTTTGGTGTGTTTTTGGATTATCCATGCATTTCATAATAGGAGTCATATGTATTAAGAAAGCTAAAGTAAATTTCTATAAGTAAATGGTTATCATATAAAATATTGGAAATATTCAGAAATGTAATACATCACATAACTTAGAGTAAAATAAATTTGTTTTTAATTTATCACTTAAAATATCACCTCAATAAAATCCCTTGAAAATACAAGCTCTAGAGTTTATCGATTATTTATGATCAACTTTGCTCTATTCCATCGGCTTAGTTAAATACTTATAATGCCAATCTACCTCAACCAAAATGTGGATGAATAATTCGTTTACTATCCATAGGCTTAGTTAAAGCAATTTTAAAATTTAACACCACCATGTTTTGTATGCAAGAACATTAAATGAAAACAATTTAAGACTTAAGTCTCTAGAGCTGAATTTAAGCTTAACAACTAGCTATATTTGAAACATCATAATAATTTAACCATAGCCCATCAAGCAATGACCTTTGGTACAAATGTTGACCAAAATTTGATCTACCACTAGTGAATTTGATCTAAGTTTATTTATAATGAAAACACATCACATGGCAACCACAAAACCCCTAAATAAGTTAAGACAAATTTTGCTACATGACATCTTGATTTCGTGCTTTTAGCTGTAGGACAACACAGAGTGACATTTCAGGGAAGACACTCTCAAAATATGAAAATTTCCTGCTGGACACCACACACATTAGAATATTTATTTTCTGGCTCAGTAGGAGAGGCTCAGTAGGAGAGAGAAACCATGTGAAAGTTATGAAATACCCCTACCCAACATGTTAGGTCTCCATCTTGTCTCTCTTTCTCTTAGCTCTCTCTCTTGTTCTCGGCCAGCGAGCACGCAACACAGATGAGGTGGCTATGCCAGTGGGAACTGTGGCAATGCAGATCCACGGCGTGGGCGGCGATATTGGGTCAGGCACTGCAAGCGAGCACCAGGGCTTTTTTGCACTAGGTGTTCTAGGGAGGCGAATATGCTGACGGCAATGATGTGGATAGGACGACGCTGTTGGTGGCAGGGTCCCTAGATATATCTAGTCGTCACCACGAGCTCGACGCCAGCGTAGACCCAGGTAGCAAGCTCCTCGGCCGGTGGTCGTGAATCCATTGGTGAGCCTGCATCGCATGAGCGCAGATCCAGGTGGGGAGCTTTGGGTCTAGGGTCATGCCACGCCCCAATTTTCTTTCAAGAGTAAAAATCATTAAATAAATCATTTTTAGAAATTATATTAAAATGAAAAGCAATTTATCAAGTGAATTTATAGTGGGAAATAAAATTTCCTTTAAAAATCATGGTGGGAATATTATTGTAATATTCTCCATGCCTTAATATCCTCTTTGGAATTTCCCATGAATTTTCAGAGCTCAAGAATTAGTTTTAATACTACCAAGTTGACTTCATCAATTGTTAAAATAAAAAACAAATTAAAATCTCCCTTTTTTCTCTTGGGCCGCTTCGGCCCAAGTCCGCTTCCCTCCCTCGCGGCCCACCATCCCCTTCCCCTCTCTTGGGCTGATCTTCCTCCCTTTCTCTCCCAACCGACCCAACCCGCTAGCCTCTCCCTTCTGTCTCACAAGTCCAATTTGCCTCCCTCTGCTCTCTCGTGCCGACAGGTGGGGTCGAGGCCCACCTGTAAGGCTCTCCTTCAACCTCCGGTCGGTTGACCGGCCGGGCCATGATGCTGCCGATATCACGCCTCCCCGCTCCCACCCCCCATTCAAACGGCGTGGACCGAGTCACCCTCCACTCCTCAACCGTTTCCCCCATTTTTCCCAAATCTGACACTGGTTCGAGCCCCTCTTTCCTTCGTCACTGTCCCACTCCACTCAGCGAATCCGCCTCTCCTTGGCTTCCCCGTTGCTCCCTCGAGCCATAAAAAGCCTCCCCAAACTCCCCTCTCTCATTTCCCCATCTTGCCCAAGCTCCCTGCGCCCACAAACCACTCCCCTGTCGCGAATCTCAGCTGACACTACCGGTCACCGTACTCCGGCCACACGTCGCCGCACTGCGCAACGACCACCGTCGGCTTTGGTGTGTCGAGGCCTTCCCCGGCCGCCAGCTCAACGAAGCACCCCGTCACCGAACCACCACCTCCACCGGCAACCCAAGCCACTACTATCGCTTGCCACCTTCGGCAAACCACCCCCGTCGCTAGAGGTCGCCTCTCGCTACACCGCTACCTCCATTGCCTTCCCTGGGCAAAGGAGAAGCCCGACCACCTATCCATCTTCCCCGAGTACCATTGGAGCTCTCTTTTTCCCGCCTGAGGTGGGCTCCACCTCAAGCCACCGTCGTCGGCCACTTCTTCCCGCCGCCTCGTGCCTCCTCTTCCTCGCCTAATCCTGCCACCTTCTTTCTTAGGTCGAGGAGAGGCTTGTCCGACCCTTCCCAAACATCGTCCATCATCGAAACGTTATACCCACCATCACCTTGAGGAGCACCACCACCAAGCCCTCGCCGCTGAGCTCCTTTTGGCCTCCGGCCGTCGCCGTTGCAATTTTATTTTTGTCTATTTATAGGGAAGGAATGGCTTCCTCCTCTTAAGTGTGTCAGGCTATTTTCCCTTCCCACTTTTCAACCCTTTTTCTTGGCCCCTGTGAGCACCCCCTCACCCTTCCTGCCTATTGTGCCGCCTTCGTCGCTTATCGCCGCGTCGGGTGGTCACTTCCGTCGATCATCGGGCTGCCGCTGCCGCTCCCCAGTCGACCGATCGACGAGCCCCGCTCCCTCTTGCCCTAGTCGTCCGATTCACATTGGGGGTGAATCTGGACCGTCCACATGGCCTAACAATGCCGTCCCGTGTCAGTGCCATCATGGCGCCACATCACCCTTCTAGGCCGCCGTGGCTACCACATGGCTGCCACGTGGTGCACCTGAGCCCATGCCTTCATGGACTTGGTCTACGGTAGGCTGGTTCCCCCTTGAGCCACCGACGCATAGGGCCCACCTGTCAGCGCCGGTGCCCCACGTTGATGCAATAAACCTTGTTTACTTTTAAGAATATAAATAATAATTGTGAAATAAATCGAGTTAATTTCCAAAAATTTACTTAAATGGCTCAAAACATCTAAAATTCATATATAATTCATACGAACTCCAAATTTAGCCATTCAAATTGCAAAATTCATCTAAAATTGAACTCTAGATGTTTTTTTACTTTTCGGAGTCGTGGAAGGTGTCACCTCGGGGTACATCAAAATCCCGGATTTTACCCCAATAGAAGTCAAACCGAGTGTCCTCGAGATGTGACCGAGAGCCTGACCCCCCCAGGAGTCAGGCATTCCGGCCTTCCCCTGAGTCCGACTTCGGCCCCTTCTCTCGACCCTGACTCGTCGTTCGACCTCGAGCATCCTCGGGAAGAAACTTGGCAGGCACGGAGAAAATGGGAGGAGATAGCCCGGCAGCATCTGACACCACCTGGCGGCACTAAAGCAGGGTCCCAGGGCTGACAGGAGCACAAGACACCCACGGTGTACAGGACCTAGCAGACCAACATGTACTTTATCAGATATTTCTTGTACCCCACTGTTTGTCTCTCTTAGTCTTAGCTTTCTTGGCCCCCAAGCTCATCTGTACCTACCCCCCTTGAACTATAAAAGGGAGGACAGGGCGACGGGGCCAGGGGAAAAGAGGATCCCAGATCCAACTTCGAGAACTCTAGCACACTCCTTTGTAACTCTTGTTCATCATCCACCCCAAGGAAGAACACCGCACACTAGACGTAGGCCTATTATCCTTCGGGAGGGCTGAACCAGTATAACTCTCTGTGTCTCGTTTCTTGGCTCATCGTTAGATTCGAGTCAACCATCGGATCCGTTGGAGAGCATCTTCTCCACCGCCCTCTCGCTTTCGCCTTCTCGGGGATCCCCATTGGAGGACTGCGGACCCATCCGTCGAAAGTTGGCGCGCCAGGTAGGAGCGTTGTTCTTCGTCTGGAGCGATCCGATGGAGATCTACCTTTTTCATTAAAGTCTTCGAACAGATACGTTTTCTTTCCCTTCTTTTTCAATTTCCAAAAAGCATAATCCTTGCATGTTCCTGCATTCTCTATCTTAGTTTCGCTCAGATCGTCGATCTGGCAACACGCCTTTGACAGCTCCCGCGCATTGCTTATGGCCAGCCCTCAGCTATGCGGCCCCGACCTGCCCTCATTGGGGTGCTCCGGTAGGTTGCTTGTTGAGTTTGCCTTTGCCACTCGGGGACTTAGCAATGCTTCCCGATCGACAAGTAACGACCAAACGATTCGATAACTTCTGCGCAAGTGCTCATGACCAGCTCTGAGTTTCGTGGCCCCGACCCATGTGCTCCGGGCTCTCAGGACAGAATGTTATCGGTCGAGCGAGTGACTACTTGCCAATACGGCTTCTTTCTCGAGTATCGGAGAAATACGACTTTGCTTAACGCGTTGGATTTTCCCCCTCTGGTCAGAGTTGGATTTTCCCTCTCGGAGTCGAACTTGGGTTGAAGTTAAAACGCGAGAATACACCGACGTATGATCAAACTACTCGGGAAATTTGGTCTTCCGAGACACTTCACTTTGCCTAGCTCATAAACTGAATGACAATTACGCTAAACCTGTCAAAGTCTGGTTAGAGAATCCTCCCGGATATTCCAGGCAAAGATCGTTTTCTAAGCCTAAACGTCGAGAATAATACGAGTTGGCGAAGTTGAACCTTTGCATGCCCCAATTGAACACCCTTCAGCACGACAATGCAAAAGGATGGCGTCGGGCTCGCCGGCCGAGGCCTTCCGGCTACCCCGGGACGATGTTGGCGACCGGCATCTCCGGGAACCGATGGCTGAGGATGCCGAGGGCCACTCCCACCACGGCCTTCGCAGCGTCCTTCACGAAGACGTCGAGGCGACGAGGACCATCCCGCAGGCGGTTGAGGAATTCATCGCGGGTTTCTTGGGAGGGCGAAAGGTCGTTGTCGACCCAGTTCAGAATGGCAAGAGTACCGTCTTGAACCTCGGCCAGCCGAGCTTCGGCCACCTCCAGGAGCCCCTTGATGTGACCATTCTGCTGGTGGGAAATCTCCATGCACTCTGTGCTGGAATGAGGCCGAGAGGTGAAAATCGAGGCGAGAAAGGAAAACCATGAGTTGGGGAAGAATGCATGAATTAACGCTTACCTTCCGTGGAAGCCTTGGCATCTCTCAGCTCTTTGGGCAGCTTGGCCATTGCGCTCTCCATGGTGGAAAGCTCCTCCCCCATCTTGGCCAACGACACCTCCACCTCAGCCTTGGCGGCCTCCGCCTCACCTTTGGCCGACTCGGCCGAGGCTTTGGCCTGCTCGGCCACGGCCCAAGCTGATTCGGCCTCGGCCTTAGCAAACTTGGCCTCAGCCCTGGCCTTCTTGGCCTCGGCCTTGGCTAGAGCCAACCCCTCCATCTCGACCCGAGCCTTCCTGAGCTGCACCTCCAAGGTGCCTTGGGCATCCTCCACCACCTTCTGGACATCCTTGGAAAGCATGAGGGCCTCCCGAGCACTATTTCGCTCGGCTCGGAGGACCTCGGCTTGCTCAAGGGCGTCCCGAGCCCCTACAAAAGTTTACATAACCATTTCAGGATGGGAGGAATAAGAGGGGCAAAGGTAAACTAACTTACGGTGACAAGCCTCCGCGAGCCTCTCCTCCTGCACTAGCTCAGCCTCTGATGGCCCGGACGGACGAGTGCGCCTCTAGAACAACAGAAAGTAAGACAAGAGTCATGAAAAGAAGGCAAAAAAATCTAAGAATTACCATGAGCAAGCCTCGGATGCAGGCGAAATGGCAGTCGAGCTCCGACAAGTCATCGGCTTGAGATCTAGAGCCTTTCCCGACTTCCAGCTTGCCCCCGGTGGCCCTGGTGTCGACGACCTCGATGGTGCCAGTCCTCTCGACCACGGCGTCATGGAGATCCTCGATGTTGATGATGGGTGGAGCGGCAAGACCCTCGACTGGCAGCTCGGTGACGATCTCATCGTCAACGATGTTGCCGAACCGGCCTCAACTGATGCTAGAGGAGTTCTCACCACCCCCAGCAGACTGGCTACCGCCTCAGCGACCGACTTGGCGACCAGCGCGGTTACTCCAACGGCAGCCTCCTCCACCCAACTGTCAACCTCGGCCTCCATGGCCACCGCCGCCGCTCGCCCGGCCTCGACGAAAGCCTTGGCCACCTGCTCGGCGTCGACGGATGCCTTGGTCGCCTGTTCAGCCTCGGCGGGTGCCCCAGTCACTCGCGCAGCCTCGATGGCAGTCCTGGCTGCCAGCGCGGCCACTTTCTTGGCTGCCTCCTCCTCGGACCCGTTGGCAGTCTCTACTGGCGAGTTCTCTTCCTCCAGGCTCGCCGCCGCCGCCACCCCCGAGCCCACTACAGGTGGGGAAGGGCTGGTTGCCCTTGCGGCGACTGGCTCAGCGACCCTGGTCACCCCTAGAGCTGCCTCGATGCAAGGCCCGGCATCTCCAGCAGGCCTGATCAAGAAGGAAACTTTCAACGTAAATAGGAAAGAAAGCAATTTCACTCGATTCAAGGATTACACTTACGCCTTGAACTTGAAGCTGATATGTTTCGTCACCTTCTTCGGCGAAGACGTGGGCTTCGTCCTCGACTCGTCCGAGTCCGATGAGTCGTTGTACACCTTCTTGGAGGAGGACTCAAGCACCGGCTTCCACTTGGTGCCTCCGACGCCACGGCGCGGATTCCTCCTGTCGTCCTTGGAGCCTAAGCTCCTTTCCCCTCTCCCTCCCCTCCGGCCTTGCGGAAGGCCTCCGGACCCTCGGCATGTCAACCGAGTGGGCTCTGGGGATCGGGGCCAGGGACACGTATGCCTGTCGACCCTGTCAGTTCTGACCCCTGGTAGGTGAGACATCGGGCAAAGCAAAAAAACTTTCAAAAACAAAGAAAGGGGTTGATCTTACCGCTGGAGGAGGGTTGTCCGTTGAGAAAGGCTCTGGACCCCCTTCTCTAGAACCTGTCGTGCCCTAAAAGAAGCCCGACAGGCAGTGGCACACGCGCTCCTCGGGCACCGTCGCGCTGCCCGAGCATTGGTACGCTGCGCACTCCCTGCGCATGCAGGGCTGGATGTCGTGGAGGGAAAAGTTACGCACCACGTGGACGCCACTCAGACCTCTCCTTCTCAGGTCCTTGATCAGCTCGACGAGCTCGTCGACCTGATCCTGGTCGCAGGGGCGACAGGTGCCCACCCAGTTGAGGATGGGCAACGGCTCCTTGTGGATGTCCTCACTAAGGGCCGGCTCGTGGTTCGCAATGTAGAACCACTATGTGTGCCACCCCTTGTTGGAGGAAGTTGCGCCGATGGGGATGTAGCTTTCGCCCATCCCTCCGTGGAGCTAGTGAAGGGTTACGCGGAGGCTACGCTAGCCGAAAACAAAACTTTTACCGTGCAAACCAGGAACACTTGCAAGTAAGGGCCGATAGATCGTTACCGATTGGAGTGTGCAGCGGAAACAGCCAATCAGGGCTATCCGATCTGGAACTGTGTAGCCGATTCCCGCAAGCCGACAGCCGATACACCAATCAGCCGATTCGCCGATGCCGCAGCCGATTCCTCCACAGCCGATCAACAGCGCGCAACGTAGCAGCGCCTCTACCGGTATCCACACGTCCGGGAACAGAACGCCGTACACCCGTGTGCTAGCACGCGATGCAAGGCTAGGGTTTGGCTCGAAAGTGGGAGGGTTTCCGTGGAGATTGATCTCGGCGACTTCTGTTGCACGCGATGCAATTGACGTGTCGCAGCTCTCCACCCCTCCCTCCTTTATATAGAGTTGGCCGACTAGGACTAGTGGCCGATCAGGACTCTATTTTGAATTGGATCCCATCCGAATCTCATAGAGTTGGCCGCCCATACGTCGTAAGCCCATAGGACTCTATCCGATCGGATCCCTATCCGATCGAGCCGTATCCGAGTCCAACTCGAATGCCTGTTCTTATCCCCTTAAGCGTGCGACCTTGTAGGTCCAGGTATACTCGGTTTCGGCTATAGTCTAACTTAGCCGATCGTCGGCTCGAGTCCAACTCAGCCGACCCGTCAACAGCGGTGCCTAGCAGCACATATTGACACCATAGTATACAAGAATAATATCGGCTCGAGAACCTGTAATGTGTACACAAATCCCTTTGCCTCACGATACCGGTTAAGCTATAGGCAAGATGTGTGCCATCCCTTCAATAGCTTAACCATTCACTCGAACCGTATTGGATTATCTCTCGTTGATTGACTCCTCAATCAACTTAGCATGGCCATGCATTTCCATAATCCATTACCTCGAGGGGCCCAGAGATATCTCTCCAAAGGAGGGGCAAATTCCATCTTGATCACTCACATCCCACTCCATGTTTCATAGCAAACCCGAAAACTACCTTTATAACTACCCGATTACGGAATAGCGTTTGGTAGTCCCAAAGTAGGCTACTACACATGTTGGAATCTATGGTGATCTCGGGTCTAAGGACTTTGTACCAACACTACCCGAGACCAACTAATGGCACATTAATTCTGTAGTGTCTCATGGTGGGTCTATCCAACAATGTGTTCTCCAACACATATGTCCATGTTTATTGATTTGGTATCTTCATACCCATGATCTATGAGACATGATCATCAATCAATAAACATGCCGATCTTAGAATCATATTTGTTCCAACAATATGACATATGATCGGGATCGTTTAGAAATAGATTCATACATAAAGAGTCTCATAAATAAGTCACGTACTTATTGATCAATACAAGATGTCTATTTCATGGAACTGAATAACACTTTATTCATAAATACATAAACATTGACGTGATATCCAACATCTCCATGTTGCCTCTAGGGCATATCACTAACAATCTCCCACTTGCACTAGAGTCAATCATCTAAGTATCTAATACCCATTGCTCTTGTGTGCGCCTCATGCTTCGGTGAGGGAGAGGTTTTGTCGGCGGATCGGCTATGTTGAGATCCGTGTGCACTTTGCATATCTTGACATCACCTCTGTCCGCAATCTCGTGGATGAGATGATATCGCCGAAGTATGTGTTTGGACTTCGATGTGACCTCGGCTCCTTGGCTTGCGCAATGGCTCCACTATTGTCCCAATAGAGAGACATTGGACCATCGTACTAGTCATCACACCAAGCTCGAAACGAATTTCTTGATCCAAACGGCCTCCTTTGCGGCTTCCGAAGCAGCAATGTACTCGACCTCCGTTGTAGAATCAGCAACGGTATCCCGCTTGGAACTCTTCCAGTGATTGCGCCTCCGTTCAGGGCGAACACGAACCCAGATTGCGATCTATAATCATCCTTGTCCGTTTGGAAGCTAGCATCGGTGTAACCACTTACAACGAGCTCTTCTTCACCTCCATAGACTAGGAACATATCCTTAGTTCTTCTCAAGTACTTAAGGATATTCTTTACGGCGATCCAGTGACCTTCACGTGGATCGATCGGTATCTGCTCGTAGCACTCAAAGCGTACGAGAAATGCGGCGTGTACAAAGCATGGCATACTTGATGGATCCAATTGCCGAAGCATATGGAACCATACCCATCTTATTCCGCTCATCATGTGTCCGAGGACACCGATTCTTGCTAAGATTAATGCCATGTGACATGGGCAAGAAACCTTTCTTGGAATCATGCATGTTGAACCTTTTCAACACCTTGTCAATGTATGTACTTTGGCTTAATCCAATTAGCCTCTTGGATCTATCTCTATAGATCCGAATGCTAATATATATGCTGCCTCCCTAAGTCTTTCATGGAAAAACTATTTTTCAATGAAGACTTGACGGATTCAAGCATAGGGATATCATTTCCAATCGTAATATGTCATCCACATATAAGATTAGAAATACAATTGCGCTCCCACGACCTTTTTGTAAACACAGGCCTCTTCTTCATTTTTGATGAAACCAAACCCTTTGATTACTTCATCAAAACGAATATTCCAACTCCGAGATGCTTGCTTCAATCCATAAATGGATCTCTCGTAGCTTGCATATCTTTCCGAGCGATTCGGATCGACAAAACCCCGAGGTTGTATCATGTATACATCCTCGCTTAGGTTTCCATTTAGGAAAGCCGTTTTGACATCCATCGCCATATCTCATAATCGAAATATGCAGCAATCGCTAGGATAATCCGAATAGATTTAAGCATTGCGACGGGTGAGAAGGTTTCATCATAATCAACTCCTTGAATCTGTTTAAAACCTTTCGCCACCAATCGCGCCTTATAGATGTGAACATTTCCATCCATATCGGCCTTATCTTAAAAACCCATTTGCACTCAATGGTTTTGACACCATCAGTGGATCAACCAAGTTCCAAACTTGATTGTCGTACATGGATTCTATTTCGGATTTCATGGCTCCAAGCCACTTGTTGGAATCGGGTCCCACCATCGCTTCCTCATAGGTCTTAGGTTCATCGTTGTCCAACAACAATATATCACGTTGTTCCGCACTGTGTACTGTCGGGTGCACGACGTGATCTTTCGACCTCCGTGGGGCTGGTGTATCTACAACCGGTGGCGCAACACTTTGTTCCTCTGTTGTGGTTACGTGGTCGCTGAAACGTTTTATGGTGTTTCTTGAACTTCTTCAAGATGCACCCTGCTCCCACTAACCCTTCTTGAAAAAACTCTTTCTCCAAGAAGACACCATGTCGGGCGACAAACACTTTGCCTTGTTCCCGATTATAAAAGTAATATCCCTTAGTTTCCTTAGGATATCCCACAAAGAAGCACTTGTCGATTTGGGTGTGAGCTTGTCGATTGTAAACGTTTTACATAAGCCTCACATCCCCAAATTTTGAGAAAAGACAAACTAGGGGTTGCCCTGTCCATATCTCATATGGTGTCTTTTCAACCGACTTAGATGGAACTCTATTTAGTGTGAGCACACTGTTTCAAGAGCATATCCCCGAAGGATAACGGAAGATCACTTTGGCTCATCATCGACCGCACCATGTCCAACAAGGTGCGATTTCTCCGTTCGGACACTCCGTTCCATTGTGGAGTTCTGGCGGAGTCAAGCGTGGAACAATTCCACAATCTTTCGATGATTACCAAACTCTTGGCTCAAGTATTCCCCTCCACGATCCGATCGTAGAAACTTGATTGTTTTCCCTAAATGATTACGTACTTCATTCTGGAATTCTTTGAACTTTTCAAAGGATTCAGACTTATGCCTCATTAAGTAGATATAACCATATCTACTAAAGTCATCGGTAAAGGTAATGAAGTGCGATAACCACCTCGGCCGTTGAGCTCATTGGTCCACATACATCGGTATGTACGAGTGCCAATAAGTCACTTGCTCTCTTACTATATCCCGTGAAAGGTGCCTTTGTCATCTTACCAAGTAAACAAGACTCACATGTCTCAAATGATTCAAAATCAAAAGAGTGAAGCAGTCCATCCTTATGGAGCTTCTCCATGCGTTTCTTATTTATATGGCCTAAGTGACAATGCCGGATAAACGTGGGGTTTATATCATTAGAGAGTTGCCTTTCGTATTAATGTTATAGACGGGAGATGCTTCAAGATTCAAAACGTATAATCCATTCACCAATGGAGCATGAAAATAGAACATATCTCGAGATATATTGAACAACCATTGTTCATTGATCTAAAATCATATCCTTCCGCTTGCAAACATGAAGCGAAATAACGTTTTGACATAGTGTTGGAACACAATAACAATTATTCAATTCCAAAACTAATCCCGAAGGTAGATGAAGTGGTGCGTGCCGACAGCAAGCGTAGCAACGCTTGCTCCATTGCCGACGCGCAGTTCACCTCGCCCCTTCTCAATCCTCTACTTCTTCTCATTCCCCGCAACGATTTGCAAATATGAGCTACGATCCGGTATCAAATACCCAAGAGTCGGTAGGTGAAGTAGCAAGATTAATGTCTATAACATTAATACCGAAGCGAAGTCGTACTTTGCTTCTTTTTGAGATCTTCCATGTCTTCTTGCGGTTCCTCTTCCAGTGGCTGTCTCCTTGCAATAGAAGCAAATGGCATCGATGCCGCCGACCCTTTCTTGCCCTTCTTTGCATTGGAGGCACTCGCGATCTCATCGGGAGTTAACTTCCTCTTGGTGCAAAGTTTCTTTACGAGTGGTTTGCGCTTAGCCTTCGCATCATCATCACATGATGACCGTTTTTTGGATACTCTCCTCACTGTCTTGAGCATCCCATGCAATTCAGCCAAGGTTCTATCCACATTGTTCATGTGATAATTCAATATGAATGGCTCGAAGCTCGGAGGGAGCGGCGGAGAATCACATCGTAGCCAACTCTTGGCTAAGGGGAAAACCTAGTTTTTCCGGACTCTCAATGTAGCCAATCATTTTTATCACATGCGGATGACGGGATTCCCTCAACAAGCCCGCACGCAAACAAGGACTTTGAGGTGTTGAACCTCTCGGCCCGAGCTTGGTTCTCAAACATGCCACGCAGTCCCTGAATAATAGTGTGAGCATCGCTGCTCTCATATTGCTTCTGAAGCTCAGGGGACATTGTAGCAAGCATGAGACAGCTTATATCTAGGGCATCATTAGTGTGCTTCTCGTAAGCTCTCCGTGCAGTTGCAGTGGCATTATTTGGCAAATCCTCAGGATAGGGTACTTCAAGAACGTACTCCTTACGCTCTTGCTTGAGAACAATTCTCAAGTTGCGATACCAATCCATAAAGTTTGTTCCATTTAATTTTTCCTTTTCGAGAATAGATCGCAAATTAAAGGTAGTGGGTGTAGTATTAGCCGCCATTTATTCTACAACAGAAAAAGCAAAGTTTAGCACAATGTTTATGCTATGTCTATTGTTAAACAATTTAACATTAGACTCCCATTACGTATTTTCCACCTTCCCTCTAGGTTACGTATTGGGTCAAGATCCACATGTTAATTAATTTTCTAGTGAGCTTTGGCATCACTGCTAGAAAATTAGTAACATCGGTAAGCAACTCCTTGCTAATCACATCTCTATGTGACTCTTGTTGTTGGTGTGGCATCTCCATGCCCCGGCGCCAACCTATGCCCCAAGGCCCAAAACTGTTTTGATAGCCTTGTTAAGTAAACCAAATGCTCCTGCTGTATATGTCCGACATATACCCCTCGTGTTATGATAGAGAATGGCACTCTGCTTTGGCAGACCCACCATTGACGAGCATAACGGTGACGGGTGCAACATTTGGAAGGGCATCATTACTACTTAATTTTGCGAGGGATGCTATCCTATCAAACAAACATATCACATATATGAAAGCAAGTAGAATAGCATGAAATAGTATGGCCCCCTTTACATGGTGATCTCCATCTCCATGTCGGCGCTGAGGATCTCCATCTTCGGCACCATCTTTCAATGTGCATGATGCTTGATTTCTTCAAACTAAGCTACTACTATAGAAGCTCTAATTGAAGATTACATCGACTCGTAGGTCGTGAAAGAATATTACAAGCATTGCACGTATGAAAGAATATTACAGGGATTGCACATATGAAAGAATATTACATGCATCACATGCATCTCATACATACAATAGGGCCATACCATCTCAAAGCATTCTCTGCAAAACAAGTTAGGCGTAGAAACATTTTCTACCTATCGCAGAGATACGACACCGAGACGACCTATAAGGGGGGTTGCACATGGCGGTCCCGCTATCAGCATAATCATATTATGCCGTCCCGATACACTATCAAGGGAGATGGTTTGCGTAGGCGCGAGGCAGCAACAAAGTCGGACTACGAGATAGCTTCGGCTTAATCACATTATATCGTTCCGATACACTATCAAGGAACGCTATCTCGAAGCCGACTCAAACCGAGTTATATGGAAATTGCTTCGACGTAATCACATTACGCCGTTCCGATACACTATTAAGGAACGCAATTACCATCAACTCTTCTCAACAAATCCCGTAAAACCGATTGATCTAATCAACCCGTGCGCAAAACTTGTTCCAGATCCAATCTAAAACCCGAACTAAGCAAGATTAGCTCTGATACCACTGAAGGGTTACGCGAAGGCTACGCTAGCCGAAAACAAAACTTTTACCGCGCAAACCAGGAACACTTGCAAGTAAGGGCCGATAGATCGTTACCGATTGGAGTGTGCAGCGGAAATGACCAATCGGGGCTATCCGATCTGGAGGCCGTGTAGCCGATTCCCGCAAGCCGACACCGATACACCAATCAGCCGATTCGCCGATGCCGCAGCCGATTCCTCCACAGCCGATCAACAGCGCGCAACGTAGCAGCGCCTCGGTATCCACACGTCCGGGGACAGAACGTCGTACACCCGTGTGCTAGCACGCGATGCAAGGCTAGGGTTTGGCTCGAAAGTGGGAGGGTTTCCGTGGAGATTGATCTCGGCGACTTCTGTTGCACGCGATGCAATTGACGTATCGCAGCTCTCCACCCCTCCCTCCTTTATATAGAGTTGGCCGACTAGGACTAGTGGCCGATCGGGACTCTATTTTGAATTGGATCCCATCCGAATCTCATAGAGTTGGCCGCCCATACGTCGTAAGCCCATATGATTCTATCCGATCGGATCCCTATCCGATCGAGCCGTATCCGAGTCCAACTCGAATGCCTTTCTTATCCCCTTAAGCGTGCGACCACGTAGGTCCGGGTATACTCGGTTTCGGCTATAGTCTAACTTAGCCGATCGTCGGCTCGAGTCCAACTCAGCCGACCCGCACGCGGCGCCTAGCAGTACATATTGACACCATAGTATACAAGAATAATATCGGCTCGAACTGTAATGTGTACACAAATCCCTTTGCCTCACGATACCGGTTAAGCTATAGGCAAGATGTGTGCCATCCCTTCAATAGCTTAACCATTCACTCGAACCGTATTGGATTATCTCTCGTTGATTGACTTCTCAATCAACTTAGCATGGCCATGCATTTCCATAATCCATTACCTCGAGGGCCCAGAGATATCTCTCCAAAGGAGGGGCAAATTCCATCTTGATCACTCACATCCCACTCCATGTTTCATAGCAAACCCAAAAACTACCTTTATAACTATCCGATTACGGAATAGCGTTTGGTAGTCCCAAAGTAGGCTACTACACATGTTGGAATCCATGGTGATCTCGGGTCTAAGGACTTTGTACCAACACTACCGAGACCAACTAATGGCACATTAATTCTGTAGTGTCTCATGGTGGGTCTATCCAACAATGTGTTCTCCAACACATATGTCCATGTTTATTGATTTGGTACCTTCATACCCATGATCTATGAGACATGATCATCAATCAAACATGCCGATCTTAGAATCATATTTGTTCCAACAATATGACATATGATCAGGGATCGTTTAGAAATAGATTCATACATAAAGAGTCTCATAAATAAGTCACGTACTTATTGATCAATACAAGATGTCTATTTCATGGAACTGAATAACACTTTATTCATAAATACATAAACATTGACGTGATATCCAACATCTCCATGTTGCCTCTAGGGCATATCACTAACAGCTGGATCCTGGCACCGCCGACGACGCTGCCGCTCCCCAACCACTGTAGGCAGACGTAGTGGCGGAAGAGGTTAAAGTGCGGGTCTACCCCGAGCTAGGCCTCGTAGAGATGAATGAAGACGGAGATTTGGAGGATAAAATTGGGGTTGAGGTTGCAGAGCTCTATCCCTTAGTGATCTAGCAGACCTCAGATAAAGGGATGGGCCGGCACCCCGAAGCCACGCAAGAGGAAGGCAGAGAAAACAACCAACTCACCAGTGTTCGGGATTGGGAATGCCTCGCCCTGGGCGGCGTGCCGTGAGGAGATGTCGTGGAAGGGGAGGACACCAAGCCTTCCCCACGCGTGAGGGAACGAAGCGTGAGCTCGTCTCGACCTCGTCTGTGCTCGTTGCTGGGGCCTTTCTCGTCTTCTTCATCAACTTCTTCGACGTCATCGCCTTCAGCGAAAACAGTCGCCGCCCCTTGCAAAAGCAAACTACGCAGTTACAGTGTGGACGGCGACACTGTAGTTTGAAGCAAGGTGGACCAGAGGAAGGTTGTGGGTACTTGAGAGGTTTAGGGTGAAGGGTTACGCGGAGGCTACGCTAGCCGAAAACAAAAACTTTTCTACCGCGCAAACCAGGAACACTTGCAAGTAAGGGCCGATAGATCGTTACCGATTGGAGTATGCAGCGAAAATAGCCAATCAGGACTATCCGATCTGGAACTGTGCTGGCCGATGGCAGCCGATTCCCGCAAGCCGACAGCCGATTCCTGGGGACAGCCGATTCACCAATCAGCCGATTCGCCGATGTCGCAGTCGATCCGAGTCGTTCGACTGCGTTCTCGTCACCGATCTGCCGTAGTCACCTCACTCCAATTGTAGTCGATTCGTAGCCGATCAACAACACCACAACGTAGCAGCGCCTCTACCGGTATCCACATGTCCGGCGACAGAACGCCGAGCACCCGTGTGCTAGCACGCGATGCAAGGCTAGGGTTTTGGCTCGGAGGTGGGGAGGGTTTCCGTGGAGATTGATCTCGCCGACTTCTGTTGCGCCAAATCAGATTGATTCGGTTTAATTCGATGAGCAACTCTCCACCCCTCTCCCCTTTATATAGAGTTGCCGGTTGGGCCTAGAGGCCCATCGGGACTCTATTTTGAATCGGATCCCATCCGAATCTCATAGAGTTGGCCGGCCGGACTTCGTAAGCCCAGAGGACTCTATCAGATCGGATCTCTATCCGATCGAGCCGTATCCGAGTCCAACTCGAATATCTATTCTATCCCCTTAAGCGTGCGACCCTGTAGGTTCATGTATACGTTTCGGCTCGAGTCTAACTCAGCCGATTTGTCAACAGCGGCGCCTAGCAGCACATATTGACACCATAGCATACAAGAATATAATATTGGCTCTGAACCTGTAATGTGTATACAAATCCCTTTGCCTCACGATACCAATTAAGCTATAGGCAAGATGTGTGCCATCCCTTCAATAGTTTAACCATTCACTCGAACCGTATTGGATTATCTGTCTGTTGATTGACTCCTCAATCAACTTAGCATGGCCGTGCATTTCCATAATCCATTACCTCAAGGGGCCCAGAGATATCTCTCCAAAGGAGGGGCAAATTCCATCTTGATCACTCACATCCCACTCCATGTTTCATAGCTAACCCAAAGACTACTTTTATAACTACCCAATTACGGAATAGCGTTTGGTAGTCCCAAAGTAGGCTACTAAACATGTTGGAATCCATGATGATCTCAGGTCTAAGGACTTTGTACCAACACTACCTGAGACCAACTAATGGCACATTAATTCCTGTAGTGTCTCATGGCGGGTCTATCCAACAATGTGTTCTCTAACACATGTGTCCATGTTTATTAATTTGGTATCTCCATACCCATGATCTGTGAGACATGATCATCAATGAATAAACATGTCGATCTTAGAGTCATATTTGTTCCAATAATATGACATGTGATCAGAGATCATTTAGAAATAGATTCATGCATAAAGAGTTTCATAAATAAGTCACGTACTTATTGATCAATACAAGATGTGGGAACTGAATAACACTTTTCACTTTATTCATTTATACATAAACATTGACCATGATATTCAACATCTCCATGTTGCCTCTAGGGCATATCACTAACATAGGGTTCCTAGGCGATTTGGAAGTGTAAGGAAGAGGAGAAGTCGGGCGGCGACAGAGTTTATAAGGGAGAATGATGGAAAGGCTGACAGCGCCAATCTCGGAGGATGCGCAACGCCATTAATGGCCTGTGCGGAGCGTCTGAGGCATTCTCAACCCCTCATCTCCATGACGTCCATGTCACCGGGCATTCGATCTGGACCGTTCATCTCTCAAGGAGAGTAACGGTGTCTTTTGCGCACCTGTTGCGACCCCCAAAGTAATCGCCGGAGACGTTCCCTCTTCTCACCTCAACCGTCAGCCACGTTTGACACAATGAGGAAAGTGGGAAGTGGGAATAGGACTAGCCATTGTATTGCTCTGATTTTCGTGGTTTCCCGACGAGACGTACCATGGCTCCAGTTCACGTTGTCAGGTGGGACCTCACTTGCGGAGAATACCTCGTGACTAAGTAACTGACTGGTGACATGGTTCCGGTAACTTCTCCTTTGACTTCGCTAAGCTGTCGCCGACCTCCGGGTTGGGACCCAGACGCCTCGAGAGAAGGGCTTCCCAGCTAGCCTTTAATTGAGGTCGAGACTGCAGACGGCCTCTGGGCGATGGTCTCGACCTCGTCTCCATTACTTAAAGGTGATGGATTCCTTCGACTCAGAGTGGACTTCCGAGCTAGTCCCTGGTCGAGGTTGGGACTACCATGCGCCGGGCAGTAGTCTTGACCATAACCTTGATTTCCATCGCTCCAAAGCGGTGGTCGTGTCAACTCAAGTGTGGGCTTCTGAGCTAGTCCACAAGTGAGGTCGGGGCTACCATACGCCCTCAGGCAGTAGTCTCGACCATAACCTCGATTCCCATTGCCTCCAGGTGATGGCCTTCTCAACTCAGGGAAGGCTTCCGAGCTAGCCCCCGGTCGAGGTCAAGACTACCATGTGCCCTCGGGCAGTAGTCTCGACCATAACCACGTTCTTCGTCGTCCCAGGGCGGCGACCTTGACGACTCAAATGTGGGCTTCCGAGCTAATCCACAAGTGAGGTTGGGGCTACCTCGAGCCCCAGGGCCTGTAGCCCTGAACACCTCCCCCATCCTCACTACCCTTGGACAGTGGAATCTTCGACTCGGTGGCTGAAGGCCAAATTGACTACCCCTCGGTCGAAGCAGGGACTGCCAAACGCCTCTGGGCGACAGACCTGTTCGTCTCGGCTAACCCCTTTTTTTGGTGGACCTCGAGCATCGCTCGGATCATCGGGAAATTGACAAAACGCTCTTGATGATTCGACCCCAGGGTCGGATGTGCCATTCGACCCTAGGCTCGAGGGATACACCTGCCAGGTGCACCTAGGCGGTGCACCTGCAAAATCTCGATTCACAATAACTACTAGGGATCGACACCTGGGAATAAAGCTTGACCCTAAGGCTGAATGTTCATTTGCCCTTAGGCTTGGGGGCTACACCCGGCAGGTGCACCTGCCAAAACCTTGGCTCAAAGCTCCGAGGATCCATTGAAGATGACACTCCAAAAGAACTCTGACCCTAAGGATGGATGTTTCATCCCTCCTTAGGCTCGGGGGCTACTGTGGGAGGTGTCACCCAGGGGTGCCTCAAAACCCTGGATTGAACCCCAACAGAAGTCAAACCGAGTGTCCTCGGGATGTGATCGAGAGCCCGACCCCCCGAGAGTCGGGCATTCCAGCCTTCTCCCGAGTCTAACCTTGGCCCCTTCTCTCAACCCCGACTCATCACCTGACCTCGAGCATCCTCGGGAAGAAACTTGGCAGGCACGGAGTAAGAGGGAGGAGAAAGCCCGGCAGCATATGACACCACCTGGCGGCACAAAAGCAGGGTCCTAGGGCTGACAGGAGCACAAGATACCCACGGTGTACAGGACCTAGCAGACCAACACATACTTTATCAGATATTCCTTGTACCCCACTGTTTGTCTCTCCTAGTCTTAGCTTTCTTGGCCCCCAAGCTCATCTGTACCTGCCCCCCTTGAACTATAAAAGGGAGGGCAGGGCGACTGGGCCAGAGGAGAAGAGGATCCCAGATCCAACTTCCAGAACTCTAGCACACTCCTTTGTAACTCTTATAGGAAGAACACTACACACTAGACATAGGCCTATTATCCTTTGAGAGGGCTAAACCAGTATAACTCTCTGTGTCTCATTTCTTGGCTCATCGTTAGATTCAAGTTGACCATCGGATCCGTCGGAGAGCAGCTTCTCCACCACCCTCTCTCTTTCACCTCCTCGGGGATCCCCATTGGAACACTGCCGACCCATCCGTCGACATGTACTGATTACTTTGTTTTTACTAGGGTTTTCCCTCATTTTGAGTGCCCGCGTGTATATCCGCCATTTTGGAAGATCGCGACCGTGAGGAGAAGTGTTCGGAAGTTTAATTGAAGAAGCAAGACAAGTAACAGATTCACCCTTGAACATATTGAGCCTATCTTATATAACGTTTTACCATTTGCAAATAAATTGCATGTTTTGCTAATTATATGGGAATATGGACTACCTATCAACTTGCTTGTGCCATGTTTACTTATATCCATCCTTTGTCAAACTTGAGTGGTAACTTGACTAGCTTGTGTCACTTGTGTTGACCTTGCTAGAATTATTTTATGTTTAGCCATGCTTAGTTACCACTACCTCACTTAATGGGATGAACACATTGGTTACATTTAGTATCTTGATGAGCTGCAGGCTTGAGATATTTGATCGTGGTTTAATGGTCATAATTATTCAACTAGAATATGGCTTAATGGTGGGTTGTGGGTGTATGGTTTTGATTCTCGCACCCATGACAATTAATGACTGATTCACGGGAAACCCTGGAAGACATATCGTGCTTACCACAAACAAGCGTGGGCAACTGCTGGACTTGTAGTATAGCTTTTTTCCTTTCTGACGTACATAGGAAAGGCTGGGTCTGGTAGAGTTATGATGGACCGTGCGGCGACATATGCGGCTTCCGGATTCACCATGGCACAAGGAGGGCTACCCACCTTGGTTTTAGGGGTAGGGATGAAACCCGCAGTGTGGTGCGCTTAGTTAGAGGGAGTTATGCAATGGGTTCTGTCATGATTTCCACCTTTGCAGTACCATGGTGGTACTTCAGGAAATGACAAAATGTGTGTAATCATGTCTTTTGGGTACAATGTCCACCTTTGCAGTACTATGGTGGTACTTTGGGGAATGGCAACATGTGTGGAATCATGTCTTGTGGGTACAGTTGTGCACCTCTGATCAGAGTAAAACTATTCGAATAGCCATTGCCGCGGTTATGGGCAATCTTACGAGCTTCACGTGATTAGTCCCACCTTATTGCCGCGGTTATGGGCAATCGACGAGCTTCACGTGATTAGTCCCACCTTATAAATTAGCTTGACTTAATGAACTGGTGTAGTTCAGGTGGTTTTGTTGGGCATGTTCAATGTGGTCTAGCATTGTTCAGTGGAGATTAAATCTTGACTTAATTAATCAACTGATTTACTGTTTTCATCTATAAATGTTTACAAATTTCTTTATGCAAATAGCCAAAATGCTCCTTTGTCTCCCCTTGCACATTTGCATTATTGGTGTGGCTTGCTGAGTATGGTGGTTGTACTCAACCTTGCTATATTTGTGCTTTTCAAAAGTTTAGTGCTTTTGAGTTAAAGATGGAGTTAGAAGTCCAAGGCTTATACCCCGGTTGAGTTTTGCCTGTGGAGTGGAGTTGAAGCCCCGCTAGGATTGCCCCTTTTTCCGTTGTTGCTGCTTTCTTTTCAGTGTAAGAACTAAGTGCCTCTTTTATAAGTATTTACACTTTATTTTTTTTATCAGCATATTAATTTGTTGTTTTGTGCACCCTGGCTTGATTCCTAGACAAAGATTTATGCACAAAAATAGTCTGGAAATTTGGCTAAATTTCTGGGCGTGACAAAGTGGTATCAGAGCTAGGTTGACTGTAGGTTGAGCCAAATGGTTAAACCCCTAAGGACAAGTTTTCGGAAAACCCTACTTGTGAAAATCTCTTCTCTCACCCTCGAGAGCTGGTTTGCAAAAAGGTTTATCAAATATATGTCCTTTTCCCTCCAACTCTTTAGCTCTTCAGCCCGGAGGACACACGGAAAGCTTCATGCAAAGACCAGTCAAGCGTTAAGCTTCAAGTAACAGGAGCAAGATGATCAGACCAGAGCTAGCATTCTGTGAGGATCAAGTAAAGACCTCAGAGCTTACCTAAACCCAATCATTCCCCGAAGACTAGTATCAGTAGGTGCTAGAGCGTGTGTTGTTTGCTTGTGCAGGTGCATGGTTTACATCAGTGGTATGGATGTGACCATACTAGGTTGTTTCGTTAATCAACTTGAATAATAAATGTCTACTCACATCAGATCAATAGTTAAGCGGGTTAAGGTCCTATTTTTAGTGTAACCTCTCTCCATCTTTCTTCCGTCCCGGTAGCATGTGGTTAGTGCTAGAGAGAACAACAACAACAACAACGATGACTATAATGTGTTAAGGTCAGAAACCAATGGTCCGAATTATGGCAACAATGTACCACCATTTGTAGTTAAGCCCACCCTTGTTCAAATCAGGTCACCCAAAATTAGATGGTTGTTTTGTTGATGCAGAAGATGCAGCGACAGTACCAGCAGCCACAAATGTAACCTCTGATGCAAGCCCAAAATCAAAATCAGAGTCAAAGTCAGTATATTCCAGAGCAAGCACCCGCAACCCAAGCCAGTGTGCCGCTAGGCGACCAACACACCTAAGCCACCGTCAATCCCAAAAGCAATAAGTGTTACCTACAACGATTATGGTGTACAAGGGCAGTTTCTATATATACCAACATCTTTACTCCCTGTTGATATTTGGAATCAGGACTAAATATATCTTTAGTCCCGGTTCCAAATATCAACCAGGACTAAACATGAGTTCCTGCTATTTCTGAAATTTTTTTCCCATCTATGGATAAGAACCGAGACTAAAAATAATGAGAATACATTAAGTATAATACATTTAAAAATAGGTTAAAAATTTTAGTAAAATTTAAAAAATCATATATAATTAACCATGGCCGCATTAAAAACGATAAAAAATCATAAAAATAATGAGAATACATTAAAAGTAGGTGAAAATTGTAAATAAAATTTTAAAAACCATATATAATTAACCGTGGCCCGATTAAATGCATTAATAGTAATAAAAAATCATAAAAGTAATGAGAATACATTAAAAATAGTTTAAAATTGTTTTTAAATAAAATTTTAAAAATCATATATAATTAACCGTGTCTCGATTATGTGCATTAAAACAATAAAAAAATGAGAATACATTAAAAATAGGTTAAAATTTTAAAAATAATATATAATTAACCGTGGCCCGATTGAGTACATTAAGAACAATACAAAATCATAAAAACAATGAGAATACATTAAAATAGGTTAAAATTGTAACAAAATTTTAAAAAATCATATATATTTAACTGTGGTCCGATTAAGTGCATTAAAAATAATAAAAAAATCATAAAGTGATGGTTGACGCAACATACTCTCCTTACAAATGTTCCATCGCTATGATCGTCGTGTAAGTAAGGGGTGTCCTCATTTGATAGCAGGATGCTCGGGTCAACCGTCACCGCGAACGGAGGTTGCCCATCAAACTGATCGTAATCTTCGTCAGTCTTATCCTTGACTCTGATGATTTTTCTTTTTCCTAGGAAAACCATGTGGTGCTTTGGCCTGTTGAGCCCTTTTCCTTTCTTTGGTTTGCTAGACATGTCCCTCACAAAGAAAACTTGCGTTACATCATTAGCTAGGACGAATGGTTCGTTTGAGTATTCAAGCTTGTTAATGTCAACTGTTGTCATTCCACAGTCATTAATCATTACATCTCCACTAGTCAGCCTAACCCATTGGCACCAAAACAAAGGGACCTTCAAAGGTCCATACTCGAGTTCCCATATCTCGTCGATGTTACCGTAATACGTGCTAGTTGTCCCATCGTATCTCATGGCATCGATACGAACAACACTGTTTTGGTTCGTGCTCCTTTTGTCTTGGACTCTTGTGTAAAATGTATACCCATTGATTTCATATCCTTGAAATGTCGAGATTGAGCAAGATGATCTCCTTGCCAACAAGGCTAGTTTTTTTGATCGTTAAAAACTGGGGGGAGGTCCCCACAGTTACGAGCAAATTTTATAGAAAAGATAAACCTGGGAAGGAGTTTTAGAGTACAACCTTTAGAGACCGGGCAAGGAGGCCTTGAAAGTCAAAGAGACTAGACGGCTCAGGGGCGAACTAGTGGAGCTAGAAAACCAACCAAGCGGCTAAACAGAAGAAGGAGCTAGATAACCAGCTTGGAAACTAGGCTGTCAAAGACCCAAAGCCTCTTAGTCCCCTGGGCCCCTATGTCTCTAGGCCCCTAGGCTCTTAGGCCCCTAGGCCCCTAGGTCCCTAGGTCCCGAGGCCCCGAAAGGGAGTAACTTAACTGTAGGCGTCAAGCCAAGCACAAAAGGAAGCTTTGTCTTGCATTCAAAGTCTGAGAATCTGAAGAGAACATTGTTGCTTGAAGTTCGACTTCCATAGTTGAAAGGTAGGGCTGGATCTTTGAAACACCTTGTCATTCCTGATCTTCCAAATTTCCCAGGCTGCTATAAGAATAGTCTCTGCAGCGCATGGTAACACTGAACTGCAAGCGCATGGTACCACTCTGTCTCTGATGGAGATGGAGGTGTCCCATTGCAAATGTATGCTGGACCAGCATTGAACTACAAATGGACACAAGAAGAAGAAGTGATCAGCATTTTCTTCCTCTCTCGTATCGCACATACTACAGAGGTTGTCACCCTGAATGTTGATATGTCTTATTTGCAGCATTGTCTTCATATTTAACCTGTCCAGTAGAAGGAGCCAAGCGAAGAATTTTATTCTTGGTAGACATTTTGATTTCCAGATAATCCGAAAACTCTGATGGCCGTCTACGGAGTTGAAGATGTGGTTGTAAAAGTCTCTTGAAGTGTAAGATTTTCCCCAAATCATTGGCCAATTGTCTGGGGAGTTCTCATCATAGGGAAGGTCTTGAAGGAGGGGTTGAAGGAGCTGTAGTTTGTTGTGAGCTTGCTCGGATAGCGGCAGGTGAAGTATTGAGTCCAAATCCTCAACTTCCATGATTTCCGCCACTGACACATTTCTGTTCTTCGCAAAGGATGCAAGGCAAGGGAAATTCACAGGAATATTCAGATTGTTCCAGTTGTCCATCCAAAAGCTTACCGCACATCCTTTTCCAATCTGACAAGATGCCACCGTCGTGAAAAGTTCATTTAGGCGAAGGATATCCTTCCACCAGAACGAACCCATTTCTTTGCACAGATGTGGGACCTTTGCTTGATAGTATCGGAACCAGATTAGATTAACCCAGGGGATGTCTTCATGGTTGTAGAATTTTGCTAGTTGCTTGATTAACAGAGCATCGTTTTGTAAGCGAAGGTTCAGAATCCCTAGACCACCCTTCTCCTTTGGTCTCGTGACTAGTTCCAGACAACCAGATTGCCCCCTTTTTTTCCTATTATTTCCCCTCCAAAGATATTGCTTTCTTGCTATGTCTATGGCGTCAATGATCCCTTTCGGGGCTTTGAGGGTGCACATAGCATATGTTGTTACTGGAGTGATTGCCGAGTATATCATCTCCAACCTTCCTGCATAAGTGAGCGAAGTTACGCATGAGGATAGCTTTCTTTGCACTCTGTCCAGCATAGGTACCCAATCTTCAATTTTTGGCTTAGTCGTTCCAAGGGGTAAGCCCAAGTAGGTAAAAGGCAGAGAGCCTGCCTCACAGCCGAAGGTGTTAGCTAGGTGGTTGAGCTTCTCATTGGTTAGGTTGATGGGGTACAAACTTGTTTTTTTGTAGTTCACTTTGAGACTCGTCGCTGTCTGGATGGCATACAGAAGATTTTTGAGAAAAAAGAGTTGTCTGGCGTCCGCCTGCATGATGATGATAGTGTCATCAGCGTATTGGACTACTGGGAAGTCCTGTGAGGGCTGTGTAATCGGCAACTGAATAAGACCTTCTTGTCTGGCTTTGTTGATTAAGATCTGGATGAGTTCAACTACGAGGACAAAAAGTAGGGGGAGAGAAGATCACCTTGTCTGACACCTCTCTTGCAACGGAAAGTTTTACCAGGAACTCCATTGAGTAAGACTGAAGAAGTCCCAGATGAGAGAATCTCCTGGACCCATTGCAACCATCTGTTTGGGAATCCAAGACTTTGCATCATAGCTAGAATAGCTGAATGCTCAATTGTGTCAAAGGCCTTCTCAAAGTCCAGTTTAAGGATGATTATTTCATTTCTGGAGCGGTGACATTGGTGAATGTATTCAAAAGCCCAAGCTAGGCAATCTTGGATTGTCCTTGAACAGATAAAGCCATATTGATTCTAATGGATTACTGTTTTTGTAACTCCTTGAAGTCTGTCGGATAAGACCTTGGTTATGATTTTCAGGGAGGAGTTGAGCAGGGATATGGGCCGATAATCATTCACAGTCTCAGGGTCTTCTTTCTTTGGGATTAGTGTGATGTAGGAGTAATTAATTGGCTGCAAATTCGCCTAACCTTGTTGAAAAGAGTCACAGAGCCTGTAGAAATCATGTTTGATGATTGGCCAGCAGGTCTTGAAGAATCTCCCATTAAAGCCATCCGGTCCTAGGGGCTTTATCTGCTGCTATCTTTTGCACTGCTAGATCTAATTCCTCATGCGAGATTGGATGTGCCAGTGGAGCTAGTCCCTCTTTTGGTTGTATTAGACTTGGAAGGTCAAAAATCATATCTGGCATGGAAGAGGAACCCATTCTGCTCTTGAAGGAGGACCAGAGGACTGCTGCCTTTTCCGCATGCTCGTGAATCCATTCACCCTGTTCATTCTTGATTTATGAGATAGAATTCTTTCTGTAAGCTAAGGATGCCATGCTGTGAAAAATTTTTGTGCATTCATCTCCCAGCTGAATTCTATTTACAGTGTACCTATTTCTCCACTAAATGTTCCTCATATGGAGCCAGTGTTGCAGCCTTTTTTTAACTATAACCCTCAAATTACTTTCCGTGTTGAAAAGATTTCTTCCTTCTTCAAGCGAATCAAGAAAAGCAATTACAGTGTTGCAGTTTCCGATCAGTAATTTTAGATTGGAAAAATTTTTGCTCCATGATTTGAGCCCTGCTCTTAGGATTTTGAATTTTCTCGCTATGTTCTTTATAGCATCCTCTGGGATGGCCGAGTGAGCCCAACACTCTGAAACAATATTCTTAAAATCCGGCTGCTCTACCCAGAAATTCTCAAAGCGAAAAATGCTTGCCTTGGGGATTTTTGTACCAATCAATACATTGCAGGGAACATGGTCTGAAACTGTTCTTGCTAGCGGGATTACTTTGGTGTCAGGGAAATCTACCGTCCAGTTAGTGGAGGAGAAAAACCAATCCAACTGCTCAAGAAGGGGGTCCACTTGCATATTACTCCAAGTATAGGCTCTTCCTTTGATTGGAATTTCAATTAAGCCTAGATGACCAATCGCTTCATTAAAGATGAAAGTATCCAAGAGGTTTCCCCTAGGTTTGTTTCTGTTGGCCAGAGACCGATAGAAATTAAAATCGCCAAGAAAAACCAGTCATCCCTGTCTTGAATTTCATGGTTTCGAACCGTTTATGAAAATGGTGCGGAGTGGCTCGTCACAGGGGCCATAGACCACTATTAAATTCCAAGTTGGTGCCGTTTGAACGGAAGTAAAGGCAATCGAGATGCCGAAATTCTGTTTGTCAAAAACCAGGCCCGAAAACCAGTTTCCCTTCCACAGGACCAGAATACCACCCGAGGCCCCAACCGAGGGGATAAAGTCAAAACAATTAAAACTTTTTGGGGCAAAATTTCTGATGTATCTACTATCAAAAGTCTCCCTTTTAGTTTCCAGAATGCAAACCACTGAACAAGCGCTTTCCTCAATTTTGTTCCTAATTGCCTCCCATTTCTTGGGGGCGTTGATTCCTCTGATGTTCCAGCAAAGAATAATCCAATCACGGGTGATCATGGGAAGCAAAGAGTAGCAGACAACGATGAATCTAAGAAGCATAACTAGTCAGATACCCCCAACCAACCCCGTAGAGATCAAGCAGAAATAATTGGTAATGCAAAACAACCAGGTTCAGCAGATCAGAGATGACAGGATTCTGAGTACTATGAATAAAGAAGACCAACAGAGCTCGATGGTAATCAGTCAAAATACATAATTTATCCATGTCGCAAAGCATAGCACGGTGGCAACCAGTCATATTACAGAACTTAACACTATCGCAAAAGTCATCAGCACGACAATCAAACAGGAAGATAGAGGGGGATAGGGAATTGTTTGTAGAAATCATCAGGGCCTGTAGCCAGTGGATTCTACATCTCTTGATTTTCATCATTGGTAGTCTTGGGGTGCTGCATCAAGTTCTGTCAGCAAGATCACTAGGATCTGCTCCACAGTCTATTCCCCACCCTTGAAGAACCGAGAGTTGGACTGGCCCTTCCTTTCCGGTGTTTTCATCAATTTGGATCACCGCAATTTTCCGCTTCTTGGAGGGATTGGCATCAAGTTTGACTGTTGGAAAGAAAAAGCCATTGGAGTTAAAATTTCTTCTTGGGCTTCGTCTCACACCGTTGTGACTCAAAGGTATTTGTTTATTAGAAATTAACACTTTTGTAGGAAGAGCTAGAGATTTTGTACCGGTGGGACTTTGTTCTTTTGGACCGGTACGGGGATGGTGCGGGCGCGACATCCGTTGCTTGAGCCTAGGCTGTCTCCGTGCGCGCGGCATCCACCTCCTTCCCCATGTGTCCCTTTCTGATTGCCCTGTCAACCATGGGCCAGAGTTGAAGGGCAATGGCATCCTTTACCGGGTACTAGGGGATGATTTCCAACCCATGAACAGGGTTGGGTTGAGGAGCAGGGGAGAGCGATCTCCAATTTAAGGTGCTGACATCAAGCTGCACCGGGTGCCTTGAGGCTTCTCCAATTTCAAAAAGGGTATTGGGGATGTCTCTTCTATCACAGGAGTCCAGGTCGGCACACCTCGATCTGGCTTTCCCCCAACAAACCCTCTCCTTGGTGGCATCCGAGTAGGTGGCCTCATTAGATGAGGAGGTATCCTGATCTCCCTCACCGTTCAGAGCCTTGATGAGGTCTGCAATGTGAATGTCAGGGCGCTGGGCACGGAAATAGCGCAAGGAGGAGGAAGAATGATCAAGGTCTCGATAGTGCTGGGGAACGTGCGGGTGCTCAGGGATTTGAGGATCCCATGCAGGCCAATCATTGTTGTTTTCCACATTCCCCCCTTCTCCCTCCATGCCTTGCTCAACTTGCTGTTCATTAACTCCGGGTTGGGGGGGTTGCTCGACCTGAGGTTGCTGCCATTGTGGCTGAACAGGTTGGTTTGCCGCCTGATGGGGATCACCGCCCATGACATCCAGTTGGTCCCCCCTCCTTGCTGCTCATTCTGCCAATCAGGTGTCGGCGGCAATAGGTCTGCCAGAAGAGGATTCAGGGGTGGATGCGGCTGACCCCCCTGCGGCACTGGGTCTTCATCTGCTAGGAACTGATATGGGAACTGCCCATTGAGGATGAACACTGGGACCGTCCAGGATTTGCCTGTACCATCAAAAAGGGAGCCTGCCGAGATCACAATACTTCGTGGTACCCTCTCCGGGCATAGGATCAGCATCCTCACTAGGATCCTGGAGCGGTTGGCGTCCCTGTACCAGTCTAGCAATCTACCAAAGGGCACCACCGCTGCTTGTGCGAAGGTGTCGTTCTGGAAGTCCAGCAGGAAGGCGAGTAGCATGATCCAACAAAGACGGGTGTAGATACAGGACCGAAGGTTGATACCTTCATCATGACAAACAACCCGGATGACGTGATCCTGACCCGGGTGAAAGGGGGAGTTTCAGACTAGCCTTTCCCGGTTAACCACAGTTCTGAGCCTGATTAAGCCCAATCCGAGAGGCGAGAGGTGTGCCTCCTCACTCGCACATTTTGATCTTCTTTGAGGAAGTTGCAGACATTGTTGAGGGCTTGTCGGAGGAGGTTTGTGTCTTCTGGCATTGGATCCAATGAGACAATGGCGAACTCCTCGTGGCCGCGAGGAAGTTCCCCTCCCAACGCGACCCTAGTTCTTGCTGGCCGCTCCCATCCTTGCTCCACATGTAAACCACCAATGAGAAACGGCTCAGGGTTCACCGGAAAGTTAGCCATGGCAGTGGCGGTGGGGGAAGAACCGATGTCAGTGTAGGGCGAGGGCGGGTTGGGGAGAGAGGAAACCGAAGTGTTCTTGGAAAAAGAAAGCCGAACAGCCGAAGAAGTTGGAGTAGTCGATTGGAACTGCTCTCTAGTTGAAACCAGGAGTTGGTGATCGGAGGTGGGGGGTGGGGTTGTGACCGATGGTTTCCAGGCTGATCCCTTAGGGCACCAGGCTAGGCGAGGAAGAGAGTTATTAACCCCACCTCTCAGAGAGACAAACTTTCGCGCGTCACAAATTTTTGGTCGCCACGTAAGGCGCGTGCCTGAGGGTTTACGAGACGTGCAACACACGATCGAGTGCCTAACGAAAATTGCACCGGCTGCACTGAGTCCGACCCGGGCATTTAAAGCCGATATGACAAGGTAGGAGGCAGATGCTGCAAGTTTTTGAAAATAGGGGCATGAGGGTCGGGGAATGTGCAGGCTGAGATATGGAGATCTTCTTTTTGCTGCCCATACTGTTGTCAATAAATGCAGTACTATGATTGATAACAGTCGACCGTTTCAAGCAAGAATGAAGAACAATGGAGCCAGCTTGAGACACAATACGAGATGAAGGGCAAGAAAGCCGACGAACATGAGAACCAGAAAGATCATTCTGATCTGAACGGGAAACACCATTTCTGAAAACCAATCTGCCAGGGAACAAGCACGAAGAGGAATCAAGATTAACTTTGATACAACCAATGGCAATATAGGAAGAAAGCCCGGCAGTTTTGGAAGGTGATCTAAAAGAGCCACTGGCAAACGAAACTTTCTTCGAACTCTTAGAAGCCAATTTCTTGGATCTTTTGGAGACCACTTTGATCCATTCTTTTTCTTGTTCTAATTTCCAAACCCGCTTTTCCCTTTCCCAGCTTGGGCATTCCATTGTTCCAGAGATGAAAGTAGCAATCAAAATTATCCATGATGACCCGTGAAGCTTGTAAACATGAAAGACCACTTGCTTAGAGAAAACCGAGAAGCGGAAATGGTTATTGCTTAAGAAACGAACATGAAAGCTTTCAGCCTTGCCACCCAAGCAAGCTTGAAGGGCAAGAGCTACCGAATCTTCAGAAAGACGAAAAAGATGCCGACGAAAAGTAACCAGCAGAAAGAAGGAGCCCGAAGCAGAGGGTAGAGGGTGGTGAACGGGTGACCTGAAGAGGCGGCGAACATCCTCCTGAAAGGCAAGGCCTTTGTTGAAATCCATTTTCTCGGCCAAACCCCAAGTGGACTCCATGACATCAACTCCCAACAGCCCCAAATGCGATGAACGCCATGAGAGGGATCTGCTAAGGTTCGAAGTTGGAAGTTTAAGTGGGAGAGGAAGGGAGCCGAGAGGAGAGCAGGGTGGTGGGCGGAGAGGAGAGCCATATCCTCTTGCATTGCCAACAAGGCTAGTTGTTGGTCAATCGTCTTGTTACCCATGAGATGTAGCAACCAAGCGGGGAATGTATCAATTTGATGACGTGTAATCCAAACATCAGACTTATTGAGCAATCAATCGCCATGTGCTCCTCGATATAAGGAGCCACCAACAAAGATTGTAGCAAAACCGTGAAATGTTCTTTACGGAATAAATCATTGTCTATAGTCATTATTGCTTTCCTTTCAAGAGTCCCCTTTCCCCATAGTCTCCCCTCATGGCTTGATTCAGGGACCCTGATTGGACAAAGGTCTTCAATAAATTTTACACAAAACTCAATTACCTCCTCTGCTCCATACCCCTTGGTGATGCTTTCTTCCAGATGAGAACGGTTAAGAACGTACTTCTTTAGAATGCCCATGTAACTCCCGAAAGAGAACATGTTGTGTATGTACACAAGACCGAGAATACCCATCCCTTTGACAAGGTGACATAGATGATACGTCATTATATTGAAGAAGGATGGTGGAAAGATCATCTCAAAGCTGACAAGACATTGCACCATGTCATTTTGTAGGGGTATTAATCTGTCTAGATCGATGACCTTCTGTGAAATTGTGTTCCGGAAAGCACAGTGCTTTGTTATTGTTGTCTGGACATTATCAATAAGTATACCCTGAATTATAATTGGAAACAGTTGTGTCATCAACACGTGGCAATCATGACACTTTAGGTTTGTGAAATTCTTCTCTTTCATGCTTATTATTCCCTTTATTTTCGACGAGTATCCAGACTGTACCTTGATGTTATGCAAGCATTCAAACATACTTTTCTTCTCTGACTTGCTCAGAGTGTAGCTGGCTGGACTTAAGTAATGGCTTTCTTTCTCCTTCGGTTCCGGATGAAGGCCGTCACGTTGTTTCATATGTTTCAGATCATGACGTGCTTCAAGTGTATATTTTGACTTTCCATATACACCTAGGAAGCCTAGTAGGTTGATGCAAAGGTTCTTAGTAAGATGTATCACATTGATTGTGTGGAGGACTTTTAAGACTTCCCAATAAGGCAACACTCAAAAATAGACTTCTTTCACATTGTCGCGTGACCATCTTCACTATAGGTTGGTTGCCAGGTCCCTTTCCAAATACTACTTTTAGATCTTTCACCATAGCAAACATAGTTTTTCCATTATGATGTTTAGGCTTAGTACGGTGATCTGCATTATATTCAAAATGTTTGCCTTTCTTTCATACAGGTGGCTTGCAACAAGAAATTGACGATGGCCCATGTACACAACCTTCCTACAATGTTTCGAATACGTACTGTCAGTTTCATCCGTACAGTGGGTGCAGGCCCTATACCCATTATTTGATTGTGGGTTCAGGCATATCGTTAATGGTTATGAACAGTAACACTTGTAGGTGAAAATGCTCCTGTTTGTTCACATCTCACGCAGGGACACCTTCTTTCTTCCACATTAGTTGCAGATCTTTAACCAATGGTCTTAGGTACACATCAATGTCATTACTAGGTTGCTTTGGGCCTTGAATAATAATCGACATCATGATGTACTTTTGCTTCGTGCAAAACCAAGGGGGGAGGACGTATATACATAGGGTCACAGGCCAAGTGCTAAGACCACTGCTCATCTCTCCAAATGGATTCATGCCATCCGTACTTAAACAACACCTTATGTTCCTTGCATCATTTCCTAAGTCTTCAAATGTTTTATCGATGTTTCACCACTGTGACCTGTTGGCGGGGTGTCTCAACATCCCGTCTTGTTTACGTTCTTCTACGTGCCAGCGCATCACTCTAGCTTACAATTTGTTCCTGAACAAACGCCTCAGACGTGGTATTATAGGGAAATACTACATCACCTTAGCAGAAACTTTCTTTTTCAAAGGCTGTCTGTCAACATCACCGAGGTCATCTCGTCTAATCTTGTATCGGGATGCCTTCCAAACCGAGCATGCTTCTAGGTTCTCGTACTCCTCATAGTGATAGAGGATAAATCGTTTGGACATGTGTGTATCTTCTGGACTTCCAGTCCTAGAGGGAAGACTATCTTTTTAGCTTCGTATGTTGTTTTGGGCAATTCATTTCCCTCCGGGAGAATATTCTTTGTGAGTTTCAGCCAAATGACTTCTCAGTCACACCATTTTTTGCTTTCTATTGTAGGAATTCCAGTGTGGTACCCAACTTTTTGTGCACCTGTTCGCAACCTAGGTACAACGATGTTTTGTGGTCCGCTAACATACACTTCAATTTCTGAACCTTCTTTTCACTTTTGCAGTCTTTCTTTGCGTCGCACAACATCTGACCAAGATCATCCCCATCGTCATTTTCTTCAACAGCTCCGTCCGCATCGCCTGTTGTACTATCTGCAAATCCACCGTATTGAGCCTAGTTCATAATGTTGTCTTTTTCTTCTTCATCTTCTTCCATTGCAACCCCTAACTCTCCATGCGAGGTCCAACAATTATAGCTAGGCATGAACCCCGACCGTAACAAGTGGACATGAAGATTTCTTGATGTAGAATACTCCTTTTGGTTTTTGCATTTTCTTCATGGACAACATATAAACCCCTTAGGATTGTGGGCATTGCCCACATTCAAAAAATAATGCACGCCATCAATAAACTCCTTCGGCCATCAGTCCGCGGTGTACATCCATTGCCAATTCATCTACATCAAATAAACAAATGTAAAGGAAGTCAACTAAAGTGAAAATAATTAAACAATTATAAAATAATTTAAACATCACAATCAAACTCAAAACTGACGGTACACATAGAAAGCCCATGCATGCACACTCATACACGGAAATCATATATGAGGAGATTGTTCTTGAGCTCATAAATCTCTATGACCATTTCTTTAAAACATCGTGTATTATGTTTATCTTAAATATGTTTATAAGTTTTTAAAAATTCTAAACATATTTTTAATGAATTGTTCTTATTTCTAACGATTTTAACAAGTTTTAAATGGACTTAATCGGAGCCATGGTTAAATATAAATAAATTCTAGAAGTTTTAAAAAAGTTATAAATATATTTTTTCATGTATTATCCTTATTTTAATTATTTTAGTTATTTTTTAAAGTTCTAAATATATTTTTAATGTATTCTTCTTATTTCTAACAATTTTAATGATTTTCAAATGGCCTTAGTTTCTATTCTTATTTTTTAAAATATCTCTAAAATTATGAAGTACTCTTATTTTCTCTAAAATTTTATTCTCTCTCCTCTTTTTCCATATACCTTTTTCAGAAAGAATGACATATAGAAATATGTTAACCCTACATTAATAGAGAATAAAGTTGGTAACCTTTTAGATCCATTCGATTTGTGTGATATCACCAAAATACTTTTGTAAAAAATTTTGGTAGCACCTCTCTTCCTCCTATTGGTTGCAACGGCTCGGGCTATTGGAGGAAGAAGGCATATAAGAAGGAAATGAGCTTTAGTACCGCTTGATGTTACCAACAGGTAGTAAAGATCAATATAATCTTTAGTACCGGTTGGTAACATCAACCGGTATTTAAGTGTTGATCTTTAGTACTGTTGGTATTTCTTACATTTCCGCAAGCGCACGGATATTACCGTTGTAGCATTTCACCCTAGAGTATTCCGGGGTATCATGTTTATTTTATCTCAAAGGAAGACGGTGGTCTAGAAGATAATATTAAGTTACTATGAATATTGATATGTTATAATTGAGCTGCCAAAGTCTATGCAGAGGTAAGAGATATATGGATAATTTGGTAGTGTGACACACAAAAGAGTCCTAACAAATGGTACACTAATGCTAAGTGGAGAGTATAGTGTTAGAGCTAGGTTCCTATGTACTTCGAGTATAGTTGTATAGGATATACAAACAACTATACTCATGGTTAGTTACCCAGTTCTATTCTCCAGGACTACGAGGGTACTATCTCTAGTGGCCCGGCCTGCCACCAAAGGCGATTTCTTACCGTTCGCCCTACACCATACCCGAACATGAAGGATTACAAAGGACGGTCAGGGTTGTTACCACCTGCCGCCTACCTCTATAACCCGTGGGATATAACCATAACCAATGTCTATGGAACAATCTAAGCACCATGCTTACATTGCCACATACACTCTTCCTCCTAGGACATCAATGATTAAGGCAAGAGCACACCTACATCCTAAATGCACATTGGACCGTGACCGTGGCAATAGAGTTACTCGTCCAACCATGTTATAATTACCATATAAACTATAGATGGGAGATATATCTGAACAAGTAGAATATGAACCATACTCAAGTATACGAGAAGATAAATATATTATATTGATTAAAGTCGTACAAAGGAAGAAAGATGTAAAGACATACCCGACTTTTCATAAACGACTTGGTACCAAGTAGAAGCTCTAAACTAACTCCTAACTCCACTAGCCTAGAGACTAAGTATGAAATGTAGAAACTACTTCTTGTGGTGTCTGTGAAAGTGAAGTGAATCAACCTTTTATAACCTCCAAATGGTGGTTGTATAGTCGGTTTCAAACCGCAAAACTCCCACAACCATCATTGGGGCTTCATCTGGACCGTCCACGTGGAAGGTGGGGGATTATTGGAGCTGAGGGTGGTTCAGCCGAACCCTGGTTCGGTCGAACCCCTAAGTGCTCCAACCCCCACCGACTCTCTTCAGTGGCTTACAAGTGGGCCCTTATGGCGGTTCCTAGGTGTTTGGCCCCACTTTAAGTTGGTTTCACCTAACTTGTGGGCCCTTCAATCCATGGGATGCTGACGTGGCGAGCGTCCATTGACCAGAGTTGTGTTTCTTCGCCACACGAGCGTGCTTTCACTACATTTATTCATATAAGTTCCTGCATTCAAATATTCTCCAAGGACATATGGAACTTTATTAATTCTAAAACCTATATGCGTGTAAGAATAACTAATTCCCTTTTATTCCCGAGGTCTGTGATGATGAGAATTAGTACGTAACAACCGTCAACAAACTCACCCAAGGTTATCCTTTTCTCATCCTTGAGCAAAGACAAGACTTAGTCTCGGTTGGATCAGGAGTTGCTACTATGTTTTATTCTCTAAAGTACCATGCCTACAACAAAGTAATCTACCTTAAATTGAATAAGTTGGCAATGGTAATCTCACCCTTTTTACCTTAGTCCTCATGGGGGTTTTGGCTTCTCCTTGTCTTGGGTAGTTGAAGATAGAATGACGATCGTGAGAATACTACTCCCTCATTCCTTGTTTCACCTTCATCCGAAGGTTTTCCATAATTTTTGAAAAGAAATCAGAGTTCCTCGAATGATACTCTCGGATCGCTCAATGTGTTTAATTCCTTACCGAGGCCTTGATTTGCCTTTTTCTCCTACTTTTAATTAAGGCTTATGTGTGGCTCAAGGTAGGAAAAAATTATGAGGCACACTTGCATCAAATATTTTGTAAGGTCAAAAAGTAGATCCAAGAAGAAAACTAGTCATGCAACCATGACCAAGCTTGTGCATATATGTATAAGTGGATATATGAGTGGAAAAATTGCAAGAAGGAAAACGAAGAAAATAAACAGGTTGGTGACTCCTTTTTTTTATGATCCTTCTCCCTATCTTTTTTTATTTAGAGAACATGGCTAAGAATACACACTTTTTTCATCATCATGCTCGAGAATATTTTGTTTCTTCTCTTATGAGCATTATGGTTTTTCTACTATTATTTTTGTATATGTCCTTTTAGCTCATGTCTCATTTGACATGGATAGGAGGATAGAGGATCATAATTATTTGAAGTCTTTATTTGGTGGATGTAGATTTCCGGAGTAGAAGTATGAATATGCTAGGAAATAGGATATTTTGGGCTAAACCTCTAATGTAGAGGGAGAACAATTTTTTAAGATGGATATGCACAAGACTTTGATCATGAAAGCATGAAAAGAATTCTAATAAGGGTCTAACTATTTGACCAAACTCAAAATAATTACAAGCAACATATCTATAGGATTTTTCATGTAGTCATTATATGGCTTTGGTAGGAATTTATCATCATTGAGGAACTCATCATTTTTGCCTTTTTGAAAGTAAAATCTCAGGATTCAAGTTCCACTTAGAATAAGATTATAGCTACTCTACTTTACCATATCATATCTCACAACAACCTAGACATAGATCATGCACTTGCTACCCACAAGTTTTCAAGTTTAAGGTGATATACTCGAGCCAATAAACTCAAAACTTGGAGAATGCTAAGTTGTAAACTAGGCAAGAAAGGAAAATAAAATAGAGCAACTATTCATCATTTCCAAAATGAGGTAATTAAACAATTCCTACCATGCATAGCTACCTTATATATTTTCATCATTTTTTAAATGCATTGCAAGAAATAAATAAATAAATGATATGAGTTACCTCATGTGGGGACCTCCCCCAAGCTTGTTCCTTGCTCATGGTCCGCGATAGGGATTAATCCCTTGCGAACGAAAGTAGGCCATCAGGTCGGACTAGCCTTGTTGCAGTGTAGAGCTGATTTCCTTGAGCTACTGATTGGTTTGCTACTGCCGCTGATGAGTTTCTTTGACATGTTGACGGAGTGTATCTTCAATCTCAGTGGTTCTCATGTCCAATTCACCCATTCTTTGAGTGATCTCCGCAAATCCTTGGTCATTAAACCTCATGCCGAGAATGAGCGTTGAGCACCAAAAGATGGAGGCAGACCACTAGAGCTTGATGACTCCGTGGCCTGTCCATGGTACCAGCTAGGTCTTTGTGCCCATTGTTCACTACTAGCTGATTGCCATGATGAACCTCCAGCCTCATGATATTACAGGGGTTGTTCCTAACCGGATGCATATCCAGTCGAAACCCACCCCGACTGATGAGTGTACTGTGGAGGCTATTGAGGTTGCTCCTTCATAGCAACCCTTCTTGACCTGCTCCTTGTGACCCTGCCAGAAATACTACTCCTGCGAGCAACCTCTCTTGGCTAGAGAGTTATGGTCAAAGTCCGTCACTTATACAATGATATTTCGGACTAGGTAACAGAATTTCATTTGTATATCCGGGGAAGAAAAATACGAGGGATCTCTCGGAACCATGTTTCAAAGTATGAACTTGCACTTAATAATCCTCGTGTATTATTTCGTGGGGTTTGGTGATGTATGGGACATGTACATCTCTCAAGACCATTGTTTTGTCATAACTTTCACAGGAGAGATTTTAATTTTGTTGACCATGGCATATAGCATCATTAGTTCATCAACTCTTATTTTCCTAACATCTTCTCTAGGAAAGATAGTAAATGCTACCCATTTATGCATTAACCTTAAGGTAGGATTATGAATGTCATTAGCTCTTGGCTTGCTACAAAAAGTTTCACCTGAGATGCTTTGCCAAAAACTATGTTTATTAAAATTTGATAGTGGTGACTCCCAGTTCAGAGAACAATTTTGAGCAAAACCAAGAAGGAGACTAAACTCTTCCCATGTGTAATAGTATTCCTTTCCGAAAAATCAAAAAGTAATAGCATCTCCAACTTCTTTTAAGGTGCAAAGAAATTGGATGGTAAGAAGGCGTTAACCTTCTTCCCCCACATGTGCAAATTTATGCCACCCTATGGTATGCCAAACATTAAGGAAGTTAGTATACATACATGTTTTGGTGAGCAATGCCAGATGATATGCTCGGGTGCGAGCAAAGTCTTGGTCCTTGAGAATGATCTAGGTTTGTCTCTCGATCGTCCGTTAGATCGAGGTTGGTGTCAGAGAGGAGTGGTGGAGCTGATGAGGACATCACTCCTTTGGACACACACAACATTCCTCCGCTGGACATACAAGGTCCAATCACTAGAGCTCGTGCACGATAATTTAATTTAGAGGTGAGCTCGTTCCTAAGCACTTCTTTATATGATCTTGAGAATCAATTGCTACCTAATGATTATATTATGATTAGGAACTGTGGAGAGGATCAAGAGATGCATGGAGAAGGACTAAGAGGCGTCCAGGAAAATAAAGGGAGAGCAAGCCAAGTTGGAGGCCCATTACAAGTCGAGCTTGGGTCTGTTTCGGAGTCTAGGAGCAGTCCGCATTAAAACGGACGCACAGGACACATATGGGCTCCAAATTAGACGTTCTATATATGTATGGAAAGATAAGAAAATAAACTTTCCAATGGCCCCAGCCGCACGACAAAATTCCTCCAAAATCAACAGGAATTATCAAAACAGAGTAGACATCCAGAATCTATCCCGGTGTTGCATATTAGGTCCAATGGGCCGTGTATCGTCTTGAGCCCGTTCGTTGGGCATGTCCAGGGTAGGCGATGATCCTAAGACCTATATAATCATGTGCCACCATTGTCATTAGGGTTGGGTTTTGTTTATATTAATCTATTAAGAATAGTTTCACCATTCATCGCTTTGTGAGACCCTAACTTTGTGAGATTAATCATCCATCTGCAAGTTGGTTGTTTTCTTTCCTGTTATTGCTTGTTTTATTCGTTGCACAGGCAGGGATTAGCCTTCTTGGCAAGGTCAACTGGATCTGTGTCTCGGTTGATAACGAGAGGAGTTGTGGTGCTAAGATTGCAGGGTTGGATCTTTCGATCTGAAGCCGGATCTGTGTATCATTCTCTCCCACAGCGATAGTTACCTCTACCTGACAGAAGATTGGGAATCCCCGTCCACATCAGTTGGTACCAGAGCTAAAGTTTACCATCAGGTTCATATTTTTTCCCTAGTTTTGAGTGTTTCGCTTTGTCCCATTGTCTAGTGCCAAACTTGTTTTTCCTGTCCTAGAACCTTCCGTGCCATAGCCTTTGCATATTTCAGTTTCAGAGTTCGTCGTGTTGAGTTTGTGTCTTGGTCGAGGTCTTGTTGATGGTTAGATCATGTTAGAGTCCAGTTCGTATGTTTTCCCCCTTTGTTTCCATCAAACTCTAGCCACCGTGACTAGTTTGTGCGCGTGTAACCAGTTTTTGCGCGCATTGTTCCTGTTTTGTCCTCTAATTCGGAGTCGCTTTTTAAAACAACTATAACTTTTGCATACAGACTCCGATTGAGACGTTCCTTTTATCAAAATTGATCAGAAAATTTTTCCCAAAAACTGCTCACAAGATTGCCTTTTTGAGCTCGGAAGCTTTTTTGAATTTTGAGCACGTCTTCTAAATTTTCCACTGGCCCCGTCTTTCACTTGTTTAAGCTCAAATTTTTTGTGGTTACTTCTTGTGTGCTCCTAAGTCAAGAAAAAATAAAAAAGGTCATAATTTTCCAAAAAAAACAATGACAGCCAAAAAAAGAGAAAAAAAAGGGCAAAAGAGGAACAATATCTAGAAGAGCAATTAGAGAAGGCCTAATTGAGATGTGTTAGCGTGTGCTGTCTTGTTTCCTTGTCCTGTTGCTCTTGCTACCTATCATACTTGTTTCTCTATACTTGTTGACACTCACACGCCTGGTACTTGGGACACGTTAGGCTAGCAACGAGAACAAGTACTTGGGACTATAATTCAGCATTACTATATGCTACTGACTTGCATGCTACATATACATATTTTTTTCTCTTTCTGAGCCTTCCAAGCTCCACATATCCTTGAGATCAGTACAGAAAAGATCCTACAATCGTGGTGTCATTTCTTCACAGGTATCACAACCTAGCCGTCGTTGGTTGCCATCTTTTGCTCGCGTTGGTAAGAATCTTGTAAGAGCTTGGTAACAGAGAGGCACCACTGTAGCCACGTAGGCTTTTTGTAGGGATAACTTTCACTGTTTGTTCCTATTTTAGTGTTTGCAATGGCAGGGAGTGATCAGATCGAAGACAACTCTCCTAAGGATTTCAGCGACTGTGTTAGCCAAGTTCAATTGCAAGCCGCTGTAGAGAGTGTCAAAAAAGGGATGAATGATGCCATAAGGAAGGCCGTCACTGGTGCACTCATTGACCTCAACATTGGCAACATCATGGAGAGGATGGACAAACGAATTTTCACGCTAACCGACAATGTTACCAAGTTAGAAACCTTAACACGACAGGTATGGGGTGGTAACCAGCACCGTCACCGTGCCCCTGATGATCCTTATGCTAAGATCAAGTTTACAATACCATCTTTTTTGGTCATTATGATGCTGAGGGATATCCTTATTGGGAGATCACGATCAAGCAGAAGTTTAGTGCCCACCTGTTGATGAGAAAATTTATTCCCACGCACTGGCCTGAGAGATTTGCTTTACTCTAGTGCAGGTCCAAATTGGTCGCCTCTGGTGAATTAAGGGCGTGCCAGTTGGTTTGATCCTGTAACGAACAAGAAACAGGAAATAGGCATTAAGTAGAAATTAGATCCTACCGGATCGGCCGAAGACATCAATAAACATATAATTGTTATTCCAGAGCACATTTATGCTAAGTGATCAGGATAGATCGGCTATGCCGAGATAATATAAATCACTTAGGCTAAAGGCGCATTAGAATAATAATTATCTGCACTGATAACTTAGCCGATACTGCAGATCTAATATGAATCGGCTAATACTCCGATACATTTTATAAAAAGATATTAATCTAATCTAAATATACTAACCTACATCAATCGGCTGCTAGCATATTTTGAGAGATTGATATTGGCTTAGAGCATTTAAACAAATTAAGATCTTAATATAAAAGGTGGTTTTAATATATCTAATAGCAATTAAGACAAAAAGATAACTAAAACAGATAAGACTAGCTAAAACTCTAGCGCTGTCTCTAATGATAAACATTAAACCAAACAGATCTTAATAGTTCTAAGAGCGACTTAATAGGTCGATTAGATGCAGCATTAAGTACAAAAAGAAATATCAGATCTGTATGAGTCAATGTGAACCCTTCGAAACGGTAGACACGACATATAATCCAGTTCAACCCCTGGATCTAGCCCCATCGGCTGCTGTCTTCAGAAGAAAACCAGCCAATCGCAGGATTGATCTAGGCATTGCTCTAGATTATAGGTTGTGTATGATAAATCACGCAGTTTATAACCTCGAAACTAGAGTATCATGACGATGGAAGCACTAATTCTGACGATAAAACCACTAATGACAAGGAATTACCTTGTTCGGAGATCAAAACCGATGCAGCCCGAGCAAGAGCAAGAACTCGTCTAAAATAAAAAGGGTTGTGATGCGCTGAAATTGATTGATTATATGTTGGTTGATCTCTTTACAAAGAGCCCTCGGGTCTTATTTATACCGAATCTTAACGATACCCATGTAGGACACGATTTCTACCTTATCTACTATTTACATACGACAATATCTTGGGACACTGTCCCATGCCGCATTACAAAAGGAATATCTATACAACTTACTAATTTACATATATAATTACCGTTATAGGACTTTATCCATAGATGGCAATATCTTCAACGAACATTTGGGAACTGAATCTAATATTTATCTCCTAATCGGAATCGGCTATAGGCCATCCTTGTCCGATTCGGCCTCACCCGACTGGTCTCCCAGCCGATTCGGTCTTAGCCGATGCGACCTCTATTTCTCCACAGACTGCACTCCTGATCCGATTCCGCTTTAATCTCGGCTGTGAACTCGGGGATTTGGTTACCAAATTTGGTCGTTAACACATTCCCCCCAAATCCGTGATAGGATAGTATTGCGGATTTGTCGTTTTTCAAATTCCCACGTGACTTCCGTCCCAGTCCATTTCGGCTGTCACAAAATTTCCTTAAATAACACCCGCCTTGCGTCGAACTAAGCCATGTTGTCACTTTTCACCTTCAAGTCATAGCCTCAAAACCTTTCTGCTCCATCAGTGACCTCGTCAGAACCGATGCACATCACGCCGGCGAACTCCCTTGCAGCGACAATCCCCCCGCACCAATGGAGTCTTCAAGCACCCCTTCTGATGCGGCCCCCCTGGAATACCCCAAGGTACGTTTTCGTCGGATCTGGCTCTTCATTCACCGCAATCTGGTTTTCACCTTTTGTAGTTTCGCTTTTCTTTTCTTCAATCTGTAGCACCTTGCTCACCAAATTGTGATTCCCAACCTCCTTCACCGTGACCAACTTCTATTAGGGCCGATTGGCAACATAGACCCTAGTGACTTCATCAATGCTGAGACCAATCGGATCCCCTTCAGATTTTCTAACCCAGATTTAGCATACTGGTCAGGGGTCCTCAAATCTTGGCCATCAACGGACAAAACTTGGCCATCCTGGTATTATAGGGTATCGGCTAGCAAACAAGCTTTCTGGAACGAAATAGGGATCAGCCAGTGCCTATCCCTCACCCTAGCCGATATGCCCAAAGATGATCCCCTACTGTCGGCTGTGAGCTATTTCTGGTCAGACACGCTAAATGCGTTCCTTTTTAGACAAGGGCCGATGACGCCAACCCTTCTAGACGTAGTGATGATCACCGGGCTAGACATAACCTCATCAGTCGACCCCTCTGATCTCGACATTAAGTGCCATCACAATTTCAAAACCAAGAGATAGGAGGTTGGAGTGGTTTATCTCAATGAACATAAGGGACGGCTCAATCTCCAACAGGGAACACGCAGCTTTCCTGATGATGTGGTTGGAGAAGTATGTTTTCTGCGGATCAAGTTGCGGGCTGACCACCAACTGGCAACATGTAGCCGAAGCCCTGGTACAGAAAAATAAAATTCCTTTAGGGAAGTACTTGCTCGGCTATTTGTAGCAAATGCTGAGTAGCGTATCGGCTAAGCTGGCACCTAAGCAAGCCATCCACACAGGAGGCCCTTGGTGGCTACTACAATTATGGCTCAACCTCCACACCCACAAAGTTGCTCAGCGACCAAGTCTTATTGAAGCCGATTTTCCCTTAGCTGAGCTGAGATACGAAGATGATGAAGAAGTTACCACTCGTCGATGTATATCCTTTGGAGAGGCAGCCTCCTCCTACTCTGGATCCAAGCTTTCGGCTGAATATTTTAAAAACTGGTCCAGCAACTTCTACAATGGCTTCCCAGCCAATTCCACTATCTGGTTTGCCTATGACAAGTTCAACAAATTTGAAATGCCAGAGGATCTTCGGTTAGACGAAATCAATTCTTCAAAATATGAGAAGCCGAGAGAAAATTTTGTAACTGCCATCTCCCCCTGCATCCTTCCGATTGGCATCCATCAAGGAAGGAATGTTCATCAAACTTATGAGTTTTATCATCCGATGGTTACCACAAGACAACTGGGGATGGGCCAACTGTCGATCAGCTTGTACTATTCTGGCAAGATCCAAGCTAGAGGCAAGATTGACGGCAGAATAATGATGCATCGACTGTTCAGTGTCCCAGGTCCTCCTCTCGGCAGCTTCGGGGATATCGAATTGGCAGTGACCAGGACAACTGTCTTCAACCGATGGTGAAGGGAATGGAAATTGCACTTATTTCACCAATCGGCTTCCATGTACCTAACTACCGTTGCTCCTGATATGGTCCCATCAGTAAGTACTTGCTCTTTAACTTTCTCACTTCATTGGCTATTCATACGCATATATCATTACTCATATCTTTGTCCTTGCAGACGAACAACGCTTCTCCTCCTTGGATCAGCAACACTGGAGTGGCTGTGAACGACGCCAGAGGGGTGCTATCGAACGGCTGCGGGCTGGCCCCAACAATCATCGGCTTTAACGCGCCGAAGCTATCAACTCTCCTCCATGGCCAAACCCGTGAGCCAGTTCGTCGGCAAAAAAGGGGACAAGCCATCGGCTGTCATTGCACCGACCGCAGCGAAGAACAAACCTACGAAGAAGCAGAAGCCGAGCCCAGCCGATGATCTATCCCCCATCGACCCAGAAGTCGACGCCGTGCTCGATGAAGAAGTTCAAGACGAAGAAATGGAGAAAGCTATTGATGACGCCGCGGCCGAATCAAGCTCCTCCAACAAGTATGCTCAGACTTCATCGGCCGACGAGGCATCCGTTCACAAGACTCTGAGCCCTCCAAAATGCTCTGTTCGTTCGACATCGGTAAGCCACTTTCACTGCCCAACCTTTGAAAGCTACCATATATATATTCTTTCCTCATTGTAGCTTTGCATCGGCAGAGGAAGAAGTTGGCCGTGAAGAGGAAAGCAGCTCCCCTTCATTCTGTAAGCTTCTATCATTGCATTTTTCCTTTCTTAATTAACCGATTTCTAAGCTTGTGCCCTTTTTAGCCTCCTCGTGCCCCAACACCTGCCCCCTAGGTATCAAGTGAACACATGCCATCGACTGCAAGTGGCGGCAACGCCGATGATGAAGTTACTTTAGTCCCAACCGTCCAAGTAAGTTTGCTCACCCTCACATATCGACTCATTGGCTTCTGTTAATCTTCTAACTATTTCCTGCCTTTCAGAGCGTAGCCGATCTTTTGGGCTTTCACTTGTCAGAGTTCATTGGCCCTAACGAAGATGCTGGTAAAGCCATGGTGCTGGTGGATGAGGACCTAAGGATCATGTTGGCCGATATTGCCAATCGGTTGGAGAGCTCTTTGGATGTGCTGGTGGCCGATTGCGGTTCTATCCGTAATCGGTTCGAAGAAATCCAGGCTTGGCTCCCGGACCAGCTGGTTGATATCATCGCACCGGCCGCTTTTCTGGAGGCGCATCAGCATAAGTATGAACGAGCGAGGCAACGGGTAGCCGATCGCCGAGAGAACCAGATGTCGGCGGCCACCATCAAGGCTAACCAGCAAGAGATCAAGGCGAAGAAAGCAAGATTCGATGCTCTAAAGACCGAGCCGATTGCCGAACTCGAGCAGATTCGCAAGGATGAACTGGCGGCTGAGCTCGCCAAGGTCGAAACCGAGATCTAGGTCAAGGAACAACGTGTGGCCAGCCTTCCGAAGGAAATTGAAGACCAACGAGCGAAAATCAAGGCGACCGTGTCATATTTGTCCGATCTGACCAAGGCGGTGAAGCCGGTGACGGGAAGTGATGCAGCCGATGCCAAAGCCATCGAAGAGATAGACAAAATTCGTCGTAAGGCGATATCGGCTATCACCAACTTCCTTTCCCGCTGACCTGATTGTAATAGCTGGCTAGGAAATTCTTGTAACTCAAACTCACAGTTCATCTTGTGATTGGCTCAAATTCTTTTGTAATCGGTTTATTCAATCCTTGTCAATGCCATTCATGTGCGTGCTTGCCGATCAATCTAGACTCGAAAACTTTTAAGTTCGGAAAAAGTTTGAAGAATTTGCTATGTCCTGATGCGTCCAATTCTTGATATTGTATTGTATGCCCCCTTAATTTTGTTGATGATGTCTTCAGCATTAATAAAATTATCAAGCCGAATATCGTACCGCTGTCGGCTGGGCAGAGTCGATGCATAAAAATTAAGGAAAAACTTAGCACAAAAATGACCTAAAGGCAATGTGTTTTCAACGCGTCGGCTAATATGAATCGGCAAGACTTTAGCCGAATCATGAGTTGATCCAAACTCTGGGGTAATATTTTTTCAAATACTTGGCATTGAGAGCTCTTCCAAACACTTCTCCATCCAACCCTTCTAACATGTAGGCTCCTTTAGAGACGCATCTGTGGATCTTGAAAGGCCCTTCCCAGTTAGGTGACCACTTGTCGAATTTGTTGTCCCTTGATCCGATCGGCAATATTAACTTCCAAACGAGCTCGTCCTCTTCAAAAGACTTAGTACAACTTTCTTATTATAATGACGAGCTACGCGCTCCTTGTCCTTGGTCACTTTTTCCAAGGCACGCATCCTTGATAGAACTAGGTCTTCTGATTCATCCACCATTAAGTTATAATCACCATCAGCTATGAGCTAATCTTGTAACTGAATCCTCCTTGAGCCGATGATATTTTCCCATGGCAGAACTGCATCATGTCCGTAGACCAGTTTATACGGAGGCACCTGGATCGATCCGTGGCAGGCCATCCGATAAGCCCAAAGTGATTTGGCTAATCGGCTGTGCCATTGTTTCGGGTACTCAGCGATCTTTATTTTTATTAGCTTGATTAAACTATTGTTTGAGGCCTCTGCTTGCCCGTTGGCCTGAGCATAGTATGGCGAAGAATTGAGTAACTTGATCCCCATGCCGTCGACAAACTGAACAAACTCATCCGAGACAAAGATAGATCCCTGATCCGTAGTTATAGTTTGAGGGAGGCCGAATTAGTATATATGTGTTCCTTAACAAACTCGATGGCATCCCTAGAGTCGACTTTCTTCAAAGGAATTGCTTCCACCCACTTGGAAAAATAATCGGTTGCCACCAATATAAACTTGTGTCCTTTGCTTGAGGGTGGATTGATCCGGCCGATCATGTCGATTCCCCAACCTTTGAACGACCAAGGCTTGATAATTGGGTTCATAGCCGATGCTGGTGCTCTCTGGATAGACCCAAACCTCTGGCAGTCCTGGCAGCCCTTGTAGTACTTGAAACAATCTTCCAGCATCGTCGTCCAAAAGTACCCTGCTCGTCGAAGTAGCCATTTCATCTTGTGAGCCGATTGATGCATGCCACAAATTCCTTCATGCACTTCTCCGATAGCCACCTCGGCTTGATCGGCACTAAGACATTTGAGTAGCACACCATTAATCGTCCGATAATATAGGTATTCGTCAAGCAAAACATATCTCAAGGCCTTGTAGCGAGATTTCCTTGAAGCCAACTGGGAAGGATTTTGCAAGTAGTTGTAGATTTAAAACCTCCAGTCGTCGGCTGTCATGGTGGCAATATCCACTTCAACATCCTTCATCATCGACCTGTAGCCCGATGCCCCCTAAGCCAGATCGTTGGCTTCTGTGTTTTGTTCTCGGAGGATATGCTTTAATGTCACTAGCCGAAAGTTGTCCATCAATTCTTGGCATTTTTGATAGTAGACCATCAGCGCATCATTCTTACATTCAAATTCTCCTGACAACTGGCTGATGACCAACAGTGAATCTCCCATTATTTCTATGGCGTGGGCTTCAACCTCTTTGAGTAGTTATAGTCCTTTAAGCACGGCTTCATATTCGGCTTGGTTGTTTGTGGCACAGGGCGTGATTGAAAAAGCGAACTCAAAGCTTGCCCCCGGGAGAAATTATTACCAAGCCGATTCCGCAACCATTGGTACAAACCGAGCCATCGAAAGTTAGAGTCCAAGGCATGATTTCTACTGAGTCGATTGAATCATCTCTGTGTTCAACTCTGAAATCGGCTATGGCTTGTCCTTTCACTGCCTTGGGTGCCTGGTAGCGTAGATCAAATTCTGTTAAGGCAAATATCCCATTCCCAACCCGTCCTTTTAGCACTAGAGCCGATAGCATATACTTTACCACGTCAGCTTTGCACACCACGGTGCACTCGTTGGATAATAGATAATGCCTTAACTTTGTGCATGAAAAATACAGGCAGAGACATAATTTTTCCACTGGCGAATACCTTGTTTTGGCATCTAGAAGCCGTCGACTGAGATAAAAGATGGCCTTCTCTTTCCCTTCGACCTCCTGAATCAACACTGAGCCGATGGATTTTTCGTCGGCTGACAGATATAACCTGAATGGTATCCCTCTATATGGAGAAATTAATACTGGGGGTGAGCTTAGACAGTCCTTGATATTGTCCAGTGTTTTCTGTTGCTCTGCCCCCCAGGTGAATGCTTGATCGGCCTTCAGCCAAAGCAGAGGTGTGAACGGCTCCATCTTTTCTGAAAGATTGGCTATGAATCGCCTGATGAAATTAATTTTGCCAATCAGGGACTGTAGATCCTTCTTGTTCTTTGGAGGATAATGGTCTTGATTGTGTTAATGCTCCTTGGTGTAACTTCAATCCCTCTTTCATGAACAAGAAATCCTAAAAATTGCCAGACCGATACTCCGAACGCGCATTTAAAGGGGTTCATCTTCAGGCCATATTTTCTCGTTCTTTCCAAAACCTGTCTTAGATCGGCTATATGGTCTTCTATTTCCCTGGATTTAACGACGACGTCATCAATGTAAATTTCTACCAGGGAGCCGATCATATCATGGAAAATGTAGTTCATGGCCCTTTGGTACATAGCTCCAGTGTATTTCAAGCCGAACGTCATGAGGACCCATTCATACAGACTAATTGCCCCTGGGCATCTGAAAGCTGTCTTGTGAATGTCTTCTTCGGCCATGAATATCTGGTTGTAACCCGCGTTACCATCCATGAAGCTTATGATTTTATGGCCTGAGGCGGCATCCACTAGCAGATTGGCTATAGGCATTGGGTATTCATCCTTAGGGGTGGCCTTGTTTAAATCTCTGAAGTCGATACACACCATAAGTTTGCCGTTTTTCTTCATTACTGGAACTATGTTGGACACCCACTCTGCATATCGGCAAGGCCGAATAAATCTAGCATCGTACATCCGAGTGAGTTTGGCTTTGATCACATCATACATATTGGCTTTAAACCTCCTGGGAGGCTGTTTGTACAGCCGATATCCAGGCTTTATAGGCAGCCGATGCACGACAATGGATGGGCTAAGACCAGACATCTCACAATAATCCCAAGCAAAATAGTATTTATATTCTTTTAATAAATTGATTAGCTTGGTCCTACAATGAGAAGACAAATTTTTGCTAATGTATGTCGGCCTAGACTTATCTCCTGTTCCTATGTCAACTTTTTCTAGCTCGTCGGCCAACATAAAACCTTTCCCAAGTTTGTTGTCATTGTCATCCACGGTGTCCTCGCTACAGACGCTCAAGCCCTCCACGACGCCTTCAAATTAGTAATTGAGGCTCGTCGTCTCCAATGGACTGTATATTGGAATCGGACACCTTTAGAAAATCGGCTTGCCAGATTTTGCCGAACAGGCAATCAATACCATCGATTTCCCAGAGTGGCAAATCGGCATTAGCAATGTTGACTGACTTATCGGCTGGCACGATCTCTATCTTGTCGCCTTGCCACTGGACCAGACTTTGGTGCATTGTAGAAGGGATACAGCAGTTGGCATGAATCCAATCCCTTCCTAGTAGCAGGCTATATGACCCCTTCCTGTCGATGGCGAAAAACGTAGTGGGCATGGTCTTGTTGCCGACGGTCAGCTCAACGTTCAAAACTCCCTTGGCCTCTAAGGGTTGCCACCGAAGTATTTGAGGATTATGTTCATCTTGATCAGATCTTCGGCTCCTTTCCCCAGCTTCCTAAAAGTTGCATAGGGCATTAGGTTGACGGCAGCCCCTCCATCGACCAACATTTTAGACATCGGCTTACCATTGACGAATCCCTTCACATATAATGGCTTCAGGTGCCGATTCTCAGTCCCCTCAGGTTTTTCAAAAATAGCTTGTTTGGGGACAAAACTAGTCTAGCCATGGTCTCCTCCACTGTGTCTGCATCAGCATCGGCAGCCTCAAACTCGACTGGTAGAATGAAGACCATGTTGATCGATGCCGAGATTACTGCTTTGCCTTTTGCCACCCTTCTAGCTTTGTCGGCTGGGTTTTCGTCGGCTGGGCTCTTGTTGGCTGGGGTCGCTTGTTTGTTGACGTGCAAATGTTTTGTGCCCTGTCGACGTTGTTGTTGTTGGATCATCCGCCGGACTTCTTCCTCCTGCCCCTCGCTCTTGAGCCTCTGAATTTTTCTCTTCTGTGTCCGAACGGCACCATTGGGGGTTGGCCAATTGCTTGTTATCGGCATCTTCTTGATCTTCTTCCTGAAATAAGTCTTGGTGGATGGGAATGAGCCGATCATGAACAGAGGGTTTACGTTGGTTAAGCTAAAACTCTCCAGTTGTGGTCCCCTGTATTCGTCCTCCCAGTAATAACTGCACGCTGGGCAATTTTCGAGGGTTGGCAACCTCATTCCTTGCTCCCAGCAGAACCTGAAGAACTTGTAATGCCAATGCGGGTCACAACCGTCGTGACGGCGGTAGTAGGCCATGCTCGGTCGGTCAGCCGCCCTCTGGTATGGCTTGTCACGCCGGCTTTCTTCCTCCTCCTGGATCCTGCGTCGGAATCATAGTTGGCTGTCTGCTTGGGTCGACGATCGGCCGATCGTCTGTTGGTGTGCACCATATTGATTGATGCGTTACATCTCCAGTCGGCTCTCGTGGGGTGGCCCTTAGTCGGTGCTAACTGATTTTAGTGTTTCAGCTAAGCTGTACACCATTCTGTGCTGCCGATCAGCTCGCCTGTGGCCGGTTTGGACCATGTTGACCGGAAAAGGGTTACCATCAACCTTCATCGGCTTAGCCAATTCTTCGAACTTTATTTTCTCGGCTTCAATGGGCGATTGGATTTGCTGCCTGAACACCTTGCAATCGTTTGTGCTGTGGGAGGTGGTGTTGTGCCACTTGCAATATTTTTTCTTTTTGAGCTCATCGACTCATGGGATAACGTGGTTATCTGGCAGCCGAATTTGCTTCTCCTTCAACAGCAGATCGAAGATCCTATCGGCCTTGGTGACATCAAAGTCATATTTCTCTTCCTTGGCCGACCTTTTCAACCATTGGCAGGTTATTCCATTCTTGTTCCTGGTCCACTCGGCCGCTGCCACCTCCGCATCGCTATCGCTTGAGTCTGTGTCCGTTGCATAGGCAATGTGGGCGACTTTTTTGAAGGCCTTCTTAGATTCTTGAAATCTCTGTTCGTGGGCCATCACTTTCTGGGCCAAGTGGGCTAGGCTCTCGAAGTCTTGAGCCAAAAATCTCTCACGGATTGGCGGAAGAAGGCCGTGAAACGCGAGATTGGCTAGCTGAGACTCTGATAAAATCAAACTATAGCATCAGTTTCTCATTTCTCTGAAACGTTGAATATAATCTTGGACCCATTCTTCGTGCTTCTGTCTGATGCTTGTTAAGTCCGACAGCTTCATCTCATGGTTGTCAGAGTAGAAATAGCTGTGGAGTTGTTTCTCAAGATCGGCCCAGCTCTGTATCGAGTTGCATGGCAGCGATGAGAACCAGGCGAAGGCCTATCCTGATAACGATAGCGGGAACAAGTGAACCCTGAGTGCGTCTGTAGCCGATGCTTCCCTGCATTGAGCCAGGAATCGGCTGACGTGCTCGTAGGTAGACACATTGTTTTGCCCCGAGAACTTGGAGAAGTCTGGCACTTTGTACCGGTTTGGCAATGGCACCCTCTCGAAGTGCTCTGGATACGAGTATCAGTACATATGGCCGGAGTCCATTGGCTTGAGGCCGAACTGATCGCGCATCACATCGACAATCAGATCGGCCCAAGGTCTGTTGTCTTGAGCTTGGGGTATCGGCTCGTATTGTTCATATGGTATGGGTCCTTGTCGATACTGAAGTGGCAGTGGCGTCTACGGCCAATAATGCTGATCATATTGGCCTCCCATATGTTGGTATTGCAAGTGATTCGCAGCGGGAGGTGGCCGAAACATGGTTGGCGGTGACTGCTCAGGGAGTAGCCGATTGCTGACAGGGCTATGATGTGGAGCCGGGGGAATACTGCCAATCGGCTCATTGGGCATGATTGGCCGCCGATTGGTGTTGAACATGTTTTCCACTTGCTCCTGCGTCACTGTCGGGCCACCACGGCCCTGATGTTGAGGCTGATGTCGGACCAGAATCCTAGGATGTGGCTCTGAAGTTGATGCCTGCGTGTTTGGTTGAATCAGAGCTGCACTTTGAGGATTCGGCTATCCTAGTGGCGGGATTGGCAAGCCTTGAGTTGACAGCGTCCTGTAACCCAGAAAATGGCCGTCAGTGAAATAGGTCGGTCCCCTTGGCAGTTGCTCGGCTATCCTCGAGTCGACCACAGTGGCTATCATATTGTTGAGGGTATTAACCAGTATGCCACTTTGGTTGATGAGAGCGTGGTGCACAGCCGAGTCGATTCGGTCCTGCAGAGTGTGGAGTCCCGAATCATCTTGTTCTTGTTTAACATCCTTCATTTTCTTCTTCCCCTTCTAGTCCTCCTCGGAGGACGTGTTGAGGTCTTCGAACTTGAATTTAAACTTCTCGAGGACGGCCCCAGATCTGGTCTGGGTGAAGGACTGCAGGTAATTAGCCTACAGCGGCTCGACCATCTGTTTGTAGTCGGCTAGTTTTCAGCCGACAGTTGTTCAATCTTCACCGAGATGACGTTTTCCTCGTTGATTTCTGGGTTCTTGTCGCTGGACATTGTGTTGAACTCGGAAGTCTGCACTTGGTCCCACCGGGCGTGCCAAGAGCGTGTTGATGAGAAATTCGATTCATACGCACTGGCCTGAGAGATTTGCTGTACTCTAGTGCAGGTCCAAATTGGTCATCTCTAGTGAATTGAGGGCGTGCCAGTTGGTTTGATCCTGTAACCAACAAGAAACAAGCAATAGGCATTAAGTAGAAATTAGATCCTATCGGATAGATCGGGATAGACATCAATAAACATATAATTGTTATTCCAAAGCACATTTATGCTAAGTGATCGGGATAGATCGGCTATGCCGAGACAGTATAAATCACTTAGGCTAAAGGCGCATTAGAATAATAATTATCTACACTGATAACTTAGCCGATACTGCAGATCTAATATGAATAGGCTAATACTCCGATACATTTTTATAAAAAGATATTAATCTAATCTAAATACAATAAACCTAGATCAATCGACTGCCAGTATATTTTGACAGATTGATACTGGCTTAGAGCATTTAAACAGATTAAGATCTTAATATAAAAGGCGGTTTTAATATATCTAATAGCAATTAAGACTAAAAATAACTAAAACAGATAAGACTAGCTGAAACTCTAGCGCTGTCTCTACTGATAAATATTAAACTAAACAGATCTTAATAGTTCTAAGAGCGACTTAATAGGTCGATTAGATGATGCATTAAGTACAAAAAGAAATACCAGATCTGTATGAGTCAATCTGAACCCTTCGAAATGGTAGACACGACATAATCCAGTTCAACCTCTGGATCTAGCCCCATCGGCTGCTGTCTTCAGAAGGAAACTAGTCGATCGTAGGATAGATCAAGGCATTGCTCTAGATTATAGGCCGTGTATGATAAATCGTGCAGTTTATATCCTCGAAAGTAGAGTATCATGATGATGGAAGCACTAATTCCGACGATAAAACCACTAATGACAAGGAATTACCTTGTTCGGAGATCAAAACCGATGCAGCCCGAGCAAGAGCAAGAACTTGTCTAAATTAAAAAGGGTGGCGATGTGCCGAAATTGATTAATTGTGTGTTGGTTGACCTCTTTACAAAGAGCCCTCGGGTCTTATTTATACCCAAGCATAACGATACCTGTGTAGGACATGGTTTCTACCTTATCTACTATTTACAATACAACAATATCTCGGGACGCAGTCCCATGCCGCATTACAAAAGGAACATTTATACAACTTCCTAATTTACAGATACAATTATCGTTACAAGACTTTATCCATAGATAGCAATATCTTCAATGAACATTTGGGAACCAAATCCAATATTTATCTTTATGCTCCTTTTTCAGGATCGGTTCAATTTCCATCTCCTAATCGGAATCGTCTATCGGCAATCCTTGTCCGATTCGGCCTCAGCCGACTGTCTCCCAGTCGATTCGGTCTTAGCCAATGCGGCCTCTGTTTCTCCGCAGACTGCACTCCTGATCCAATTCCGCTTCAATCTCGGGTACGAACTCGGGGATTTGGTTACCAAATTTGGTCGTTAACACCACCTTGTGCCTAAGCAACATAGATTTCAACAAGCTACTAGTGAGTTTAAGGACTTTACCATTATTTGGTGGAATGGGCTAGCTGCACACGATGCTTTACCTGATACATGGGAAGAACTTAAGATAGCTGTGCATGATCATTTTGTTCCCCCATCTTATCATAGATATTTACGTAAGAAACTGATACGTTTAGAACAAGGAGAGAAATCTGTACAGGATTACTATGGTGAGCTCCAAAAGGGATTGATGCATTGTAGTCTTGTGGAGGGGAACAAGGATTCCACTGTTCACTTTTATTTGGGTTTGAGGCGTGAAATTCAGGACATTTTTGATTATAAAGAATTTCATACTGTCAACTAGTTGTTCCAGTTTGCTATGGTTGCAGAGAAAGAACTACAGGGACGTGAACAACGGAATAGGAATCGCACCTCCTACATGCCACGCGCGTCGGTGCCGCCTTCGGGGCTGACCAAGCCGTCTTTCCGAGCGTCCTCACCAGCGGTCAAATGCCCTTTTGCTTCCACCCATGGTGATTCTACAGCACCGAAACCACCTCCTGCATGACATTCAGATTCAGGTAAAAATTCCTTGCATGTTCCCACCAAGAGTGCCTCATCCGTTGCTTCGATGGGTCACACTTCTGGCATTCGGTGCCAGCGCTGCCAGGGCCTTGGACATGTGCAGAAAGATTGCCCTAGTCAGCGGGCATATGTCGTGACAAAAGATGGAGGGTACATCAGCACCTCCGATGTCGAGGATGATGATGATGGTGATGCCACCGGTGACGACGGCGATGGCCATGTCCTTGGAGGCGACGACACTTCGGGTTACCTGAACATTAGTGTTCAACGAGTGCTCAACACGCAAATTCAGCAACCTAAGAAGCTCCAACGCAACAACTTATTTCAGATTTTCTTTGTCATGAAGAATCGACGAGCACGAGTTATCATTGATGGAGGAAGCTGCAACAATTTGGTGAGTTCTGATTTGGTCAAAAAGCTTGAATTGACCAAACGACCACATCCACATCCTTACCATATTCAATGGCTCAATGACTCTAAAAAAAGCTAAGTTAACACAAACATGCAGAGTCGTTCACTATTATTGGGTCGTCCTTGGGAACATGCTAATGATGCTATGCACCATGGTAGAAGTAATAAATACACTTTTATGCATAAAGACAAGAAAATTACCTTGTTACCTTTGACCCCTGCTGAGATTGTACGAGGTGATAGGGAAAGAGCTTTAGTTTGAATGATGCTAACTTTGAAAATCAGCAAGTTGCTAATTCTGTTTTCCACCCAAAAGGGATAAGTCTATACCTATTTCTAAGACAGAGGGAATTAAATTGAAGGGAGATATTATGCTTACAACAAGATGTGATCTTGCTGAAATTTCGGATGCTGATACTTGCTATGCTTTGATATGCAAACGAGTTTTGTTTTCACTTGATGATATTGTTAGCTCGTTGCCTCCTGCTGCCACTAACCTTTTGCATAAGTATAAGAACATTTTTCAAGATGAGATATCCTTGGGTCTGCCACCTATGAGAGGGATAGAGCAGCAAATTGATTTAATTCCAGGTGCAACCTTGCCAAACCGTGCGGGTTATAGAACCAACCCCGAGGAGACCAAGGAAATCCAATGACAGGTCCAAGAACTTTTGGACCGTGGGTATGTACGTGAAAGCCTTAGTCCTTGTGTTGTTCCTGTTCTTTTGGTTCCAAAAAAGGTGGATCTTTGGCGAATGTGTGTTAATATTAGAGCACTTAATAATATTACTATTCATTATCGTCATCCTATTCCTAGGCTAGATGATATGCTTGATGAATTATGTGGTTTTATAATTTTCACAAAGATTGACTTGCGTAGTTGCTACCACCAGATTGGAATGAAACTTGGAGATGAATGGAAAACAACTTTCAAAACTAAATTCGGGTTGTATGAGTGGTTAGTAATGCCTTTTGGTTTAACTAATGCACCAAGTACTTTCATGCGCTTAATGAATGAGGTTTTAAGAGCTTTTATTGGTGGATTTGTGGTGGTTTATTTTGATGATATATTGATTTACAACAAGTATTTGGATGAACATATGAATCATTTCCGTGCTGTTTTTAATACCTTACGAGCTGCATGTTTGTTTGCTAATCCTGAGAAGTGCATCTTTTGCATGGATCGAGTCTCTTTTCTTGGCTATGTTGTTACTCCACAGGGAATTGAGGTGGATGAGATGAAAATTGAAGCCATTAAGAGCTACCCAGTGCCCCAAACCATCACAGGTCAAGAGTTTTCTTGGTCTTGCTGGTTTCTACCGCTGCTTTGTCAAAGATTTCAGCACCATTGCTCCCCCATAACATGAGTTGACGAAGAAAGGAGTGGTGTTTCGTTGGGGTAAGGCACATGAGGAGTCTTTCGGTACTTTGAAGGACAAGCTTACGCATGCGCCATTGCTGCAGCTTCAAATTTTTGGCAAGACTTTTGAGCTAGAATGTGATGCTAATGGAGTGGGCATTGGTGTTGTTTTGATGCAAGACGGTAAACTCGTTGCTTACTTTATTGAAAAACTACATGGTCCTGTTCATAATTATTTCACTTATGATAAGGAATTGTATGCTCTTGACGTTCTTTAGAGGCGTGGCGTCATTATTTGTGGCCTAAAGAATTTGTTATTCATTCTGATCATGAATCACTTAAGTGTCTTCACTCTCAAAATAATCTGAATCGTAGACATGCTAAGTGGGTTGAATTTATTGAATCATTTCCTTACATTATCAAACACAAGAAAGGAAAGGATAATGTGATTACTGATGCTTTGTCTAGATGATATGCTTTGCTATCTCAACTTGATTGTCAGATTTTTGGATTAGAATCAATCAAAGAACAATATGTGCTTGATCCTGATTTTAAAGATGTGTTACTGAATTGTAGAGAGGGGCGGACATGGAACAAATTTGTGATTAATGGTGGCTTCTTGTTTAGAACTAAGCATCTATGCATTCCAGCTGGTTCCGTTCGTGTTTTGTTGTTACAGGAACTGCATGGGAGGATTGATAGGTCATTTCGGAGCCAAGAAGACGGAGGATGTTTTGGCCTCACATTTCTTTTGGCCAAAGATGAGGAGAGATGTTCAACAGTTCGTGGCTCGTTGCACCACATGCCAAAAAGCTAAGTTTCGCTTGAATCCACATGGTTTATATATGCCATTTCCTAGTTCTTCTATTCCTTGGGCACATATTTCTATGGATTTTGTTTTGGGATTGCCTAGGACTAAGAGGGGGAGAGATAGCATTTTTGTTGTGGTGGATCGTTTTTCTAATATGGCGCACTTTATACCATGTCGTAAATGTGATGATGTTGTTCATATTGCTGACCTCTTTTTAAAGAGATTGTTCGTTTGCATGGTATGCCATCTTCTATTGTTTCAGATCGTGATGCTAAATTTTTGACTCATTTTTGGTGCACTCTATGGAATAAGTTGGGTACCAAGCTATTATTTTCTACAACATGTCATCCACAAACTGATGGACAAACAGAGGTAGTGAACCACACGTTAGGCACCATGTTGAGAGCTATTTTGAAGAAACATTTAAAGGTGTGGGAAGAATGTTTGCCTCATGTGGAGTTTGCATACAATCGGGCAACACATTCTACCATCTTCGTGCTCCTCTTGATATCTTAACTTTACCTAGTAATGAGCATATTCATAGTGATGCTAAGAAACGTGCTGATTTTTATTTTGCAAATGCATGAGACAACTAAGCACAACATTGAAAAGATGAATGATAAGTATAGAATTGCTGGTAGTAAAGGTAGAAAAGAAGTTAAGTTTGAACCAGGTGATTTTGTTTGGTTACACTTGAGAAAGGATAGATTTCCTACAAACTTGAGTTGCCACCCGAGTTCAGGGTTAGTTCCACTTTTAATATTTTAGATTTGAAGCCTTACTTGGGAGAAGATAACAGGCGACTCCATTTCAAGAGGGGGAGGATGATGAGGACATCACTCCTTCAGATACATACAAGATTCCTCCACTGGACATACAAGGTCATATCACTAGAGCTCATTCACGACAGTTAAATTTGGAGGTGAGCTTGTTCCTAAGCACTTCTTTATATGATATTAAGAATCGATTGCTACCTAATGATTATATTATGATTAGAAACTGTGGAGAGGATCAAGAGATGCATGGAGAAGGACTAGGAGGCGTCCAGGATAATAAAGGGAGCGCAAGCCAAGTTGGAGGCCCAATACAAGTCGAGTTCAGGTCGGTTTCAGAGTTCAGGAGCAGTCCGCATTAAAACGGACGCCCAAGATGCATACGGGCTCCGAATTAGACGTTCTATATATGTATGGAAAGCTTAGAAGATAACCTTTCCAATGGGCCCAGTCGCACGTCAAAAATTCCTCCAAAATCAACAGGAACCATTGAAACAAATATACATCCAGAATCTGTCTTGGTGTTGCATCACCGTGTTAGGTCCAATGGGCCGTGTATCGTCTTGAGCCTGTTAGGGGGGATGTCTATGTGTTGACGGTAAAAATATCATGCAATGACCTGACAGATCTGCTTAGCTCTAGTGCAAGTCCAAATCTTGCTTTTGAGGTTCGTAGACGTGTCAGTTGGTTTGATCCTGCAAGCAACAAGAAACAAAGAAATAACACTAGGTTAAATCCATAAACGATAGCCGGTCGGCTAGTGGCCGATGACATATCGTTCAATATCGAGCTGATGCAATACGCACTGAATTGGCAAAGGAAAAATTAGATCTAATTGATCGGCTGTAGATATCCATAATACGCTTAAACCAAGTGACTGAGATAGATAGGCAGCGTGCCGAGACAGTATAAATCACTTATGCCTAAAAGTACTCTAAGCCAAGGATTATATGTATTTCTAGCATAGCCGATGTCATAAATCTAACATGTATCGACTAATACTCCGATACTACTTTATACTATGATATCAATATGGATTAAATACATTAAACAGGAACCGATCAAGTGTTAAGATAACCTAACAGATCGAATAACAAGCTTCATATATTTTATTAGTGGGATCTTAATATAAAGGGCAGATTTAGCATATCAAGCAAACATGTAGGAAACAAGATAGCTAAATCAGGTAAGATCGGCTGAAACCCCGATACTATCTCTAATAGCAATCATTGAACAAGATAAATATTATGATTCTAAATAATACTTAGTAGGTCAGACTCAACCGATGCAGCACTAAGCATACAGAGAAGCATAAGATCTAAACAAGTCGATGAAAGCCTTTCGGGATGGTGGATACACTATATGATCCTGGTCGACGTTGATATCTAATCCTATCGACTGTTGTCTGGTGACAGATGCTAGCCGATTAGAGTTAGACAGCAATATCGATTTAGATTATATAGCATATATGATAACTTGACGGTTTTACGAAAACAAGATTAGAGTGACATAACAATGGAAACACTAATCCCGAGAGCTCAAGCCGCCATAACAAGCTTTACCTCTCGTCGGAGATCGAACCCGATACAACCCAACTCAAAAAGCAAGAACTCGTCGAAGTAATTGAAAGTAAAAAGGTGGCGATGCGCCGAAGGTGTATTGAACTGATTGTTAGATGTTTACAAGGTCTTGGTCATATTTATACCCAGATACATGATATGTTATCGTCGGACACGACTCCTATCTATATTATAACTCAAAAATATAGATAATTCCCTTAGGTGGACTCTTGCGGGTAAATCTATAAGGAAATTATTTAAAACAACCTAATTAAAAGATACAATTACCTTTTTTAGACTCTATCCATGCATGGCAGTCCTCATGAAGCACTTCAAACAAATCTGATGATGATTCCAATGCACTTTTATCGGGATCGGCTACATCGGCTGTCCTTATCGAAATTAGCTACATCGGCTATCCTCGTCCGACTCGGTCTTAGCCGATGAACACCTTAGCTGATTCGGTCTCAGCCGATGCACACTCTATCTCCGAGAACCACGATCTCCTCCAAATCCGCTTTAGCTTTAATTCCAAACCCGATGATCGGCTTACCAAATTTGATCGTTAACACATGCTCCCAAGTCCGTTATTATCATATACCCAAATACTAGGGTCGAAGAAATTTTGTCCAAACGAAATAAAAGAAAAGTTTTTCAATTTTATGAACCAAAAGTTTTATTTTTCTAACTTAGGTTAAAAGGACCTCGACCTAATTGCATGAAGTAAAAATTTAGAACTAAGATTTTTCTTTTCTAAATAGGTGAGACCAACCTAGGCCTTTGCATGGTAGACTAAATTTTAGAACGAATTAAAGACTTTTTTATTTATAGCCTAGGACAACAATGCAATCTCATGAAGAAGCATGCGTGCTAACATAAAGCCCACTTTGGCGTAGGTCATTTACATATATTCGGATTTCGGAAACACATCTCATTATAGGTCATATATGCGTAGCCTAGCCGAGTTAAGTTTACCAAGCGAACCTACAACTAATTTTGGATGAAAGCATGTAGACTTAAAAATTTAATCCAAAGATCATTTCCTCAGCCCAGGAGGAAAGTTAATATGAATCCAAAGAATAAAACAGTCGCGTGTACCTAGCGTAGACGCATAAACCTAGGAAGGCTATCTTAATTTTCTAGACTAAACCATATAGGATAAAATCATAGAAAAATTCATGAAGGTGCTAAATGTTATGTACAACTTATCACATTTTTTTTAATTTAATAACTAGGTTTGATGCCGAAAACAAATTAAACAAAGCAGTGCTATACTAGGCCAATTAATAATTTTAATTGGCTAAAATGCCAACTTATCCAAAAGATCATTAAAGTGCACATAAGTATATACATAAAATATTTTATTCAAATACTACGATCAAAACGATGAATAAATATAATTTTTATAGAATTTTTCTACTCTGTTTAGGGCTTCTAAAAATTCAAATCAACCTCAAAATACCCTATATTTAATTAATTTCTGAGAGAAAACCACTAAATATTTTTGAGTGCAACCAAAGAAATGGAACCTAGCTATGCCCATCTACCTCCCCGAAGAGAAGCGAGCGAGTTCACCTCAGAGACGCCGTAAACAAGCCCTTCTTGCCGACGGCCGCAAGTGTTCGATGGAGCTCCTTCATGATCCGGTGAGTGTCGTCGCAAGCTAACCACGGGAACGTGGTCCCCTTACCATGCCTAACACGTTCATGTTCTTCTCTCTCCACTTCGCAAAGGTTGAGTCCGCGGTGCCGCAGCCGCCATCGTCATCGGCTCCAGTGCAAGGCCGGGCGTCGCTTCGCCGTTCCGATCGACCCACTGCAACTCCAGCCAATTCCTCGGACCACCGACGTCTCCACGAAGCTAGGAACCTGACCACCAGTGGAATTGGAGCAAGCTGCTTCGGTCGAGGAGATCCCTTTCTTCTTCCCCGAGACCGGCCGCCGTTCATCCTCTACGGGTACTCCCTCTCCGGTGAGCTAGGAGCTAATCCCTCGAACGTGCACCTCCTAGGGACACTACTAAGCTCCCTGACATTTCCTTCTAGCAGCGCATCTCCGGAAACGAGCCACCGCCATGGAGCCGACGCCATCCGCCGCCGCGGAGCCGTTCCTCAAGGTGCCATCGCCAACCGGGCTTCGCTAACCTCTGTCGACCACTCGGTGAGTCTCCTAGCAGCCAAAGGAACCTGATGCATGCGCCACATTGCGTAGAACCAGTCTCTGGGTGACTTGCAACATCACCATGAGAGCCACCGCCGCTTGTTCTGATGCCGCCAACTATTCCAACCACTACAGACGTCGAGACAACATCCAATGGCTTCGCCTCCACCCTCTCCACCTTTCTCGTTTTGGTAGATTCCCCTAAAACGCCACGAATCGCCGCCGGTGAGGTCGAACAGGAGCTCCGGCGGCTGTGCCCTGCACTGCTCTGTTCTGCCTTGCCTCTCCCTCGCGATTGTACCGCTGACGGGTGGGTCCCAACCGTTTTAGTTGTTGATTAGTAGGGAATCAAAATTTGTAAGGGTTATTTGGTAAAACTTTCCCGAGTGACATGGACCCATGGATCTATCTGCAAATAAACTAAAGCACAGGGATTTCTTTACAAAAATACTTAGACACTGACCTGTGGACCCAATGGATTTCTGCATTTAAGGTACAAAAGAAAACAACTACCACATTATCCTTTCAATAGAAAAGGAACAATCTTGTAAAATCTATATAAAATAAACTACAGCTCATTTTTGGGTGAAACAAATTTCTATGAACTCACTAGATAATGAACTTAAATTAGGAGCCATAAAACTTGGCACTCACTATACAAATTTTATCTCAAAAATTTTAAATAAGGAGAGTCACCCATAGAGCTGTCATAAACTTCTAAAATATATAGAAAATTCAATTTAATAGGCAAACTCAAATTTCACAGATCCATCAACTTACACACTTTATTTTATTTAGGAAAAATAAATCAACTTACACACTTTATTTAGGAAAAATAAAAACATATAGTTACTTCGTATTAAATACCCAAAAACTATTAATATTAAAATAGGGTAATATAGGCATGCTGAACTTTAGGGATTTATATAAAATTTATTTTAATTCCTTTTTGAGTGAACTTAAGTTCTGTAGATTCAAAAACATATGCACTTTCAAAATATAAAATAAAAATATATGCTTTCTGTGTAGTACAACCCCTTAAATATTTATATATGAAACAAATGACTTAATGCACCCTTCAACATGTAAAATTAGTAGAAAATTTATTTTTAAAACTTTTTGAGTGAACCAAGTTCCTATAAGACCAGAAATTAATGAACTTCCATCAGGTAAAATAAAACATGGTCACTCATGTACCAAATATAAATATAACAGTAAACATTACAACTATAACCTAGGTGCTAATAATAGTAGTTAAAGTACTATGTATATATAGGTATACATATATATAGGCACATTAGCTCCAACTAAATCTAATCAAAACTTGTTGGACCAGAAGAACACTAAGCCCCATCCTCACTCATTAAAATTTAGAGCATTTAGCTTAAACGACACTAACTAGTAAAATAATGACATAGAACCCCTCTAGATGCAAATTGTGATAAAAAGGTAATAAAAGGAACCTAAACTTGTAGGATTAGGGTGATTTCAATAGCAAATGAAATTAGTTTACTTAACTAGATTGAAAGGGTAGCGGATTCTGGACCCAAATCCCTAAAAACCATATATATATAACACTATAAGCCTAGAACCATCGTAAATTTATAAAATGTCTAAGAAATTCGTAATAGCTCTAAAAATTATGAAACCAATTGTGTAGCCTTAGAAACCACCTCTCTTCACCCCTGTGGGTTAAAATTACTAAAGATCAAGCTATAGGAACACTGTCCAAACAGCGCCTAACCCGATGTCGACACGTCCCGATAGAACTTCTAAAATACATAACTCTAACTCTTTAATGGAGTAGGATAAATTAGAAATTCTTTCATATAAAATCATTAGAGACCAGTGCCTACTCAATGTGCAAAAATCATGCATTTTAGAGCATTTTGGATTTTTCGCATATTTCGGTGTTTAATTGCATAACATGTACTTTTTATAGATGAATGCTTAAACGGTGAAGAAGTGATTAGGATGCTGACATTTCCCACGCAAGTCCCACCTCCCTCTCTCTGATCACCTTGATCCAAGGTTTTGGAGGTTATTGAAAATGTTTGCAAATCTTGCATGTTGATTGTACACTAATAAATTAAAATCTTGCTAAACTTGCTAGACCATCTCCTAGTACTTGCATATTACCTTAACCCCACATATGTCCATAACCTTCATTCCTAACCTTAGGAAAAATATGATTACAACCCCTTATATCATAAGTATTGATGACACCAGGATACTATAATGCTTAGCCATGCTTAGTATGCTTTTCCTCGTCATAATGGGCTCATCACAAACATGAAAATTTATTTCTACATAATCTGGACAGAACTTATATACTTGGTATTTTGACAAATAAAATGGTGAAAAACCTGGATTTTAGGTTTGGGCCTCAAGTGGCATGCGATTGATGTATTCGTATGCCGATAGGGGGAGAGTGTGCCCAAACCGACCTAAGGACTTCACTCAATGTATGTTCATTTCATATACAGTACAACCACATGTGCCAGTATGGGATGGCCTAAGCCAAATAAGCTACCTAGCGACTAGCCTTGCACTCTGGTAGGCCGATGTGTAAGGTTCGGATAACCCAGAGGAACTTCCTATTTACCCCGTCGTGGTAGTTTAGGCGACTAAGTCTGTCCAATACAACGATATTGTGCCACGTGGGTGGGTTCCTATCGTGTCCACCACCACGGCGTCAAGTTTAAGGTGGGGCCATGCCACTTGACGGTTCTAGGTTATATTTCTAGTATACCCAGGATGGGAGAACACGTATCGTGCTAGTGCAAGGCTAGGAACTAAGTAGTGTAAAGCGTATCGTGTTGTTGCAAGGCTAGTAACTAAGTAGTGTAAAGGCTTCGTTGTGAACTCTAGTCTGTACTCAACATGCAGAGTATGGTGGTATCGACGGGTACCGAGCAAAACTAGAGCGCTTCTCTTCATGTGAGCAATTCACATCATGTGGATAAAGTGTACAAACTCTACAAAGTCTAAACTAATCGATTAGCCGTGCTCATGGTCACAAGCGACGTGTGGATATGTATTGAGTATAGACTTGTATTTTTCTTCCTAAATGCTGAAATTTCCTTCAAATCATTTTGAATTTTGTGAATGAACTCCTTGCTGCCATGGAGGGCAATGAGATGTATAATTAATCATGATTTATGACTACTTTGATGCCCATATGCTAAGAATTTGCTTGCTGAAATTTCATTTGAAAGCAAATCTGATTAGGAAGTGTACATGTACGCTAAAATGAACCATATTATGCCTCCCTTGATTATATGCCGTACATGTAGAGTGTTAGGCTTGTCTTGGTGCTTACCAGTACATTAACTTGTTTAATGTACTGACTCTTGCCACTGGAATATCCACTTTGCTTACAGGTGTAGACTTAGTCTTTTGAGTGATGCGGGTAATCGACTGTTTCTTTTAGGATGAGAACTTAACGGGATAAACCCCTAGTCAGCGTGCTTGTGGAATGAGTAGTAAGCCACTGTTGTTCGCTGCTCTCTGATATATTTATTTGGTCGGTCGACTTATGTAATTATCAAAGTGTTCTAATTCTTTAAGTTTTGCTCAATTTAAGTGTATTTGCTATGTATATTCATGCTTGTGATGAAAGTGTGAATCTAGCACACATCCTGGGAGCTAGATTCACACGAGTACGAGTTAGGAATATTTGAGACGTTGTAGATCTTTAGCCAATTTTGTCAAGTCTCCTGAACGTGTAACACATATGGTCGTCGCCTTCGAGTGGCTTGACGGGCACGTCTCAGGCTGAAGTTGACTGGCAGGCTAAAGGCCCAGCAATGTCTCACTTATCCCTCTCTCGGGACCTCGGGTGTTTTCGTTTTACTTGTCGCATGAGCTGAACCGTTTCAAGTCATATTGCAAATAGAACGGAAGGTCCGGGCATGCCCCACCAGTTATATTTGTAATATTGCAGATTTGCTTCATCTTATCTTTGAGAAAATTTAGGGCTTTTCTGTTTTGGCCGTTACCGCACCTCTTTAAATAATAACCACCGCCTCGAAGCTTTTTCACGCCGTCACTTCCGCTTTCACCGCTTAGCCACAAATATCTCGAATCTTCATCGGCGACCTCCTCGGATCTGTCGGCAAACCTGCAAGCAACTCCCTCGCGGCGACAGCTTCATCCCTGGCAATGTCGACCTTAGCTAATCCTTCTGGTGCACCGTTGGCTGAGTTTTCTGAGGTAAGCTCCATCGGCTATAACTCCTTTCCTTGCTGCGGATTTGTTTTTGCTTTTCGTGATTCACCTTTTTCCATTGTAGCATCTCGCCAATCAAATTGCAGTCCCTAGCCTTGTTCACTCCAACCGATTCTTCTTAGGCCCAATCGGCAATTCAGACCCCACCGAGTTCATAAACGCTAAGACCAATAGGGTTCCTTTTAGATTAACAAACCCTAGTTTGGTACATTGGTCTGGAACTTTCAAGTCTTGGCCATCCACTGACAAAACTTGGCCAAAGTGGTACAACAGGGTATCGGTTAGCAAACAGAGCCACTGGGAAGAACTTGGGATTGCGCAATGTCTACCATGACCATAGCCGACATGTCCAAAGATGAGCCCATGCTGTCGGCTGATCTAAATGCCTTCTTATTCAATCAAAGACCAATGACCAACTCTCTTGGACATAACAATGATTACCGGTCTAGATGTCACTTCATCGGCTAACCCTGTCAGCTTGAACACCAAGGGCCAGTTTTCCTTCAAGACCCGGGCTATCGGCGGTTGGAATGGCTTCATCTCTCAAAACATGGGAACCGGCCTAGTAGACCCTAGGGAACATGCAGCCTTCTTGTTGATGTGGTTGGAAAAGTTTATGTTCAGTGGTCCAAGTTGTGGCCCTACAACCAATTGGCAGCATGTAGCCGAAACCCTGGTAGAGAAAAGGCAACTTCCTTTGGGCAAATATTTGCTAGGATACCTCTACCAGACCCTAAACTCTGCATCGGCTAAGATTGCCACATATTCTGCTATCAGCACTGGTGGTCCCTGGTGGCTGTTGCAAATTTGGCTCAACTTACATACTCACAAGGTTGCCCAGAGGCCAGAATTAGTGGAGGCCGATTTCCCAAGAGCACAGTCAATCACAAATGAGGACGGTGATGAGGTCACAACACGCCGATGCTTGTCTTTTGGAGAAGTAGCATCTTCATATGTTGGATCAAAATTATCGACTGACCTCTTCAGAGATTGGTTCGGCAACTTCTACGAAGGATTCACAAGGGACTCAAGAATTTGGTTTGCATATCACCACTCTGAGGATTTTGAGCTCCCAACTGACTCTAGATTTGATGAGATAAACTCTGAGAAGTTTGACAAGTCCAGGGAAGTCTTCATAGCTACCATCTCCCCTTGTATCCTCATCCTCCTAGTCCATCCACCAAGGCAGAAATGTCCAAGTTTCGTATGAATTTTATCACCCAATGAGTGTTGCCAGACAATTAGGGATGAGTCAGCTGATGATTGGCTTGTTCTTTGTGGACGAGATCCAAACTAGGGGAGAGATTTCTTCGGACCTTATGATGGATAGAATGTTGAACATTCAAAGCCCCTCACTTGGCAGTATTGAGAACATTGAATTGGCTATAATGAGGAGTAAGGCTTTTGACCGATGGTGGATAGAGTGGAAGAAACATCTTTTTCACCAATCACCTTCAATGTACCTGACTACAATGTACTCGGAGTTGGTTCTACAAGTAAGCACTTTTCCTTTTGTCAAATTCTTCATTATCAGCTTAACATCTTTCAATATTTGACTCCATCTTTCTGTTTGCTTGCAGACTACTGACTCCTCTCCTCCTCATGTCAGCCAAACTGGGGCAACTATTTGCTATGCTGTCGGAATCCTCCCCAATGGTTGTGGACTGGTCCCTTCAAGGATCGGCTATGATGCCCCCAAGACGGCCTCTTTCCTTCATGGTCAAACCCGCCAGCCGATCCCCTCTGAAACTGGAAGAAGGAAAAGGACCAAGCCATCGGCTGTTGATGATCTGCCATCCTTAGACCCAAATGTGGAGGAGTTCCTCAATCAAGAAGAAATGGAGGAAGCCGTCGATGATGCTGCTGCGAAAACAAGTGAACCGAGAAGAACCATGTCGACGCCGCAAGCCGATGACTCAGCTCCTCAGAAAACTCCAACTCCTCTAAGACGCCAACCTCGTCCTCAGCCGGTATGTACTTTTTTGGAGTTCTCTTCCATTAAATATTCACATTTCAATTCTTGAACAAACTCCTTCACTTTGCAGAAAAAGAAATTGGCCACTAAGAACTGAAAATCTTTCTCAATTTTCAATTAATCGATGCCAAACCAAATTTGTCTCTGTTTCTTTTTGTGAAGCCGCCTCGCTCTCCAGCACCTGCACCACATGAATCAAGTGAACACACTCCATCGGCTAGGGGCAGCCATCATGTCGAAGCAGAAAGAGAAGCAACTCTTGTCATCCTTGTAAGCATTTTCTCTTAACTCCATATAGACTATTTTATGCTTTTCAACACTTAACAATCTCAACGCTCTCTTTTTCAGGTCCTAGCCGATATGTTCCCCTTCGACATAGGGAGGTTCTTGGATGATGAGGAAGAGACCACATGCAAAGCTCTTGCTCCTCTTGCCGATGACTTGAAGGGACATGGCTCGTCGGCTAGAGAGCTCCTTGGACTACTTAGTCGTCAACTGCGGGCCGATCAGAGGTAGGTTTGAAGAAATTCAAGACCAAATCCCAGACAACCTAGCTGACATCATCTCCCAAGTAGCATACCTTGAACAACACTGATACAAGCTGGAGAGGGCACGACAAAGGATTGCCGATCGGCGAGAGAGAAAAGCTCTTGAAGCCACCATCGAAGCTAACCGGCAATCAACCACCACAGAAAAAACCAAGCTTGATGAGATGACTACAGGGCCAAGTTCAATTAAGACCAACATTGATCGGCTACAAAAATGCAAGGAGGAGCTGCTAGCGGAGCTTGAAAAGTGCAACATCGAGATAGCACTGGAGGAGCAGAAACTTTCCGATCTTCCCAGAGCAATCAAAGAGCAAAATTCCAAATTGAAGACTTCTGTCAAGCATTTGTCAGATCTTACGAAGTCTTTGAAAGTGATCCCTGGAACCGACGCCCAAGCCATCAAAGACATGGAACAAATTAGGCAAATGGCAATATCGGCTATCAACAAGCTGGTGTCTGGATGAGCCGATCTATGTAATAGGAGCTTAGCACTTTTGTGCCTATTCTCGTAAACTCTTGTGAACTCCTGTGATATAACTTGCTTGCGCTGATTCTTGTAATATATCTTGCGTTGAAATTTTTCGAAGTCCATATATTTTGTATGCATGTATGTATGCCCCCCTAATTTTACAGTGCCAAACATTGATAAAATTATGGCTTGACTAAGGGCGATATCACAAAATGTTGGCCATCACACATCAGCAAAACTCAACCGATTATGATAAGTTAAAAAAACTAAGGGCGATATAACTTATATCAGCCATCTATAGGTGATGTCAACACATTGGCTACTATGTATCGGCATAATACAACCAAATCATGAATTGATCCAAACACTTGGATAATATTTTTTCAAATATTTTCCGTTGAGAGCCCTTTCAAAAACTTCTCCATCAAGCCCTTGCAACATGTAAGCTCCCTTGGAGACAGACTTGTAGATTCGAAAAGGCCCTTCCCAATTCGGTAACCACTTGCCGAATTTATTATCACAAGTCCCAATCGGCAGGATCAATTTTCAAACCAACTCGCCTTTTGAAAAAGATTTTGGCACAACTTTCTTATTATAATGACGAGCAATTCTTTCCTTATCTCTTGCCACCTTTTCCAAAGCACGCATCCTGGATTGAACCAACTCTTCAAATTCATCTACCATGAGATTATGATAATCATCGGCTGTCAACTCATCTTGTAAATCAATTCTCCTTGAGCCGATGACACTTTCCAATGGTAACACGGCTTCATGTCCATAAACTAGCTTATAAGAAGGAATCTGGATCGATCCATGACAAGCCATCCGATAAGACCACAATGTCTTGGCCAATCGGCTATGTTACTGCTTTGGAAATTCAGAGATCTTTCTCTTAATCAATTTAATCAAGATTTTGTTGGATGCTTCTACGTGTCCATTAGCTTGTGCATAATATGGTGAAGAATTCAACAACTCAATCCCCATGCTTTCTGCAAATTGGACAAACTCATCTGATACAAAGATAGATTCCTAATCGGTTGTGATAGTCTGAGGAACACCAAATCGGTATATAATGTGCTCTTTAATGAACTGAATTGCATCCCCAGAGTCAACCTTGTTCAATGGTATTTCCTCCACCCACTTCATGAAATAATTGGTTGCCATCAATATAAACTTATGTCCTTTGCTCGAAGGTGGATTGATCGGCCGATCATGTCGATTCCCCATCCTCTGAACGGCTATGGGTTGATTATAGGGTTCTAGCCGATGTTGGTGCTCGTTGAATTGCTCTAAACTTCTAGCAATGTTGACAACCTTTATAATACCTGAAGCAATCTTCTAACATCGTCGGCCAAAAATATCCAGCTCGTCGAAGCAACCACTTCATTTTGTGAGCCGATTGATGAGTATCACATATACCTTCATGCACCTCGCCCATCACAACCTTTGCTTGATCGGCACTCAAACCTCTTAGCAATACTCCATCAATCGTCTGATAATACAGATCGTCATCCAACAAAACATATCTCAAAGCTTTGTAACGCAATATTCTCGAAGCCGATTGAGAAGGATTCTTCAAATAATTAAAAACATCATACCTCCAATCATCGGCTGCGATTGTAGTGATTTCTACCTCAACATCTCTCATCATCGACTTGTATCCCGATGCCTCCTGAGCCAAATCATTAGCTTCAACATTTTGCTCTCAATGAAAATGTGTCAAAGTCACCAACCGAAAACTATCCATCAATTCTCGGCCTTTCTCATTGTAGATCATCAATGTATCATTATTGCACTCATATTCTCCAGCTAATTGATTGATGACCAACAAAGAATCACCCATGATTTTCACAACATCGGCTTCAACTTCCTTTAAGAGTTGCAATCCTTTGAGAACTGCCTCGTACTCAGCTTGGTTATTGCTGGCATAAGGCCTAAAAGTGTAGGCAAATTCAAAACTTGCCCCCCTAGGTGATATTATGACCAAGCCAATACCACACCCATGAGTACAAATCGATCCGTCAAAAAACAATGTCCAAGACACTATGTCGACTGAGCCGATTGTGTCATCATGATGTTCGATAATAAAATTTGGTATGGCTTGCCCCTTGACTACTTTGGGCGATTCATATCTGCGATCAAATTCTGTTAAGGCATAAATCCACTTTCCAACACTGCCTTTCAACACCGGAGCCGATAGCATGTACTTAATGACATCGGCTTTGCAGACTATAGTGCATTCATTGGATAATAAATAATGCCTCAACTTTGTGCAAGAGATATACAGACATAAGCACAACTTTTCCACTGGAGAATACTTTATCTCTGCATCCAGAAGCTTTCTGCTTAAATAAAAGATTGCTCTCTCCTTGCCCTCAAATTCCTGGATCAAGACCAAACCGATTAACCTCTCATCGGCTAACAAGTACAACCTGAAAGGTACTTCCTTTTGTTGAGGAATCAGAACTGGAGGGGAACTCAAATGTTCCTTACTATTATCCAAGGCCTTTTGTTGCTCTACCCCCCAATTGAACTCTTGATCGGCTTTCAATCTGAGCAAAGGTGTAAAGGGCTCCATCTTCCCAGATAAATTAGCAATAAACCTCCTGATGAATTTCACCTTGCCGACCAGAGATTGCAACTACTTCTTGTCTTGTGGAGGTTGGATATTATTGATTGCATTGATGCTCCTCTATGTTGTCTCAATCGCCCTCTCATGAACAAGAAAACCCAAAAATTGTCCAGCCGATACACCAAAAGCACATTTGTGGGATTCATCTTTAGGCCATATTTCCTTGATCTTTCCAAAACCTTCCTCAAATCGGCTATATGGTCATCAATTTCGTTCAATTTTACTACCACATCATCAATGTAGATTTCAACCAACAAGCCGATTAGATCATGGAATATGTAATTCATGGCCCTCTGATATGTAGCTCCAGCGTTCTTCATGCCAAAAGTCATCATAGCCCACTCATACAAGCCGATTGCACCAGAACATCTAAAAGCGGTCTTATGAATGTCTTCTTTGCCATAAAAATTTGATTGTATCCAGCATTGTCATCCATAAAACTTATAATATTATGCCCCGAAACAGCATGAACCAATAGATCGGCAATCAACATTGGGTATTTATCCTTAGGGGTAGTTTTGTTTAGATCTCAAAAATCAATGCAAACCCTAAGTTTACCGTTGTTCTTGATAACTGGAACTATATCGGAAACCCACTTAGCATATCGGTATGGCCAAATAAAACCAGCATCATATAATTGTTCGGCTTTGATAGCATCATACATATCAGCTGCTTTGAATCTTCTAGGTGGTTGTTTATACGGCCGATATGCTGGTTTGATAGGAAGCCGATGTTCTACAATCGATCGGCTAAGTCCTGGCATCTCAAAATATTCCCAAGGAAAGCAATCGTTATATTCTTTCAAAAGTTCTATTAGCTCAGTTCTAAAATGAGAAGACAAATTTTTACTGATATAAGTCGGCCTAGGCCTATCTCCTGGACCTATATCCACTTCTTCCAAATCATTGGCCGACATGAAACCTTGTCCCACCAGTTTGCCATCGAGATCATCTATAGTGTCCTTGGTGTAGAAATTTGACCCTTCCACAACGCTCTCAAAGCAATAGTCGGGGCTCTTCATCTCCAATTGGCTGTATGTCACAATCGGACACTTTTAGATAATCTCCTTGCCAATTTTTTCCAGACAAGCAATCAATTCCATCCATCTCCCAAAGAGTTAAATCGGCATTCACAATATTGACTGACCTGTCGGCTGACACGATTTCCACCTTGTCACCTTGCCATTGGATTAGACTTTGATACATGGTCGAAAGAATACAACAATTCGCAAGAATCCAATCCCTTCCAAGCAATAGGTTATACGAACCCTTCCCATCGATGACAAAGAACATGGTAGGGACGATTTTGCTTTCGATTGTCAACTATACATTCAAAACTCCTCTGGTTTCCGATGGATTGCCACCAAAAGCTTTGAGAACCATGTTGGTCTTGATGAGATCATCTGAACTCCTACCCAACTTCTTGAATGTAGCATATGACATTAAATTCATGGCAGCCCCATCATCAACCAATATTTTAGACATCGACTTGCCATTGACAAACCCCTTGACATACAGTGGTTTGAGGTGTCGATGCCCTGTCCCTTCTGGTTTCTCAAAGATAGCCTGTTCTGGGAACAAAACCAACTTGGCTAAGGATTCTTCCATAAGATCTGCATCGGCTTGGCTAGCCTCATATTCTGCTGGTAATACAAATACCATGTTAACAGATGCAGAAGCAACAACCTTTCCCTTAGCCAACCTTTTTGCCTTGTCGGATTTGACCTCATCAGCTGAAAGCACCTTGCCCTTGACACGCCACTCTTTCGTTGAGTGCTCTTGCTTTTTCTTCTTCAGCCAATGATTGATCTACGCTTGGACCTCCTGGAAACGCTCCCTGCTCCTCATCCTCTGAACTCTCCTCTTCTGGTTCTTAGTGAAATTACCAGAAGGGCACCATTGTGGGTTCATGGTCTCCTCTTCATCCTCATCAAAATCCTCGTGTGAAAAATCCTGATGAATTGGACCCAACCTTTGATGAACAGGCATCTTCCTTTGTGTTAGCCGATTTTCCCGTGGATAAGATCGGCTTGGTCCTCCAGCATATTCCTCACCGTAGTTGCTGCATGCTGGATAATTTTCTATCGACGGCAGTCTCATCCCTTCATTCTAGCAAAATCTGAAGAATTCAGAACTCAAATGGGGATCAAAACTGTCATCTTGTTCATAGTATCTCTCTTCCTACATATCATGCTTCTTTTGATATTTATCAATGATTATGATAGAATTACGCTCTGTGGTCCGATAATTCCTTCTATCGGCTACTCGTCCACTCGTGTGAACCATGTTGACAGAAAAACGATTACCATCAACTTTCATCGGCTTATTTGAATCTTCAAATTTTATCTTTCCTGCTTCAATAGTCGATTGGATCTGCTGCCTGAAAACCTTGCAGCCATTTGTGCTGTGAGATCCAGTATTGTGCCACTTACAGTACTTCCTCTTCCTCAACTCCTCAGCTGATGGAATCACATGGCCAATAGGAAGTTGGATTTGTTTCTCCCGAAGTAGCAGATCAAAAATTTTGTCAGCCTTGGTAATATCAAAATCGTACTTCTCTTCCTTGGCAGAACTCTTTACCCACTGACATGTAACAATTTTCTTGTTTCTTGCCCATTCAGCTGCTGCTTCTTCAGAGTCATCCTCATCTTCTTCGGATTCGGAGGTGTATGCAATGTGGCTAACCCTTTTAAAAGCTTTCTTGGCTTCTTGAAATCTTTGTTCATGTGTTGTTACCTTTTTGAGCCAAGTGAGCCAAGCTTTCGAAGTCTTGAGCCGAAAACCTTTCCTTAATTGGCGTCAATAAACCTTGGAAGGCAAGATCGGCTAAGTAGAAATCTAACAAAATCAGGATGTAACATCTGTTCCTCATGTCTCTGAACCTCTGAATGTAATCTTGAACAGATTCATCATGCCTCTGCCTGATTGCTGCCGGATTAGACAGTTTCATCTCATGGATCCCACTATAGAAGTACTTATGAAACTGCTTCTCTAGATCGGCCCAACTTTGGACAGAATTATAAGGCAAAGATCAAAACCATATGAAAGCCGATCCAGATAAGGACAAGAGAAACAATCTAACCCTCAGAGCATCAGTAGCCGATGCCTCACCACATTGAGCCAAGAATCGGCTGACATGCTCATAAGTTGACACGTTGTCTTGCCCTGAGAATTTCGAGAAGTCTGGTACCTTGTATCAGCTTGGCAATGGTAACCTCTCCAAGTATTCCGGGTATGGATGCCGGTACAAATTACTAGTATCCTTAGGCTTCAAACCAAACAGTTCCCTCATTACATCGGCAATCATATCACCCTGAGGCTTCTGCTGAGGTACTCCTTGAAACTACTGCTGTATCGGCTCAAACTGGTTGAATTGAGGGACGTACTGGGGTTGAGGTGATGCCCCTTGCCGATACTGTACTTGAGGTGAATGAGGCTGATATTGGAGGTTGACATTGCATCCCATGTGATGTTGAGGAGAGTGATGCGCCAAATGGGCTTGATGATCAGGAACAAACCGAGTCCCGATGGGCTGATGCTGCTATTGAATTGGTGCCTACTGTCCCATCGGTATCTGCCGAATCGACTCAACAACTGGTTGGTTTGTCATGAACATGCCCGCAACATGGTCTTGAGTAACCTAAAGGATGTTATGTCCTATGTGTTGAGGTTGCTGTTTGACCAAAAGAAAAGAATTGAACTCTGGTTGTGTTAACGACCAAATTTGGTCATCAAATCCTTGAGTTCAAGGCCAAGATTGATGCGGAATTGCATCGGAAGTGTGATCTGCGGAGAAACAGAGGCCGCATCAGCTAGGACCAAATCGGTTGGGAAACCAGTTGGCTAAGGCCGAATCGGATAAGGATAGCCGATAGCCGACTCTGATTCGAAGATGAAGATGGAACCGATCCCGATAAGGAAGCTTGAAGATAAATGTTAGATTTGGTTTCCAAATATTCGTTAAAAATATTGCCATCTATGGATAGAGTCATGTAACGATAATAGTATCTTTAAAATAGGGATTTGTATATATATTCCTTTTGTAACGCGGCATGAGACCACGTCCCGGGATATTGTCATATGATGTACAATAGATAAGTTAGGAATCGTGTTCTATACGGATTTTGTGGTACTTGGGTATAAATAGGACCCGAGACTCCCTGTAAAAAAACACATCTAATCAATCAACTTCGGCACATCGCCACACTTTTATTCTTTTTTGACGAGTTCTTGATCTCGCTCGGGCTGTATTGATTTCGATCTCTCAACATGGTAATTGCTTGTCATTAGCGGCTTGTATCATCGGAATTAGTGCTTACATCGTTATGATACTCTAGATTGATGTTATAAACTGCATAATTTATCATATACAACATATAATCTAGAGCAATATCTAGATCTATCTCACCATCAGCTGGTTTCTCTCGAGAGGCAGTAGCCGATAGAGCTAGATCTAGATGTTGGACTGGGTTATATGTTATATCCACCGTCTCGAGGGATTTACATCAGTTTTTATAGATCTGATACTTTTTTTTGTACTTAATGCTGCATCTGATCGACCTGTTAAGTCGCTCTTAGAATTATTAAAATATATTCGACTTGATGTTTATCATGAGAGACAGTGTCAGGGTTTCAGCCGACCTTACCTGTTTTAGTTATCTTTCTAGTAATATTTACTATTAGACATACTAAGCCGCCTTTTATATTAAGATCTCAATCTGGTTAAATGCCCTAAGCCGGTATCAACCTGCCAGCCTTTGTTGACAGCCGATTGATCTAGGTTTAGCACATTTAGGTTAGATTAATATCTTTTTATAAAATGTATCGGAGTATTAGCTAATTCGCATTAGATCTACAGCGTCGGCTAGGCTACAAATACATATATTTATTATCCTGATGTATATTTGGTTTAAGTGGTTTATACTGTCTTGCCATAGCCGATCTATCTCAATCACCTAGTCTAAATGTACTTTGGATAGCAATTATATGTAAATTGGTTTCCTGAGCCGATTCGGTAGGATCTAACCTTAACCATAATGCATCTCTGTTAGTTTCTTGTTGGTTGATAGATCAAACCAACTGGCACGCCTACTCTACGTTAAATCATTGAAGGCAACCAAGAACGGACCCGCACTAGAGCAAAGCAAATCTCTCGGGCCAGCGCGTAGGAGAATTTCTCATCAACAGGTTGCTTATGTGCCGATGATGATACAATTGGCTTTTCAGGAGCCGATGCTGATACCATCGGCTGTTCTGGGACCATACCCGAAGTAGGTTGTTGTTTGTCAGTAACCAGAGTCCTATATGGTGGAAAGTTGCCTTCAGGAAGAAATACCGGTCCCTTGGCTTGATGTTCAGCAATCCTGCTATCAACCACAGAATTGATCATGTTGTTTAAGTTGTTAACAAGGATCCCCGATTGGTTGATCAACGCATGATGCATGACATAATCGATCTGATCTTGTAGATTGTTGAAATCTGTAAGGCCATCATCTTGCTTGATGTCTTGAGGTTTGCTTTCCTTGCCAGAACTTGACTCGGGCTCATCATTGCTCGGGAAAGCTACCTTGTACTATTGAACAACCGTGCCCGAGCGAGTTTGAACAAACGAGTGCAAAAACTGACTCTGTAGTTTGTTCATCATCTCTTCAAACTCAGCCTTCTGTTCTGGTGTCAAATTGTCCATGGTGACGGGGATGATGTTCTCTGGGTCAATTTAGGATGACTTGATGTCCATCATGATGTCTTGTCGTGTCGCACCAGGCGTGCCAAAAGCGTGTTGATGGTAAAAATGCCACGCACTGGCTTGAGAGATCTGCTTAGCTCTAGTGCAGGTCCAAATCTTGCTTTTGAGGTTCGTAGGCGTGCCAGTTGGTTTGATCCTGCAACCAACAAAAAAAAGAAAGCACACGAGGTTAAATCCATAAACAATAGCCGATCGACTAGTGGCCAATGACATATCTTTCAATATCGAGCCGATGCAATATGCACTGAATCGGCAAAGGGAAAATTAGATCTAATTGATCGGCTGTAGATATCCATAATATATAATCTAATTATCAAAATATGCTTAAACCAAGTGACTGGGATAGATCGGCAGCGTGCCGAGACAGTATAAATCACTTATGTCTAAAAGTACTTTAAGCTAGCATAGCCAATGTCATAAATCTAATATGTAACGGCTAATACTCTGATAGCACTTTATACTAAGATATCAATATAGATTAAATACATTAAACAGGAACCGATCAAGTGTTAAGATAACCTAACAGATCGAATAACAAGCTTAATATATTTTATCAGTGAGATCTTAATATAAAGGGCAGATTTAGCATATCAAGCAAACATGTAGGAAACAAGATAGCTAAATCAGGTAAGATCGGCTGAAACCCCGATACTATCTCTAATAGCAATCATTGGACAAGATAAATATTATGATTATAAATAAAACTTAGTAGGTCAGACTCAACTGATGCAGCACTAAGCATACAAAGAAGCATAAGATCTAAACAAGTCAATGAAAGCCTTTCGAGATGGTGGATACACTATATAATCCGGGTCGACGTTGATATCTACTCCTATCGACTGTTGTCTGGTGACAGATGCTAGCCGATTAGAGTTAGACAACAATATCGATCTAGATTATATAGCATATATGATAACTCGATGGTTTACGTAAACAAGATTAGAGTGTCATAACGATGGAAGCACTAATCCCGAGAGCGCAAGCCGCCATAACAAGCTTTACATCTCGTTGGAGATCGAACCCGATGCAACCCAACTCGAAAGCAAGAACTCGTCGAAGTAATTGAAAGTAAAAAGGTGGCGATGCGCCGAAAGTGTATTGAACTAATTGTCATATGCTTACAAGGTCTTGGGTCATATTTATACCCAGATACATGATATGTCCTCGTCGGACATGTCTTCTATCTCTGTTACAACTCAAAATACAGATAAGTCCATTAGGTGGACACTTACCGATAAATCTATAAGGAAATTATTTAAAACAACCTAATTAAAAGATACAATTGCCTTTTCTGGACTCTCTCCATGCATGGCAATCCTCATGAAGCACTTCAAACGAATCCGATGATGATTCCAATGCACTTTTACCGGGATCGGCTACATCAGCAATCCTTTTCGGAATCGGCTACATCGGCTATCCTTGTCCGACCCGGTCTTAGCTGATGAACACTTTGGCCGATTTGGTCTCAGCCGATGCGCACTCTATCTCCAAGAACCACGATCTTCTCCAAATCCACTTCGGCTTTAATTCCAAACCCGATGATCGGCTTACGAAATTTTGTTAACACCAGGGTAGGCGATGACCGTATGACCTATATAATCATGTGCTGCTGCCGTTATTAGGGTTGGGTTTTGCTTAAATTAATCTGTTAAGAACAGTTTTGCCGTTCATCGGTTTGTGGGACCCAACTTTGTGAGATTAATTGTCCATCTGCAAATTGGTTATTTTCTTTCTTGTTCTTGCTTGTGTTCTTCGTTGCGTAAACAATTGGTCAACCACATCTGTGTCTTGGTTGATAACCAGAGGAGTTGTGGTGCTAGATTGTAGGGTTGGATCTTTCGATCTGAAGTCGGATCACTGTGTCATTCTCCACCACAGTGATAGTTACATCTACCCGACGGAAGATCACGAATCCCTGTCCACATTAGGAGCATTGGTGCTTGCTTCTCCCCTCGATGTAGCAGCTTGAGTTTCATCTTGTCTTGTCAAGCTAGGTGAATAGCTAGTGGATGGAGCTGCGCTTGAATGGCTTGAGCTCATCCCCGTGGCCTTGTGCATAGTGCCGAAAAACCGCTTGACACCTTTCCTTATCACTACAGCTGAAAAGAACAAGACAACACAAGAACACTCGAGACGAGTTAAGTGTTAGTTCAAAGCAAGTTAGCCGTCCAAGAGTTAGTTGTTCTTGTGGAGCTTTGTTGCCACCACAAATTGTTCTTGCGTGATAACACGGAGGAAACTCAAGATGCAAGAAAACTTTGGGAAATATATTTTTTATGAACTTAAAGAAAGAGTGTTATGAGAACTCAACAGAGGAAGAGAGATCTGAGAGCAACAAAGTGCAACTCAATTTAGGGCAAGGAGTGCAAGCTCCATGCCTTGGCTTTCATAGAGTGAGCACACCCTTGGTTTGGCTGAACCAAGAGGTTCTCCTCTCCCCTCTAAACTACGGATTCCCTAACGTGCATATCAAAACATGCTACACACAAAAGTTTGAACACTAGTGGACACCATAATGGTTCGGCTGAACCACTATGGGGGACTTGGATCCCCAACCAAGAATCCAATGTTCAATAATGTATTTTAGTTCCACAATGTGCAGGTTTGGTGTTTGGAATCCAAGGGGAAAGTTTTGTCAACTAGTGCACAGGAATTCTCATTATTAAAATCCTAAGTTCAAATATTTTTCTATGCATGATTCAAAAATTAAATATGCCATGCTAGTTTGCAGAATTTGAAATTAAAAATTGCAAGGAAATTGAACATACATTTGAAAAATTAAATATGAGATACATACCTATTCACCTGTCGTCAAGGACTCCCCATTTAAAGTCCGATGAGCGAGACTTCCTCCGTGCAATTATGCTGTTGCGTCGCTCGGTCTCGGAGAAGTAGACGCTGACGGCTGCACTTGTTTCACTCGCCACACCTTTTTGGTCTTCCTTGGCTTACTTGGTGTGGTTGAGGATTTTTTGGACTTTGGAGGTGGCGGTTGAGCTGACACCTCCTGCCTTACCATCGTTTTGATGTCGGAGGCGACCGAACCATCTCATTACATTTGCATGATGAAGTGAAACGCTTCAAGTCATCAAACAATCATAACGAGACGTCGGATGTCCCGAGAGAAGGATACATGAGAAATTACTGAGCCTTTAGCCTGCCAGTCAACTTCAGCCTGAGATGTGCCCATCAAACCACTCGAAGGCGGCAACCAGATGTGTTGCACATTCAGGAGACTTGACAAAAATGGCTAAAGATCTACAACATCTCAAATATCCTTAACTCATACTCATTTGAATCTAGTTCCTAGGATGTGCACTAGATTCACACTTTCATCTCAAGCATGGATATACATAGCGAATACATGTAAGATGAAAGAGATTTAAAGGATTACAACACATAAATAATTACATAGGCCAACTGACCAAATAAATATAAATAAATCAGAGAATAGCGGAGGCTTGATTACCCACCCACAAGCACAACGACTAGGGGTTTGCCCTGTTAAGTTCAGTTCCTAGAAGAAGCAGACGAATACCCACATCATTCAAAAGACTAAGTATAAAAACCTGCAAGCAAAGTGGATATTCCAGTAGCAAGAGTCATTACATTATTAGAAATAATGTACTGGCAAGCGCACAATCAATCCTACATACATGAAAGCTCTAAGTCAAAGGTAGGCTATTTGTAGTCTCAATTTTCAGCCGAAAGCTAATTTTAGTTCGCAATTCTTTTACAAAGGAGTTGACAATTGTGATGCCATCATACTCATTATCTTGTCATCCTCCATGACAACAAGTTACATCATATCACCACACTCACACAACTCAGCACATTTTATAAAGAAACCCAAGATCACATTTTTAAAACAATTGAGAAACTATACTCATGACACTTCACCAAAGCGCTCTTGACCATAAGCACGACTAATCGATTAGTTTTAGAGAACTCTGCAGAGTTTGTACATCACTCTTCATGTTGAATGTGGACTCTAGTTTGTTTTGTGCTCGCAATGCACTACCACACTCCATGTTGAATGTGGACTAGAGGTCATAATGAAGCCTTTACACTACTTAATCCCTAGCCTTGCACGAGCACGACTTGTGTTCCTCCATCCCAGGCATACTGGAATATAACCTAGAACCGTCAAGTAGCATGGCCCCGCCTTAAACTTGACGCCGTGGTGGCAGACATGACAGGAACCCATCCACGTGGCACAACATCGTTGTATTGGACAGAATTAGTCGCCTAAACTACCACTTCGGGGTAAATAGGAAGTTTCTCTGGGTTATCCAAACCCATACTCACTGTGCCTACCATAATGCAAGGCTAGGTGCTAAACAGATTATTCAGCTTAGGTCATCCCATACTAACACATGTGGATGTACGGTTAACTTTAATTGGTGACATAATTTTGGTCCTTACGGGCTCGGGCAAACACTCCCCCTATCGGCATGCAAATACATCAATTGCCTGCCGCTTGCCGTCGAAGTCAAAATCACATTTATTTACCCATTTTATTTCGCAAATACTCATCATTTTAAACCCATTTCAGCAAGGGGTCTCTTATCAAAACATATTTTAATATACGATGAAATAAGCATTTGCATAATTTCTAGGCAGGGCTAAGCAAGTAATTGCATACAACATATAGAAACCCATGTGAGCACCAGGAAATATACTCTAACCAATTATCAGGATACAATCAGCAAGGAATACAATTATTTCAAGGTGAGAAATGCAGCAATTAGGACATAACTACCATATCCAAGTTTTAAATATCGATATGGTCTAAGTTCATATGCAATTTTTGCAAACAAATATTTTCATCCATCAAAACATGGGATTCAATCTGTTCAAAGGAAAGGAGGGGAAAAACTTGCCTTGATCTGGAGGAATGTTAGCACCTAATCCACTCCTTATCCGTTTATGCAATTATCTAGATAAAATGCACGATATGCAATTAAACACCAAAAAATAGATGAAAATCCAAAATGTTCTAAAACACATGATTTGTACACATTGAGTAGGTAATGATCTAAAGTGAATTTAGGTGAAAGAACTTCTAATTTATCTTATTTCATTTAGGAGTTATGTATTTTAGAAGTTTACTCGGTAAAGGGTGGTATTTCATTAGGTAGTGTTCTAAAGTATTTTTGCAAAGTGATCATCATTAGGCTTAACATCTCAGGAGTGTAGAGGAGTGTTTTCTAAGACTAACACATTTGGTTTCATAATTTTTTGAGCTACCAAGAGTTTCTTATGTATTCTACAAGTTATATCGGGTTCTAGGCATATAGTCTTGTGTGTACATGGCTTTGGAGATTTAGGTCCTGAACTTGCCCCGTTTTGTTTATGATATATAAAATGAATAATTTGGTTAACCAATCAAATTTTAGGTTTTGGATTATTTTGCTATACCTCCTATAAACTAGGGGGTGTTTTATGTTAGAAACTTTACATATCAACTTACAGATTATTATATGAGCTACGTGTACTAAAGTTTTGGTATTTAGGGATATATCATATGTTTCCCCTGGGCTAACATATTTTATTTTGATTTACTTAAAGCTAGGTTACAATTTATATATATACCTCTATACATACATACATCTAGTGCTTAATTTATCTATTGTGAGTAGAATCTAAGTTAACTATTTAAGGTTTCCCTACATATTTAGTACATGAGTTGCCATATTTGTTTACCTAATTGAAACTTGTTACTTGCTGGTTTTATAGAGACTTAGTTCACTTCCAATGGATTAAAAAATAAATTTTCCACGAATTTTACAAGTTGAAACATATACTAAGTTATTTATTTTCTTATTCAAATATTTAAGAGGGTTCACTATACAGAAGACATGTACTTTTATTTTATAATTTGAAAGTATCTGTTCTGGTGAATCTACAGAACTTGAGTTTATTCAAAAAGGGATTAAAATGAATTTTATATAATTTCCTAAAGTTCAGCCTACCTATAGTTCATCATTTAATGTCAATAATTTTTAGAAGGATTTGGTACAAGGTAACCCTAAGTTTTTAATTTTCCTAAATATAGGGTGTAAGGTGGTGCATCCACAGAGTTTTAGTTTGTCCAAAAATAAGTGAAATTAAATTTTTTATGTATTTTAGAAGTTTGTGGTAGCTCTATGTGTGATTTAACTTAGAAAATTTTGAGATAAATTTGTACAGTGAGTGCCAAGTTTTATACCTCTAAAATAAAGTTCATCTTTTTATGTGTTCACAGGAATTTTTCCCACCCCAAAATGAGTTATAATGAATTTATTATGGAATTTATAAGTTAGAATCCTTAGTTTAATAGAAAATCATATTACTCACATTTCAATCTAGAGATTTTTCAATAAGAACCGTAGAATCTCTTGAAACCAACCCGCAGTCCAGGGGCTGCTCTATGAGAGAGGAATGTTTTGTGAATTGATCCCTATGTTTCTATTCATTTACATAAGAGTCCATGGGCCCACGAGTTAGTCAAGGTGCGGTTATGAGTGAATTGATAGGTCTCTCACGTGCTGTCCATCTGGGGCCCACATGTCAGTGAGGTCGGACACGAGGGGAGGCAGAGGAAAACACAGCGGCGGGCTTCTCATCAGCGGCGACGGCGAACGGCGGCTCGGCTGGGGAAGCAACCAAAACAAGAAAGGTAGAGAAGGTGATGGCGAACCTTTCGATGGTATTCACGTTGGTTGTGGTGGCCGGAGCAACATTGGCGGCGAGCACAGGCGGCAGTGACCGTCATGGTGGTGTCGCAAGTTACACCTGAGGCCGGTCCTACACAATCTGATGCATGCGTGGGTTTTCTTTGGTCGCTAGAAGACTCACCGAGTGGTCGACAAGGATTAGCGAAGCCCGATTGGCGATGACGCCTTGAGGAAGGGCTCAGCAGCGGCGAAATTTGGCAGGGCGACGGTGCTGGCTCCAACCAACCATCATCTGGCTAAGAGGAGGTGCGCGTAAGGCTTAAGGGATCCCAACATAGCAGCACGCTCAAGTAATTTGAATCCTAGCTTACCGAAGAGGGGAATTTCATCGAGAATGGCCGGCGGTCGGAGCGAAGGAAGACGATGTCGATCTAGCGCCTTCGGGCTTCGTAGCTTCGCGTGCTGGGGTTGCGAGGTCTTGGTAAGGTGGCGATGTTGACTGCCAAGCGGCTCGGCCTGATTCGGTCTGAGTAGCGGGAACGCAGCTGCGCACCGGGGCCGACGGCAATGGTGACCGCGTCGCAATGGACTAACCTGAGCAAAATGAGAAAAGAAGGGTACGGTGGAGTCAAGCATGGAGAGGGGGTCACGTTCCCGGTGTCAGCTCGCGACGAAACTTACTGGATCAAAGATGAAGGCCATCGAACACTTGCGGTTGATGGACTAGAGAGGCTCATTTCTGGTGATCCCGAGATGTTCTCCCTTGGTTTCTTTGTGGAACAGAATGTGGGAGTGATGAAGATTGCAGTGGCGAAAGGGTTTTTCAAACAATGAAGGTTGAGCTGGCAGTGCTTGCTTAGGTGGCTTGTAGTGGTGCTGACACCTGTTCTCCTTCTTTCTTTCTCCCTGGCATTTTCTTGACCGGTGGAACACTTTGCACATTGGGTGGAGCAAGCTTAACTGGCTATCAAGTGGGTCCACTTCGTGGTGGTTTAGGTTGGGTGAGAGAGGTGGGTAAGAACACAAGTGAGAATAGTTTAAATCAAAATTTCAGATTATTTCTCTCTCCCTAAACTTTGTAGCTTCATAGTTTAATCTGCGGACATGGTAAATTAGTGAAATTTTTACTGAAGGTAGATGAGTATACCTAGATTCCATTTTCTTTGGTTGCACACAAAAATCATTTGTGTTTTGTTCACAGAAATTAAACAAAGATGGCCTATTTAGAAACTAGTTTAAATTTTTAGAAGGCCTAAACAGAGAAGCAAAATTCTAGAAAAATTATATTTATTCATGATATTTAACCTAGTATTTTAATAAATTATTTCCTATACTCACTTATGTGCATTTTGTTCCACTTTTAGGTGGGGTATGGTTTTAGCCGATAAAGGACTCCAATTTTGACCTACATGACTGTTTTTGTTTAATTTGTTTGAGGCACCAAACTTAGTTATTAATTTGTACCAAAATTACACTGAGTTGAATATCATATTTGGCACCTACATGAAGTTTTCCATGATTTTATCTAGTGTGGATTATTCTGGTAAATTAGGGCTCCCTAGGTTTAGGTGTTCACTCTATGCGCATGCATCTTATTATAGTTATTGGGTTCAAATTAAATTTCCCTTTGGGCTGAGGAAATGAACATTTGAATTATATTTTATTTTTTTATGTTCACATGCTAGCACCCAAAATTAGCTGTAGTTTTGTTTAATATTTTTTAATCTTCGGGCTATGCTTATGAGTCCAATTATGAAATGCAAGCTCAAAATCCAAAAAGCACAATAGACCTATTTCCCAAACACTTCTTGTTTGCACATGCATGCACACAAGTATGATTGCATCTATGCTCAGGTTAGGAATGAAAAAAGTTTTAATTTATTCTCAAATATTATTCATGAAATAGGTTGAAATACCTCACCTAAGTTAAAAATGAAAAATTTTGGTTCACTAAATTGGAAAACTTCACTGTCCTATGGTTTTGACAAAAATTCTTTGAGCCTAGGTTTTGGGTATGTGACATTTGATTTTCCTTTGGTGCGACGGTAACTCCTTTTACAGGAATTTCATCATGAACATGATGATGTTTTCCTTCTCCCGGGGTTTAACTTTGATCTCTTTGATATTCCTTGTGTTCGGTCCATATTAGATTCTGACCATTGAACACTGTTCCACTATAGGCTGGAAGTCAAACTTCTCCTCTTTGCCATTGATGTGGAGTCGGATTTTTCCAGCTCCCACATTGATGTGGAGTCAGATTTTTCTAGCTCCCACATTGATGCGGGCATCCGTGGTGCTAAGGAACGGTCGCCCAAGAATGAGCGGCGTTCTCTTCTTGACATCCATATCAGGCACCATGAAATCAAGGGGAAGAAAGCAACCCGGATCTTCGTCGGAATGTCTTTGGCAATCCCCGTCGGGTATCGGACCAAGGAATCAGCCAGCTGCAGCCACATCGGAGTTGCTGATAGTGTGGTGTATTTCAGTTGGTCCAATACCTCGTTAGGCATAATACTGATGCTTGCTCCAAGGTCACATAGGGCGTGGTCGAATTGTTGGGCACCCGGGATCTTTCTTCTTCTCAGGAAGTTGATTGAGTATAGCTACGCTACACTCTTCCATCAATTTGACTATCTTCGTGGTTGGCATCGGCCTTTTGTTGTTGAGGATGTCCTTGAGATAGTGATAATAAGTGGAAACTTGCATCGCATCCAACAGAGGGACATTGATGTGGATTTTCTGAAGAACCTCAACAAAACAAGCAAATTGCTCGTCTACGGTTGGCTTCCTATTGCGATGAGGGAACAACAATAGAGTTGTATCATGTAATTCTTGTAGAGACATATTTCCCTCATGTACTTGATCCTTGCTGTTGGACGATCTATCTTCCTTCTCTTTTTCTGCTGCCTTCCCTACATTATTAGGATTTGACGGATCACGAGTTGTTTTACCGCCTCATGTGGTCACTGCACTAACATTTTCTAGGGAAGTTTCGGGTTGCCCCAGAATCTTCCCCGATACAAATAAAGGGATAGCAAGAACCAATTGAGCTAACTGGGTGTCTATCATTTTATTAAAACTCAATTGATTTTTGATTAGAGAAGAAAGACCTTCCATTTTGGCATTTATGCTTTCTAAAGTCTTGTCATTGAAATGGTTTCATTAATTTTAGCCTGACCTAAGACAAGATCTTTCAAGGAGGGTGATTTGAATTGAAAGCATGGAAAGAATTGTTACCTCCTTGATAGTAAGGGCACTATTGGTTCCCCCCTTGACCTCTTTATGGACGATACCATTGTTGTTCAGATAACATGCATCTTCATGGGTCTTGGGGCAATTATTCCCCGAGTGGTCGGTGTTGCCTCTTGTCTCGCAAGTCATGCGAGCATCAATAGCTTGCGAGCATTGTTCACCACTTCGGCCTTGTCGTCCGGTTTCTTCAATAAAAGGTCTAGTTTAGCAGCGAGCATGTCTGTTTCCTTAACAGAATGCATGCCCCTCTTATGGGTTTGGAGACGATCGTCGCTCCACCCTTAGTTAGATACAATATTTTCAATTAGCTCCTTCGTGTTAGCAACGGTTAACAAAAAGAAAGCTCCTCCAGCAGCATCAACATGATCACAGACAGCCATAGTTAACCTGTTGTAGAAATTCTGAATAATGAGCCAATCGTCCATCCCGTGGTGAGGGCAAGCCGAGATATACTCTTGGAAGCGCTCCCATATTTCAGGGATTGATTCATCTGATGTTTGCCAGAAGCTTGAAATTCTTCCGCGAAGGGCATTGGTTTTACCCATCGGGAAGAACTTCACATGGAACGCATTGAAGCATTTATCCCAGGAGTCAACAACACTTAGGTTTGTGTAGAACAATTGTTTCACTCTCCCAATAAGAGAGAACGAAAATAGTCAGAGTCAGATGGCATCTTAGGTGATAGTGGAAGTGTTGCAGATCTCCATGAATAATTGGAGATGAGCTCTTGCGTCCTCATTGGCTTTCCCATAGAATGGGTTCGCCTGCACCATGGTAATCAGATCCGTTTTGATCTAAAAACCAGCCTCACCCATTCTGACAACCGGTCCGGTAAGGATGTTGGCAGCCGAGGGTGCTGAGAAATCACGGAGGGTCTTTTGGGGCATTGAGCTTGGTGGTGCTCTGATTGCCGGTTCACTTGCTGAGAGGATCACTTGAGGAGGAACGACACGAGGTCGAACTCTTCTTACAAGAGCTTTTGGATTTCGATTATAATTTGTCAGCAAGTTGAAACCGGTCACTACCCTGTTTTCACATAAAAGAGAAAACAAACCAAGGTAAACCTGCTGGAACAAAGTAAATCAACTATGAACATATCGATAAACTAGTAATTAATATTTCTTCTTAGACCAATGTCTTCCCCGGCAGTGGCGTCAGAATGGCTTGTTGGTATTTCATATGTTTATAGATAAATCTTCAAGTGCACGGATATACCATTATAGCATTTCACCCCGGAGTATTTCGGGGTATTGTATTTATTTCATCCCAAAGGAAGACGGTGGTCTAGAAGAGAATATCAAGTTACTATGAATATTCATATGTTATAGTTAAGCTGCCAAAGTCTAGGCAGGGGTAAGAGATATATGGATAATTTGGTAGTGTGACACACACACAAGAGTCCTAACAAATGATATACTAATGCTAAGTGAAGAGTATAATGTTAGAGCAAGGTTCCTAATGTACTTCTACTATAGTTGTATAGATTGTACAAACAATTATATTTCTGGTTAGTTACCCAGTTCTATGCTCCTAGGACTATGGGGGTATTGCCTCCAGTGGCCCAGCCTGCCACCAAAGACGATGTCTTACCAAACGCCATACCCGAACGTGGAGGATTATAAAGGACAGACAAGGCTGTCACCACCTGCCGCCTACCTATACAACCCATGGGATATGACCATAACCAATGTCTATGGAACAATCTAAGCACCATGCTTACATTGCCACAGACACTCTTGCCTCCCAGTACGTCAATTACTAAGGCAAGAGCACACCTACATCCTAAATGCAAATTGGACCATGATCGTGGCAATAGAGTTACTCGTCCAACCATGTTATAATTACCATATAAACTATAGATGGGAGATATATCTAAATAAGTAGAATATGAACCATACTCAAGTATACGAGAAGATAAATATATTGTATTGATTAAAGTCGTAAAAAGGAAGAAAGATACAAAAGACATACCCGACTTTCCGAAGACGACTCTAAACCGAGTAGAAGTTCTAAACTAACTCCTAACTCCACTAGCCTAGAGACTAAGTATGAAATGTAGAAACTACTTATTATGATATGTGTTGAAAGTGCAGTGAAGCATCCCTTTTATAACATCGAAATGGCAGTTGTAGAGTCGGTTTCCAACCACCAAACTCCCACAACCGTCATTGGGGCTTCATTTGGACCGTGCATGTGGAAGGTGGGTGGTTGGGCCGAACCCCCAACTGCTCCAACCCCCACCGACTTTCTCTAGTGGCTTACAGATGTGCCCTTATGGTAGTTCCCAGGTGTTTGGCCCCACTTTAAGTCGGTTCCATCTGACTTATGGGCCCTTCAATCCGTGGGATGCTGACGTGGCGAGCGTCGATTAATCAGAGTTGTGTTTCTTCACCACGCGAGCGTGCTTTCACTTCATTTATTCATATAAGTTCGTGTGTTCAAATATTCTCCAAGGATATGTGGAACTTTATTAATTCCAAAACCTATATGCGTGTAAGAATAGCTAATTCCCTTTTATTCACGAGGTCTTTTGCTATCTGAATTAGTACTTAACGACCGTCAACAAGTACCGGTTGGTCACACCAACTGGTACTAAAGAGCCTGGGGTTTACCAACTGGTACTAAAGATTGTATAGTGCCATGAGCTTTTTAACTGGTATTAAAAAATATCTTTAGTACTGGTTGGTAATAGATCCAAGATATTTGTGTTTTCGGGTACCACGACAAAAGATTAGTTCTCCAGTAGTGCTTTCTAAAGGAAATTATATTGGGAGTTGTTGTGTATGCAAGTAGTTAGTTTTGCCTGATATCTGTAGCCTTTCTTTGTAAGCTTGTGGTTGTTTCTCTAATTCCTTGCAAAATAAAATATGCAATATCGTGTCATCTGAAATCTTGATGTTCAAATCTGGAATGTGATGTTTAGGAGCTGACTTTCTTAAACAATAGATGATTTCACATCTCATACATAGCTACCAAATTCAGGTTTGAGAATGATCAGCTATATTGTTTGATTATGATGAGCATCTTATTGTTTGCCGAATCCAGGCTAAAAATGAAGAAGGGCAAAAGCTTTGCCACTTTTGTATTGATAGAGGAGTGAAGTAATACCAAATAATATTTAGAGGGCCTATCTCAAAAAAGATAGACCCGCAAAATCGAGCTAGGCGCTACTCTCCAAAGGGGATAATCTCTGGAATCCTAGCATCTCCCACCGTATGTTGATAACCAAATTTGGTGCTAGGGGATTATAGCAAGTTTAAGCCAAATTTAGAAAATATCAGAGATTTCCCGCGAATTTCGGTCTGACCACCATTATATGGCCAGTCAGACCGGACAATACACTACGGTCTGGCCATAGGTGTCCGGGTGGTTACACCTTCAGCACAGAGTACGAGTCCAATTTAGTTATTTCTCGTGTTTCCTTGTCTTAGACCAAGATTTCTCGAGTCCTAGTTGATTTCTAAGCCTAATTGGACGCGAAAAAGACCCTGGAAAGTAAGTCCACCTCTCCTATAAATATAAGGGGGCAAATGCCGATTGAAACAACCACCAATCAATCGTCAAAATCAATTTAGAATACAAACCCTTATATTCTACATATTCCTCCTTTTTGCTACCTATCCCAAGTCTATTCTCCTCAAATCCCCCAACTGCTCATTGTCTATCGTCTCTACGGCGTTAGAGGACGTCCTAGCTAGCTTGCCGAGCCTAGGACAAATCGGCGCATTCACCCTAATGAGGTCCCTCCCGGGTCATCGCAGGTTTCACATAACATGCTTAAGGTGTGACAGTGATATTTTATGCCAACACATCTTTTTGGCGACTCCGATGGGGAAGATTTTGGTTGTTATAGCCGAAACCCTAGTACTTCACAATGGGCTCTCATCAAGCCATCATCATGACCACAGATTATGGAGAGTTGCTAGAAGCCAATCGCCAAGAACTTGAAGCTGAATTTGAAGATCTATGGCGAGAAAGATGGCTTCATGCTACAGGAAGACCCCACATCATCAAACAACAGGAATTATCCTTGCCCGTCTACACCACATCTACGGTAACAACCCATTATAGCAATACTCCATTCTTGCTTCTAATGTCGCTGAAAAAGTAGATGGTGCTATTATTGCTAGTTTAAATAATTGGTTCAGCTCATTTAGTTCTCCCTGTGAAAAAACCCTAGATGCTCGCATGAACAAACTAGAGAAACGACTGAATAGGTGATTGCTAAGTAGTGTATATATTTCATATAATTGTGAGAACATGTATGGAGTTTCATCGGCTTTCATGACACCTACAGTATATATATGCAACAATATTGGCCGATGAAAAGTAGCCACAATCCCCTCAATACGATACAACCTAAATTCGTCCATGAGGCATAGTATCTCAGTCACACTGTTGCAGTATCGTCGGTCAGACCGGTTGTAGCGGCCGGTTAGACCGCTGCAACATTTATGGTCAGTCAAGACATGATGGCTAGTTCGACCATAGGGGCAACATCGGTCAGACCGCAACCGGCGAGCCTTTTAGGATCGACTCCTACATCGGCTGTTCCTAATAATCCTGTGACTAGTACATGTACAAAACCCAAAAGCCTTAGTGATGAGATTGTCGAAGTTATAATAAACATGTTCGGCGTAGATACTAGAATTAAAAAAGATCTAGCTCAAGAAAGTCAAGCAAAAAAAGCTGTGATCCCACAAAAGGCTAAGTCTGGTCGTCCGCATGACAATATAGTTGATGAGGTTATATCTCCGAACGATAAGACAGTTAATGTGCATACAGCCAAATGGGCTAAGACCCCTAAGTCTAAACCATTTATTAGCTCTATCCTTAAGCCGATTATTCCTAAAAATTAGCATGAGGAAATAAAATTCACATTTGATGTGACCAAATATGATAAAATCTTGATTATTTGTTAGAGCATTAGCAAATCCAATTGTCGTAAGGCCATGTTATACTGTTGCCTAAGGAGTTAAAGCGGCATGCATATTGTAAAAGACAAATTCTCATGCCACTAATGACTGCAACATATGCAAAAGACAAATTCAATCGTCCATTGATGAAGGAAAATTGAAATTTGTGGATATGCCAATAAATAAACAACATGTTGCCGTGAATACCATTGAGGTGCAAGAGAAGGAAAAAAACCCTGATTGTAAGGAGAATACCAAGATCATATCGAAGACTTCAATGCTTGGGGGCAAGATGACAAGCCAAAGATAACAAAAGGTGGCAAGCAAAGGGTCAAGCAACAACAAAGAAAATCAGGATCCCTACCAAGCAAGGTGGTAGACGAGCGAGGATGGACCACCGGTAACCTACTTCTTCTTCTTCTTCATGGTATTAACCTTGGTATGCACCATGGAGCTTCAATGGTACATGGATGATGCCTACTTATATACCATATTATTATCCATTATGGGCATTGCCACAAGAACCAATTTTGGACAATCAATCGCGCTCATAGCATAGCTAGTTGAGAGAAAAGAATCGGTCACAAAACAATCAATGTGAAAAAGTGATGAGGCAAGAGTGGAGGCCAAAGCAAAGCAAATACAATCTACACAAGAGGGGGCTCTCGTAGTATTCTTAGGTCACCATTAAACACATAAGCCTCAGAGGCATTCATGAACGGTATTGGAGGATATCGCCCTTAGATGATCTCATGCTTACTGATTTCCAGCTCACAAGTTTGCCGAGAAGGCATGGGGCATGTGTTGATAACCAAATTTGGCACTAGACTCAAGTTATAGCAAAATTAAGCCAAATATGGAAAGTACCTTAGATTTTCCATGAAGGCCGGTCTGACCGCCATCCTATGGCTGGTAAAACCAGACAATACACTACGGTCACATGGCAGGTGTCTGGGTAGTCAGATATTCAACACAGAGTCTAAGTCCAATTATAGGTATTTCTCATGTTTCCTTGTTTTAGACCAGGATTTCTCAAGTCCTAGTTGATTTCTAAGCCTAATTGGACATGGAAAAGACCATGGGAAGCAAGTCCACCCCTCTATAAATACAAGGTGGCCAAGGCCGATTGAAACAACCACCAATCAATTGTTAAAATCAATGTAGTATTCAAACCCTTTATATTCTACATCTCCCTACTTCTTGCTACCTATCCCAAGTTTATTCTCCTGAAATCCTCCAATTGATCATCGTCACTTGTATCTATGGCATTAGAGGACGTTCTAACTAGCATGTCGAGCCTAGGACAAACCGACACGCGTTCACCCTGACGGGGTCCCTCCTGGGTGTTTGTTCAGTGGCATCTACACATTCCCTACGGTGGCATGTCTCTAGGTGTCGTCGCAGGTTGTGTGGTGGCGCTGTTCTACGCCAACACCGTGATCCCGTTGACCACCAACTCATTAATTTTGGCCATGATTGTGGCTGGCGTTGCGGCTAAATTCTAGCATTGCGCTCGCACCATAGCTCCCAAACCACAAGGATGATCACCAACCTTAACGCCTTCATCAGGGTGTGTGGTGTCTTTGAAACTTTGTACTATCCGTCTTCCACGTTGGCACAGTCTTCCCATTTGTTTGTGCTGAGGTCAATTTTTGTCCAGATCTATACCTCTGCAGATTCTCTTTAAAAGCCTACAGTTGGCTAGAAGATGAAGAGCTGATTCTGGGGAGGCACGGTAGAGCAGGCAAAATTGTTGGTTTATCCATCCCCTCTTTTGCAGCCTGTGTGTTGTCCAAACTCTATTTCGGATTAGGAGCCATGAGAAGAATTTGTACATTGGCAACGCAACATTTTCATATTGACTAGTTGAAGCTTTTTCCAGCTTGCCCCATGAATTGCATACTATAAGCCAATTTAGTCGAGTAGACTCCATTAGCCGTCAACTTCCAGGTGATGGTATCCCATAGAGCGTTGAGGGGAGCCATGTGTTGGGTCCACATCTAGACGAATTGGCATAGATGGTCAGCTGTCGTGATGCAAAGAAGATCAATTTATCTGTCATACACTGCTCTATTCTTGCAATTGGTGGTTGTGAAGATGGCAGGCACAATCTGTTTTGGGATCTTGTCTTCCAGCTAGTGCGAGTGCCAGCAACTCGCTGTATTACTGTCCCCCAAAGTAATGGTCATTGCTGCTGCGAAGAGATCTCCGTCCTCCTGGTCGCAAGGGACCGTGGTTCCACTCCATGGTTTGTTCAGATTGGTCCACTCGTATAACAACCATCTAATTCTCAGAGCCTTAGCGAAGCGGTCGAGGTGGAGCACCCCTAGGCCACCCAGATCTTTGGGCCTGTAGACTTTATCCCAGCTAACATTTTCCCCCCAAAATTTCCTTGCCACCCGCCCAGAGAAATTTGCATCTTATCTTGTCAATGGAGTGCAAAACCCCGTCCGAGAAAGTTATTGGCATAAGGTGATATATGGATTGCGCTGTAAGGACTGACATGGTCAGGGTCGTTCTGTCCCCCAAAGTGATGGTCATTGCGGCTGCGAAGAGATAACTGTCTTCCTAGTCGTAAGGGACAGTGGTGCCACTCCATGGTTTGTTCGGATTGGTCCACTCATACCACAACCATCTCATTCTCATAGCCCTAGCGAAGCGGTCTAGGTTGAGCACCCCTAGGCCACCTAGATCTTTGGGCCTGTAGACTTTATCCCAGCTAACATTTTCCCCCCAAAATTTCCTCGCCTCCCACCAAGAGAAATTTGCTTCTTATCCTATCAGTGGAGTGCAAAACCCTGTTCAAGATAGTTATTGGCATGAGATGATATATGGATTGTGTTGTAAGAACTGACTTGGTCAGGGTCATTTTGTCTTCCAAAGTGATGGTCATTGCTGCTGCAAAAAAATCTCTATCCTCAAAGTCGCAAGGGACCGTGGTGCCGCTCCACGGTTTGTTCAGATCGGTCCACTTGTACCACAACCATCTCATTATCAGAGCCCTAGCGAAGCGGTCAAGGTCAAGCACCCCCTAGGCCACCCAGATCTTTGGGCCTATAGACTTTATCCCATCTAACATTCCCTCCCCCCGAATTTCCTCGCCTCCCGCCCAGAGAAATTTGCATCTTATATTGTCAATGGAGTGCACAACCCCGTCCGAGACAGTTATTGGCATGAGGTGATATATGAATTGTGCCGCAAGGACTGACTTGTTCATGGTCATTCTACCTGTGCCAACATCAGTTTTCCTTGCCAAGGTGTTAGCCACGTGCAACATTTATCGAGGAGTGGTTGAACGTGGACCTTTTTTAAGCATGGAAATCGTGAGCGGTAGGACAAGATACTTCATCGGGAAGCTAGTGATGTTAGTGGGGAAGGCTTACAGGATGTCTTGGAGGTCTCTTCCATTACATTGGATGGGCACAATCTGGCTTTTGAACATGTTGGTTTGGAGCCCCGTAACTTTCCCAAAAGATAGTAGTATGCGGGCAGGTATCCCATATCGTGGACCATTGGGTGGGCAAAGATTGCAAAGTCGTCTGAATAGAGTGATGTACGGAGGCATGCAACTCTTCCATTGAGCGGGCAGTGGTATCCTAGCTCCGTAGTTATGGCGAGGATGAAGAGGAGGGGTGAGAGCGGATCGCCCTGGTGAAGCCCTCTGCGTTGCTTGATTGGGTTCCTGTTGGTGTGAATTTTTTACATGCACTGGCCTGGGAGATCTGCTTAACTTCAGTGCAGGTCCAAATTGGTCGCCTCTGGTGATAGAGCGGGGTGTGCCAGTTGGTTTGATCCTGTAACCAACAAGAAAACAAAAAATAGGCATTTGGTTAAGGTTAGATCCTACTCGATCGGCTATGGATATTAATAAATATACAATTGTTATCCCAAAGCACATTTAGATTAAGTGATTGGGATAGATCGTTACTGTACCAAGACAGTATAAATCACTTAGATCCAAAGGTACATTAGGACCACAATTATATGTACTTATAACCTAGCCGATGTCGCAGATCTAATGTAAATCGGCTAGTACTCCGATATGTTTTATAGAAAGATATTAATCTAGATTAAGTGCACTAAACTAAGATCAATCGGCTGTTAGTATAACCTAACAGATTGATACCAAGCTTAATATATTTAAGTAGATTAAGATCTTAATATAAAAGGCAGTTCTAATACATTTATCAGTAAAAATACATCAAAATGATTAGAACAGATAAGACCGGCTGAAACCCCGGTTCTATCACTAATAGCAAACATTGAACCAAATAAATCTACATAATTCTAAAGGTGACTTAATAGGTCGATTAGATGCAGCATTAAGTACCAAAAGAATTATAGGATCTATATAGGCTAATGTGAACTCTTCGAGATGGTAGATACGCCATATAACCTAAATCAACCTCTGGACCTAGCTCTGTCGGCTGCTATCTTCAAATAGATATTAGCCGATCACGAGATAGATCTAGACATTGATCTAGATTATATGCCGCATATGATAAATTAAGCAGTTTGCAACATCAGAATCAGAGTATCATAATGATGGAAGCACTGGCCCTGATACCACAAGCTGCTTGTAACAAGAAATTACCTTTCCTGGAGATCGAAGTCGATGCAGCCCGAGGTCAAAGCAAGAACTCGTCAGGAAAAACGTAAAACAAAAGGTTGGCGATGCGCCGAGGTTTGTATTGATGTGTGTTGATATGTTTTACAAGGTCTCGGGTCATATTTATACTCGAATATACAATGAGTCCATAACGAACACGATTCTTATTACAGATTAAATCTCTAAACAAACCGACATTATCACAAAAGGAAACTATACAAAATATCCTAACTTAAAAGATACAATTGCCGTTGCAAGACTTTATCCGTAGATGGCAATATCTTTAACGCACTTTGGAAACCGAATCCAATAATTATCTCTAAGGCTTTCCTTCTGGGACCGGCCTTTCCTTTGATCTTCAATCGGAATCGGCTATCAGCTATCCTGCTCCGACTCGGACTCAGCCGACTGGCTCCGTAGCCGATTCGGACTTAGCCGATACAATCTCTGTTTCCGCAGATCATGCCTTCCTCCAATTCCGCCTCAATCTTTGCTTCAAACCTGGGGATTTGCTTACCAAATTTGGTCGTTAACAGTTCCCTGGGGAGACGCTAAGCAATACTCTCATGAAGGAGCTCCACAAGATGTTTGCGACCCAGTTCGTCCATAACTCAGAGAAGCCTTTCCTCCACGGTAGATCCAGGAGGTAGTCCCATCACACCATGTCGATTGCCTTGGCGATGTAAGTTTGAGCATAAGGGTAGGTGTGTTTGTTTAGTGGAATCTTCATGCTAGGTTATGAACATACATAAAGTCATCATGGATGCTTCTCGTTTTTATGAAAGTGCTTGTGCCCCGTAACGGAGGTATTCATGAAAGGTTGTGAGAACTGCGGGGATATTTGAGATGAGCGTTCTGATGCCATGAATGAGACTAATTGGCATGTAGTGCATAACGCATTCAACCACTTCCTTGTTTGGAATTAGGACGATGTTTGCCGAGTTGAGTAGTTCGAGGCTATTGCTTCTCTGGTCCATAAAGGGGTTGACCACCGTCATGATGTGACTCTTCATCGTATCCCAGCATGCCTTGTAGAAGGCTCTGGTGAAGCCGTCCAGGCACAACGCTTTGTCAGATGGTAGATGATCGAGGGCTTTTTTGACCTCCTCTTCTGTAATCGATTCGTTGGTGCCTGTCAGATTGAAGGTTTCAGTCAGGATGCTATACCAGTCAAAGTTGATTGTGCAAGGTTGTAGGGTCGCCATAATGGCTGAGAAGTGACGGTTTGCTAGCTCCGATTTGTCATCATGCTTCACTTTCCATTCTAGGGCATTCCTCAGCCTTTGGATAAAATTCTTCCTTTTCCTAGCGTTGACTTTTAGATGCAAGAACATGGTGTTGGCGTCACTGTCACACCCACAAATTCAAACCAGAATTTCCACAGCTAATTTGTGCATTCATTCCTCGTCTAGACATCAGCCGAGGTACACAAATCGATAATTATTGATATTACAGAATCCACGTCTTAGAAACAATATAAAAGAATTACATAAATGCAGCGGAAAAGAAAAAGACTGACTAAACTGAAACTAACACCACGACGGAACACCAAAACACCACAGGCAACCTTGACGGCGAACGCAAGCCTAAACCTTGTCGAAAGTTTCTTCTTCTGCAACCTCTGGCTCTGGAGGGGGAAAATTAAGCAAGACTGAGTACTCCCTCCGTACTCAACAAGTCATACCGGAAGAGAAGGTATGATGCAGGATAATACTCAAGGAAGGAATACAGTCTCATTTGCATAAACAACATTTCAGAAATAGTAATAGTTGAAAGCAGTAAAACAGTTGTAATAATTAAGCAATATTAAATAAACATTGTCCAACGTTAAACCCATGTTGTAACATGCCCACCCATCCATCCATACTAGTCAAGTTCCATTGGTCCAACCATTTGAAAGAAAAGGGGCGGCGGGTTGCTCACCGGTGATGGAGGAGGCGACGGTGGCTGGCGGTGATGTGCGGCGGCGCAAGAGCGATTTAGGGCTAAAACCGAGCGGAGACAAAGGGGAAAACACGCGGGGATTTGTGCGGGTTTTATAGGGGTGGCTAGGCAACGAGTTGTGCTCGGATTCGTCGGGAATTCCTCGCCGTTGCAACCGGATTCGGAGACAGAGAGAGAAACAAATGGCGGCGGTTTAGATGCGGATTAGGCCGTTTCGGCATGCGGGAAAAGCGGGGGCAGGTGGAACGGAGAGCACTCGGGCTCGGTGTGGGCCCGACGTAGCACGGGATGGCGCGGAAAGGGCGGGCGTGGCAGCGACGCCGGCCGTCGGGCACGAGGAGGGCAGCCCCGACGGTGGGTTCCAACTATCCGTGGCCCACGGGCGGGAGGGAGGGGCCGCGGTCTTTCGGCGCGGGCGGCGTGGTGCATGGGCCGCACCGCCCATGGCCGAAGGAGAGGGAGGCGGGGACGCTTGGGCGGCGGGAGGGGAGGCTTGGCCCGCCGGCCCGAGAGGATAACAGGAAAAAAATGGGAAATTAATTGGGAAAATTAGAAAAATAGAGAAGGGACTTAATTTAGTTGCTGCTTATTCAATTAATTGGTGAAAAATAGTTCCAATGCTTTGAAAATTCCCGTAAAAATCCTGTTAGTGTATCTTGACAGGTAGAATTTAAGAAAAATCCTACCTGACCATTTCCATTTATTAATTGCATTTTAAAATTACTTGTTGGCTCCAGGTTAATTCTAGAAATTCCAATTATCTCAAGGTAAATTATTTAAACGATTTAGGAGCAAAACTCGGGGTGCGACAAACCTACCCCCCTTAAACGGAATCTCGACCCCGAGATCCGGAGACACTGGCGAAGAGGTGCAGGTGCACGGCCTTCAACTCATCTTCTCTTTCCCAAGTAGCTTCTTCTTCTGAGTGATGAGTCCACTAAACTTTGCAAAATCTGATAACTTTGTTTCGAGTCCTTCTCTCACTAGTCTCGAGGATACAAGCTGGTTTCTCCACATAGGTCAAGTCCTTTTGTATTTCAATCTGGTCTGGACTCGCCTGCTCTTCTGGTACCCTCAAACATTTCTTTAACTGAGACACATGGAACACGTCGTGAATACCGACCATGTTGGATGGAAGTTCAAGCTAATAGGCTACTTCTCCTCGATGTTCCCGAATTCTGTATGGTCCCACAAAACATGGTGCCAACTTGCCTTTGGTTTAAAAACGGTGTACTCCCCGGAGTAGTGTAACACGAAGATACACATAATCCCCTGCTTCAAAAGTGAGATCTCTTCGATGATTGTTTGCGTAGCTCTTCTGCCGAGACTACACAATTCTCAATCTTTCCCGAATTGTTCGGACTTTTGCTTCTGCTTCACTTATCACTTTTGTGCCAAACAACTGACCCTCACATGTCTGATCCCAAAAAAGGGGTGTGCGGCACTTCCGTCCATACAATGCCTCATAGGGTGCCATTTGAATGCTGCTTGATAACTGTTGTTATAGGAGAATTTTGCATAAGGCAAACACTTGTCCCACGCTATAGCAAAGTCAAGCGCACATGCTCTCAACATATCTTCCAGAATTTGATTCACTCTCTTGGTTTGACCATCTGTCTGCGGATGATAGGCTGTACTGAAGTTCAAACGGGTACCAAGCTCTTCTTGCAACTTCTGCCAGAACTTGGAAGTAAACTGACTTCCTCGGGCAGACACGATCTTCTTAGGCACTCCATGTAAACACATTATTCTAGCAAGGTATAACTCTGCTAGCTTCTTTCCCGAGTAGGTAGTATGCACTGGTATGAAGTGAGCCACCTTCGTGAGTCGATCCACGACGACCCAAATTGAATCATACCCTGACGATGTGCAGGATAAACCCATTTCTATTCCAGAATTTGGAGGGGTTGCAACAATCCTATGGGCCGTTGATGTTTTGTCTTGACTCACTGACAAACATCACAAAGTACGACAAATACAGCTATTTCTCTCCTCATACTAACCCACAAGATCTTCTCTTCGAGATCTTGATACATCTTTGTACTACTTGGATGGATTGAATATTGGGTTTGGTGAGCTTCCGTAAGGATCAACTTCTTCAATTCTTTATCTTCTGGCACACACAATATCTTTCCCATCCAGATTGTTCCATGCTCGTCTTCTATAAAGTCACGAGCTTTTCTGACTCTCATGTTCTTCTTGAGTTCAGCCATCTCGGGATCTGATGCCTGAGCAGCCCAAATTTGATCAATGAGAGTGGGTTGAGCTTCTAGAGCGGCCACAAAACCAAAATCCACAACCTGCAGGTTCAAGCGCTCAAATTCTCGCTGCAACTGGTTACACATTCTTTCTACGTTAAGGGTGTTGCAGTAACTCTTCCAACTCAAAGCATTTGCTACCACATTAGCTTTGTCGGGATGGTAGTGTATCCCCAAATTATAATCCTTGATCAATTCCAACCATCTTCGTTGACGAAGGTTCAAGTCCGGTTGGGTGAAGATATACTTTAGACTTTTATGATCTGTGTACACTTCACAACGATTGTCAATTAGGTAGTGTCACCAGATTTTCAAGGCATGGACCACTGTGGCTAACTCCAGATCGTGGGTTGGATAGTTGTTCTCATGCGGACGCAACTGATGGGAAGCATATGCAACCACTTTGCCTTCTTGCATCAACACACATCCCAACCCTTGGTGGGATGCATCACAATATACTTGGAAATCTTTTATTGGATCCGACAGTATCAAGACTGGCGCAGACACCAACTTCTTCTTAAGCTCTTCATAACTCTTGTTACATTCTGCTGACCACTTGAATTTCTCAGCTTTCTTCAACAATTGTGTCATCGGCTTGGCAATTTTGGAGAAATTCTCAATTAAACGGCGGTAATAACCCGCAAGTCCAAGAAAACTTTGAATCTGCGTGACTGTCTTTGGCAGAGTCCACTTGGTAACTGACTCCACATTTGACAGATCCACAGCTACTCCTTGGGCATTTACGATGTGGCCGAGGAACTATACTTCCTTTAACCAGAAAGCACACTTGCTAAACTTGGCGTAGAGTTGATGATCCCTCAACTTCTCGAGCACTAACCGGAGATGATTCTCATGTTCCTCCTCCGGTCTTGGAGTAGATCAAAATGTCATCAATGAACACGATAACAAACTTGTCCAGAAATTCCATGAACACCTTGTTCATAAGATTCATGAAGAAAGCTGGTGCGTTGGTCAATCCAAAATACATGACCATACACTCATACAAACCATACCGAGTGACGAAAGCGGTCTTGGGAATGTCCTCTTCCTGGATTCTCAATTGATGGTAGCCTAATCGCATATCTATCTTGGAGAACACTTTTGCCCCCTTGAGTTGATCAAACAAATCATCAATCCATGGTGTAGAGGATACTTGTTCTTGATAGTGACCTCATTGAGTGCGCGATAATCAACACACATTCTCTTGGTCTTGTCTTTCTTCTCTACACATATCACCAGAGCACCCCAAGGTGACGTGCTCGGGCGGATATAACCTTTCTGCAATTGTTCATCCACTTGCTTCTTAACTTCTGCCAACTCATTGGCTCCCATTCTATATGGTTTCTTGTGAATTGGTGTGATCCAGGGTACAAGATCAATCCGGAATTCAATTTCCCTTTCTGGTGGCATCTTGGTTAAATCTTTTAGAAAAACTTCAGGGTATTCTCTAACTATGGGGATATCTTCTAATTTCATAGGGATCTTTGCTGCTACTTCTGACGATTCCCTGGTAGAAACATGATTCAAACTTGCTACAGTCTTGGCTTGCATGAGAGAACGAAAAAAATCTCTTCTCCTTTTCCATTGATTAAAGTAATTGTGCGGCTAGCACAGTCAATTACTCCTTATGTATTGACAACCAATCCATCCCAAGAATGACATCTATGTCTTTGGATTTAAGAAGGATAAGGTTGGCTAGAAATTTGGATCCTTGGATTTCTATTGCCACCGAGGGACAGTACTGAGCGGTGTCCAAATGGTTTCCAGGGCTTTTTAACCCACATAGGTATCTTAAGTTCCACTACTGATAACCCATGTGTCCCAACAAACTGCTTGAAAATAAATAAATGCGTAGCACCATAATCAAATAATACTGTAGCAGGAATAAGATTCACAAGAAACGTACCCAGTATAACTTCGGGAGCTGCTTGTGCCTCTTCGGCGGACGCATGGTAGACACGGGCCTGGTTGAATCTGGGTCCAGCGCGCTTCGGCTTCGGACACTTGTCTGCAAAGTGCCCAGGGTCACCACAGTTGAAGCAGACTCCTGGCTTCCCTCCGGAGTCCTTTCTTGGAGGTGGTGGCTTCGATTGCTGCTGGGGTGGCGCTATTGGAGGACATGGAGCTGGATTGCGTTGCTACTGTCCACTGCCATTGCCACTACTGCCAGCTTGAAAATTCCCTGGGTGATAAGGCCGATGCTGACAAACAATCATGGTGGTACGTCCACCCTGACCTCCGGACATGAAACACGCCCTCTGTTGATTTCCCTGCTGTTGAGGAGGCCTGAACTGTACTGCCTTTCTTTTCTTGATCATCTTGTTGCGCTGGTCTTCCTACCGAATGGCCATGTCAACCAGCTTCTCAAAGTTAGCATACTCCCCTGAGATCAGCTTGTCAGTGAGTACATCATCCAACCCATCCAAGAACTTCTCTTGTCTCTCTGCATCAGTACGCACGTCCTCTAGGGCGTAAAGTGCAAGACGGTTGAACTCATGCAGGTACTCAGTAACCGACTTGTTACCCTGATCAAGAGACCGAAACTCAAGCTTCTTCTACATGACTATTCCTACAGGAATATGTGCTATCCTGAAACTGCGACAAAACTCTTCCCATGTGACTGCTGCTCCAGCTGGGCGAGTGACCAAGTAATTGTCCCACCAAGCAGAAGCGGGACCTTGCAACTGATGTGTAGCAAAAGATACTTTCTCCTGGTCCATGCACTGCAGTAGATCTATCTTCTTCTCAATAGCATGAAGTCAGTTATTGGCCTCCATAGGATTGGTAGTACTAGAGAAAGTCGACGGCCCGACACAAAGAAACTCTGGCAACTTAGACTGGGGTGGTGGAGGAGCAAACTGGTTATTCTGTTGTTGTTGTTGCTGCTGCATCTGTTACAACATCTGTTGTTGCATCTGCTGGTGTTGTTGTTGCATCTGCTGCATCATCGCAGCCATCATCCGCGTCTGTGAAGCAAGCACCTGAGTAATAGTGAGATTCTCAGGTGGTGGCGGAGGAGCGTTGCCATTGACAACGTGATTGTCGTTGTTGTTGCCTGACTGCCCATTGTTGTTGTTCGCTCCACTGTTCCTGGTGTTCACCATCTGGAGAAGACAACCGAACCAAAAAGAGAAAAGAAGAAAAACATGCTGACTTAGAAACTAAAATTTATTATTGGAATTCAAATGCACTGTTCTGATCTTGATTAAAACAAGGAAAAGCATGAAACATCCTTCAACGTCTAGAACCCACACACAGCAAACCTAACACACAGCAACTACCAAGCAGATAAACTAAGAAATTAGTAAAACTAGAAATGGCGACTAGAACGATCCGCGTGGAGTCAAAACTGCTCCCTTCAGAGAGTCTGCACTCCCCAGAACGGCTCCTGGAGTTCTCCGTCTTCATGTCGGTCTTCGACTCTTCCAAATCGGTGGCAGTGCCCCATCCAATCCTGCCTCTTTCCTTGGAAGAACTCCGAGTTTCTTCTGAATCCATGTCTTTAGTTAAATTCTCAGAGCTTGAATTATTGGAGATAGAGATCCAACCATTGTTGGCACCTCCGCCCTGGTATGCCAAAATCGGGGCGAAAGCGAGAGCGGGTCATGCAGCGGGAAAAACTGGGGCAGGCGCCGAAACTAGAACTGATGGAGCGATGAGCTGGAGGAGACGCAGGAGGGGTTGGTGGAGGAATCCGGGGCGCCATCTGGATACGCACAGGTGCAGTGGTGGTCATCCGAGGCGTAGTGTGATTCCTGACACCACCTAGTGCTGGATGTCCTTTCAACTCAGCGACTTCCTTCTTGAGACGGACCACTTCGTCTTGCAGACTCACAATCCTCAACATCTTCCTATTTTTCAGTGCCTTGGTTGCCTTGTGCAAGTCAGAGTGCATCTTGTCCAGTCCCCTGATCACCATGCACACGCGGCCGAAAGTAGAGTTGTTCTCATCTGCGGTAGACTTGAAAGCGCTGACGTCGGAGGAACTGCCATGACAGGGATGGTAGCAATAAGCGGAGGTGCGCAGGTCACCATCGTGCAACTCCCTCATCCTAGCCATCATCAGATACGCGGCTTCTTGACAGGCGTGCTCAGTTGTGCCTCCTGAAGCTGTGACTTCCATATTGGGAATGCATGTCCCCGCAAAGCTGTGTACCTCTAGACGGACACGGTGAGGCAACTCGCCACTAAGAGGTGTGATTGTAGTGTATTCTGGCGCTCCAGGGTACACAACTGCTAGGGCCATGCGTACCAGCTCTGCAAGGAAACCCACCATACCTTTTCACAGTGCGTAGCAGGGGAACCTGCCATCTATACAAACAAAGGAGTGGGAATCAAAGCATGCTCAAAAACCAAAAGACCTCAGACCATTTTTCGCAAATTCTAAAACCCTAAACTGACTTTACTTTTTAAAACACCCCTTTTTTCAAACTCATGCAAATGAAATGGTTAGAGGGCTCTAAGGGTTTCTAGTTGGCTTGTCCTACAGCCAAAGGCTAGCTCTGATACGAACTTGTCACACCCATAAATTCAAACCAGAATTTTCACAGCTAATTTGTGCATTCATTCCTCGTCCAGGCATCAGCCGAGGTACACAAATTAACAATTATTGATACTACAGAATCCTAGTCTTAGAAACAATATGAAAGAATTACATAAATGCAGTGAAAAAGAAAAAGGCTGACTAAACTGAAACTAACACCGCGACGGTACTCCAAAACACCACAGGCAACCTTGACGGCGGACGCAAGCCTAAACCTCATCGAAACTTTCTTCTTCTGCAACCTTTGGCTCTGGAGGGGGAAAATTAAGCAAGACTGAGTACTCCCACCGTACTCAACAAGTCATACCGGAAAAGAAGGTATGATGCACGATAATACTCAAGGAAGGAATATAGTATCATTTGCATAAACAATATTTCAGAAATAGCAATAGTTGAAAGCAGTAAAACAGTTGTAATAATTAAGCAATATTAAATAAACATTGTCCAACGTTAAACCCACGTTGTAACAGGCCCAACCATCCATCCATACTAGTCAAGTTCCATTGGTCCAACCATTACTTAGGTGAGACTAATCACGGTGAATCTCGTTGATCGCCCGTAACCATGGGCATGACTATTCGAATAGATTTTACTTTGATCAGAGGTGTACAACTGTACCCACAAGACACAATCCCACAACACGTTACCGTGCGCCGGTGTACCACCACGATACCCCGAAAAGGAACTGTGACAGGACCCTTCACATAACCCCCCTTAACCAATCGTACCACACCAAGGTTTCGCCCCCACTCCAATCAGGGCAATTGGCAGCCCCTCTCGTGCCGTGATGAATCCGGTAGCCGATCAACCCTTACAACCGGGGCCGACCCAACTCCATCACGCCTGCCCTCATTACGGTATGTCGGCTAGAGATAGCTACGCTACAGACCCAGCCATTACCCATACTGGCTTGTGGTATGCACGGTAATTCTTCCAGGATTTCCCGAGAACCGGTCCTTAATTGTCATGAGCACGCTAACCAATATCCAACCGTGTGCCCACAACCCACCATTATCATATTTCAATATTATTAGAATAGGGTCACATACTTAACATCATCTGAGTATTAGTCTCTAATGTAATAATTGATTAATGTGATTCCCTTAAGTGAGCTGGTGGATCTAAGCCAGGCTAAGCATGTTCTATACCAACATTAGTCATGTTGAACCCAAGTTATCAATGATATAAGGCATTCAATTCCTATGGCTGATTACAGTAGGTATATAGTCCCATGAAATGACATTCTAAAACATATGCAATATTTGAGAGAAAAGAGATATTTAAATAAAATAGGTACAACATGATCAATGTAAAGTATGACTTGCCTTGCTCTGGAGACTGGGGAACCTCAGCGACTACTTTGAAGTAAACGGGATCGCTAAAATTATCGGAATCTACACAACAAACAAAGCACTTCAACAAAACATGCTAAAAGTCTACTGAAACAGCACAATAAACTATTTTTAATGGATTCTTGACATTTTTCTGGATTTAATGAAATTTGAATGGACTCAAACGGAGCTCGGATTAAAAAGATATGAATTTTATAAGTTTAACTGCGATTTTTAAACTAAACAGAAAAGACTAATTAATTGATTACGCAATTAAGTCCTTTGCTGACGCAAGCATGCGCAGGAATGGCTAGGGCTGACGTCATGCTGACGTCAGTCTACGGCAGCGCGGTCAGGCTGACATCAGCGTTGACGTCATCGGCGAGCGGCGTGGCCGGGATCGGTCCATGGCGGGGGCGGCGGTGGTTGCCACGTGGCGGCCATCCGGGAGGGCGGCGGCTCGAGCGGGATCGGGCAGTCCAGTTCCGCCGGATCTGAAAGATCGGATGACATGGACGGGGCGGCTAGGGTTAGGGCGCGGCGGCGCGGCTTGAGCTCGCTCGCGGCCATGGCCGCGTGGCGGCTAGCCGGCTCGCCGGCGTCGTGAGGGTGGCGCGGCAAGCGGCGGCACGCACGGCGGCGACTTGGGAGGTTTCGGGATGGCATGCGGCACGGGGAAAAAGAAAGAAAAGGGGCAGTGGGTTGCTCACCGTTGATGGAGGAGGCGACAGCGGCCGGCGGCGATGTGCGACAGCGCAAGAGCGATTTAGGGCTAAAACCAAGGGGAGACAAAGGGGAAAACACGCGGGGATTTGTGCGGGTTTTATAGGGGTGGCTAGGCAACAAGTTGGGCTCCGATTCGCCGGAAATTCCTCGTCGTTGCAACCAGATTTGGAGAGAGAGAGAAACAAACGGTGGCGGTTTAGATGCGGATTAGGCTGTTTCGGCATGCGGGAAAAGCGAGGGCGGGTGCGGAGGAGAGTGCTCGGGCTTGGCGTGGGCCCAACGTGGCACGGGATGGCGCGGAAAGGGCAGGCGCAGTGGCGGCGCATGGCGTGGCGAGCATGGGGAGCGCGGCCCCGACAGGTGGGCCCACCTATCGGTGACCCGCGGGCGCGAGGGAGGGGCCGCGGTCTTGCTGCGCAGCGGCCGCGCATGGGCCGCACGGCCCATGCCCGAAGGAAAGGGAGGGGACGCTTAGGCCGGCGGGAGGGGAGGCTTGGACCGCCGTCCCAAGAGGATAAAAGGAAAAAACTCCAGAAATTCCAGATTATTTCAGAAAAAATTATTTAAACGATTTAGGGGAAAACTCGGGGTGCGACAGTCACCCTCTCTGAGGTAGGTGATTCTGTAAGCCTGTCACTTGTGGGTTGGTTCGATGACCGCCAGCCCTAGTTGCCTCGTTTCCTGTGCAATATTGAGATGTAAGATGCTCTCCAGCGTCATATGTAGCTGAATCTTTGTGCTATGGAGGAGGTTGTGGCTCCATTTCCTCAGTTTCTTCATCGTACTTCCCAGCTTGTGGTACAAGATATGGTGCTCATGGTGGGGTTGCCTAGCGTTCCATGCTTTCGTGACAGTTTGTTGGAATCTAGGCAGCCGGATCCAGAAGTTCTCGAAGCGGAAGGTGTTGACCTTAGGGCTGGCTCCCTGGTTGGTCAATAAGAGGGGGTAGTGGTATGAGAGAGACGTGAAGAGAGTCTGCAGGAGGTGTGCCCTAAAAGCAGTGTCCCACATTGCATTACAAAAGAAGCGGTCAAGTTTGACTAAGGTAGGGTTGTCTCTCTCGTTGCTCTTGGTGAAGCGCCAATCTTGGAGCGTTACCTCCTTGAGCTCGCAGGCATTTTGCCCCTCTTCTGCTCCTTGGTCCAGCAGCTAGTCTCTGCTCAAAAGCTTTGAGGCAGCCTGCTGTGAGATTGGCGACCAAAGTCACGTCGATGTAGGCCATCTTGGTTTCTTGTAGTTAGGCGATGTGTGGGCATTTGGATGCATGTGATTGTCTCCTTGACTGTTGCCACCCTTGTTGTATAACTTAGCACCTCTAGGGCCGGGCCTATCATTTGCAGTAATTGTATGCTTTCTGTTTGTACTATGCATGGTGTGTGCAGCAGCGAGGGGGTAGCATCGAGCCGTGGATGGACAGGGTATGTCGTGTTACGCACTGAATGGGCGAAGAAATGGTGGGGCGCGTGGGACGGTTGTGCACGACATGCACTGTGCGTGGTAGGCCAACGCCCGAAATGACATCGTGGTTGTACAAAGTGTGTTGGTCGCAGTCGAAGTGCTTGCTGGGAGAGCGAAAACGATGGAGGTTGAACACCTCAAAGTATTTGTCCGATTGGTAAGGAGGCATGCACACAGGGGTCAGCTTGCGTGGGGAGGGGGGCATGGTGTGCGTGATGAGCGTGTCGTGCGTAGCACAAACCGTGAGACTCAGCGCGTTGATTTGCACCGAGCACGGAGTTGCGGTGCCCTGGAGATGGGCGGATCTGTCACACCGTGAGTTTTTCCCATTTTAAATCATTTAAATAATTCCCCTACAAGAACCGGAATTTCTGAAAATATTCTAGAGCAAACAAATAATTTTAAAATATAATTAATAAGTGGAAATGACATGGTAGGATTTTTCCAAAATTCTACATATCAAAATACATTAACTCGATTTAATTTTTAGTAAAATTTTTAGAGCACTAGAAATATTTTTAATCAATTAAATGAATTATTCATAATTAAATTAAGTCCCTGGAATTAATTTCCTAATTTTCCTATTTTTGGGCCATACGGTGTCCCGCCAGTCGATACGGAACGCCGGCCCGTTTCCAGCCCTGCGCGCGCACCTCCTTCCTCGGCCGTGGGCTGCGGCACACGAGCCGTCGCCGCTCCGCACCGAAGTCTGCATCCCTCTCCCATCTCCCTCGGGCCGCCAACGGTGGGGCCACCGGTCGGGCCCGTCGCCCCACGCCCGATCGGGCCGCCGCCGCCGCACCATTTGCGTCGCCCGCGCTCGCGCCGCCCACGATGCCCCGTGCCGCATCGGTTCCGCGCCGCCCGTGCGGGATCCGAGCCGCTTTCTCGCACCGCGCCGCCGAGTCCGAGCCCAAGCGGCCCCAAAACCCTAACCAAATCCGTCGCTTTATCTCTCTCTCTCTCGATTCCGAGTTCAACGGTGAGGAATTCGCGGCTTTTTCATGCACGATCCGGACTCCCGAGCCCCCTATAAATCTCCCCACAGCCGCTGCCGTGTTTCTCGTTTGCGCTACCCAATTTCCACCGCCGCGCGCCGCCGTCGTCGTCTCCGGCTCCGGTGAGGCCCCTCTCCCTCTCTCCCTCCCAGCCGTGCGTGCCCTAGCCGTTCCCGTGCGCTACCCCGTATCATCCCGAGCTGCCGCGTCGTCGAGCCCCGCTTTTCGTGTATTGTGCCACCGTCCGCCACCGTTCCTCGCGTAGCCGGCGAGCCGGCCGGCCGCCACGCGGCCGTATCCGGCCGAACCAAGCTCTACCGCCGTCGCCGGCAAACCCTAACCCTAGCCGCGCGCCCATCGTCCGATCTCGCCGCCTGCACCCTGCTCGGATTGCGCCATGTGGTCGTCGCCGCCGCCCGTCCGTGGACTCGGTCCACGGTGGACCGAGGCTGTGCGATGCTTGCATCAGCCCTCGCGTCAGTCGCCAACGTCAGCACTTGCGCAATGCCGACGCCACCTTACCCGACCCCGTGCCCGTGCTTGCATCAGCAATGGACTTAATTGCGCAATAAATTAATTTAGGTTTTTGCTTAATTAAACTTCTAAAATGTATATCTTTTTAATCCGAGCTCCGTTTTAGTCCATTCAAATTTCATTAAATCCAGAAAAATATCGAGAATCCATTAAAAATAGTTTTCTATGATGTTTCATTAGACTTTTAGCATGTTTTGTTGAGTGCTTTTTTGTCATGTAGATTCTGGTAATTCCAGCGATCCCGTTTTCTTCGAAGTAGTCGCTGAAGTTTCCCAATCTTCAGAGCAAGGTAAGTCATACTTTACATTGATCATATTGTACCTATTTTATTTAAATATCTCATTTTCTCAAATACGTATATGTTTTTAGAATGTCATTTAATGAGACTATTATACCTATTGTACTCAGCCAAAGGAATTGTTTATCTCCTACCATTGATATCTTGGGTTCAATATGACTACATATTGGTTTAGGACATGCTTAGCCTAGCTTAGATCAATTAGCTCACATCAGGGAATCACACTAATCAAATATCACAATGGAGATTAATATTCAGATGATGTCAAGTATGTGGTACTATACTAATAATATTAAAATATTATAATTGTGGGTTGTGAGCACATGGTTAGAAGATTTTGTTAGGGTGCTCCGATTCTCGGAAAATCTTGGAAGAATTACTGTGCAGACCACAAGCCTGCATGGGTAACGACCAGATCTGTAGGGTAGCTGTCTCTAGCTGACGTACCCTAGTGAGGGTGCGCGTGATGGAGTTAGGTTGGCCCCGGTTTTAAGGGTTGATCTGCTTCCAGATTCATCGTGGCATGCGGGGGGCTGCCCATTGCCCTGATGAGAGTGGGGGTGAAACCTTGGTGTGGTACGATTGGTTAGAGGGGTTATGCGAAGGGTCCTGTCACAATTCCTTTCCGGTGTATCATGGTGGTACACCGGCACATGGTAATGTGTCGTGGGACTTTGTCTTGTGGGTACAGTTGTACACCTCTGATCAGAGTAAAACTATTCGAATAGCCATGCCCGCGGTTATGGGCGATCAACCAGATTCACCGAGATTAGTCTCATTTAAGTAAATAATTTGATTGATGGAACTTGACTAGTATATATGGATGGTTGGGCCTGTTGCAACGTGGGTTTAACATTGGATAGTGTTTATTTAATATTGCTTAATTATTATTACTGTTTTTTGCTTTCAACTATTATTATTACTATTATTTCCGAAATGTTGTTTATGCAAATGAGACCCTATCCCTTCCTTGTGAATTATCCTGCATCATACGTTCTCTTCCGGTATGACTTGTTGAGTACAGTGGGTAGTACTCAGTCTTGCTTAATTTTCTCCACCAGAGCCAAAGGTTAAAGCAGAGGAATGCTTCGACGAGGATTAGGCTTGCATCCGACATCAAGGTTGCCCGTGGTGTGTTGGAGTTACGCGCAAGAGCTAGAGTTTGAGTTTAGTAAGTATTTTCTTTTCCATTGCATTTTTGGAATCTTTTATATTGTTTTTAAGACATGGATTCTGTAATATCAACAATTGTCGATTTGTGTACCTCAGCTGATTCCTGGACCAGGATCGAATGCACAAATTAGTTGCAGAAATTCTGGCTTGAATTTCTGGGTGTGACAGGATCATTGTCAGGGTGGGGGTAGGGCATGGAATTGCACCGCTGAAGGGGGTATGCGGGGAAATGTTGATTCGCAGAATTGAGGCGAATGGATTAAGTCGAAGACGCAGCATCTCAGGCACCAAATGGGTCCACGCACCGTGCTCTCGCTGTCAGCAAAAGAGAGGCGGTGTAGTAGGCGAGGGGTGTGCATCCTTAGCGCCGGCGAGCGTTCTTGGGCAACGCGACTAAGCATTGGACTTGACAACCTCGTCTAGGATGCCACTCGCATCGGCTGGTCCTAGGTAGGCTGTGAGGGCATCATCCGTCTCCTTCATGGCTTCATGCCAAGGAAGAAGTACATCATGATGGCTTGAACGGCTTCGAGAGGCAGGGGATTGTTGAACATGACCTTGTACTCCTTGAGTGCCTGATCAATGAGTTTCCCCTCTACCGGCACAAACCCCAGTTGTTTGCAGAGATTGATCTGGGCCTTGATCACAGGCAGGATGCCTGCGACCAGCTTCTTCGCATGCCTCCAGCTGCGACGTACTCCATCCACGTCCATGGATGGCGCGAGCCCGTCGCTTGGCACTTGGCGTGGTGTGGACATGATTGCGTGCAGTGCCTATTTGAAGAGGGCATGCAACACCTCGCCGTCATCATTGTCATCGTCCATGTTCCCTGAGTTGCTCTTCCTATGTTCACCAGCGTAGGGGCGCTAGGGAGAGCGCCAGTAGGAGTGCTAGGGCGACGACGCTACATGTGTTGGGGACACCAGGCATGTCGGGGACGCAGTAGGGCCAGCGCTGCCACGACTGTCTGGGTTGTGGGAAGGTAGGTCTGGCGTGTAATTGTCGATCGGTATTTTGTGCAAGAGAGATTGTTGATCGGTGCTGAACATGCTTTCCACCTGTTCTTGGGGAAGTATTGGAGCCCCGTGACCCTGATGCAAGGGTTGCTGCCTGATTAGGAGCTTGGGCGCTGGTTTTGCAGCCAATGGTTGTTCATTCGGCTGAATAGGGGCTCCCCTTGGAGGAGTCGGCTGTCCCAATGGAGGGATTGGCAGCCCTTGTGTTGACAGAGTCCTGTAAGGTGGGAATCGGCCATCAGGGAAATAGGTTGGCGCCCTTGGCAGCTGCTCGGCTATCATTGAATCTACCACGGTGCTTACCATGTTGTTCAATGTGTTCACCAGTATCCCTGATTGGGTGACAAGCGCATGGTGGACAGCCGAGTCGATCCGGTCTTGAAGCGTGTGTAGCCCCGAGTCATCCTGCTCCTGCTTGACGTCTTCAATCTTCTTTTTCCCCTTCTTGTCCTCGCTGGAGGTGGGTCCAAAGTCGAAGTCTTCAGGGATCACGAACTTGTACTTTTGAACGATTGATCCAGACCTGGTCTGGGTGTAGGATCGCAAATAATGTGCTTGCAATTGTTCCACCATCTTCTGGTAGTCGGCCTGCTGTTTAGCCGACAGTTTGTCCATAGTCACAGGGATGATGTTGTCCTTGTCCACCTCCATGGCCGTGATATTCACCATTATACTGGATCTGGAAGTTGGGGTCCCACTGGGCGTGCCGAAAGCGTGTTGATCAAAATTTTTCCCACGTGTTGGCCTGGGAGATCTGCTTAACTCCAGTGCAGGTCCAAAATTTGTCGCCTTTGGTGATTAAGCAGGCGTGCCAGTTGGTTTGATCCTGCAGCCAACAAAAAACAAAAAGATAGACATTTGGTTAAGATTAGATCCTACTCGATCGGCTATAGATATCAATAAATATATAATTGTTATCCCAAAGCACGTTTAGACCAAGTGATTGGGATATATCTGTAGCATACCAAGACAGTATAAACCACTTATATCTAAAAGTACATTAGGACAATACTTATATATATTTATAGCCTAGCCGATGTCGCAGATTTAATGTAAATCGGCTAGTACTCTGATATATTTTATAAAAACATATTAATCTCAAATAAATGCACTAAACTAAGATCAATCGGCTGTTAATATGACTTAACGGATTGATACCGAGCTTAGCACATTTAAGTAGATTAAGATCTTAATATAAAAGGCGGTTCTAATACATGTAATAATAATAATACGTAAAGATGATTAAAATAGATAAGACCGACTGAAACCCTGGTACTATCTCTAATAGTAAACATTAAACCGAATAGATCTATATAACTCTAAACACGACTTAATAGATCAAATAAATGCAGCATTAAACACAAAAAGAAGTACCGAGATCTATTTAGGCTAATGAGAACCTCTCAAGATGGTGGACACGCCATATAACCTAAATCGACCTCTAGATCTAGCTCTGTCGGCTGCTATCTTCAAAGAGACATTAGCCGATTGCAAGATAGATCTAGACATTGATCTAGATTATATGTCGCATATGATAAATTAAGCAGTTCATAACATCAGAGTTAGAGTATCATGATGATGGAAGCACTAACCCCGACGATACAAGCCACTTGTAACAAGAAATTACCATGTTCGGAGATCGAAGTTGATGCAGCCCGAGAGCAAAGCAAGAACTCGTCGAGAAAAAGTAAAAACAGAAAGGTTGGCGATGCGCCGAATTTGTATTGATGTGTGTTCGATTCATTACAACAAGCCCTAGGGTCTTATTTATACCCGGTTACAACAACATTCGTGTAGATCATGGTTTCCATCTTATCTACTATTTACAGTACGACAATATCCCGAGACGAGGTCCCATGCGGTGTTACAAAAGGAATATCTACAAAATATCCTATTTTATAGATACAATTGCCGTTACAGGACCTTATCCATAGATGGCAATATCTCTAACGTCCTTTGGAAACCGAACCCTAATAGTTATCTCCAAGCATTCCTTTCGGGATTGGCTCCACCTTCGCCTCCAATCGGGATCGACTATCGGCTGTTCTGGTCTGACTTAGCCGATTGGCTCCGTAGCCGATTCGGACTTAGCCGATGTGGCCTCTGTTTCCGTAGATTGCACGTTTCCTCCAATTCCGCTTCAATTCTTGCTTCAAACTTGGGGATTTGCTTACCAAATTTGGTCGTTAACACATGCCTCCCAAGTCCGCGACATTGATAATGTTGCGGATTTTGTGTAATCCTATCTCTAGTGTAACCCTAGGTCGAGTCTGTTTCGGCCGTTACAAAACTCTTTAAATAACGCCCCTTCCATGCTGCACAACTCACGCCGTCAACACAATACACAAACCAGCAAACACCCTCGAGCTCTCCGGTGATTCTCTCGGCTTCCTCGACTCTGCTGCGTCGATCCTCTTTCTCCGACGACCTCACTTACGACAATGGCAGCCCCCGCTGCTCCATCAGACTCCGCTCCCGTTGAGTTCCTCGAGGTACGCCCAATCGGCCAAACCCTTTCTTTTTCCGCTCTTAGCCGCAAATCTGAATTCTAGGTTTTCTGGATCTTGAATCTTCCCCTTTTTTCGATTGTAGCATCTCGCGCACCAAATAATGATTCCCAGTTGATCAACGACCAGAGATACTTCTTAGGGCCTATCGGCAACCAGGACCCCACTGAGTTTATAATAGCCGAAACCAATAGAGTGCCCTATAGGATGAGGAACCCAAACTTAGGCCATTGGAACGACACCTTCAAATCCTTGCCCTCAACAGACAAGTCTTGGCCGTCATGGTATAAAAGGATACAAGCTAGCAAGCAAAGTCACTGGGAAGAAATTGGAATAGCACAATGCCTATCCCTTTCAGTAGCAGACATACCCAAGGACGAACCGTTAGTGTCGGCTGCCACATAGTTTTGGAACAACACTCTAAATGCCTTCCTTTTCCAACAAGGCCCAATGACCCCAACCTTAGTCGATGTCTTCATGCTAACAGGACTTGACATCATGTCATCGGCCCATCCCAATCGACTGGACAACAAGGGCCATTTTTCCTTTAAGACCAAGGCAATTGGGGCCTGGAACGGATATGTGGCCATGAACATAGGGACCGGGCCTGTTAATGCTAGGGAGCATGCTGCATTCCTCATGATGTGGCTGGAAAAGTTTGTGTTCTGCGGCTCTAGTTGTGGCCCCACAGCGAATTGGCAAGTGGTAGCCGAGGCCCTAGTAAACAAGATAAGACTTCCTTTGGGAAAATTCCTCCTCGGCTACCTTTATCAGACATTGAGCCAAGCAGTATCCAAATAGCAGCTGACACAACAATCGGCACAGGAGGCCCTTTGTGGCTCCTTCAGCTCTGGCTTGTGCTATTAACCCAGAAGGTTTCTGGCCGGTCGAGACTACCCGACGCACGCTTCCCCCTCTTAGAGCCGACTGAAGATGACGAGGGGAATGAAGTGACCACTATAAGGTGTCTATCCTTTGGGGAGGCCGCAGCCACTCATACCGGATCGAAGCAATCAAGGGAGCTTCTGGCCGAGTGGTTCATCTCCCTTTATGACGGCCTCGCCAAAAGCAATCGGACTTGGTTCTTCTATGAAGACTGAATGGAATTCGAGCTGCCTATTGATCTGAACCTGGATGAGATCAACTCAGACAAATATCCCAAGTGTAGATAAATTGTCACCATGGCGCTCACTCCGTGCATCTTGCCGACTGGGGTACACAAAAGCCATGAAAACTTATGAAATTTACTACCCTGCGTTGGCTGGAAGACAGTTCGGACTTGGGCAGCTGTCAATCGGCTGCTATTATGCCAACAAGATTGAGACCCAAGGGGTGATCGACTCAAGGCTGATAATGAACAAACTAATGGAGATAGAGAGCCCACCCCTCTACAACATCGGGATCTTGGAGCTGGCCCACAAAAGGAGCGCGGCCTATGACAAGTGGTGGGTGGAGATCAAGCAACACATCTTCCATCAATGCGCCTCCATGTAACTCACCATCCTTCTGCTAGATGAAATCCCCCTGTTTAAGTATTTTCGTCCTTAAGCATCTTTCCCTTTGATCAATCGGCCATCGTCTCTTGCTAACACTTTAAACATTTTTCCTTTCCAGACGACAGAATCGGATTCCCCCACAGTGAGTAACTCTGGCATTGCCATTGAGTACCGCTTGGGCATTCTTCCGAACGGATGAAGATATGCTCCATCGGCCATCGGCTAGGACGCATCGAAACTGAAGACATTGATGCATGGCCAAACTCGTCAAGCCGTGACGAGGAAGAAAAGAGCAGCCCCATCGGCTACAGGGCCATCGGTTGCTCCTGTGAAGAAGCAAAAGAAGCCAAAACCGACTGCACTAGCCGACAGCTTGCCTTCCCTCGATCCTAGTATCGATGAAGCACTCAATAAGGAAGTCATGGATGAAGAAATCTCGAAAGTTGTTGAAGAAGCGGTCGAATCGAGCAGCTCAAGCCATAACTTCATCAGCCCGCCAGCCTATGATCCCACCAATCTCCTTTCCTCCGAAGCGATCAGTATGTACTCTGCCCTCTGAGCCTGATCTTTAAACCATCATCATCCAACTCCTGACCAAATTCCCTTTGTAGTATAAAAGATTAGCCAATCGGCCTCCTCATCCGGTCTCACCAGTAGTTTCCAACTTCATCTTCTCTTTTTGCTCATTCTTATTTGGCCAACTAACACCAACACTTGTTCTTTTTGCAGCCTCGTCGGTCTCCGTCGGCTTCCCCCCATGTATTAAGTGAGAGAACTGCATTGGCTACGGGCAGCCATCACGCCGAAGAAGTACCTGTACCAGTTCCTGCTGTTCAAGTAAGCTTGCTTCCCTCCCTCCTCAAGGCTTGTCGTCGGCTGTCATGTCCTATTCTAATCCTGACTTTGATGTCCTCTGTAGACTCTAGCCGATCTACTCCCATTTGACATGAAGGAGTTCATCAGCGAGGAGGAAGAAACCACCCGCCAGGACCAGGTCGCTATAGCCAATGACGTCAAGGAAAAGCTTTGAGATATCCATCGTCGGTTAAGCATTGACGTGAACCAGTTGGTTATGGAGTGTGGGCTGATCCGATCGCGCTTCAATGACATTCAAAGTCAGCTCCCCGATGACTTGGCCGAAACAATCTCCCGAGCTGTCTTCATCGACCTCCATCGGTTCAAGTTGGAGCGGGCCGTGCAAAGAATGATCGACCGGCGAGCTCCAACCGACCTTGCTGCCACCATCGACGCCAATTCCGCTTCAATCTTTGCTTCAAACTTAGGGATTTGCTTACCAAATTTGGTCGTTAACAGTGTGCTGGGACGTCACTGCTCTAACTGGCTACCACGCCAATGCCCAGGCCGGACCAGGCTTCATTCCATGACGCAATGAGAATGAGCTTTTCCATGAGCGACGCAAGGTGGTCAGCAACGGAGGCAATGATCACCGGATTTGTTGTGAGGGAAGCCTTGGAACGCTGCAGGGCAGACATCTTCAGATGGAAAACCAACTTCAGTTTACTCACCTCTCGTGTGAGCCATTCCTCTCAGTGGCTAGGGTTTTAGGCACTGAGGAGTTGTCGAGTTGGGTGTCGGTGTTGCATTCATCCCCATGGTGCCTCCCACCATAGTGGCTACCTTTGCCTTCCTCCCAGCGCCAAGGATAGTGCGTGCGATGGCAGTCGCCACTGAGACCCTCGCGCCTGCGGTTCACCCTACCACAGGTCGAGTCCCTAGCACGGCCATCCTTGTCGTTGTCGCGGTCCTAGCGGCTCAGGAGCAGCCCTTCGGGTCATTTGGATGGTCGTTGTTGTAGTAGCTGTGGTGGTCGTTCTCCTTACGACTTTGCCCCTCTTTACCCGGCTGCCAGAGCGCTCTTTGGGTAGGCACGACGGCTGGGGATGGTGTGAGAAGTCATAGAAGATGAAGGATGGTAGCTGTTCGCCATTGATTACACCCAGTGTCTAGGTTGGGTGACGCCTCTTGGACTCTTCACACTTCCTCGGATTAAAGAGATCAATTGTCGCCGTGGTGTAACGATGGATCTCGTCGAGGTGGAGTAGCACCAGGTATTTGGCACCATGTTATAATTGCTCCAATAGTGTCTCGGACACCAGGACGGAGTCAGCCGCGCCATTCCAAACCCACTTTGTGAAGGTGAGCCAAACATGCTTGGGGATGACGCTGGGGATCACCGTCTAGGCCCAAAGCCTGATGAAGCACGTGTGCACCGGCTAGACAAGGTTTGTGTCGATGCGCTTGAGACCGCAACGCCATACGATGATCCACTCCACGATGTCTGGAATCCATGCATGCTTGGGCATGCCGTCGAGGATGAGTCGCACCTTGAACATCAGCGCCATCCTGAGCACATCCTTGAGACATCTCCACTTGATGAAGTGGATTTTGATCCCCCGCAGCTTAGCGAAGCCCTTCTGGAGAGCATCGACATAGTTTTGGTGATGGAGGAACTTGATGAGGAAGGCCTCCAAGCAGTGCCGAGTGCCGCTACTTCATCATCGTGGATCTTGAACCCCTTGAGGACATCCTCCACGTATTTGGCCGTGGTGCTCGACAGAGCCCTCATCGCCCAGGAGACTGCCGCTGTGGCCTCCAATTCATGGCATTCCTGCTCGTGATCGAAGGAGGATGGGATGAGGCATTCATCATCTAGAGGACACGTCGCAGCGTCCCCGACCAAGGCCATTGTTGTGGCTGGACTGTACGGAGGCGGGGACGGTAGTGGCCTCTGTGCCTTGGAGGTGTGGCGCAGGGACGGGAGCGACGACGACATATGTGTCTTTGAGGTGCGGCGGCGGGGAATCTAGGCTAAGCACCTACAAGAGAATTTGCATTTTACCCACCTACATGAGTGAAAAATGTTGTGCACTGAATATCTCCAATTTGACATTGCTGATATGGAGTGTTGTGACTTTGTTTGTAACATTCTTACTGGAACACAGATGAACTTATTGTCATATTACTAGCTCATTGTAACTCCTCATTTGAAAGAAGAAGAGAGGTATACCTCTCCCATTTCCATTAGTGCAAATGGACCAAGGTTGATTACACTCGGCATGAAAGGTTAAGGGAAGAAAAAGAGAAAAAAGAAACAATCTACTCAACAACAGTGATACCATCCCATCCCTTTTGCCAAGGATGCAACTAAGCTACTAGCCAGCTAAAGGAACTAATTATGTTAAACTGTAGTAGAAACGACTACCCCAGCATTTTATCGAAAGACACAGGTAAATGATCAGACATAGCAACTAGTAAGAAAGACAGCAGCAAAGCACCACACAAGCATCACTTCCAGCCTTTTCTAAATTTGTTGCATGGTGCTTCATCTCAATTCCTTCACTATAATCTCCTCCTTCATGTGTAACTTGGTGTGGATGTTCTACATCGGCAATAAGAAAAGAATGACGTACGAGATCTAAAGTAAAGGTTTGGACAGGTTCAGACCCTATCGACAAGAGGTAATACCCTACTCCTGTTTGGAGATTATATTCGTTGAGTGTACTATGATGGTCTGACGATTGGTGTATGGATATCTGAGTTGTCCCTAAGAGGGCTCCCTACGCACCTTATATAGGCTGTGGGGGGTATCACCCCGGGGTAGCCCACGGAGCGGAGTGAAGACCAGCTGAAGTCAGACTGGTAGTCCTCGAGAGGTGGTCAAAAGCCCGACAGCTTCTTGGGGTCGAGAGCCCCGACCCCCCGACTATCCCGACTCTAGTGTCCTATCCTGACTACGGCTCATCAGTCCGACCTCCGATCTCCTCGGGATAGAAGGCTTGGATCGCAAGGATCGCAGAAAAGACAAGGAGGGGACAACCCGATAGAAGATGATGACACTCAACAAGACTGCGCAGAAGCTACCTGCAGAGGACATATCCCAAGGCAAGATGGAGCGCGAGATACCCACGGAGCGTAGGACCCGGGGGATCTCTATGTAATTTTCAGATGTTGTTTTTACTTGCTTTTTTAGCTTTTAGTCTTAGCTTTCTTGGCCCCCAAGTCCTCTTTTAACTGCCCCCCTTGATCTATAAAAGGGAGGGAAGGTCTACGGGGAGAAGGGGATCGTTTCTTTGGAAGCTAGATCTAATCTCTAGAGCCCCAAGAACTCAGATCCTTGTACTCTGTTTCATACACCACCCTAACAAAGAACACAGGACGTAGGCTGGTTATCCTCCGGGAGGGCCGAACCTGTCTAAAATCTCTCACTCACTTTCTCTCTTGTGTTGACCATCGTGCTCTTTCGATATACGTTCTCGACCACTCTTTCACCTCATCGGGTAGCCCCCTTGGTGGACTGATTGGCCACCCATCGACAGTTGGCGCGCCAGGTAGGGGGACGTCTTGGTCGATTCAAGTAGTGCGATGGAAGTTTTCTTCCCCACTGACTTCACGCCACCCGCGGGGACGACGTTCGTCTTTGGGAGCCTGGTCTTCCGCGCCGATGACTTCAGCCGCCTCACCCTCCGCCAGGAAGCTTTCGAAGATGTGGCGCGTGGCGCTGCTCAGCGACGCATGATGGCAGGGATGAGGCATGCGGCACCACGCCCAGTGGCGCTGGTGTCTGTGGCTCGTCCTGTCACTGAGGTCTGGCGGCCAAGCCCCTGCAACCTGCACGATGGTCTTGAGGGCAGATTTTGCATGGATGCGCATCGAGCGTGACAGGGGATGCCGCTCTGCGCACCCAGTTTCTCCAATGCGAAGGGTGTCGCCGCCTGTCCCCACCGCTGCTGGACGCGTATCCATCCTCATTGGGCTGGCTGGTCCCAAGAAGCCTGCCCGGGAGCTTCTCTGCGCCCTGCCACGCCGGCTAAGAGGTTGTGTCATGTGAAGTTCGCTCCCGGCAACCGTTGGCCAATAAACTTTGTCTTGATGGCGGAGGTCGTTTCTGATGATGAGGCTACGGGCTCCCAGGAGTCCAACGCCCATCGCAACGCGTGCCATAGACGTAACGCCGGCCGGGTTGGGCGGCATGAACAGGCCCAACCAACTAGTGACCAGTCACGAGACCTGGAGCCCGCCTTCACCATGGAGTTCAAAGGACACTAGGTATTCCGGACTCCTGTGGCCAATCTTGTGGCCATCGAGCATGTGCTTACCATGCTTCCTGACTCCCCGGAGGTGTGGAAGGCGATGGCCATGACTAAGGCAGCGGCCGCGCAACTCAATGTCCCGGACCTGTCTAAGCGCACCCCTGGGAACGCTCGACGAGCAAGATTGTGGTGATAGCCGAGTGCGGGTCGCTCTACCTCCTTACACGACACCCAGAACCAGACCGTGGGGGTTAGGACTACTCCTGTCGCTCCAGAATGGCGCCCGGCGGCTACCGTACTCCAGGGGCAACAGGAGTGCTCCTACTTGGGAAACGCGCGCAAGGCTATCGCGTGCTGACTCAACACCCGTGACTCCATTTAGTGCTGCCCTACCGATTGTCGGTGCCAAGAGCCACGACGCTGCGGAAGCCATGATCAGGAGCATGGCGCACCCGGGGGAGTCGGGAGCACGAAGTACCAACCACGTCACAATGGGTTCTCAGCCCTCATTGCCTGTCTCTGACAAGTAACATGGCCCAAAGGATTCCGCCCGACCGGGATTGAGCCCTACTATGGCAAGACTTGACCCATAGTTAAGGCTTTGGCTGTACTGCACAGCTGTACAAGCAGCCGACGGCAATGACCATGTGATGGTGAACTACCTCCCCGTCATGCTGGCACCGACCGCTATCAACTGGCTTGCCGGGCTCCCTCAGAACTCCATCGGGTGTTGGGACGAGCTTTGTGATGCCTTCGTCGCCAATTACCAGGGCACCTGGCAATGACCAACATCCCGCTACAACCTTCACTAGGTTAGGTAGGGAGTCGACGAGTCGATCCGGGGCTACATTCGGCGCTTCTCTGAGCGTTGCAACACCGTCGTAAGCATTTCTGATGGTGATGTCATTCAGATCTTCTCCGAGGGCCTCCGAAAGCCCTCCAAGCAGTTTCGTTTCTTAGTCATGTACCCACCGACCTCTCCTGCTGACATGATCTCCACCACCGAGCGCTTCGCCGACGTCGAGGACGCCGAACGAGAGCAGGTACGTGGATCCGAGCGCTGACCTCTGAGGGATTATCGGGGCAAGGAGCGAGCTGCGAGCCCAGCCTGCCGCTCCCGAGGAGAACCGACCGTCGACCCACCGAACATCCACATCAGGACAATATGAAGTGGAAGACAAACATCGAGGTCGCGGTCATCGACGGGCTTAGGCAAGGGTCGGGTGACGAACTCTCGGCTGAGTCGCTTCGGGAGGCATTAGACAGGTCGTGTTTCTTGTATCGGATGGGCAAGCACACCATCCAACAGCGCTGCATACTTCAAGACTTATTGATCCAAGAAGCATGAGACAACCCTCGGCCTCCCAGGGGCTGGAAGGGAATGGTCAACGGTGCTAAGCGCCAAAAAGAAGACCACCCCAAGTGGGGTGACTTCCAGGAGCCAACCCGAACAATCAACATGATCACCAATTGGGAGGCTACTTCGGAAGGCCGCCGACGGTGGAAGTTACTCATCCAGCAGGTAAAAGCCATCGGTGCGGGGCAGCTTGTGCGCCTATGATTGTCGAAGGTCCTGGTTGTTAGTGATATGCCCTAGAGGCAACATGGAGATGTTGGATATCATGGTCAATGTTTATGTACATGAATGAACTGTTACTCCATTCCATGAAATAGATAATTAATATTGATCAATAAGTATGTGACTTATTCATGAGACTCTTTGTGTAATATAAATCTATTTCTAAATGATCCCTCATCATATATCATATCAATGGGACGAATATGATTCTAAGATCAACACGTGTATTGATTGATGATCATGTCTCATGGATCATGATATGGAGATACCAAATCAATAAACGTGAACACATGTTAGAGAACATGTTGTTGGACAGACCCACCACGAGAACATGTTAATGTGCCATTAGTTGGTCTCAAGTGATGTTGGTGCAAAGTCCTTAGACCTGAGATCATTATGGTTTCCAACATGTGTAGTGGCTTACTTAGGGAGTGCCAAATGCTATTCCGTAACTCGGTAGTTATAAAAGTAGTCTTCGAGTTTGCTATGAAACATGTAGAGGGATGTGACTAATCAAGATGGAATTTGCCCCTCCTATGGGAGAGATATCTCTGGGCCCCTCGATGTAATGGATTATGGAAGTGCATGGCCATGCTGATGTGATTGAGGAGTCAATCATCAGATACATAATCTAATACGGGATCGAGTGAATGATTAAGCTAATGATAGGATGGCATGAGTCTTGCCTATAGCTTAATTGATATCGTGAGGCAAAGGGAATTGTGCACACATTACAGGTTTAGCTAATATGATCTTTATGTATACTTTGGTGTCAATACGTTCTGCTAGGGGCCGCTATTGACAGGGTCGACCGAGAAGTGTCCTCACCGAAACCAAGTATGCATGAACCTATTGGGTCGCACACTTAATGGGTTGGAAGAGGTATTTAGTTTGACTCGAATACGGCTCGGTTCGAATAAGATCCGACTCAATATAGAGTCCCGGTGGGCTTATGAGTCCAGTAGGCCAACTCTATGTAAGTAGGGCAAGGGGTGGAGATCAAGGCGCGCAACTTCTAAGCCGGATCTACTTCTCCACGGAAACCCTAGTCCACGTCTGAGCCAAAACCCAAGCCGTGCATCGCGTGCTAGCACACAAGTGTTCGGCATTCCTTCCCTGGATGTGTGGATACCTATAGAGACTTTGTTACGTTGCGATGTAAGTCGGCGACATCAGAAGATCCCCGAGTTCCAACTAGTCGACCTCTTTATTCGGTAGTTGGAAGTCGGATTGGTCGGGAGGTCGGACCAGTCGGGTGGATCAGAACGGCCTCAGTGATATCGGGCAGACCGAAACGACATCGGCACGGTCGGGTGAATCGGCGATCGTGGTCGGCGACGTGGTCAGTGAGCTAGTCAGGAAGTCGGATCGAGGTCGGCGAGGTGTTCCGAGGCTAGCAAGGTCGGCAAAGTGTTGCTCGAGGTCGGCTAGACTTTGATTGGCTATTTCCACTACACTACGCGTCTTTGGTAACATTCTATGGACCCTTACTTGCAAGCTTTCCTGGATTGCACGGTAGAAAATTTTGTTTTATGCTATCGTAGCCTACACGTTATCCTTCAATGGTATTAGAGCTAGACTTGCGTAGTCTGGGTTTTAGATTGTTCCGTATGTTGATATGGAGTTGTAGTAGATTGGATCTATTACAAGTTTTGCACACGGGTTGATTAATCAAACGGTATAGGGGTCGGTAGAGGATAGGAACAAGCAGTAAGAGTCGAATTCGGGATGGCGTTCCTTGAGAGTGTCTCGGGTTGGTAATGTGATTATGTCAAAGATGTTTTGCAGTCCGATTATGACTGTCGCCTTGCGCCTATGCAAATCATGTCCCTGGAGAGTGTCTTGGGTTGGCATAATGTGATTATGCCGATATGGTTTTCATAAGCGATTTCATAGATTGGATATATGATTTTCGTGTGGTGTTTTAGGCACTGTCGTGTGCTTACCCCCCCCCCCCTTTATTGTGATAGGTAGAAAATGTTCTACGTCTAACTTGTTTTTGCAAATAATGTTTTGAGATGGTATGGCCCTATTATATGTATGAGATGCAAGTGATGCATGTAATATTCTTTCATACGTGTGATGCATGTAATATTCTTTCACGACCTGCATGTCGATGTAATCTTCAATTTGTAGCTTCTACAGTAGTAGCTTAGTTTGAAGAAATTCAGCATCAGACACTCGGGAAAATGGTGATGAAGATGGAGATCCCCTACACCGACATGGAGATGGAGATCACCATGAGAAAGGACCATACTATTTCATTATTAATTGCTATTCTTCTTGCTTTCATATATGTGATATGTTTGTTTGATAGGATAGTATCCCTCAGAATATTAAGTAGTAATGATGTGCTCCAAATGTTGCACCTATCACGGTTGTGATCATCAATTGGTAGGTCTGCCAAAGCAGATTGTCATTGTCTATGATAACACGATAGGGTAAGGTGAGACATATACATGCAGGAGCATTTGTTTTACTTAACAAAGCTATCAAAATAGTTTTGAGCCTTGGGTCATAGGTTGGGGCCGGGGCATGGAGATGCCACACCAACAACAAGAGTCACATAGAGATGTGATTAGCAAGGTGTTGCTTACCCATGTTACTAATCTTCTAGTAGTGATGCCAAAGCTCACTAGAAATTAATTAACATATGGATCTTGACCCAATATGTAACCTAGAGGGAAGGTTTAAAATATGTAGTGGGAGTCTTTTGTTAAATTGTTTAATAAAAGATAACGCATAAACATTGTGCTAAACTTTGCATATGTTTTCTGTTGTAGATTATGGTAGCTAATACTGCAACTAGTTCTTTTAATTTGCGATCTATACTTGAAAAAGAAAAGTTGAATGGAACAAACTTTATTGATTGGTATCGAAACTTAAGAATTGTTCTCAAGCAAGAGCGAAAGGAGTACGTTATTGAAGTTCCTTATCCTGATGATTTGTCTAATAATGCTAATGTTGTTTCATGAAGGGCTTATGAGAAGCACACTAATGATTCCCTAGATATAAGCTGTCTCATGCTTGCCACAATATCCTCCGAGCTTCAGAAGCAATACGAGAGCAGTCATGCTCACAGTATTATTGAGGGTCTACGTGGCATGTTTGAGAACCAAGCTAGGACCGAGAGGTTCAACACTTCAAAGTCTTTGTATGCGTGCATGCTTGTAGAGGGGAATCCCATCAGTCCACACGTGATAAAGATGATTGGCTATATTGAGAGTCTTCAAAAACTAGGTTTTCTTCTTAGCCAAGAGTTGGCTACAGATGTGATTCTCCAGTTGCTCCCTCCGAGCTTTGAGCCATTCATACTTAATTATCACATGAACAACATGGATAAAACCTTGGCTGAATTGCATGGGATGCTAAAGACCACTGAGGAGAGTATCAAGAAAAACGGTCATCATTTGATGATGATGCAGAAAGCTAAGCGCAAACCCCCTATCAAGAAACTTTGCACCAAGAGAAAGTTAACTCCTGATGAGATCACGGGTGCTTCAAAAGCAAAGAAAGGCAAGAAGGGGTCGACAATGGCAGATGATGTTCGCTTTTATTGCAAGGAGACAGGTCACTGGAAGAGGAACTGCAAGAAGTACTTAGAATATTTCAAAAAGAAGCCAAGTGAGACTTCTGCTTCAGGTATTAATGTTGTAGAAATCAATCTTGCTACTTCATCTACTGACTCTTGGGTATATGATACTGGATCAGTAGCTCACATATGCAAATCGTTGTAAGGTTTGAGAAGAAGTAGAAGCTTGAGAAGGGGCGAGGTGAACCTGCTGGTCGGCAATTGAGCAAAGGTTGCTACAGTTGTCGTCGGCTCCATGCCACTTCACTTACCTTCAGGAATAGTTTTGAAATTAAATAAGTGTTATTGTGTTCCATCTCTATGTCAAAACGTAATTTCCGCTTCATGTTTGCAAGCAGAAGGATATGATTTTAGATCAATGGACAATGGTTGTTCAATTTATCTTAGAGATATATTCTATTTTCATACTCCACTGGTGAATGGATAATACGTTTTGGATCTTGAAGCATCTCCTATCTATAACATTAATACAGAGAGGCAACTCCTAAATGAAATAAACCCAACATTTATTTGACATTTTCGCCTAGGCCATATAAATGAGAAACGCATGGAGAAGCTCTATAAAGATGGTCTGATACACTCTTTTGATTTTGAATCATTTGAGACATGCAAATCTTGTTTACTTGGTAAGATGACAAGAGCACCTTTCATGGGTCACAGTGAGAGGGCATCCGAATTGTTGGCACTCATACATACAGATGTATGTGGACCAATGAGTTCAACAGCCAGCGGTGGGTTTCAATACTTCATAACTTTTACCGACGACTTTAGTAGATATGGTTATATCCACCTAATGAGGCATAAGCCCGAATCCTTTGAAAAGTTCAAAGAATCCAGGTACAGAATGATTTGGGGAAAACAATTAAGTTTCTATGATCAGATCGTGGTGGTGAATACTAAAGCCAGGAATTTGGTAATCATCTAAAGGATTGTGGAATCGTCGCATAGTTGACTCCGCCAGGAACTCCTCAATGGAACGGGGTGTCCGAACGAAGAAATCGCACCTTGTTAGACATGGTGCGGTCCATGATGAGCCAATGTGATCTTCTATTATCCTTCTGGGGATATGCTCTTGAAACAGCTACGTTCACACTAAACAGAGTTTCATCTAAGTCAGTGGAAAAGACACCATATGGGATATGGATAGGGCATCCCCCTAGTTTGTCTTTTCTCAAAATTTGGGGATGTGAAGCTTATGTAAAGCGTTTACAATCCGACAAGCTTACACCCAAATATGACAAATGCTTCTTTGTGGGGTATCCTAAGGAAACAAAAGGATATTATTTTTATAATCGGGAACAAGGCAAAGTGTTTGTCGCTCGACATGGTGTTTTCTTGGAGAAAGAGTTTCTTTCAAGAAAGCTTAGTGGGAGCAGGGTGCATCTTGAAGAGATTCAGAAAACACCATAAAATGTTTTAGCTACCACTAGACCACAACAGCATGAACAAGATGTTTTACCATCTATTGTAGATACACCAGCCACACGTAGGTCCGAAAGAGCACATCATGCGCCTGAAAGATACACAGCGCAGAACAACGTGACATATGGTTGTTAGACAATGATGAACCTAAGACCTATGAGGAAGCAATGGTGGGACCAGATTCCAACAAATGGGTTGGAGCCATGAAATCCGAAATAGAATCCATGTATGATAATCAAGTTTGGAACTTGGTTGATCCACCTGATGGTATCAAAACCATTGAGTGCAAATGGGTTTTAAGGAAAAGGCAGACATGGATGGAAATGTTCACATCTATAAGGCGTGATTGGTGGTGAAAGGTTTTAAACAAATTCAAGGTGTTGATTATGATGAAACTTTCTCGCTCGTTGCAATGCTAAAGTCTATTCAGATTATTATAGCAATTGTTGCATATTTTGATTAAGAGATATGGCAGATGGATGTTAAAACGGCTTTCCTTAATGGAAACCTAAGCAAGGATATGTCTATGATACAACCTGAAGGTTTTGACGATCCACAGTCGCCTGGAAAGATTGAAGCAAGCATCTCGGAGTTGGAATATTAATTTTGATGAGGTAATCAAAGGGTTTGGTTTCATCAAAAATCAAGAGGAGGCCTGTGTTTACAAAAAGGTCAGTGAGAGCGCAATTGTGTTTCTAATCCTATATGTGGATGACATATTGTTGATTGGAAATGATATCCCTATGCTAGAATTCGTTAAGTCTTCATTGAAAAATAGTTTCTCCATGAAAGACTTAGGGGAGGCAGCATACATTCTGGGCATTAGGATCTATAGAGATAGATCTAAGAGGCTAATTGGATTTAGCCAAAGTACATACATTGACAAGGTGTTAAAGAGGTTTAACATGCATGATTCCAAGAAAGGTTTCTTGCCAATGTCGCATGACATTACTCTAAGAATCAATGTCCTAGGACATATGATGAGCGGAGTAAGATGAATATGGTTCCATATGCTTTGGCAATTAGGTCTATCATGTATGCTATGCTTTGTACACGTCCGGATGTGTCGTACGCTTTGAGTGCTATGAGTAGATACCAATCAGATCCAGGAGGTCACTGGATAACTGTAAAGAATATCCATAAGAACATGAGAAGAACTAAGGATATATTCCTAGTCTATGGAGGTGAAGAAGAACTCGTTCTAAATGGTTACACCGATGCAAGCTTCCAAACATACAAAGATGAGTATAGATCGTAATCTGGGTTCGTGTTCTGCCTAAACGGAGGGGCAGTTAGCTAGAAGAGTTCCAAGCAGGACACTGTTGCTGATTCAACAACGAAGGCCGAGTACATCACTGCTTCTGAAGCCGCAAAGGAGGCTGTTTGGATCAAGAAATTTGTTTCTGAAGCCGCAAAGCAGGTCCAATGTCTCTCTATTGTGATAATAGTGAAGCCATTGCGCATGTTAAGGAGCCTAGATCACATCAGAAATCCAATACATTCTTCGGCGATATCATCTCATCCACCAGATAGTGGATAGAGGTGACGTAAAGATATGCAAAGTGCACACGGATCTAAATATTGCCGATCCATTGACAAAGCCGCTCTCTCAGCCAAAACATGAGGCACATACTAGAGCAATGGGTATTAGATACTTACATGATTGACTCTTGTGCAAGTGGGAGACAGTTTATGATATGCCCTAGAGGCAACATGGAGATGTTGGATAGCATGGTCAATGTTTATGTATTAATGAATAAACTGTTATTCTGTTCCATGAAGTAGATAATTAGTATTGATCAATAAGTATGTGACTTATTCATGAGACTCTTTATGTAATATAAATCTATTTTAAATGATCCCTGGTCATATATCATATCAATGTGTTGACGCGAAAAATCAACACGCCGGCCTTGGAGATCTGCTTAGCTCCAGTGCAGGTCCTAGAATCAATGAAGCGCGGGCGTGCCAGTCAGTTTGATCCTGCCACTGACAAGTTATGCAAAACAGCATAACATAAATCATATCGGCCAATAGACCGATACCCAAAAAACTAACAGATCGGCTAATAAGCCGATGGTGCAATTACAGCCGATGTCGATGCCAGCCGATGGCGTTAGGGTTTGACTCCATTGGCTGTACGCTGAGCAAATTTTTATATAAAGGCGATCCGACGATGATAACATGATGATATAGCAATGTAATATAGCACAAAGCAATCACATGATATAATAAATACTTATTTAAAGGTTAAAATACACATCGGCTGGAAGTCCGATGTCATTAAATCTAAATGATTAAATATTCAATGAAGCCTCTGCTGCAATCGGCAAGATCCAACTTGTGTATATTCCTTGCAAGCCGATGCAAAATCCGGATACCTCACCGGCTGAAACCCCGATGAAACCCTTAGTGGCAACCAACAGGCAGGCTAGAGATTACGGTTCTAATCACGACTTAGTAGATTCAAACTGATGCAGCAATAAGTATGAAAAGAAACACAATATTTAGACAATCAAGCCCTTGGCTGATTTTCAGGGTGGTAGATGCCTAAGCCAATCTAATCTAATGTAACGATTTAGCCGGTATCGGCAGAAACCCTAAAACGAGAGACAACCGATAAAGCCAAATCGAGATACTAAAATTAGATTCAATAGAGACATATGATAAATATTCAGGCAAAGATATCAACCGAACCGAAGCAATCCAAGAGGTCGAATGTACTGATGCAGCCTTGGATAATGTCGACGTAGTCAGTATGATCGCCTGATCCCGGCAGAACGTTGGACTTATTCCTTTGCTGGAGGTCGAACCTAATCGATGCAGCCTAGCGCCGGATGCCAAGCTCTGCCGGATGTTGAACGAAGATGAAGAATAAAAGGGTGGCGATGCGCCGAATTGTATTGATCGAGAGATGATTTACATGAACCCCGTCTTACATATTTATACCCGTGGGATGACAAAGATCCTAATATATTACAAAACAGACTTTCCTAAAGATAAAACAGGAAACTAACAACCTCTTCCTAATTAATAGATACAAGCCGTATCCTCCCTGGACTCGGTTTCTTCTGGATAAGATCTTCTCAAACCGAATCTAACAAAAACCCGACTGCTAGAAATATGGACCCTCCATCGGCTGTCGCAAAACTCTCAGCCGATTCTGCTTCGAGCCGATACTAACCCTTAGCCGATAAGGACTTCGAGGCTTACCAAATTTTGGTGTTAACACAATGGAACAAATACGATTCTAAGATCAGCACGTGTATTGATTGATGATCATGTCTCATGGATCATGGTACGGAGATACCAAATCAATAAACGTGAACACATGTTAGAGAACATGTTGTTGGATAGACCCACCATGAGACACTACAAGAAATTGATGTGCCATTAGTTGGTCTCAAGTGATGTTGGTGCAAATTCCTTAGACCTGAGATCATCATGGTTTCCAACATGTGTAGTGGCTTACTTAGGGAGTGTCAAACGCTATTCCGTAAGTAGGTAGTCATAAAAGAAGTCTTCGGGTTTGCTATGAAACATGTAGAGGGATGTGAATGATCAAGATAAAATTTGCCCCTCCTATGAGAGAGATATCTCTGGGCCCCTCGATGTAGTGGATTATGAAAGTGCATGGTCATACCGATGTGATTGAGGAGTAATCAATCATCAGATACATAATCCAATATGGGATCGAGTGAATGATTAAGCTAATGATAGGATGGCACGAGTCTTGCCTATAGCTTAATTGATATCGTGAGGCAAAGGAAATTGTGCACACATTACAAGTTCAGCCGATATGATCTTTATGTATACTTTGGTGTCAATACGTTCTGCCAGGGGCCGCTGTTGATAGGGTCAGCCGAGAAGTGTCCTCAGCCGAAACCAAGTATGCACGAACCTATTGGGTCGCACACTTAACGGGTTGGAACAAGTATTCAAGTTTGACTCGAATATGGCTCGGTTCGGATAAGATCCGACTCAATATAGAGTCCTAGTCGGCTTATCCTTCACCGGTCTCCTTTTCTCAAGCTGATTTGAGGGCTGGCGTCCCCAGGCTCGGACGTTGTCCGCTGGTGGTCGACCCGGTGGTGCTTGGGGTGTGTCTGAAGCGCGTGCGGTATCAACGTCCTCTTCCGAGGGACGTTGCGCCACCTCAGCCCCTCCATCGATGACCTCAAACCAACCAACCCGCCCTTCTTTGGGATCATTCTGGGCTAGGCCAGCATGCTGCTTGGTGTAGCCTCTCTTCCTATGACATTCGGGACGTGGGAGAATTACCGCACCGAGTTTGTTAGGTTTTGCGTGGCGGACTATGAGACTGCCTACCGCGCAGTGCTCGGGCGTCCCGCCCTTACCAAATTCATGGCCATTCCACACTATGTGTACCTGGTTCTCAAGTTGCCAGGGTCTCCCAGCATGATTTCCGTCTATGGCAAGGTCGACACCTGTTACATACGCAAAATCCAGGGCCAAGACATTTTTGCCAAAACCAAATGAAAGTAAAGATTCTCAATTTTTGTGGACCAAAATTTTTCATTTCTAACTTAGGTGAAGAACTTCAACCAATTTGCATGATTGAAATTTGAGGACAAATTAAAACTTTTTCACTCCTAACCTTGAGCATAGATGCAACTATACATGTGTGCATGCATATGCATAAAGCATGTTTAGACAATGAGTCCTTTGTGCATTTGGATTTTGGTCTTGCATTTCATCATAGGTCTCATGAGCATAACCTAAAGGATTTATTTCACAAAAAAACCTACAGCCAACCTTGGATAATAATATGTGAACATAAATTTTAATTCAAAGATCATCTCCTCAAAACAAGATAAAATTCAAAAATTACCCCTATAACCATATTAGGTGCATTTACAAAATGGGAACACCTATACATCAAAAGGTTACCCTAATTTTCTAGAAAAATCCATGCACGATAAAATCATGGAAAAATTCATGTTGGTACCAAACATTATGTAGAACTCAATATAATTTTGGAACAATTTAATAATTAAGTTTGATGCCTCAAACAAAATAGTCAAAACAGTCACTTAGTAGGCTAAATATAATCCTTATCGGCTAAAACAACATCTTGCTTAAAAGTTCATTAAAATGCACATAAGTGTATATAGGAAATAATTTATTCGAATACTAAGTTAATTATCATGAATAAATTTAATTTTTCTAGAATTTTCTCCTTTGTTTAGGCCTTCTAAAAATTCAAACTATTATCCAATTAGGCCATCTTTGTCTATTTTCTGTGAGCAATTTACAAATACTTTTTGTGTGCAACCAAAGGAAATGGAAACTAGGTATAATCATCTAACTCCAGTAAAATTTACACTAATTTATCTGGCCCACACATCAAGTTATGAAGCTATAAAGTAAGAGGGAGAGGAAAATCCTGAAAAATTTCGTACAAACTCACTTTTACCTATGTTTCTACCATACCATTCTCCTTTCCCTAGCCTACCACGGCCTGGACCCACTGTCAGCCTCACAAGCTTGCTCCAACTAAGTACAAGATGCACTGCTGCTCCAACTAGCCTGGGATCAGAGAGAGAGAGCGAGGAGGGACATGTCGCCGGCGTGCTCAACGCGTGGCCGGGACATGTCCGGCGCCGAGCTCGCCCATATCACCCCCTATCCGCATCACCCTCTCCTCTACCTTGCTCCTATGGAGACCGAGCCGAGAGAGAGCACCAGCGTCTCCATTTCCCTCCATCTTCATCGTCGGCCAGGAAGACGATGACCGTCGCCGTTGCTGGTTGAGCCACAGTCGTCCTCTCTCTTTAGCGTTCCATACTCACCGCACCATGCCGAATCTTTTCCTTTTACACCCCATCACATTTTGGGCACTGCAGCAACGGGAACGCCGTCGCGCCCACTGGAGTATGGAGCACACACCAAGCACCACCGCCTCGACCTCGTCGTCGTTCCGGCCACCATGGACCAAACAAGCCGAGCCAACGCGCCACCATCATCATCACACCACTGCGGCCAAAACTCCTCATGATCCCTGAGGATCATCCGCTAAGGATGAAGATCATGGACGTCCTCTCCAAGTTCGGCCACCCTCTGTCGTCGTTGATTTCCTCTTTTCCGGTGAGCCATTAGCCAATTGCTTGCAGTTGTACCAACCTGGGGTGGTGATTGATGTGTTGCATGTAATGATTTCGGAAACACATTAGGAAGATCGAGCTATCACCGTCGCCTCAGAGCTTTCCACCGCTATCGTCGTGTACCACTATCCCTGTTGTCGAAACTTGGTTTCGGCAATATGTTTTCTGGGGTCGCAGTCGAGATCGCCAAGCACAATGGGTTAGAAGAAGAAGATTTAGACAGGTTCAGGCCCTCTCGTGAGGTAATACCCTACTCCTGTTTCGGTGGATTCGATCCGCCGAGTGTCTTTATTGATCTCGTGTATCTAAAACTCTTGCTTGTGAAATCACCTATCCCTCAAGGGATGCCCCTCACCCCCCTTATATAGTCTTGGGAGGAGGGCTTACAGATCGGAAACCCTATCTTATTCTAAGTTGGTTTCCTCAATCTTACCAAACCGTGACTATAGGCCGATTGCCTTATCTCTATCGGCAATCGTAATACCCAAGTCAAGTTCGGCTACGAGATATGGCGGCGCAATCTATCCCTACCTCCGTCGGATAAGCTTGCCACGTATATACCCGATTGCCACAATCTCCACAAGAGCCCCGAGTCCTTTTCGCCGACGAGACAACTCGGCTTCAAACCAAAACAGCACTTCAGCCAAAAAATCTCTTTGACCGAGTGCTTTTGGCGCCGAGTGATTCCATCATCTCTGCCTGAATCTTCCCGAGTGGCTCCAAAGACTGTGAAGGGCTGGAAAAATATATAAAAATTTCTCAAAAATAAATATCTAGGTGCATCTCCTGATGCACCTAATTAGGTGTAGCCCCCGACTATGTGGTTAGTCAAAAATAGGCTAAGCATATAGTCAAGAACTATAAAAGATCATTCTCATGTAGATGCCTAGCTCATGCTAAAGCAATCATAGAAATCTCATTACTCAGCAAGTTCATACTTATCCGAGTGAATTTGCCCGAGTCATCTCAAAACAAATAATTCAATCAACCCATATGGGTGAAAAACACTCGGTAAGCTCAAGCTTATCCGAGTGGATTTGCCCGAGTAATCCCGGAACAAATATTTCAATCATCCCTCATGGGAAAACAAGTTCTTTCAATCATATGAAAAATATGACCAAATTATTAAATAGCTTATGCCATAATACTGGTCTCAATCTATGAAGATCTTCAACAAGGTGGAAAAACAAACAGCATTGATCTAATTAATTAGCCAAATGCTAAAAAACCAAACAGCCCTTGTCATCAAGGCAGCTATAGAAACTTAGCTGTTGGCCACCTTCCAAGTTGCATCGTGCTAGCTTCTCATGAAGTTAAGCAAACTGCGGTATGGAAGGATTTTCAAAGGTATAGGGCACTCGGACACGCGCATATTGCCGTGGCAAATCTGCTTAAGCTCATCCGCTTAAGTCCCTAAGGACACGCGTCGAGCCACACCTTAGCCGGGTCGTAGATTTTCTTATGGGCTCGGCCCAATTACCAGAAAACCTAACGCAACCCTCAAATCTTTCTATAAAGATGCGAGGTCGTCCCCGCCTCTTCATCTTCCAAAAGATTCCCTTTCTCTGCACCGTTCACCCCCATCGCGGAGAACCCTAGACTCGCGCGCTCCCAAATCCATCCATCAAGGAGCTCGCTCTCTGCAACAACTAGCTTCCGCAACCAAATCTCTCACGTTCCCCTGTCAAAATCCCCACTTTTTCCGTCCAGATCCACTTCCCATCAACACCACTCTCATGGCGGAGGAAAGAAGGATCCCGTTCGACCAATGGGCCGCATCGGACGTGAAGGAAACCACTCTCAAAGAGATGGTGAAGCACGACGTGCTTCCGCCAAAGGAGATCGTGGGATGGCGCCCGGCGGCGGGGGAGGAGTTCCCGACCCCGAACACCGGTGAGCTCGTCGTTTTCACTTCTTTCTTCTATTGCGGGTTCAGCCTTCCCACCTCCGAGTTCTTCCGGGGGCTTCTGGATTACTATGGGCTTCATCTCTACCATCTAAACCCCAACTCAATGCTTCACATAGCTCTCTACATTCATGTATGTGAAGCCTTCCTTGGCATCCTCCCCCACTTCCATCTCTTCCGTCGCATGTTCTATCTCAAACCTCATCCAAACAAGGACCAGCCTTGCGTTGTTGGCGGGGCAGGTTTCCAACTCCGCGGATCTCTCCGCAAAGATTACTTTTGTCTCCCTCGAAGTCTTCCAACAAGGGATGGCATGCGGGGCGGTTCTACATTAGCAACCTAGAACCCAGCCTGCCATCTTTCGTCGGCCTTCCTCCTGTCCCCAGTCCATCATGGAGCACTGTTCCAGTAGCCCAGGATTGGGATGAGGCCAACGAGCTGCTCGCGAAGATCCTGGCGATGAAGCAAAGGGGTCTTCGCGGGGAACAAATCACTCGGCACTTCATCAGGTGCCGACTGGCTCCGATCAAGGAACGGTCAAAGCCGCCTTTGAGTATGAAGGCGGAACGGACCCCAATCGGGAAGACCTGCATCCACTCAAATACGAGATCCCGAAGATCCGGATGTACAAGCTCTTCTCGACTGGAATTGCAGTTGAGCGGGCCCTCATTCTGCCGGTCCTTCCCTTCAGCATCCACCGACCTCCTCCTCCGGTAAGCCGATTGGTTGCTTCATAGTATCTTTCAATCTTGACATCTTGTCTCTTAACATTATACTTTCTTCTTTCTTCTCGCAGAAAACGCCTCTATCACCTCCAAGCCATACAAGGTGTCCCATGATGACGCGCCGTGTCGCCCGCCAAGAAGCCGCCTGGCGGGATCAAGATCCAAAGCGATCCAGTCGGGAAGCGAGCGGCACCGAGTGAAGACTCGAACAAGCGCGCGAGCAAGAGGAGGCTGACTATAGAGGACTCGGATGATGACGTCCCGGCTCCTCCCACCGAGACCCCACCTTTGAGACGATCGCCGCGGACGGCGCCGAAGATCCGCCGATCATCCAGTATGCTCAAACCGAAGTCCGAACTCTTTCGTTGAAAACTTTCCTCTATCTTTACCCCTGCTGTGTTCGCTTTCGCAGGAGGCCCCAGGACATAGATCCTGCCGGAGGGGGTGAAGGGCCGACTCCAGCCGCTGCTCCCGAGGTGCCAAGGCCAGCAGAGCCAAAGCCCCGGAGCCCACAACCGAGTGCGAGCGCTCCGGGGAAACAACCTTCGCCTCCAAAGAAGGATGCCCCGAGGAAGGAGCCCCCAGCCGGGACATCCCGACTGGAAACCAGTCGGCGGCCGGGAAGCCTGAGGCCGCGGCTCAAGCTCCCCCGACTGAGGGTCACTCAGCGTGGAGTCGGGAGAAGGAGGCCAGCCGGGCCACTCCGCCTAAGCAAGCAGCCGTCGAAACCGGTGAGATTTGTTTCAAAGTACTCTTTTACTCTTTCGATTTGAATCTTTCATGTCTTCATTTGTCCTTCTTGCTTGCCGACCACAGTGGAGGAGATCCCCAGGTTGCAGTCCTCTGAAACCTGGGTTCCCCCTATTCGGATCGAGTGGCGGGACTCGGAGGGCGAGAGGCAGGGCATCATCTTAGACCGGCAAGCCGAAAAAGATGAAAGGGATGCCCTTGTCGAGAGCCTGAACGAGGCAACCCGGCTGCTCAACGTAAGCCTTTGTCTTTCTCTTTAATTATATCATCATTGTCTTTCAGTCGATCACTCTTCTTTCGCGCGCAGAAGGAGTATTGCCGCTCAATGGCAAAATCTGAAGTGCTGGAGAAGCTGGTCCCCCACTTAAACTCCTTGGAGGACGTTCAGCGATAGCTGAAGGCCACTCGGGAGGAGGCCGCGTCAAGGGAGGCGGCTTTAAGGAGGGAGATCGCAGAGCTTCGGGAGGCCAATCTCGACCTCCGAGGATCAATCGGGAGTGAGCCCATCTTTCCATTCTCTTCATGATTCCCATGTTGATTTCAGTTGTTGATGATCTTCCTTCGTAGAAAATTCTTCGGAGGTCCATTCGCTTCAAGTCCAGCTAGAAGCGGTCAGCCTCGACAAGGCCGAGATGGAGGCCGAGTTTGAAGGTAATCTTCTTTGGAGTAGAACTTCTTGTGCTGCTTTATTTCCGAGTGCTTTGAATGATCCGGGACTTTTGGCAGCTTACAAAGTAAAAACCCGAGCCCAATACGACGTCTTGCTTGGGTGGATCAAACGAAGTGACGAGATGTAGGAAGAGGTCGCCAACGCCGCCACGCCGATCTTGCTGTCCTTGTTCGATCAAGGAGTTGGGACCAGCTCGCTGGAGCCGATCGAAATATTCGACAAGCTGCGGCTAGCTCCCGACCGATACCCGGCCAATATCACCGAAGCGGCCAACATGGGGCTGGTCTGCTCTTGCACGTACCAAGTCCTTTACCCCGAGTGGATATCCACTCGGTTGGAAAAGGCTTTGCTGATGGAACGACGGACGAGAAGGCCTTGGACATGCTAAGTGAGGCGCAAGAAGCGGCGAAGAAGATATCCCTTGATGTAGTAAACAACTTCAAGATTTAATTTGTCTTTCTGACTTTGTCTTGTAGATGTCACATATCCGTAACATTCTAATGTAGAACTTGTGATATTTTCAGTTTATTTATGTTAATGCCTTGATTCGAGCTTTTGGGTGAAATTTCTTAAGTAGTTTTCGTTTGGCTGTCATCAAGCCTAGGCTCGATTAGGTCATCGGAAAACTCTCAGTCCTTAGACACTGAGCTCAAACCGAAGGACATTAAACAATGATAAACCAAATTATGCACAAAAGTTGATGAGGAAAACTTGAGCTTTATTGACATGTGTAAATGCCCCGATGCTAACTCAAGAAGTCATCTTGCTTGAGGTTGGCTCAAAGAAAACATGAAGCCTTAGCCGAATTAGGCATAAAATCGTCGAAGATGCTCGATGTTCCAGGAGTTCTCCACCATAGACCCGTCTTCGCGCTTTAGCCGGTATGTACCGGGTCGAGTCACTTCAGCGATTATGTATGGTCCTTCCCATAAGGGAGATAACTTGTGTCGATCTTTGGTAGTCTGGATCTTGCGTAAGACCAGGTCGCCAACAATGAAAGCTCGTGCTCGCACGTTGCGACTATGGTATCTTCTAAGCCCTTGAAGGTATTTGGCCGATCGGATGAGGGCGCCTCACGGGCCTCTTCCAATCGGGTGAGGTCATCCACTCGGTCGTGGTCGTAGCGTTCATCGTTGAAGCTGCGAACCCGGAGGGACTCATATTACATCTCGTTTGGCAACATGGCTTCTGCGCCATAGACCAAAAAGAAAGGAGTTTGGCTGGTGGCCCGACTGGGTGTGGTTCGCAGCGACCATAAAACCGAGGGCAGTTCTTGGACCCACTTGCCAGCATAAGGGCTTAGGCGGTCGAAAACGCGGCCTTGATGCCTTTGAGGACCATGCCGTTGGCTCGCTCGACTTGTCCGTTGCTTTTGGGGTGAGCTACCGATGCGTAGCGATCTTGATTCCGAAGTCTTCGCAGAATTCCTTGAAGATGCCTCCCGTGAATTGAGTCCCATTGTCAGTTATAATTCTGTTTGGGACGCCGAAACGGTGCACGATGTTGAGGAAAAAGTCTCGTGCTTTGTCAGCAGTAATTGTGGCGATCGGTTTGGCCTCAATCCACTTGGAGAACTTGTCAATTGCGACGAAGAGGTGTGTGAATCCTCCTGGAGCTTTTTTGAAAGGGCCAACCATGTCCAGCCCCCATACCGCGAACGGCCAGGAAAGTGGGATTGTTTGAAGCTCCTGGGCCGGGACATGGCTTTGTCGGGCGAAAAACTGGCAGCCTTCGCAGGTTCGTACGACTTTATCCGTGTCGGAGACCGCAGTAAGCCAGAAGAAACCATGTCTGTAAGCTTTGCCGACTAGAGTGCGTGCTGCCGCGTGGCTTCCGCATATGCCCGAGTGGATGTCTTGGAGTAACTGCTTCCCTTCTTCCGGTGTGATGCACCTCATTAGAATTCCGGAGGGGCTTCTCTTGTATAGAATGCCGGACGCGTTCTGCTTCATCCCGGTCATCCGGCAGCTCTTGCTGGGTTAAGAATTTGATGAGCGGCGTCCTCCAGTCGGTATCCGTCATGGCGACTTTGTTCGTGGTTTGCTCGGTGAGAGTTGTCTTTGCCGTGATGGTTGGTTCGTAGAGATGCTCGACAAAGACGTCTGTTGGGGCATCTTCGCGCTTAGGCCCGAACTGTGCCAGTTCGTCGGCGGCTTCGTTGTTATGTCTTAGGACATGTGAGAGTTCGAGCCCGTCAAACTTGTCCTCAAGCTTGCGGACCTCTTGCCGGTAGGCCTCCATTGTGTCGTTTAGGCAGGACCAGTCCTTCATCACTTGATTGACGACCAGCTGGGAGTCGCCTTTCATAATAAGCCGACGTATCCCGAGTGAAACTGCGAGGCGCAGTCCATGTAGAAGAGCTTCGTACTCGGCAACATTGTGTGAGGCGGAGAAGTGGAGGTGAAGGACATATCTTAGCCTTTCCCCGGTCGGGGAAATCAGCACAACTCCTGCTCCCAAGCCGGTGATCCTCTTGGATCCGTCGAAGTGCATGGTCCAGTGTTGGAGGTCTTCCCGAGGCACATTCTCTTGCTGTTCAGTCCACTCGGCCAGGAAGTCCGCCAAGGCTTGTGACTTTATGGACGTCCTTGCCTTAAAAGTTAAGTCCAGCGGTATCAGCTCTAGGGCCCACTTGGCGATGCGTCCGGTTGCCTCGCGGTTGTGGATGACATCGCCGAGTGGGAAAGAGGTGACGACTGTGACCGAGTGACCCTAAAAATAGTGTGTCAATTTCCTCGCGGTTATTAGAACACCATAGAGCAATTTTTGTACCTGAGGGTAGCGAACTTTGGCTCCTGCCAATACTTCGCTAACAAAGTAGATTGGCCTTTGAATCTTGTGAGTCCATCCTTCCTCTTCGCGTTCGACCACAAGGACCGTGCCGACCACTTGGTGAGTGGCCGAGACGTACAGCAGCAGAGGTTCTTGGGGCCGAGGCGAGGCCGGGACGGGTGGCGTGGTAAGGAACTCTTTGAAATCTTCAAAGGCTTGGTTGGCTTCCGCGGTCCACTGAAAGTCGTCTGTCTTCTTTAGCAGTCTGAAGAAGGGCATGCCTCGTTCGCCGAGTCGGGATATGAAACGGCTTAGTGCCGCCATGCAGCCAGTGAGCTTCTGGACGTCTTTCTGGTTACTCGGGGGTTTCATGTTTAAGATGGCGTTGATCTTCTCTGGATTTGCTTCAATGCCGTGATGTGACACCATGAAGCCGAGCAGCTTTGCTCGATGGGACACCGAAGGTGCACTTCTCCGGGTTTAACTTCATTCTGAAGGCCTGGATGTTTGCAAAGGTCTCTTCTAAGTCGGCGATCAGGTCTTCTTTCTGCTTGGTCTTGATGACGACATCGTTGACATAAGCTTCAACGTTCTTGCCGATCTGCGTGGAAACATCTTTGGATCATGCGTTGGTATGTGGCTCCGGCGTTCTTCGTGCCAAAAGGCATGGTGATGTAGCAAGAGGCCCCGAACGGCGTGATGAACGATGTCTTCAGCAATGGATTCTTTTAAGCTGATCCGATGATAGCCCGAGTAACACCAGAAGCTCAGAGTTGGCAGCAGTGTTGAGTCGACGACTTGGTCAATACGAGGTAGCCCGAACGGATCTTTGGGGCAGGCTTTGTTGAGGTCGGTATAGTCAACGCACATGCGCCATTGCCCCGTCTTCTTGCGACCAGACTGGGTTGGCTAACCGGTCGGGATGGAGGACTTCTTTGATGAAGCCGTAGCCAAGAGCTTTGCGAGTTCTTCTTTGATAGCGTCCTTTCAATCCGTGCGAATCTGCGTAATCGTTGTTTTATCGGTTTGGCGTCATCTTTGACGTTTAAAGAGTGCTCAATCACCTCCCTAGGAATTCCGGGCATATCGGATGGTTTCCATGCAAAAACATCTTTATTAACTTGGAGGAAGGTGACGAGCGCGCTTTCCTATTTGGGATCTAGGTCAGCGCCGATTACAGCAGTTTTCGAGGGATCCGACGGATCAAGGGAGATCTTCTTGGTCTTGGCGTCGCCGGATGCTGATTTGGCTATCTTCTTCGCGGGGATTTCGCCCTCTGCCGAAGTCGATGCAGCCAATCGGACTTCTTGTTGGCCACGTAATCTCTCGCGAGATTGGGCCATATCGCAGCTCTCCTTATCGCAGGTGAAGGCTTGCTTCACGTCGCTGCGAAGAGTGATGACGCCGTTGGGACCCGGCATCTTCATGCAAAGGTAGGTGTAGTGAGGGATCGCCATGAACTTGGCAAGCGCAGGCCTTCCGATGATGGCGTGATACGCTGTTTCGAAGTCGGCCACCTCAAAGGTGACGTTCTCCGTTCGAAAGTTCTCTCGGGCCCCGAAGGTAACTGGAAGGGAGATATGCCCGAGTGGTGTAGAAGATAGCCCTGGGATGACTCCGTGGAAAGGAGCTGAGCTTGCCTTTAGTTCGGCCCTCGGGATCTGCATCTCATCCATGGTCTTGGCAAACAGGATGTTGAGGGCGCTGCCCCCATCGATGAGGACGCGCTTAAGCTCGATGTTGCGGACCACGGGGTCCGGGACGAGTGGATAGCGCCCGGTGAACCACTCGGTCAGATGATCCGAGCGGTCAAAGGTGATGGCCACTTCCGACCATCGCAGATATTGAGGGACTTCGGGTTGAGCCGCGTTGACCTCCCGGTCAGTTAGCTTTGGTTTCCTCTTGGACTCATAAGCTAGCGGACCTCCGAAGATGTGGTTGAGCTCCCCCACTGGGTCCTGAAAAGGTTCGGCATTTTCAGCCGTGTTGTTCTTTTTGGCGCCGCACAGCCAGCCTCGCGCCGGCTTCTTGTTGAGCTGCGCCGTTTCTGGCGAACCGCTTGTAGATAAAGCAGCCCTTCGCCGCGTGCTTATGATTCGGATGATGGGTGCATTGGGCGTTCATGATGGCGTCGTAGGCGGCGACTCGGGACGGCGTTGAGTGTTGGAGGTTGTGGCCACTAGGTCCTCGGATCGGCGCTTGCGATCTTTCTAGCCCTGGTTACCGTTGTTGCCGCCATCCTTCTTAGGATTACGGCTTCCTCCCGCTTGCTTGTCTTCCCTTCTATCGGGGCGGTCCTGACGGGCGGCCTTAATGGCGTCATTGGATTTGGCGTATGAGTTCGCCATCTCAAACATTTGCTTCACCGTCTTTGGCGGTTTGCGCCCGAACTTCCCGATGAGCAGCTCATCACGGACTCCCTTCTGGAAGGCGGCGATGATGATGTCATCGGTGATATTCGGGATCTTGCTGCGTTTCTCGGAGAAACGACGGATGTAATCCTTCAGGGGCTCGTCCGGCTTCTGAATGACGTTGTAAAGGTCGAAGTGTGTGCCGGGCCTCTCGAAGGTACCTTGGAAGTTGGCGATGAAGTGGTCCCTCAACTCGCTCCACGAGCCGATTGAGCCTCTTGGCGTGCTCGTGAGCCAATTTAAGGCTGAGTTTGCGAGGGCCACGGGCGTGTAATTGGCCATAGCCTTGTTGTCGCCACCTGTAGCACGGATGGCGAGGGTGTATACAGTTAGCCAAGATTCAGGGTCGGTCTTGCCATCGTACCTTTCAATCCCTGTAGGCTTAAAGCCACTCGGCCAATGCACTCGGCGGAGCTCCCGAGTGAAGGCCGGTACTCCGTCGTCGCCGCTATCGGGTGATCCCTCCGATCTTCCCGAGTGCGTCGGTCGCGCTCCCGGTAGCGACGATTGAGGACTTCCCGCAGATCACTCGGCGGGTCTTCGGTTGGCTGGTTGGGTAGCTGGAACTGTTGCGGCGGACTCGGTGGTGGACGGGTGGACGTCCGTGTCGTTTGTCGCGGAGTCGGCCGTCCGCTCTTGGTACTTCAGCGTGGACTCGCGAGGTGGGCCTCTTGGCTCGGTTGTCGACCGAGCGGCTCGGGCCTCCTATAGTCTCCCGACTTTAGGGGTGGAAGCCGCTCTTGTCTGGCGTTTCGACCACAGATTCAGTCTGCCTTCGTGCCGAAGTGGTGGGATGGCCGTTAGCCGTGGCAGCGACGATGGTCTTGATCTTGTCAAGTATAGGAGTCACGTTGGCGGGAGCCGTCTCCATGATGGTGTCCAAGAGCGTGAGTGCGGCAACGGCATTCTCGCTCGTGGCGTCCGGAAGATGTTGGTGTTACGAACCCGTGTTTGGAGTATGGCCTCCTGGGCGGATCGTCCGGCTGCACGTAGATCCTGCTTCCTTTTGTCGGCCTCGTCCTTGCGTTGTTTCTCCTCCTTGGCTGTCTTGCGCTCGAGCTCCACCCTGGCTCGCTCTTCTTCGGCAAGCCTTCTGGCCATGGCTGAGTCGGACTCGTCCGCTCGGCCATGAGGACGTCAAAGCACTTCGGCTCACAGTCCATGCGGCTCGGAGTTGTCGGCTTCGTCGAAGGGATGCCGTAGAGGTTGTCGAAGCCGGCGGAGCCGAGGTATCCATTGAGCTCCGAAGATGAGCAGAGCCGAATGACGGGAGGATGACGGCAACCTCCCTTGATCTGGGTAACCCGGATCCGGATCGTTCCACCCGAGTCGAGCTTGGGGAGTAGGCTCCTCCGAGTGGATCGCCGCCGACTCGGGGGAGAGAAGTTTGCTGAAAATCTCGGCGACGTTTGGTAACCCAAACGGCACCGAGAGGTCTTCATCCGAGTAGATCGCTTCCGTCGGGAGGCGAGAAGGTTGGCGCAGATTTCGGCGGTATTCGGTAATCCGAATGGTGCCGAGTAAAGTCCGTCGTCGGAGAAAGTAGATCGCATCTTGGTCTTCAAGATGTCGTTGTAGATCTCGGCGTTATTGGGGAGCCTAAACGGCGCCGAGTGGGTCTTTCCTTCCGATTGGTTTGAGTCCGAGTCGAAGGAGGAGTCGTTGAAGAAGTTGGCGGCGAAGTCGCCGAATCCTGAGGGAGATCCCATCACGCTTGTCGGCGAGATTGTTGAAGAAGTCTCGACGCGCGGCCCCCTACCTGGCGCGCCAACTGTCGAAACTTGGTTTCGGCAATATGTTTTTTGGGGTCGCAGTTGAGATCGCCAAGCACAATGGGTTAGAAGAAGAAGAAGATTTAGACAGGTTCAGGCCCTCTCGTGAGGTAATACCCTACTCCTGTTTCGGTGGATTCGATCCACCGAGTGTCTTTATTGATCTCGTGTATCTAAAACTCTTGCTTGTGAAATCACCTATCCCTCAAGGGACGCCCCTCACCCCCCTTATATAGTCTTGGGAGGAGGGCTTACAGATCGGAAACCCTATCTTATTCTAAGTTGGTTTCCTCAATCTTACCAAACCGTGACTATAGGCCGATTGCCTTATCTCTATCGGCAATCGTAATACCCAAGTCAAGTTCGGCTTACAGATATGGCAGGCGCAATCTATCCCTACCTCCAGTCGGATAAGCTTGCCACGTATATACCCGATTGCCACAATCTCCACACCTGTCGCCTCGCTAGACCTCCTCCGCCTCGGCAAACATTTTGGTAAGCACCCAGGAACCTTGAAAACACACATGCATGCACTAACTTCGAAGGGTTATGCGGAGGCTACGCTAGCCGAAAAACAAAACTTTTTACCGCGCAAACCAGGAACACTTGCAAGTAAGGACCGATAGATCATTACCGATTGGAATATGCAGCGCAAACAGCCAATCCGGGCTATCCCATCTGAAACTGTGTTGGCCGATGACAGCCAATTCCCGCAAGCCGACACTGATTCTGGGATGCCGATTCACCAATCACTGATTCGCCGATGTAGCCGATTCGCCGAGTCGTCGTCCGTGTTCTCGCCTCGCTCCGATGCGCTCAACCGCAGCCGATTCCACCACAGCCGATTCGTAGCCGATCAACAACGCGCAACGTAGGAGCGCCTCTACCGGTATCCACACGTCCGGGGACAGAACGCACCCGTGTGCTAGCACGCGATGCAAGGCTAGGGTTTTGGCTCGAAGGTGGGAGGGTTTCCGTGGAGATTGATCTCGCCGACTTCTAAAGCTATGTGTGATCAGATTGTTTTCGGCGCAATTGACTTCAATTGACGTACCTCAGCTCTCCACCCCTCACCCCTTTATATAGAGTTGGCCGACTGGGACTAGTGGCCGATCAGGACTCTATTTTGAATCGGATCTCATCCGTGTCTCATAGAGTTGGCCGCCCATACGTCGTAAGCCCATAGGACTCTATCCGATCGGATCCCTATCCGATCGAGCCATATCCGAGTCCAACTCGAATGCCTGTTCTTATCCCCTTAAGCGTGCGACCCTGTAGGTTCAGGTATACTCGATTTTGGCTATAGTCTAACTTAGCCGATCGTCGGCTTGAGTCAAACTCAGCCGACCTGTCAATAACGGTGCCTAGCAGCACATATTGACACCATAGCATACAAGAATATAGTATCGGCTCTGAACCTGTAATGTGTACACAAATCACTTTGCCTCACGATACCAATTAAGCTATAGGCAAGATGTGTGCCATCCCTTCAATAGCTTAACCATTCACTCGAACCGTATTGGACTATCTGTCTGTTGATTGACTCCTCAATCAACTTAGCATGGTCATGCATTTCCATAATCCATTACCTCGAGGGGCCCAGAGATATCTCTCCAAAGGAGGGGCAAATTCCATCTTGATCACTCACATCCCACTCCATGTTTCATAGCAAACCCAAAAACTACCTTTATAACTACCCAGTTACGGAATAGCGTTTGGTAGTCCCAAAGTAGGCTACTACACATGTTGGAATCCATGGTGATCTCAGGTCTAAGGACTTTGTACCAACACTACCTGAGACCAACTAATGGCACATTAATTCCTGTAGTGTCTCATGGTGGGTCTATCCAACAATGTGTTCTCTAACACATATGTCCATGTTTATTGATTTGGTATCTCCATACCCATGATCTATGAGACATGATCATCAATCAATAAACATGCCGATCTTAGAGTCATATTTGTTCCAATAATATGACATATGATCAGGGATCGTTTAGAAATAGATTCATACATAAAGAGTCTCATAAATAAGTCACGTACTTATTGATCAATACAAGATGTCTATTTCATGGAACTGAATAACATTTTATTCATAAATACATAAACATTGACCATGATATCCAACATCTCCATGTTGCCTCTAGGGCATATCACTAACAAACTTGGCACAAATCGAGCCGTAGCTCCATATGGCACACCACCCCGAAATTGGCCGCCACTCATACTCACCGCCAGCGTCGCTCTGGTCACCATTGGTTGCGAGACAACATCCATTAGGTTCGCAGGATCGTAGGCTATGTTTTCTCTCAAGGGACCTCACCGAGATCGGCCTACAATCGTCGCCGGCGCTGGTGAGATCTTCATCGGGTCACCGTTGCTCACCACGGCCTCTACTCCTCCGTGCGCCGTGCCACTGGCATGTGGGCCCGAGTGGATTAAGCCTTAAGACCACTAATTAGACAAAGTTTAAAACATGTAAGGTTTAAAACATAAAAATACTTAGAATAACATGTGGGCCCAAGGACTTAGATGTAAATACCTTAAACTCTGAGGACTCTTAATAAACTTTGAATTAGCACGTGCTATGGACTACGGGGTCTATTTGCTAAAAATCTAGGGGCCTTTTTGCAAAATTGCCAGTTGCTGACCAGTGAACCCCATGTATTATAATTTGAAAAATATAAAAGAAAAATAGCAAAAACAATATTTTTTCGACAGAAACTATACAAACTTGTAAAATCCATATAAAATTCAATAACACTCATTTTGAGATGAACCCAATTTTTGTGAACTCACAAAATGATGAACTTTAATATAGAAGTATAGAACTTGGCACTCACAAAGGCAAATTTTGTCTCTAAAATTTAAATAAGGAAAATCACACATAATGCTTGCACCAATTTATAAAATGCATATAAAATTCAATTTGACATATTTTTGGGAAAACCAAAATTCTACAGATTCACCAACTTACACCCTCTGATTAGGAGAAATAAAAATATATAGTTATTTTGTACCAAATGCCTCTAGAACTATTAAATTTAGAATAATAGTATTTAAGTTAAGCTGAACTTTAGAGATTTATTTATAATTCATCTTAACTCCTTTTTGAGTAAACACAAGTTCTCGAGAATCACCAAAACATATAATTTCAAATTATAAAATAAAAATATATGCTTACTGTACAGTAATATCTCATAAATATTTATATGAGGAATAACAACTTAATACACACTTCAACTTGTAAAATTTGTAGAAAATTCATCTTTAATCCATTTTGATTGAACTAAGTTTCTGTAAAACCATCATGTAATAAACTTCAATTAGGTAAAATAAAATATGTCAACTCATATACTAAAAATGTCAAGAAACCTTAAATAGCTAACTTAGGTGCTAATCACCATAATAAGTTAAGCACCATATGTATATATATGTCTAGATGTATAAATGTATCCTAGATCTAATTAAATCAAAGTAAAAACTTGTTAGACCAGAGAAACTTTAGGTTCATCCTCATTCCCCAAAAATTTGTATCACTTAGCTTATATAACAAGCTCTAGGTTAATATAACGTATTGCTAGTCTAGAATAAAGCATTCCTAGTTTATAAAGATTGAACCATGGAAATAGAGACCATATACCTGTGAACTAAAAATGGATTGGCTAACCAAATTATTCCTTTATATAAGAGTAACATATTCTAGGCATACAATTCTTAGGCCTTGGACATATAGAACACTATATGCCTAGAACACATTATAATTTATAAAATGCGTAAGAAATTATTAGTAACAACAAAAAAATTGTGAAACCAAATGTGTTAATCTTAGAAAACACACCTCTACACTCCTGAGAAGTTAAATCTAATAAAAATCACTTTACAAAAGTCTTTTATAACACTACCTAAGTAAATGTTACCCTATATCGAATGAACATCTAAAATTAATAACTTCCAAAATAAAAAGTGGTAACATAGAAATTCATTCACCACGAATCTTATCCACACAGCATCTAACCACACTAGAGAACTCATGTATTTTTAGAGCATTCTAGATTTTTACATGTTTTGGTATTTATTCATTACCGTTATTTCCTTTTAGAGGATGAATTTGTGACGGTGAGGAGATTGGTATCGTAATTCATTCCAGAGAGATCCTATATCAACCAAGGCAAGTTTGTGCCCTTCCTTTGAACAAATTGAATCCCATGTTTCCGGGCTAAGTGTTTTGATTGTAAAGTTGCATGCGTATTTCTCACTATCGAAACTTTTAAAGCAATAAGTTATAGTTATGTCCTGAAAATGCATGAATTCCCTTTTAAAAATCACTCCCTTGATGTTTTAAACCTTCAAATTAATTAGAGTACTTTAATTGAGCTCATATGACTATACTATGCTTTTATAGAATATGCAAATGCTTAGCCTTGCCTAGCGGTGAATAAAAACATGGTTATGGATCACTTACTATACTCTTTGAAAATCTATTTTGAACATTTTGGACAGAGGTGAATCTCTGATTAATTGTGAAATAAAATGAGATAAAATGTGATTTTAGATTTGGGCGGCAAGTGGTATGCATATGGTAGTAGTTGCATATCGACAGGGGGAGTGTTCGCCTGAGTCGATTAAGGACTGAACTTCATATCATCCATTATGTTTACCGTACATCCACATGTGCTAGTATGGGATGGCCTAAACTGAAAATCTACTTAGCACCTAGCCTTGCACTATGGTAGGCCGGTGTGTATGGGTTCGGATAATCCAAAGGAACTTCCTATTTACCCCGATGTGGTAGTTTAGGTGACTAAGCCTGTCCAATACAACGGTATGTGCCACATGGGTGGGTTCCTGTCGTGTCCGCCACCACGGCGTTAAGTTTAAGGTGTGGGCCCGCCACTTAACGGTTATAGGTTATATTTCGAGTATACCTAGGATGGAGGAACACGTATCGTGCTGGTGCAAGGCTAGAGATTAAGTAGTGTAAAGGCTTCGTTATGACCTCTAGACCACATTCAACATGAAGAGTGTGGTAGTGCGTCGCGAGCACAAAACTAACTAGAGTGCTCATATCATGTGGGTAAAGCTGTACAAACTCTACAATCCTAAAAACTAATCGATTAGCCGTGCTCATGGTCATGAGCGACATGATGATGTGCTATGAGAATAATCATGTGTTTCCTGAATGCTTTTCGAAACTAAAAAATTTGAGTTGATGATGAGATTAATATATGCGATGTGTTTGCCTTACTCCCCGACGTGTGTAAGGGAAAGATGTCTATCTATTTATGTTGAATTCATGCCATGATTAGAATGTTTAACATATTGCTAAAATGCTTTGCTTAAATTAAATTGCAAATGGTTTGTGAACTAAAATTTTGCTTTATGTTGAAAATTGAGACTACAAATAGCCTTCCTTTGATTTAAGCCTTCATGTATGTAGGTTTGACTGTGTGCTTGCCAGTACATTAAATTGATTAATGTACTGACTCTTGCCACATATTGCCAAATTTTTGTTTTGCAGGAATATGTTAGTTAGAATTGAGTGATGCAGGTTTTTCGATTGCTTCTTCTAGGATTTGAAATTAATGGGGTAAACCCCTAGTCGATGTGCTTGTGATTGGGTAGTCAAGCTTCCGCTGTTCTCTGATTTATATATTTATTTGGCCAGTCGGCCTATTAATTATTAAGTTGAAGTAAGTATTTAAGTTCCTTTCATCTTTAATGTGTTTGCTATGTATGTCCATGCTTAAGATGAAATGCTATGTATGTCCATGCTTAAGATGAAAGTGCGAATCTAGAGCACATCCTGGGAACTAGATTCACATGAGTATGAGTTAAAGTTATTTGAGATGTTGTAGATCTTTAGCCATTTTTGTCAAGTCTCCAGTATGTGTAACACATCTGGTTGCCGCCTTCGAGTGGTTTGACGGACACATCTCAGGCTGAAGTTGACGGGCAGGCTAAAGGCCCAACAATGTCTCCAATATCTTTCTCTCGAGGCTCCGGGTGTTCCATTATGTTTGTTGGATGATTTGAAGTGGTTAACTTCATCTTGCAAATATAATGGGAAGTCCAGGGTGTCCTCCGACAACACCTTCCTCGCCGACGAAAACGAAAGCCTCCCTCTAGGCGGGGACATCGACCCCTCCATCCCTCCAAGACCGTTTCGATTGGCACGAGCTCAAACGAGGGGTGAGAGGGCGCACTTATCGGCTTCCTGGGATCAAGCTTCGGCAAGCACGCATAGCAATCAGCTGTCAGGCCAGGAGAGCCCAGGGAACTAGCCAAGCATTATCTCCATGACTTCCTCGATGTAGGGCCGAAGTCGTCAGTGGACTTCGGTGGTCTGCCAAGGAGCTTGTGGCTGAAGCCACGAGAGTGGTAGCTAGGGTTGTGGGCATTGTTTCCTTCAAGAGAGGTGTACCTAAAGGAGTTGTTTGCTGACCCGGTCCTTGTAAAAAAAGGAGAAAAAGCAGAAGGGGAAGGGGAGAATGATTTTCAGTTATTTTGACTTGAGCAAGCAGTGACCAAAAGACCCTTTTTCCACCCGTGCTCCTACGTCAATTTCGTCGAATGCTTGGAACCTCGAACACCCGCACGGACGTTACTCTCGAGCAGCTAAGTTCCCTGTGCCCAATCCTCCTGATAAAGAAATTATGTTTGCGGCATTTTGTCTCTTACTAGTGTAATTTTCCATTTTACCCAACTTCTGTACCCCCGAGTAGCCTATGCACCATGCTTGATGACTTCTTCGCTACACTTACGGCATGTCCTAGGATACGCAACCTCAATCAATGGCGATCAGGGTTCTTCGAAAGGAAGCTTATTAAGCACGCTAGTGAAACTCGGGGGCTCGGCTGTTTTCCCAAGCAGCCTACGTCCACCCAATGATGCCCTAACCTGAGTTGAGCGTTCCCAACCCATTTGGGTCAGAGTTCCTCGAAAAGGAAACAGTTGGCCACGCCTAGGCTACTCGGGGGCTCGGTAGCCTCCCCAAGCGCTCATCCGTAGCCTATCCGACTAAGTGTGGCGGTTACTCCTCATGCCCTTCAGATTACGGGCTCACTCCCAGCTGAAACCGACCATGGCTTAGTATGACAATACATGAATGAGCTTGGGGGCTCTGCCACCCAACCATTCGGAGCATACATGGCCATGTTACTCAATCTTGACTAGGAGCCCCTTGGATCCGTCCGTCGCGGGCATAAGTCAATCGACCTTGAAGGTCATACATGCAGCGAATGGTTGGCTATTTCTTCGCCTGCCTGTCTGCCATGTACAATACTAAGTTGCTTGGTTATGACTGGGAATCCCCCGAATCCGTTCTGTCGAGGCCCTAAGTTGCTCGACTTGAAGGTCATACACGCAGCAAATCATTGGTTGTCTCTTCGTTCGCCCGTTCACTATGTACATGGCTAAGTCGCTCGGGCATGATTGGGAATCCCTCGGATCCATTCCGTCATGATCCTAAGTCACTCGGCCTCGAAGGTCATACACGTAGCAAATTGTTGGTTGTTTTCCCGCTCGACTATTCATTGCGTATACAGCTAAGTTGCTCGGGCTTGACTTGGGAATCCCCTGGATCCGTCCGTCAAGGCCCCAAGCTGCTCGGCCTCAAGGGTCAGATGTGGAATGGATGGTCGGCAGTTTCTCGCCTAGTCTCTTCGCATGCCTATCTGCAACATAAACAACCAGACCGCTTGAGTCAGGCGGGGATCCCTCTAGATACGTTTTTTCAAGGGCCTAAGACGCTTGAGTAAGGAGGTCGAATATGTAGCGAATAGCCGGTTGTCTCCAAATACCAAAAATGCTTAAGCTCGACAAAAAGCTCTCCGAACTCACGTCGTCGAGGGCATGAAGTCATTAAAGCATGGTATACAGACACACAGTGAATAGAAGGCATTAAAGGCTTGATCCGCATTCATGAGCAAAATTAAAAGCTTTATTACATCAAAAGATAAAGTCTTTCTTTTCCCGACCTGGTCTGACTCTGCTTGTCTTCCTAGGTGCTTGGCAGCTAGACTAAAAAGTCATTTTGGAGATGATTTTTTTGGCCGTTGGCTCGACTTCAGCATAGTTGCCAGTGACGTCGGCCTTCGAGATGCCGACTGGCCATCCCTCGGCAACCGCTTTGAACTTGGCGTCCAGGTACATCTTGTGCACCACGCCAAGGACGTGCGTCGTTGCCGACTTCGCCACGACCCAGACAAAGTCTCAGAAGTGCTTCGGCCCCTCGAGAAGACACACTATGAGCGTGTCCTCGGTCTCGTCGTCGGGCATCTGCTCAGAGTCTACTTCAGCAAGGAGATCTTGGAAACCTTCACGGTATCATCTCCACCAGGCCTCGGCCACCTCCAAGCAGGCCTTGAGGATTTCAAATTGCTGGCCAAGGGTCGAGAGTCGATCTGCATGGGAAGAGGTCGGATGGCATCAGCAAGAAAAAGAACTGAGACAACATAAGAGAGTGACTGGCATGGGTACTGACTCATGGCTCCCTCCCTCGTCGCCTCGGACGAGGCCAGCGCCATCTCGGCCTCGACCTTTTCTTCTTCCGACGACACCAACATTGCCTAGGCCTTGACCCTCGCCGCTTCCAGAGCCAACGACCTGGCCTCGATCATGGCCCTTGCCTCTTCTGATGCTTTGTGTCTGGCCTCGGCCTCAGCCTTTGCTGCCTCCGAGGCAGTCAGTTTGGCTTCTGCCTTAGCCCTTGCTACTTCGACACTGCACCTAGCTGACTCCGAAGCTGCAAGCTTGGCCTCAATCTCGTTCCATGCCACCTCGGCCTTGGTCCTTGCTGCCTTCGACGCGTCCAGCTGGGCCTCGACTTTGACCTTTGCCGCCTCGGCCTGGGCCTTGTCCGACTCTAGCTTAGCCAACTCAATTTCAGCTCGTTTCGCTGATTCGGCTTTGGACCTAGCTGCGTCGGACACCCAGAACTTTTTCTCGGCCTTGGCCTTCGTGGCCTCCGACATTGTCACGTTGGCTTTGGCCTCTTTACAGGTGAGTTTGTGCCCTCGAGCATTCCATGGGTAGCATCCCGTTGTGCTCGAGCCTCCTGGAGCAAACTGTTGGCCTTCCTAACAGTCTTCTTATACATTTTAGTGTAAGCCAGGGCCTCGTTGGCAACTACGCAAAAAGAAGATTTAGCTAATGGCAAAAAGGAAGGATGAAAGAGTCTGGCAACAGACTCACACTGGGAAGCGTCGACCAACCGCGCCTCTAGCTCTTGGACCTCCACGGCAGGTGGCGATTGGCGGGTGCCTGCCATGAAGAGGCAACAAAGGCAACATATAATTCGTTGTAATTCAGTCGCCCGCTCTGCCTCGTGAATAGGGCGCTCCCCGACCATCAACCCGCCTTTTGAGCTGGGTTGGTCCTCGGTGAGCCTGTTCGCCGGTGCTCCGGTGCTCTAGGCAGGTTGCTCCTCGGCCACCACCCTAGCCGGTTTGGTCCCAAGGGCCTGGGGCATGGAGCTAGGAGAGACAATGGGGAGAGTGATCAGGTCCCGGTTGAACTCTAGAACCTTCACCTCACCCAAGTCGTCCGTCCCTGTTAACACTGTCTCCGCCACCTCCACATCTGACCGCTCCACGGGTCTGTTAACGACCAAATTTGGTAAGCAAATCCCCGAGTTTGAAGTAAGGATTGAAGCGAAATCAAGGGAAGCACGTGATTCTCGGAAACAGGGCCTACATCGGCTGAGTCCGAATTGGCTAAGGAGCCAGTCGGCTGAGTCCAAGTCGGACTAGGATAGCCGATAGCCGATTCTGATTGGAAATAGAAGATGGGACCAATCCTGGAAGGAAAGTGTGAAGATAATTATTGGATTTGGTTTCCAAGTGCTTTGAAGATATTGCCATCTACAGATAATGTCCTATAATGGCAATTGTATCTTTAAATTAGAATATTTTGTATAATTTCCTTATAGATAATGTCGGTTTGTTTAGGATATTTATAATTCAATATGTAATAAGAATCGTGTCCGTTACGGACTCATTGTATATTCGGGTATAAATATGACCCGAGGTTATGTAATCAATCACACACAACTTAATATAATCTTGGCGCATCGCGAACCTTTTGTTTTACTTTCAATCTCGACAAGTTCTTGCCTCGTCTTTGGGCTGCATCGGGTCCCGATCTCCAAGTAAGGTAATTTCTTGTTACAAGCGGTTTGTGCTATCGGGGTTAGTGCTTCCATCATTACTACACTCTGATCTTGATGTCGCAAATTGCTTAATTTATCATATACGACATATAATTTAGATCAATATCTAGATCTATTTCACGATCAGCTAGCATCTCCTTGAAGACGATAGCCGACGGAGCTAGATCCAGGGGTTGATTTAGGTTATATGGCGTATCCACCATCCCGAAGGACTTTCATTAGCCTATATAGATGTCATGCTTCTTTTGTACTTAATGTTGCATCAATTTGATCTATTAAGTTACTTTTAGAATCATATAGATCTATTCGGCTCAATGACTGGTTTTAGAGATAGTATCGGGGTTTCAGCAGATCTTATCTGTTTTAGTCATCTTTTATGTATTAATACTGCTAGATGTGTTAGAACCGTCTTTTATATCAAGATATTAATCTATTTAAATATACTAAGCCTCGTATCAATCTGTTAAATCATATTAACAGTCGATTGATCTTGGTCTAGTGTATTTAGCTCAGGTTAATATCTTCATATAAAATATATCGGAGCATTAGCGGATTTATATTAGATCTGTGACATCGGCTAAGCTATAAATATATATATAATTATTGTTCTAGTGTGTTTTTACATATAAGTGATTTATATTGTCTCTGTATACTATCGATCTATCCCAATCACTTAGTCTAAATGCACTTTGGAAAAGTAATTATGTATTATGGATATCTATAGCCGATCGAGTAGGATTTAATTATAATTTAACTGTCTATTTTTTTTGTTTCTTGTTGGTTACAGGATCAAACCAATTGGCACGCCCTGCAAATCACCAAAGGCGATCCAATTCGGACATGCACTAGAGTTAGCGACATCTCGGCCGTGCGTGGGAAATTTCTCATCAACACGATTTGGCACGCCCGATGGGACCTCTGCAACTTCCAAGTCCGACACGATGGTTGAAGTCAAGTCTCCTGACGTGGACCAGGAAAACATCATCCCCGTCACGATGGACAAGCTTACTCCCAAACAACCAGCTGAGTATCGGCAGATGATAGAACGATTGCAATCTCACTATTTGCAGTCCTTTACCAAGACTAGGTCTGGGGTAATTGTTTAGAAGTACAAGTTCGTGATCCCCGAAGAATTCGACTCTGGAGCCACCTCCAGCAAGAGCAAGGGGAAGGAAAAGATGGAGGAAGTCAAACAGGAGGAAGACGGCTCGGAACTCCACATGCTACAAGACTGAATCGACTCGGCTGTCCACCACGCTCTCGTTAACCAGTCCGGGATACTGGTCAACACCTTAAACAATATGATCAGCACCGTGGTGGATTCCAAGAGTAGCTGCCAAGATTCCCAGCCTTTCTCCCTAACGGCCGGTTCCCCAACTACAAGACTATATCGATGCACGGGTTGCCGATTCCTCCACTGGGACAGCCGACTCTCCCCGGGGAAATCCCTATTCAGCCGAATGTGCAGTCATCGGCTCTAAAACCGCCGCCCAAGCTTCTGACCAGGCAACAGCCTCAGCATCAGGGCCACGAGGCCCCAATACTGTCCCAGGAGCAGATGGAGAACATGTTCAACGCCAATCGGCAGCCTCTCATACATGAAGTGTCGATTGGCAACCATACGCCAGATCCACCACAAAACTCCGGTGGTACTCAGCCTTCCCCTGGGCAACAGCCTTCGTTGATGTCTCAGCCGCCTCCTGCCATGAATCAATTTCCACATCAATATCCAGAGGGCCACTTTGATCAGTATTACCAGCCTCATTCGCCATAAATGAGGTATCGGCAAGCCCCCATACAATATGATCAATACGAGCCGATACAGCAAGTACAAGCTCAAGAAGCACAGCAGAACAAGCCTTGGGCCGATCTGATTGCGGATGTCATGCGCGATCAGTTCGGTCTCAAGCCGAAGGACTCCGGCAACATGTACTGGTACCCTTATCCATAATATTTCGAGAGGGTTCCTGTACCAAACCGGTACAAGGTGCCAGATTTTTCAAAATTCTCTACGCAGGACAGCGTTTCAACTTATGAACACGTCAACCGATTTTTGGCCCAATGTGAAGAGGCATCGGCTACGGACGCGCTGAGAGTGAGATTGTTTTCACTCACTCTCTCTCTCTCTCTCTCTCTCTCTCGAGATCGGTCTTCACCTGGTTTTCTTCTCTGCCTTACAACTCAGCGCAAAGCTAGGTCGATCTTGAGAAGCAATTTCATCGCTACTTTTACTCCGTCATGCATGAAATGAAGCTGTCGGACCTTACCAACATTAGGCAAAAACGGTGGATCTGGCGTATGGTTGCCAATCGGCACTTCATGTATGAGAGGCTGCCGATTGGCGTTGAACATGTTCTCCATCTGCTCCCGGGACAGTATTGGGGCCCCGTGGCCCTAATGCTAAGGCTGTTGCCTGGTCAGAAGCTTGTGCGGCGGTTTTACAACCGATGACTGCACATTCGGCTGAATAGGGATTCCCCCGGGGAGAGTCGGCTGTCCCAGTGGAGGAATCGGCAACCCGTGCGTCGATAAAGAGTCCTGTAGTTGGGGAACCGGCCGTCAGGGAGAAAGGTTGGGAATCTTGGTAGCTGCTCGACTATCTTGGAATCCACCACAGTGCTGATCATATTGTTTAAGGTGTTGACCAGTATCCCGAACTGGTTAACGAGAGCATGGTGGACAGCTGAGTCGATTCTGTCTTGTAGCGTGTGGAGTTTCGAGCCGTCTTCCTCGTGTTTGACCTCCTCCATCTTTTCCTTCCCCTTGCTCTTGCTGGAGCTGGCTCCAAAGTTGAATTCTTTGGGGATCACGAACTTGTACTTCTGAACGATTGTCCCAGACCTAGTCTGGGTAAAGGACTGCAAATAGTGAGATTGCAATCGTTCTATCATCCGCCGATACTTAGCTTGTTGTTCGGCAGTAAGCTTGTCCATCGTGACGGGGATGATGTTTTCCTGGTCCACGTCAGGAGACTTGACTTCAACCATCGTGTCGGACTTGGAAGTTGCAGAGGTCCCACCGAGCGTGCCAAATCATTTTGATGAGAAATTTCCCACGCACTGGCCTGAGAGGTCTGCTTAACTCTAGTGCATGTCCGAATTGGATCGCCTGTGGTGATTTGCAGGGCGTGCCAATTGGTTTGATCCTGTAACCAACAAGAAACAAAAAAAATAGATAGTTAAATTATAATTAGATCCTACTCGATCGGCTATAGATATCGATCGGCTAGGAGACGGAAGCGATGGCGCGAGGGTGAAGAATTTGTGAATCTTTGAGGGAAAAGAGGGTGTGAAGGAAGAAGAAGAGAAAATAGTGGGGCTTAAAAGGGGCAATGATGGGCCTGACAGCACCATTTCCGAAAAGCACGCAGCACCGTTAATGGCGCATGCGGGGCATCCGAGGTGCCCCGGCCCATCCAGCTCCCAGGCGGCCATGTCATCTCAGTGGCTGATCTGAGCCGTCGCTTACCCAGAGTGGATAGCGGCGCACCAGCGACGCGCGTTACGCGTCCCGTCAAAACTGCCACCGGGCCTGCCACTCCGCCCAAGCGACAAATCTTGGTTGTTGGATTCATGAGTCGTTGGGGATGAGTGGGAAACCTAACGAATGAGCCTGCCGTTCCATGACCCCGGTCTTGACGACCTTAATAGGACGTGACCGGCACACAGTTCAAACCGTCAATGGCCCACATGCACAGCACATGCCCCGAGTTTCGGTAACTGCTCAACAACCAACCCCTCGGGATCTTCCTTTGTTCATGCCGACTACCATCAACCTCCGAGCTATGGCATATCGGTCATTAGCCATCGAGGTTGTGACTTCCGGGCTATGGCCCTCGGCCGACCACTGTCAGCCCCTGGGCTATGGAACGGCCTACTGCCATCAGCCTCCGAGCTACAGCAACTCAGTCGTCAGCCTCCGGGATGATCGCCTCGGGCCGGACCCAGTCAACCTCTGGGCTGAGGAACCTTGGCCATCGGCCTTCAGGCAATGGCCACTCATCGACCGCCATCTGTCCCTAGGCAATGACTCTCCTTATCCCATCGAATGCCACCAATTCGAAGACGATGCCCTAAAGGTATCGCGAGGGTGATGTTTTTGGACTTGACCCTAGGCCTGGATGTACCATCAAGCCCCAGGCTTGGGGGCTGCACCTGACAGGTGCACTTGGGCGGTGCATTTGCTGCCAAAGCACTCTTAGGATGTCACAATGACTTTGCCCATGGTCCCGGCTAGTAAGGATTTTGACCCTAGGCCCAGATATACCATCTACCCCTAGGCTCAGGGGCTGTACCTGGAAGGTGCACTTGGGCGGTGCGCGTATTGTAACCTAATCAAAAGAACTCGAGAACTGGCTTTGGGACCTGACCAGGAAGAACTCAAACCCTAAGGGCAAATATTCAATTCACCCCTAGGCTCGGGGGCTTCTGTGGGGTTATCACCCCAGGGTAGCCCACGGAGTGGATTTAAGATCAGCTGAAGTCGGACTGGTAGTCCTTGGGAGGTGGTCAGAAGCCCGACCTTTTCTTGGGGTCGGGAGCCCCGACCCCCCGATTGTCCCGACTCTAGTGTCCTATCCCGACTATGGCTCATCAGCCCGACCTCTTATATCCTTGGGATAGAAGGCTTGCATCGCAAGGATCATGGAAAAGACAAGGAGGGCACAACCCGATAGAATGTGCAGAAGGAACCAGCGGAGGACGGATCCCAAGGCAAGATGGAGTGCGAGATACCTACGAAGCGTAGGACCCGGGGGATATCTATGTACTTTTCAGATGTTGTTTGTACTTGTTTTTTTAGCTTTTAGTCTTAGCTTTCTTGGCCCCCAAGTCCTCTTATAACTTCCCCCCTTGATCTATAAAAGGGAGGGCAGGTCTGCAGGGAGAAGGGGATCGTTTCTTTGGAAGCTAGATCTAATCTCTAGAGCCCCAAGAACTCAAATCCTTGTACTCTGTTTCATACATCACCCCAACAAAGAAGATAGGACGTAGGCTTGTTATCCTCTGGGAGGGCCAAACCTGTCTAAAATATCTGGCTCACTTTCTCTCTTGAGTCAACCATCTCGCCCTTTCGATAGACGTTCTCAACCACTCTTTCACCTCCACGGGTAGCCCCCTTGGAGGACTGATCGACCACCCGTCGACACTCTCCCATTTTCATTAGTGCAAAATGGACCAAGGTTCATTACACCCAGCATGAAAGGTTAAGGGAAGAAAAAAGAAACAGCCTACTTGACGTCAGTGATGCTCCCATCCCTTTTGCCAAGGATGCAACTAAACTACCAGGCAACTAAGGAATTAATTATTTTAAACTGTAGTAGAAACGACTAATCCAACATTTTATCAAAAGACACAGGTAAATGATCAGACATAGCAACTAGTACAAAAGACAGCAGCAAAGCACCACACAAGCGTCACTTCCAGCCTTTTCTACATTTGTTGCATGGTGCTTCATCTCAATTCCTTCACTCTAATCTCCTCCTTCATGTGTAACTTGGTGTGGATGTTCTACATCAGCAATAAGAAAAAGGATGACGTACGAGATCTAAATTGAATGGGTAAAGGAGACAAAGATTTAGACAGGTTCAGACCCTATCGACGAGAGGTAATACCCTACTCCTGTTTGGGGATTGTGTTCGCCGAGTGTACTATGATGATCTGACGATTGGTGTATGGATATCTGAGTTGCCCCTAAGAGGGCTCCCTACGCACCTTATATAGGTTGGGGAGCAGGGTTACAAAAAAAAGTAAAACCTAGCCGAATACGATATTAATATCCTAAACTATTACAAGAAGATACTAAACCGAAACCATAGGTCGTGTTGTATCACACAAGTCAACGTAATAACTAAGCCCTAGTCTAATACATAATATACATATATGGCCCACCTTCTATATCTTGTTGAAATATAGTGGCCATGTAGGTATAGGATACCCATAATCTTCGCACTTGGTTTAGCAACAAGACCTCCCATTGCAATTTTCCTGCCTCTTCATGTGATTTCCTTAGTAGCCTAAAAAGGAATCCAAAAGCTGACATATTTAATGAGTTACACAAGGTGAGAATACAAGCTGTTATACAGATTCTTCAGCACAACAGAATTAAAAATCTTCTGATATCGTTTCCACCCAGTCTTGATCAAGGTTTCCCTTACCGCCGGTAATCACGTGGTTACCATGGTAATCGGGATTACCGTAGGGTACGGTAATTGTTACCGGCGATAGGATTTGAGAAATTTTGAACAAATTCAAAATTTTCAAAAAGATCAAAAAAATTCAAAAAATTCATGGATGTCGTTCTTGATTTTTAGTGGCAAATGATGAAGAATTTTTTTGAAAAAGAGTAAGATAAAATCACATTTGAGGGCATAACCGATAGTTGTTTAGAAAATGGAAAAAAGAAAAAGTATTGGGCCTTAAGTTGAACTGTGCATCCAGCCCATTGAGAAAATATCCCCTCTTCATCCCCTCTCCCCTCTCGTTCTCTCTCTTTTCATATCTCACAGCTTGATGGTCATGTCCATGGGGGAGTACAACATGGTATATCATTTGTAGAACACCTAGCTATACTCTACATCAGTCTTACTTATTTATTTCCTTCGTTTCAAACTATAACTTTTATATTCATATTGCTTGCAAAACAAACTATCATATCTGTAGTCATGGAAATTATATTATAGACTCTATAATTTCAGCTATATGTGGACATCACTATGCTCTAAAATGTGAGGTTGTGAATTGTCATTGTTGAATTATTATGTTACGAAATGTTGAATTGCTTCAAAGTCAATAATATGGAAAAGGTCATGTCGAATTTTTCTATTTTACATCAAAAAATTAGGTTTACAAGTATCTTACATATTTTTCTAATTATCCCAAATTTATTAATACATTTAAATGCTTTTTAAATTTTTTTGCTTAATTTTATTTCTGTCAATATTTTGAAGATAATCGTGCCAAACCGCGCGGTAACCATGCTGAAACTATAAAACCGCCATAATTTGAATTCAAAAATTCGGACATGAAATTCATGCGGTTTTCGACGGTTACTGCGGTAACCACCTTATCGTGAGGGTGTGTAACCACGCCCCATATGGTTTGGTAAACCTGGTGCTGATCAAGTTGTCTTTTCAAATCCTATTTCTAGCAAGAGCCACAATCGAAATTTGATTTTTAGATGAATTGTACATAGTGATATTATACAAAGTGTGATGTTTTTCCCGCCAAAAAGTTGTTGCTCTAACATACTCATCTCCACCACCGGCAGCGCGTTGCGGTCTAGCTTTCTTCCACCACCTTGTGCTTGCGCTCACCGACCCAGCCGACGCTGCCATCACCGATGATGCCCGTGGCTAGGAGGGAGATGGAGGGGAACACAGGGGGAAGAGGCAGCGATAGCAGCCGACAAGAGAGGTGGCCACATTGGTAGATAAGAGAGAGGATCGTGGATGAGCGAGTCGACTACGTCAAGGAGAGCCGGTTCTGATCCAATGGAGGTGAGATCGGGAGGGAGATCGCGGCGACAGCTATGGCAGGGAGGGGCAAGCAGACTAGCAGAGTCGCTCCCAGAGGAAGATGAGCAGTGGCGGCTGAGAGGAGGGGGATGCGAACAGGGGCGGAGCCAAGATTTTTACATGGGTATGCCAAACCAAAAATTTCATATCCAAACCGGTAAAAACTATTTAGCAATTCGGTAAAATTTCATATAAATTGTCGAACAATTCGATACACAACTACTAAATGGCATACTAAGTCCTAAATTACAATACAAATAGTTTAAAATAGCACACTCCTAATTCATATTGCAAACATCTATAAGCTACATCAATTGAACTTAATCTACCAAAAATCAAACAACAACCTCAATCCCACAAAGTTAGGGTTTAGGGATTTGGCAATTTGGGAGAAAACTAAAGCAAATACAGCGTCGGGGAGGGGAGGACCACGCCAGGTAGGAGCCACGCCGGGGACGACTACGCCCGTGCCGGGGAGAGCCGCGCCGAGGAGCACGCTGCCGCTGGCAGGAGTCGCAGGACGCAGGGAAGAGACCGAGTCTCGGGCAGGTGAGGGCAGGGGAGAGGAGAGGACAGGGATTTTTTTAATTTTTTTTGCTTGTTGGGCTGGGCCTAGGATATGCCATATCATACCTGTGTAGCCCACTCGATCCGCTGAAGCAGAGTCGCTCCGGGAAGAAGGCGAGCCGTCTAGCTTGTTTACTCCACTTCGCTCTAGTTCTGGGAGCCAACACGAGCGAGCCAAGCTGTGCCTTATCACGGTGTGGAGGGACCCATCTGCGCATGTCATCGGATCATTGCCTCATCGAGGCGTCGCGTATCTAAGCCAGGTTGTCAGTTTGCACGGGCTGAGATTTGCATCCGATATGCACCAATTTTTTTCTGGTCTCCCTTCCCTCCCCTCCGCCCCTATCACCAACCACTACTCCTATGATGAGCGATGTTGAAATGCCCCCGCCCCGCCGACCAAGAAGGCACAATAGATGACGTCACTGCTGTCTTGCCCACCGTCCACGCCAATCCCTTGTCTCCGGCATTGCTGCCCTTACCTTGTCGCTATACACGGCCAGATGGGCCAGGCCGCGCCGTGCCGGCCCAGGCACGGTTGCACTGTTTATCGGCCTGGCACGGCACGACACGGTAGCGGGTGGGCTGTGCCGGCACGGCCCGTTGGGGCGTGCTATGCCTGGGCCATCGGACGAGCACGTTGGCCAACACGGCATGACACGGTTACTGTACCGTGCCAGCACGGGCACGGCATGGCACGCGACGGAGGGGGCGAATCAGAACGCAACGCGTGGCGGGGGGTTAGCGGTGGCAGGTAACGGCGCCATTAACAGCTATTGCGCCAGCGAATCAGGACGCGCCATGTGTCAACTAACGGCTAGTAACGACTAGTTTTCGAATTTGGCCGTTGGAGCTCGAAAAATTCAAAAAAATCAAAAAAATCAAAATATGTGAAAATTCATCTTATAAATAGGGCATCCACCATAGTCATTTCTCCTGACCCCAAACATCTCATCTTGTGCTCGTAAGTGTTCTCTTGTGCTCTCAAGTGTTTGATTTTTTTGATTTAGACAAAATTTGCTCAAATTTTATCTAAAATCAAAATTAGTTTCAGAGTTAAATAGTGCAATCGCAGAGGTGTAAAGACACGTGGTAGGAAAGTATATTAGTGATATTCATATTTATGTATTATTTGTATTTTTTGTGAAGTAAATAAATATTCTAAAATTTGTTTATTTCGTTTCAAAATTTCATAATGGATCTAAACTATCCATGTCAGTCGTTGTCGTTCACTTTGGGTGATTTTGACCCGAATTACATGTCGGGGGCATTCCCAACTGGTGATGACGATGCCACCGGATCGGCTTCAACTCCACCAGGTGTGGAGGAGATGCCGGTTCAGGCGGCGACGGCGACTTCAGAAGGATATCCCGGCACTGTGAGCGGTAGTGCTTTGACAAACACCGTCTCGAAAAGATCAAGAACTTCCGATGTTTGGCAGCACTTCGATGAGGTGGTCGTGACCCAACCCGATGGAAGGCAGGTAACAGTAGCCACGTAGAATATGTCGGAATACTTTATTTGCAAAATCTTCTGGTGGTACAGGACACTTGAAGCGCCATGAGGAGGCTTGTGCGAAGAAGCAAGGAATACAACTCTGGAAACAACAACTTATGCTAAATCCCGATGGTACGGTACGTAGTTGGGAGTACGATCCCATGGTATCTCGAAAATCTCTTGTCCGGTTAATCTCCAGACAAGATTTAGCCATAAATTTTGGTGAGTCTCCTGCTTTCGAAGAGTACATTCAGCAATCGTATAATCCTAGGTCTAAAGCTGTTACTAGACAAACAACAACCCGGGATTTGCAAAATGTTTTTGATTGTACTGAACTTAAGGAATTATTTAGTACATGCACATTTCTGTTAGTGTTACCTCTTATATATGGAGTGGTAGATCTAGGGAGGATTACCTTAGCATAGTTGTTCATTATATTGATAATGATTGGCAGATGTAAAAAAGAGTTCTAGGTCTCAGGTTAATAGATGTTTCACACACAGATGAAAATATAGCTGAAAGAATTAGGGAGGTTATTAATGAAATTAATCTTGCATATAAAATATTTGATGTCACCCTAGATAATACATCTGCTAATTCAGGACAATGGAAATATTGTAGACTTTATTTTCTGTTTATTCTCAGTCTTTTCTACTGCATCAGCACTGTGTATGTAATATAATTAATTTGATTGTTAACTCTGGGATGAAGAGAGTGAGTGTTCTCGCGTGGTTAACTGCTTCTAACCCACGGATTGCTGCATCAAAGAGGTTTTGCCATGCATCTGGTAAGAAAGCATGTAAGTTTGCGAAACGCAACTTATTTAATGTTAAAAGTTGTTATACCTTATAGTAATTTACTAACTGATCTTGTTCAATCATGTAATGACCCAAAAAACAGTGACGGTGGGCCAATACTGACTGAGCATACCTGGGAAATTATTCAAAAGTTTTACCAATTTCTTGAAACTTTTTATGATTGCACTCTTAATTTATCGCAAATTTATTATCCAACTACAAATTTAATTTTGCATAATATTCTTGAAATTACCACTTTATTAAAAGAATATGAAACCAATGATATTCTTATGCAAGTTGTTTTTAACATGAAACAAAAATATTTAAAATATTGGAAAAATATACCTACATTGTATGCTTTTGCTTTCATACTAGATCCTAGGGGAAAATTAAGGGATTCTCCATAATTATATCACTCTTTGGAGATATTGTAGTGGTAGATTATAGTCTCTTTATAGTGAGGTTAAATCTAAATTATATGAAGTTTTTGAAAAGTATCAACTAAAGTTTCAGAGAGTTCATCAGCACAAACCCCCTCCTGCCCCTATAACGGGTAAGAACAAGATACAATGGGGCAGAATTTGAGGTGGCTCATCTTCAAGCCATGGTGGTGGCAGTTTGTCAGCGGCAAGTGGAGACGCCTCTTCGCATGGTGTTGTCGAAGAGTTGTCCAGTTATTTAAATAGTGACGCCATTCACCATGAAGCACAAGACTTCAACGTCCTCAGTGGTGGAATGATCACAAGATGACATATCCCGTGCTTTCAAAACTAGCACGGGATGTGTTGACGGAGCCCGTGTCAACGGTGTCCTCTGAATCGACCTTCAGTTAGTGCGAAAAAATCATCGAAGATAGGAGGACGAATCTGAGTAGCGACCACGTCGAAATGCTACTAAGCATTAAAGACTGGGAGCTAGCTAGACAACATGCCCAATACACTGCTGACAACAAAGAATTGGTCGTCCAATTCGAGAACCTCTACTTAGATCCAGACCAACCTCAATAGCTTCAAACTTTGTTATAAGTAGTAGTGACCTTTGAACGGTACTATTTTCTTTGTCATGGTTTTCTCAAATTCCCCTACAAGTTTTTACATGAGAAAGTTTTTAACGAGACATTATATATCATTGTATCATATAATTATATAAACATCAATAAAAGTCATTACTATTTTTAACATATTCTTTTGTAATATTTTATTAAGATTGAATGTTTTTTCAATATTTTCAAGATGAGGAATAGAACATTTTTCAAGATGAGAAATATATTTTTTTATATTTTTAAAACGAGAAATAGATCATTTTTTAACTTTTATTTTTAATTTTTATTCTTTTCGAGAAGCAATAGTGTAGAATAGTTTTTTCATTGCCATGTCCTTAGGCCCGTGGGCTCAAGGACAGCCCGTGGGCCATTAGCGTGCCATACCGACACGGGCACGGCCCGACCAGCCGTGGACCGTGCTTGGGCCGAGGGCGCGGCACGCAGGCCGGCATGGCCCGACCCATAACTATGGTCATGCCTAACGAGTCATGTCGTAGCCGTGCCCGGGTCAGGCCGTGCCGTACGGCCCATTTGACCATATATACTTATCGTCCGCCCTTGTTTTTCTTAAGGCCATTTTTTTAGGCCCTGAGAAATCCCCTATTTCTCTTCAACTCATCCCGGCCCTTCCCACTGAAGACTTGTAAACATCTCTCATCATTGATACTGCTACCAGCAGTATAAACTTAAGACACCAAAAAGACATGTACCAAGCACACACCAAAAGAGGGAACAATATATTATATTCCAATAATGAATCTAAGTGTTGTTAATTAACTCGTTGATCACCAACTTTACAAACATCGACTGACGGGTCCTCCTTGGGACGACCCAACACAGTCCTCCGGCACAAGAATGTCGAATCCACTGAGCGTCCACTCCGCCTCCGCATATTTGCTGACGTATATCTCCGTTCCGACGTCCAGTGACGACCACCTCCTCTTCGCCGGCAGCGTGCCCGGATCCTACACCGATTACAACAACATCAATCACACACTCATACTAACCAAAAATCCTTTGCATTTTGCTAAAAACAAGGATCACTTACTATCTCAGCACAAAAATTTCTCGACCAAACATAAACTGCACAAATGCAATCCTACCTGGTAGAAGTAAAGCGCCTGAGACAATGCTCCGACGTCGAGCTCCCACGCCCTGGGGTCACCGATCCATCCCTGGCCTTTCACCGTGGGGTACCCGAACTCGCCCCACACCGGGTGCGGCACGAGCTGCAGGATCTCCTGCGGCTGCGGGTTGCTGTACGCGTCGCAGTAGGTGGTCGGCTGCTCGGCGGCGCGCGCGTTCCCCGGGGAGCAGTAGACGTGGTACGCCGCGTAGGGGAACCGGCCGTCGGTGCGGTGCACGCGGGTGCCGTTCCGGAACGTGTGCCAGGGCGGGCACTCCTCGATGCGCCTCGGCGTGCACCACGACGGCGTCTCTGGGTTGATGATCATCTCGCTGTACCGCGTCACGTCGGTGGTGGTGTCGCCGTCGCACGGGCGGCCGTCGTTCTTCCAGCAGCTGCCCATGTCCATGAGGTAGAACTGGCTGTTGCGGCCTCCGCCTTGCTTCACATCCAGTGTGACCCTCACCTTGAAGTTTGGTGATTCCGGCACCTGCCGTTATAAATTTTTAGTCAGCTCACAAGCACTACTAAAAAAGACACAGAGGTCGGCATCATAGGTGCTCAAAGTACTAAAACCGACATGGACCTTTTCTTATCTCCACGGGCTGCAAACACAACAAACCAACACTTTTAGGCAAATATATCATGCAGGTTTTAAAAAAAAACTAGAACATTTAATATATTATAGGTATCGACTAATTAAAAATCAATACCTATAATATATTATAGATGTTTTTTTAAAAAATAACACCTATAAAAAATGAGCCGAGTCGGGTGGAAGCTAGCAAGCCATCGAGATTCTTTTTACTCTCGATCCTGTCTCTCTCTCCCCCAGACGCCCTTATCTTCTTCTTCTCCTCCTCCTTCCACCTTTCTCTCTCTCTCTTTCAATACACTCTCTTGAGGACGCCGCTATGATGAAGGTCAGGGAGCACTGTGGGCTCCACATGGGGAGACGGTGGCAGGCGACGACGCCCTCCCCTCTGCCAAATTCGGTGGGAGGAGAGGCAGCGGGTAGGGGTGCGCCCTCCCCTTCGCCAGATACGTTGGGAGAGGAGGCAGCGGAAGGGGCGGCGGGCTCCTCACGGGGAGGCGGCGGGAGGTGGCAGTGTCCTCCCCTCCGCTAGATCCGGCGGGAGGGGAGGCGACAGCAAGTGCGCAGGATTCCCACGAGGAGGTGGCAGCAGGCGATGGCGCCCTCCCCTTCCCACCCAACGGTGACAACGCCCTTCCCGAAGTTTAGTGTTAGGTGTTGATGTTCTTTGTGTTAGCGTTGATGTTCTTAGTGGTTAGTGTTGATGTTCTTGAATTCTTAGATGCTAATTAATTCAATGAATTAAATGTTCTATATAATTAGGGTGAGGAAAAGCTGCTCAATGTATCAGTTTGATTCGGAACAACGCATCGAGTTGTTCTTTTATTCTTGGGACCTCAGGTGCCGGTTTCAAAACCGACACATTTGATTTTTCTCAGAACTGACACCTTTATTTCTCTCATCTCGTGCCGCCTTCCGGGTGTGTGTCGTGAAATCCGACTCCTATGTCGGGTTTTCAACCGGTACTATCCAGATTTGTATGGTAATGAAGGATACTAATTTTGGTCATGAAAAAAATGTTACACCTATTTTGAAACTGACAAGGTCAGTCTGTCGAATTACAATTTTTCCAGTCAGATATACTAGTATTATAATGTATCACCTCCATCTAAAAAGACTTCATTTCTTTTTTAAAAAAATTCTGACCTCTGCACTAGAGGACGCATACAAACAATTCAAATATGAAGACTAAACAGATATGATAAATCGCTTTAGAATAATAGACATTATATCCATCTCACAAAATGCTAAAGAAAAAATACCGGAGGATGGGAAATCCCTGCTTCTCCACACGCTAAAGCAAAGTACCAATGAATGCGACATATACTGTAATATTTTATGAACCTAATACAGAAGGCGTCTACCAACTACCAATCGTATAAGAGCAGACATGCGTCTACCAACTACCAATCATATATAAGAGCAGACATATCTGTACTTTTACAATAATAAATATCTACTTAGTAAAATGTTAGTAATGATGATGTATGTTGAGTCACGCTACCTCTATCATTAATAGGGATGGGTATTCCTTCGGACCGAACAATTTGGTCTCGTTCTTCGGTCTTCCATGAAATTTTGGTCATCAGAGACTTAAGACCAATCGGTGTTCATCAAAATTCAAGACCGAGCAATTTGGTCCTGGTCTTTTCGGTTTAAGTCTAGATCACGACCAAGATTCTTGGGATGAAAAAAATACACATAAACCATCCACAAGATCAGATATGAAAAAAAAACCCACGAAAGTGCATGCTGCTCAGAGAGAAGTTGAGGGTGTGAGCAGCACGTGGATGCGAGCTTTGACACCGGCACGAGGACCTTGACGACAGGAGCACCGGATCTGGGTAGGTATCTAGCCACAGCTGAAGAAAGAGTCATTTATCCCGGTTAATAACCCTCAGTAGTCCCGGTTGTTAAATCAGGACTACAAATTCAGGATTAGAGATGAGCGATCTCTAGTCCCGGTTAAATAACCGGAACTAAAAATGCACCTTTAGTTACGGTTGGTATTATCAACCGGGACTAAAGATATATAGGTCCCACATGATCTCTGCCACCTTTTTTTTGCTTTTTACTGCTTTTACATTGTTTTTCTCGCTGAAAATCACAGCCCCATACTCAAATTGGTCAAAATAACGTCCCAAATCAAATACACATCAGACCAATTTCCATCCCAACATCAAATTTATATCACAAATCACAGAAACATTCATCACAAATTCACATATATACGAGACCAAACTCAAGTAACGAAAATCACAAACCTCAAAAAAATTCACAAATCCGCGCCGGCCGCCGCACGGCCGCGATCCGCGCCGCACGCCCCCGCCCGCCGCCGACGCGGCCCGGCGCCACCGCCGCACGGCCCCCGCCGCACCGCCGCACGACCTTGCCGCACCGTTGCATGGCCCCGTGCGCGCCGCCGCGCGCCCGCCCCGCGCTGCCGCCGCACGGCCCCGCCACCGCCGCGCCGCACGCCGAGCGACCCCGCCGCACCGCCGCGTGGCCCGGCCCACGCCCGCCGCCGCACGGCCGCGCCCGCCCGCGCGCCACTCCCCACCGCCGCCCGCATGGCCACCGCGCCCGCGAGAGGCAGGCGCCCGCCCGCCGCGTGAGGCGCCGCGCTGCGTCGGGCCGAAGAGAAGGAGAGGAAGGGAGAGAGAGAGGCGAGAGGGAGAGGACAAACGAGCCGAGGAAGAGGGAGAGGAGAGACGCATGCACGGAGAAATTAATGGATCTCGAGAGGACGGCGGCGCGGAGGACGAGGAGATAAGAATGGTGGAGATTTTTTGTCCGGTTGGTAAGAAGAACCGAGACAAAAATAGCATCTTTAGTCCCGGTTGATGTTACCAACCGGGACTAAAGATCCCCGGCGCTCTGACAGGCTCTGACAACATTTGAACCGGGACTAGAGGTGATCTTTAGTCCCGGTTCGTGACACGAACCGGGACTAATGTTCTTAAAAATCCGTAGACTTTTTAAACCGGGACTAGAGATCATCTCTAGTCCCGGGTGCAACTCAAATCGGGACTACCGTGGTTTTTGCCACTTCAATCAATGAGGGTTTCTCCAGTAGTGAGTGCTCGGGTTCCCGCCGCCCGCTGCAAGTCTAGCGGCAGCTATAGCCTCCACCGCCACCCGTCAGAGAGGAGGCAGCACCACAATGAAGCTATGGTCACCATCGCATTGTCAGAATCGAGGAGGTGCAGGGCCGCAACATTAGCGGCGATGTGAAGAGGAAAAGGCAGTTGTGTGGCGTGAGGAGGAGGAGACGGCGGTGGCAATGCGACACGGCACGAGGAGGAGAGGTGGAGAGGCACGACGCGAGGAAGAGTGTGGCACACCGCACAGGTGGGGAGGATCGGAGGAGTGGGGAGGAGAGGTGGGAACGGGGAACAGAAGGGTAGGGTTTTCTCTAATGGGTTATTGGATTGGTCTGCTGTATATGTTTTTATTGAGCTTTAACGGTGATTCGATCAGTTCGGCAATTTTGGTTAACCGAGCCAGATGATAAAAAAACAAATTTGGTTAGTTACAACTGATGACTGAATTTGTGAAGAAATTTCTCGGTCTCGGTCTTTGGACAGTTCGGTTCGGTTTTTTGTTCAGTCTTTTTCATGCCAACCCCTAATCACTACTATTTAGGTATTATAATCTATATTACTACACCACATTCCAATGAGTATTGCTGGTTCTTCCTTAATTTTAAAACAATACTTGTTCAATAAAAAAACTGTAACTAAATTTTAAAACAATACTTGTAAAAACTGTAAAAATACTACTTGAACTAAGTATGTGATTAATGGACTTAATAAACTATTGACTCAATTTTAACTCAATTTTTTTTCATCGTGCGGGCTATTGGCTAGTATAATTAATCATCTGCTATTTTGCTGAAAATTGAATCCAAAAGGTAAAAAAACTTATCTGGATTTAATTTGGACGTGAGCATCTGATGTGACACAGTTCAGTGAAAGTGAAAGTGAAAAGGACATTACTTCAACAGAAGAGACGTACCATCTTGGTCATGCCTCTGGTGTCGTAGTGGTAGCCACCGGAGAATCCCTTGGTGGCGTCGGAGCGGAGGTAAAGCATCAGCCACGGGTACTTGGGCGAAGTCCGCAGCTTGTGGTGGAACACCCACCCGCCGTCGCCGGCGCCGGCGGCGCCGCCGCCGCTCCCCAGGTCCTTCTCCCACGTCACCGAGTAGTATGACACTTCTTTGCTGCTGAGATCCGCCGCGTCGAGGTCGTACGTGCCGAACAGCCGGCCGCGGAGGCGCCGGCCGGTGGCGTCCAGGGCGGTGCGGTTGTGGAACACGAGCGGCTGGTTCATGCAGCCGGCGCCGCCGGGGCAGGGGAACCTCGAGGTCTGCGGGAACGGGCGCGCGGGGCGGCCGTTCTCCGGGCAGATGGCGGCGGTGGTGTCCAGGTTGCCGTTCTTGAGCATGACCATCCAGAACTGCCACGGCGCCGGGCTGTCGGCCACCTGGCACCGGTCGCCCAGGTAGAGCTCCTTCGCCGCTGCGTATAGGTCCACGTCCGTGATGTTCGCCGGCATGCCCGGGAAAGGGTCGCCGGCGCGGAGGTTGTTGTCGGCGTCGGTGACCCGGTGCACCACCTCGTACGTCGGCTGGCCGTTCTCGTCCACGCCATTCTCTGCGAATTTCCCAGTTCTCACCGTCAATTCGACGGACTAACTAGACCAATCTCGTGACCGCGACATGGATTCGAGGAAAGAAGAGCAAGGATGGAGGGACCAACCGAGGTCGAAGCAGTCGGCGCCGCGGGGGCTGCCCATGCCGGGGGCCTCCCGGCCGACCTCGTTGCAGAAGTTCCAGGCCTCCCAGGCGACGTGGAGCCCGTCGCGCCGCATGCCAGGGTCCCCGACCGCCGACACGCCGCCGCCGCCGCCGCGGCCATGCGTCGTGATGGCCGGCGCCGCCAAGCAGCACGGGAGGGCGAGGACGAAGCCGAGGAGAGAGGCGACCGCGGCGGCGGCGTCCGCCACGCGCGCGGCCATCCAGCGCGGAGATATCAACGGAAAGCCGGCAGCTGATCCGATCGAGGACGACAACACTACTGTGGGGGTCCAAGTAGAGGCGTACCGCAGCAAGGGGTGTCGGTGAAGTGAAGACAAGAGAGTGTGGGCGTAGAAATGACACAGCGTTTATTTTATACTCGGTTGTCTCATCTTATACTACCTCATTCTAAACAGATTCATTTTTTCTCCTCTTATCTGTTATAAAATATGTTTGTTTTTGAACTATCATTGAATTGAAGTTTATAAAAGCAAAAGATAATTGTCTTGAAATTAGCTGCCGATGATACAACCTGCACCACCAATGTTGACACCTCTATTCCAAGAAGGCACACCCAAAGGCTCTGTTTGGTTATTTAACCCTGAAGCTATTTTGAAAATTAAAAATTAGCTATTAAATTAGTTTTTAGTCCTTTAAGTAATTTGGATTCATAGGTTAATTTATTTTTAATGTTTATTTTTTAATAATTAGGTTCAACTATCTTATTTAATACACATGATATGAAGGTACAACCTGTTCTGCTTCTCTCCGTTTTGATGTTCTTTTACACCGGATATGACTTGTGAAATTTCACGAGAAACAATTCAATTCTACCCCAGCAAAATTTCCTATGTTCCTGTCCTAACAGGACTGTAGCTATTCACAACCCATCATCGGTATGGTCCACTACCATACTACACTACAACGGGAACATTTATCTGTGTCAAGCGGTAACCCTCATCTGTATCAGGTACAGCGTCCGTCACACAGTAATGTAAGAAGTCATCTGTATCGAGCAAAAGCCCGCACTGATGCACTTATCTTTATCGGGCCTAAACTAAAGCCCGTCACAAATGACACTTATCTGTGACAGGCCTAAACTAAAACCCGTCACGGATGACAGTTATTGATGACGGGCCTAAATTAAAGCCTTTCACGGATGGCAGTCATCCATGACGGACTTTAGTTTAGGCCCATCACCGATGAGTATTTTTCAAATAAAAAATATTTTTTTATCTAGCCTTAGGTCTTTGCTATCCAATTATTCACATATATAATTGTTCACAAAGATATATATTTTCAGTCCTAGCATCCTCATTCATATATAGAATTATTCACGGGAAACCCAATTCATAACTCACATATGACATTCATATATTTTTGAAATAGAGGAGAACAGATATTTGAATTTATCTCAGATCTATACATGTGAAATCTTGATTGACCAAATGCCAAATTTATCATTTTCCATCTTGTGTTTTGCACCATTCCAGCTATTGAACTCACCAATGAGCTGTGCTTCTCTACATACATAAAGTAAAAAACCTCCAAGTTAAATGCATCGAATAACTCCCCGCAAAAAATGCATTAAATTGTTACAAATTAATGCTAGTAAGTGTCTTGACAAAAACGACAATTAAGTAATCACAACCTCACAAGTTCAGAGACAGCTACACAATCAGACATAGAACATAATTTTCGCTTTTCAATGCATTATGTTCTACGCCCGATACTTACCTTAAACAGCCAATACATTAGAACTTACTGTGTAGCAGGTGCCCATTCACGATATATAGTTGCACCATCAACCAAAACAAAAGTGAAATTATCTCAGATCTATACATTACTCGTCTAGATATTGTTCCTCCTTTGTCTCTCTCTATTTTTCCTTTTGATCCGCTATTAACCAAGACAAGAAAATTTTAACTTTTTATTTTTTATTTTTTTATATTTTTTGACTCAAGAGCACACAAGAGATAACCAAAAAAATTGAGCCTAAACAAGTGAAAAACGTGGCCGGTGAAAAATTCGAAGACATGCTCAAAAATAAAAAAAGCTTTCCGGCTCGAAAAGGTAACTTTCGAGCCGTTTTTGGGAAAATAAAATCACCGAACGCAGCAAAGCGGCGGACGAACGCATCCGAAATTTTTCCGATCGATTTTCATATATGAAACGTCTTTGATCGAAGTCCGTATGCGAAAGTTATGACCGTTTTAAAACCGACACCAAATTAGAGGATAAAATGGGAACAATGCACGCAAAAACTTGTTACACGTATAAAAACTAGACATGACGGCTAGGGTTTGATGGAAACAAAGGGGAAAATGGCGGATACATGACATTCATCTCAGATGTATACATGAGGGACTTACCTGGAGCATGGTGGCGCTCGGTGGCGGTGAGAGAGAACGATAGCGCTAGGCTCGAGAGGGCGCGAGGGACAGTGGCGACCGGCTCCGAGAGACGGCGGCGGCGCTAGAGTTCGCAATGTGAGGACTTAAAAAATTTTTACGCTTATGTGTAGATCCGAATCGGCTCTCGACTAGGTGAAGTGATTTGAAGCATATCATGTGTTGGAGCCCGTCACCGATAACACTCATCGGTGACGGGCCTAATTGTTATCTCAATCGGGCCTTAGGTCGGAGTCCGTCACCGATGACACTCATTGGTGACGGGCCTAACTATTATCTCAATCGGGCCTCAGGTTAGTGCCCGTCACTGATGAGTGTCATCGTTGACGGGCTTCAGTTGGGACCCGACAAAGATATCATAGGTTATCTTTGTTGGGCCGTGATTTGAGCCTGTCACTGATAGTATCATCTATGACGGGGTCAAGATTTTTTTCGCATCTAACATGTCTGTAGAAGTATTTCTTTGTTGACCTCTTTTTAGGTTCGTTTGAGATGATTTCGTTGTGATGGTTCGTAAAATCTATATATGTAAGAGTCCGTCATAAATCTGCTAGGATATCTATCCTTAACGGAAAGAGTGGATAAATCGTAATTCTCACAAATCATTCATTTATTCAGCCATTCAGCACAACACAAAAGAAACATACCTTGAAGTAATTAATGTTGAGCAGACCTCACAACAAACAGGGTGATATACTGCACCCTTCTTTTCACCTTCTGATGTAGTAGAAGAATCAGCAGCCTTTCTGATGTAGTAGAACAAACATTGCACGGTACTGATTTACATACGTCTCATGCCTGAACATCAATGAAAGTCACTACAGTTAATCATTTTCTGAATATCTGAAAATAAGATTTGAAGCATTCGAAGTTAAAACTTCAGGAGATTCTGAACATTGTGCAAATGAAAACAACAGCATAATGTTTCACGATATAGAATGATTACTGAAAGAATTGCAAATAGGTACATAAACTTGACTCCAGATTTTTTTTCCACAAATCTAGATTTCTCAATTTTGTATTAAAAAATTCGACATGTTCAGTACAATCAAGTCCTATAATTGCATATTCTGGAGAGGAAAGTGATAAAGCACAATATATAGTTACCAACACAGGTACCAAACAGGTTTTATTTTAGTTTCAACCGTAGTAAGTTCCATGAAGATTTCTGACTATTGGTGGATATTTCAAATATTTCAATTTTCAAAGCAGCTTACAAATAAGTCATCATGACATCAGCACAATGGCTTACAAATAAGGCAACAGATCAGCATGCAGGCGCCAGCGCCAGGCAAGTTGCATTTTGTGTTTTTTATATAAATTATTATAAATTGTGTATATTGATTTTTTTTACATATGAGCAAGAAAGAAGTTGCGTTGAGACCTGAGAATGGACACAAATTATTGATCTTTTTTACATATGAGTAAATTAGATGCAAGACCAACAGAGCTCTGTTTACATCATAGCAATATCGAACAAAGAACAGAGCAAGCACACCCCAAGATTCACTGGACAGGAAATCTTTTTATTGATTTTGATATAGTTACATCAATGATAATACCAGATACGAAATATAATATATAAAGGCACATGATTATTTGTGCCATACATTAGTAACATCAAGAATCGAATGTCCTGTTAATAAGGTGTCTACTGCCTATTATCGAAATCAAAATTGTTGAGACTTTGAGAATAAATAGAAATTATTGATTTTTTTTAAATATAAGTAAATTAGATGTATATTTTACAGGGATTAATTCAAACACAAATTTTTTAAGACTTTTGGATAAATAGAAAAAGAAAGGAGAAGAGACGTGACATTGTAAAAAGGTAGTTACTACAAAATTCTTAAGCACGAATGATTATGATTTATAAATCTTTAGAAATTATAATACTAAAACAATGTTTAGAAATTTTTTTATATAAATTTTTGTCACACCTTAATATTTTTTTTCGTCCTCCGCCATTGGCGGGGAAGCAGTCATCGGACCAGCCTTTGGCGGACGGGATGTGGCAGGGAGTGGACGAGGGAAAGGCACGGGGAAGTGACCGCCGACACGGGAGGTGGCCGCCGGGGCCGGGGAGGCCACCCGAGGACGGCCTCGCCTATCGCTCACTCTCGCCCCTTCGTTGGAGTATTACTGTACGATGATTTTACTGCGTTCTCTAGTTTTCTACTACATATACATTCCATTATGTATTCTGGGTGTTGTTTAACCCCTTCATCCACTACAAACAATGATGAGTCCTCCTTTTGACGACCCAACACAGTCCTACTCCTTTGGCACAAGGATGTCGAACCCACTCAACGTCCACTCCGCCTCCACATGGTTGCTGACGTATATCTCCGTTCCAACGTCCAGCGACGACCACCTCCTCTTCGCTGGTGGTGTGCCCGGATCCTGCAGCCATTGCAACAACATCCATCATGTTCACCTCACCATCGATCCACCGAAAATTCTTCTGTTTCTTTTCAACGACAGTAACTTATGGTCTCTGCACAAGGAAAGATTAATCCTGTAATACCTGGTAGAAGTAGAGCGCCTGTGACATGGTACCGACGTCGAGCTCCCATGCCCTGGGGTCACCAATCCAGCCCTGCCCTTTCGCCGTGGGGTACCCGAACTCACCCCACACCGGATGCGGCACGAGCTGCATGATCTCCTGCGGCTGCGGGTTGCTGTAGGGGTCGCACGGTGTGGTCGGCTGCTCGGCGGCGCGCGCGTTCCCAGGGGAGCAGTACATGTGGTAGGCGGCGTAGGGGAACCGCGCGGCGTCGGTGCGGTGCACGCGCGTGCCGTTCCGGAACGTGTGCCACGGTGGGCACAGCCCGACCTTCCCCGGGGTGCACCACGACGGCGTCCCCGGGTTGATGATCATCTCGCTGTACCGCGTCACGTCCGTGGCCACGTCGCCGTCGCACGGACGGCCGTCGTTCTTCCAGCAGCTGCCCATGTCCATGAGGTAGAACTGGCTGTTGGGACCTCCGCCTTGCTTCACCTCTAGGGTCACCCTCACCTTGAAGTTTGGTGATTCGGGCACCTGACATCACACGAACTTTCGGTCAGATTCTGCTATCTCCGGTCACAAAAAAAATGATATTAGTTTGAAAATTTACACGGTCTATAAAATACAACTTTCAGTCAGATACACACCATACTTCCAAGTTGCAAATGAATATGGCATGCTACAAAATCGTCAACCTAATACACAAGCCGTCGTACCAACTACGACCAATCGTATAAGAACAGTTATGTAGTTTTTTAGTCAAGAATATATAATTAACCATTTGTCGTTTTGTTGAAAATGGTAACGGGAAGGTAAAGACAACTTGTGTGGATTTAATTTGGATGCGACAAAGGTCAGTAATAGTGAAAGGAAAAGGGGACTTTAGATTAACAGAAGAGACTTACTATCTTGGTCATCCCTCTGGTTTCGTAGTGGTAGCCACCGGAGAATCCAGAGGTGGCGTCGGAACGGAGGTACAGCATCAGCCATGGATACTTCGGCGAAGTGCGCAGCTTGTGGTGGAACACCCACCCGCCGGCGTTGGCGCCGGCGCTGCCAAGCTCCTTCTCCCACGTCACCGAGTAGTAGGACACGTCTTTGCTGCCGAGGTCCTTCGCGCTGAGGTCGTACGTGCCGAACAGCCCGCCGTGGAGCCGCCGGCCGGTGGCGTCCAGCGCGGTGCGGTTGTGGAACACGAGCGGCTGGTTCATGCAGCCAGCGCCGCCGGGGCACGGGAACTTGCCCTGCGGGAACGGGCGCGCCGGGCGGCCGTTCTCCGGGCAGATGGCGGCAGAGGTGTCCAGGTTGCCGTTCTTGAGCATGACCATCCAGAATTGCCACGGTGACGGGCTGTCAGCCAGCTGGCACCGGTCGCCCAGGTACAGCTCCTTCGCCGCTGCGTACCGGTCGACGTCCGTGATGTTCGCTTTCGCGCCGGGGAACGGGTCGCCGGCACGGAGGTTGTTGTCGGCGTCTGTCACCCGGTGCACCACCTTGTGCGTCGGCTGGCCGTGCTCGTCCACGCCATTCTCTGCAAAGATTTCAAGTTTCTCATGGTCAATTCTTTCGAAAAAGGAACTTATCAAATCTAGCGACAGCGACATCTGTTGAATTTAAACAAGAACGTAAGGAGAGGAGAGAAGGATGGACCAACCGAGATCGAAGCAGTCGGCGCCGCGGGGGCTGCCCATGCCGGGGGCCTCCCGGCCGACCTCATTACAGAAGTTCCATGCCTCCCAGGCGACGTGGAGGCCGTCGCGCCGCATGCCGGGATCCCCGACCGCCGACACGTAGCCGCCGCCGCCGCCGCCATTCGTCGTGACGGACTGCGCAACCGAGCAGCACGAGACGACGAGGACGAGGCCGAGGAGAGAGGCCGCGTCCGCCATGCGCGCGGCCATCCGACGCGGAGGGATCAATGGACAGCTAGCGGCAGCTGATGCGATGCGATCGAGGACGACAAGGTTGCGCGGGTCCAGGTACACCGCGTACAGCAATTGGTGTCGGTGAATACGTGAAGTGAGGACAAACTAGACAAGAGGTAGTGGGCATTGAGAAATGAGCGGAGAAGGTTAAACTATGTAGTAACATAATGTAAGCACTCTTACTATATAAATATTTGACAGATCCTAAATTTTAATAAAATAAAACTAGAGTCCTACTAAACTTATATATATAAAGGAAAACTTATATATATAAAGGATGTTTTATAGGAATCTAGATTCTAAATCCTAATGAAGTAAAGCTAGCGCTTTAACTAAACAGATAGCAGGTGAACTAGCTCCAGACTCTAGCTACAGTGAGAACCGAAACTTATACCAAACACCCCTTTATCTACTCTCTAAGATTTTTTTTGATCATTTTGATATTTATTTGCATCATTATTATCATCTTTTGTGCTTCTTTCTGTTCTTTTTGCTTTTGTTAGAAGATTATTTGTCGTTTCTATCTTGGGAATGAGATTTGAGAGTGGCGTCACTGTCGCAAGGGCAGGTGTGGGCTGTTTCTGCTTTTAATACGTGCGTATGCACTTCTCTTTTTGACTCGGTGCTGGCGGTAAGGACCATTTCTGGGTATTATCGCCGCAAATAGATATAAGTTATTGTATTGTATTTCCCAGCATATTCCTTATGAGATATGGACGCATATTATGGTTTTTATAGTAAATTTGATTTTGCATCGGATTAAACTCACCGTATTTCACTTCGCATTGGGTTTAGCATATACTTACACTTTATAATAGATTATTGTTTTGTAAGTTGTACTTTTAACACTAGGATGCATCATCAAATGTATAAGAATTTTATAAAATCTGAAAAAAAAGTGAAAGATGGTCTAAATTCAAGAAATATCATATGTTCTACTCATATTTTTTACAATATTTCTCTTTAATTATATGATGCAACATAGTGCAAAGTGGAACTTATTGGATTGAAAATATGTGATAAACCCAATGTAAAGTGAAATTATATGCTAAACCCAATGCAAAGTGAAAAAAATGTACGCTCTACCTGATGCATGCAAAGTACAATTTACTCATGTTTATGCTAAACCCAATGCAAAGTGAAACAATGTACGTTTTACCTGGTGCAAAGTACAATTTATTCTTGTTTTTATAAAGTTTCTGCACATAGTATATAGATCAAAATAGGAAAAGGCAATGGGCAGCTGCAAAAATTTCAACACATAAATTATTGCATACGCCCATGATCAAGATATAAAGGAAGTTCAAGTTAAATTCCAGGATATTCATTTTGAGATATGCACGCATGTTTTTATAGAGTTTCTGCACGTAAGTACAGATAAAAATAGGAAAAGGGAATAAGCAATGGGAAAAATATCATCACATAGATTATAGCATACGCCCACGAACACCCTTTCAAGGTATAACGGAAGTTCAAATCTTGGTGGTAACTATTTTATTAGTATTGAGTCATCAACCAGTTACCCGCATATCCGATGAACAATTCAAATTAAAATTTAAAATCCTAGGAAGCTTGTATTTTTTCAAGCAAAGTCATATGCAAGCGCACTTGTAATAGAGAAAAGAAGAGAACTCCTAAAAGAGAGGCACATTCAATGGGGAAAAAACAGAAAACAAATGAAAAATTATGTTGCCTTTCACTGTCCCTGAGTAAAATCTTATAGCTCAACTATATTGTAATTAATGAATTCTAGACGTGTTAGTTTATCCGTACTATATTGAAAGGTGATGGCAAAGTTTAGGGTTCATGCCATAAGGGTTTTTTTTCTTGTTTATTATTGCGGTTAATATTTTTATGGTCATATATGCATTAATGCATTTTATATAATGGATCTATGAAAAAATGAACTCAACAAACACGTTTTTACCATTGGGTTATAGTAACATGCATGAGTAAAGTGTTCCTAGACTTTTCTTCTTGTAGTAGCTAGCCCTAGCTAGCCTGAGACCGCTCTTATTATATAGTGGAGATAAAGATAACCTACACATAAGACTTCTATTATTAAGAATTGACATAACCAAATTGGTTGGCAGATGGAAACGGGCAACGCCAAACATAATTTGCCTATTTTACCATTATTTCCAAGCCTAACTGTTTTTTCAAACATATTGGCTATGCTGTTTAAGTTAAATGCCACTTGTACTACTTACCAAACAAAATAATAGTACTGACTATTAAAAAAGAAGTGCTTTGGATGGTTCCATTGTTAATACAAGAAACCAACTTATTTAGCTACCTGCCATTTTTTTTCGATAGATGATCTTTATCTAAGATTGTTCTTAGGATATACTGTATAAAATAAGAAACTTTAATTTTAAAAATTATCTTGAGTTTGAACAACTCCTTGTCATGAGCATTGAAAGTTTGAAACCACCTATCCATAAGTTATTCCATTATATACACATGATGATCTCAATTTACAAGATTTAAAACTGAAAAAAACCCTAGCAAAACTTCTGCGAGCGGCCAACAAAACTGAACTGTGACCGCATTCAGAAGATCTATGAGACACAAGAATGAAGCAGCGATCACAGGACATGGATTCCTGAACTCGCTCTACGCTTTTCACCAAACATTAGCAGGCATCAGCAGACCAGCAGTAAAGTTTCACTATGGAGTGATATACATGATCACTATATACTCTAGATTATCAATTTTTCTCAAAATTTTTCATAACCGTTTACATTGCATTTAAGAGAACAATAATGCACGTGAGGGTATATCCTTTGAGAGATAAGAATGAGTTAATCTTCTCATTCTAAGGAGGACACGCTCGATAAGAGAATCAACGAAAAAACTAATCTGACCATACGGAGGCAATGATTAGGCACATAGGCTAAACCCGCAAGGGGTTCCTACTCCTACAGGTGCATGGGTCCAACCTCACCAGGAATATAACGTAACCAAAACTGCCCTGAATAAATCCATGTGCAACAACAATATAACAATGCATCCCCTCTCCTAACCTGCATTGCTAAAACACTACTGAACTTTATATATATATATATACACACACACACACACACACACACACACACACACACATTAGAGAACTTAAATAAACAGAAGACTTATATATATAAGTAGTACATTGGACTCACCTAAACTAATTTTTTGAAGACTCACCTAAACTAATTTTTTGAAGGCTCACCTAAACTAAATTGACTTAGTCCACACTAGGAACGGGAGCATGGACAAAACTAGCTGTGGCCCTTGGCCCAGGATAGCCCACCGTACTTTGGGTAACCAATCCATTTTGCACTGGATTTAGCAAAATTTTATAATTTTTATGGAGATTTGGGAAATCCGAATACATCCACATACCTTTGCAGATTTGGCTGAACCACTAAGAAACTTCATCTGGAAATTTCATCCACATACCCTCTAATAGCATGCAGGGAAGCCCTGGATAGATGAGGCATCCACTGTCAGCATTGCGCTGATTGCGCAACTGGAGATTGGACCAAAAAAGGGGCATAAATCAGATGCTGCACAGTATGGGTTTTGTCCCAAATGACAAATTAATTCAACATCTAGAAGTAACATCGTACCTATTCTGTTCTTACAAACATCTAATCCGATGAATAACATAACTACTACTTCATGTGATAGAATTAGCTCAATTAAGCACAACACTGCTCATACCCACTATCTTCTTGATACCACCCTCCTGCATCACCTCTCCCATTCTTGTGGCAGCATACCAGTTCCCTTCTTCTAAATACATGTTCCTAACAGTCACATACCATCCCGGTTGCTGACCACCAAGAGCTATTAGTTTCTCCCTGATCTGGGCAGAAAGCTCTATATTCCCATGGATCTTGCAAGCCCCAAGAAGTGCACCCCACACAGAATCATCAGCCATAAATGGCATCTTCTCTATAATCTGAATTGCCTCTGAAAAACGACCAGCCCGGCCTAAAAGATCTACCACACACCCATAATGCACCATCATTGGAACAACCTTATATTCAGTAAACAGCTCTTCAAAGAAGTCTAACCCAGTCTCCACCAATCCTGTGCGAGCACAGGCTGTCAATACAGCAACAAATGTAATATGATTTGGCAAGAACCCTTCACTCCTCATCATCTGAAACATAACCAGTGCTTCAGTCTCCTTCCCGTGATTAGCAAATGCAGCCAACAGTGCATTCCATGTACAAACCTCCTTGTCTCTTACCAAAGGAAAGATATGGCTGCAACAGCTAAGCTTCCCATACTTACCATACATGTCGATGAGTGCTGTGCCCAAGAACGCAGTGAACTCAACCTCATGGCGAACAACATACCCATGAACAGCCATTCCAGCCGCAAGCCCCTCCACAGCATCTATATTAGCACAAGCTGAAAGAACGCTTACCAATGTGGCCTCAGAAAGCCGTCCCTTAGTCTGCAACAGAAATGTCCGGAACATTTCAACAGCATCCCAGTGACACCCAATCCTCGTTAACCCAGAGATAATCGTCGTCCACGATACGTCATCCCTCGCAACCATACGATCAAATAAGCAGCGGGCATCATACATGTCCCCGGAGAGACACAGCACATCAAGCATGGCATTACAGGTAGCCAAATCCGGACTAGCCATTTCGTCGAACAACATACGCGCGTCGCGCACAAGATAGCCGTATCGGCCGTAGGCGCTGAGGAGCGAGCAGGCGACGAAGCGGTCCTCGTCTAGGCCGCGGCGGAGGCACTGCGCGTGGAGGGCCGGGGTGGCCGCGTCGAAGCTGGCACTGGACTTGAGGAGGGAGGGGAACGTGTGGCGGTTGGGGCGGACGCCGCGGGCGAGCATGGCGGAGAAGATCCGGAGGGGACCCAATGGAGGAGAAGTGGAACCGCGGAGACGGAGGTGGGTGTGGATGAGGCAGTTGTAGGGGAAGGCGGTGGTGGCGGCCGGGTGGGGGCGGGAGAGCGCGCCGGAGGTAAGGAGGAGGGCGTGGAGCTGGAGGACGCGGCGCGGGGCCGAGAAGTTCTCCTGCAGGAGCAGGTCGAGGCGGGCGTACGAGCGAGCGGGGGAGGAGGTACTCCGACATGCTGCGAGCGAGGCAGCGTGTCTCGAGCGGGCGATCATGTAAAGCTATCTGCGGGCGGCGGTGGCGCGCGGCGCGGCGGCATCACGGAGCGAGTTGAGACCGTGAGAGCGCGCGGGGCCAAGCGACGGCACGGGCGGAGGCGACGCTAGGAGAGAGGCGGCGTGGGAGGGCAGCGAGGAAGCCCAGTCATGTGGCCCGTGTGACCGTGTCTGGTACCAGGCCCGGTAACAGATTTACACTAGAGAATATGTACTATTGGATTCGAAATTAATGAATACCCTGTTGGACTCTTAATTGTAGTTTTTTTCACTAAATCTAAAATTCAGAAGTAACTAATATATAGTAATATTATGTTGGGAAAAGTTCAATACATATTCAAACTTTTGTGTGTCTAAAATACACTCTCAAACTACAAAACTAATATAATACAATCCATAATTATTGGTACCGACCACTTTACCCCCTCGAATTGTTTTAGGGCTGGTTTAGTTTCTGATTTTGGGTGTAAACTTTACATCCTAAAATTTTTTGGTGTAAACTTTTACATAAAATAAGGTGTTTAGTTTTTAGTGTAAAGTTTTTGGATTGTTGTAAAAAAGACAGATTTACCCATATTCAATTTCACTAAAACCAATCGACTCTACCGAATAAATCACTTGTTAGAATTCGTAACCCAGATAATCAAGAACTTATTATTCAAAGGTACCATGTGCTAGCACAGAAAACTTGCATGTGAGCGTGCGACCGAGGAGGCAGGCGGCATAGTTGCCGACGGTGGCGTGGACGAGGAAGGGGATGGGTCACGGCGAGGGTGGCCACCGTCGCGAGCCGATCGAGCTGGCCATCGGGCTCGCCAAGCCATCGGACTTTTTTCCCAAATCCACCCTGTTGCCATGGCTGCCGCCACCCGCCTCCTCCTCCTCCTCGTCGTCGCCGTGGTGTTCCTCCTCTCCTCTGCGTCTGTCGCCTTGGCCCCCACCATCCCCTTCAGATCCACCGCCCCGATCCCCTCCCCGCCGCCTCCAACGCCTCGTCGTCCATCCAGGAGCGCACCAAGGACATCATCGTCGTCTCAGGCCTCCTCTTCGGCTTCGGCTATGGCGTCCTCACTACCGCGAGCATGCGGGTGGCACTGCTTGTCGACGGCAGCGATGACGACGAGGATGTGGTGCCGAAGGGGTACTTCGCGGTGTACGTCGGTTCAGAGGCAAGGCAGTTCGTGGTGCCGACGAGCTACCTCCGCCAACCGGCATTCCGGGAGCTCATGGACCTCGCTGCCGAGGAGTTCGGTTTCGCCCATGCCGCCGGCCTCTGGCTCCCCTGCCGCGGAGGAGTTCGTGGCGGCTGAACGGCTGCGCGATTTTTTGTTGGAGTACTGTGTGCGCGGGGTAGGGTGGGTAAGCACTTATACCGAGAAAATTTTACACCTTTTTGGGTTTCAAGCCTCCCAAAACCAAAATCTTTATACCTACCTGTTTAATTTCAAAATCCCAAAAAGTGAGCAAAATCCCAAATCTTTACAGTATTTTATAGCAACTAAATAGGGCCTTAGTATGGTTTTGCTATACGTGGACGCCTCATAGATGCCACCGGTCCAATAAATCCATGTCAGCTGAACGGTAGAAAGGGCCTACCCATTCATCTTCTTCTTTCTCCTCTCTCTCTTTCCCTCTTCCCCACACAGTAAGGCCGACGAGGCTTTAAGGGCGGCCAGCAATGAGCTCATTCTTTCCCTTCTCTCCTCCCTAAGCGGCCGACAATGAGCTCGAGCTCCCCCTCTGCTGTCGTATCCCTGAGCATCGGTGAGCTTGATCTCCCCCTCCCGTCGCCTTTCTGAGAGCTGGCAAGCTCAAGCTCTCTACCGTTGTGAGAGCTGGTGAGCTCCAGATTCCCCTCCCTCGTCTCCGCCCCTTCCCCCCTCCCCTGTGCCGAGTGCCGGCAAACACGAGCTCAAGATCCGCCTCCCCTACCACCTCAAGGAGCGCCATCTTCTCCATGAAATCGTGTTGGTTAGCTCGAGCTTGAGCTCCGTCTCCCTAAGCTCGCCGGTGGAGCTTGAGCTGCTTGGGGACGCCGATTTCGACGAGGACACCGATTTCGACGAAGGCGGCGGGGCTTGGGGATAAGGAGCTCGAGCTCGATGCGAAGGAGGCGGATGCGGAGCTTGAGCTGGTGCTCGACCAGGCGATGACGGCGCTCCATAGGGATGACTCCTCCCTTCATGTGTGGCTCTGGCGAGGTCCACCTCTCCCGCGTGGGGAAAAAACGAGATTTGGAAGGAGAGACGTCCCTCCAAACACTTTTTAAGAAAAATTTGTGAGCATGTGGAGAATTCAACACAGGACCTCGGGGTCCCACATGGGGACAACAAGCTCGTGATTCTTGAAGGATGCGGCAGTGACCTCTCGCTTCTCCAGGCGATCACCCTGTCAGATGCCGCTCGCCTTAGATTCTTCCCCGCGCTGCAACATGCGCCTCGTAGTGGATGTCGATGGACTGCCTTGGGGGCCGGGGTAGGGGAGCTCGCCGAGGGTGGAGGGAGGGAGGGAGGACGACGGGGATGGAGGGAGGGAGCTCACTGGAGGGAGCTCACTGGCTGCTTCTGGCCCTCCACTCCTCAATGAACTTATCCAAAGAGGGAGGAAGAAGAGGAGGGATGGTCTGACTAGTGAGATCCATGCCGACATGGGCGTCCAACTGAACCAAAACCAGTCTTTAAACCGTCTTACAGGTAAAATGACTGGAATTAATAGTTAGAGGTTGTACTATATCTGATTTTATTTTATAGGTTGAGCGTGTATTTTACACAAATATAAGAATTCTGGGTGTAAAATGGATTTATCCTATTATGTTTGGAGCCTCAATCATAGTTTTATGTTGATTTAATAATTCTATAATTGAAATTAATAAATGCTACTTAGTCTACTGTACGTCCAAGTCATAGTTTTTTTTTATGATTTAACAAGGATAAGTTCATATTACCACCCTCATTTATTCCTTTTGTCTAAAAACATCCATCACTACGATACCTGCCGATATTTGAGAGTGCAGCTACGTCCATTAAATAGGTTTTGACTAACTGATGACAATAAATGTAAAACAATTTAAGGAAAGGATATTTTTAACAAGTATATGGGCAGGTATTAGTTCCACGTCGAAGGAATCAATGATTCGGGGTGACCCTTAAAAACAAAAGAAAAGGTGCCAAATGAACCAAAGGCTGTTTAAATTTATTTTAGATTTTTTAATTGAGTCTAATGATGCCATGCTGTAAAGAGGATGCATGCGTGTGTGGGCTAAAAAAATCACTTGATCTTTATATAGAAGACACCATGGACAACGCAAGAACCGAGCTAAAAAAAAGTCTGTGGGTACCCGAAGTTCAAGTATGGAGACGGAACTTCCAATGAGTGCTCTCTATTGAAAGCTAAGGACCCGATGTAAACTCCTTTTCGGTTTGCCTAATTTCTCGATTTCTGTTAGCAACCGATAAACGATACGTTTCATATGAAACTTTTTATATATTAAACGGTACTTTCATACGAAAGATTTTTACATATATAAAAATTATTTAAAAAATAAAATAATTTAGTCTTTAATAATTAATACTTAATTGATCGTATGCTATTTTTTGTTTTTCATGTGGCTAATCCACTGGTACATAAATGATTTTTTTATAGTCAAAATGGGTTGTCGCAGAGGCCAACGGCGTCACAAGAGGCCAAGATGCAACTTTTGCTCAGGCGGTTGCTAATAGCCGGCGAAGATGTATTTTCGCTGGCGGTCGTCATAAGATAGCCGTCAGCGATAATGGATCTTTGTTGGTGGCTGCCTTATGATGACCGCCAGCAAAAACGATGTTCGTCAGCGTCTTTAAGCTACATGGCCCGCTGTTGATGAGAAATTCATCGCGATACATGAAGGCCTGAGAGATCTGTTTAGCTCTAATACACTATCAATCGGATTCAGGGTGTGCCAGTTAGTTTGAACCTACAACTTACAAGATAGAAATAGATCGATGATCAAGGAGTTGATCGACCAATAAGTCAATGTAGTGTAGCGATGCGAGTCGATGTCGATAGGGTTTGATCAATCAGCTATAGATGCAATGTAGATTCAAATAATTAGATTAACAATGAAATACGTGCTATCATCGGTTAGAACCAAACTATGTAAAATATTTTAATAAACCGTTCTTTATCAAAGACAATCTTAATAGATCAGACCGAACCGAGACAATATAAGATTGAAGTGATTTAACTAATGACTACATAAGTTTGAGTATGAGCCGATGTAACTCAGAGACTGCAATAAGATAATATAATATGAACCCATCGGGCAAACTTGATATAGTGTGATAGATATAACTTCGATAGTTAAATCATATATCGGTTGGAGATCCAATGTAAGTGAACTAAAATGTATATCCGCTAAATAACCGATACATCTGAAAGCCCACAATAACAATATTTCATTGGCTGGAACTCCGATAAATATTGCATTAAAAACCTATCGTCTTACTAGAATTAAACTTATTAGCAAAAATAGATAAGAGCTAACCAAGACAGTATAAAATTAAAGATAATAAGAAAAACCTATTTAGCTTATAGATGTACACAAACGTGATGGATATAGCAAATCTATCTAGAAAAACAGTATAATTAGAGACATATCCACTTAGCCAGAATATCAGACCTAACTGAGAAAATCCTAACTAAGCTGATATGACTTTAAACAACGATGCATTTAAAGATAGAATCGATATATCTAACAGGCAACGGTTGCATCAACTTGAATAGAATATCGGACCTAACCGAGAAGGTTCTAGGCATGCCGATACAAGCGAAGTTGACAAAACTTACTTCCTCACTGAAGATCGAAACCGATGCAGCCCAACTCGAAAGTAAGAACTCACCGGAATAAAATGGGTGATGATGCGCCGAAAATAATTGTATTGATCTGTGGAGATAGTTTACAAAGACCCCGGATGTACATATTTATACCATCGGGTTGATATAAGTCCTGATCAAACACAACACATCTTTCCTAAATGTAAAAGAAAAAATACAAGTCCTGATTGAACACTAGATAAAACTTTCAAAAGATAAAAAAATTACTAAATCCTGTGTAATTAATAGATAGAAATAAATTGCCATGTCATGGTCTTCACGCTTCTTTCTTGAACTCGGTCTCTTCTAGTTAAAACTTCCATCGATTAATCAACTTATTTCCTTAGCCTAATCCACTAATGAACCATACCAAATTTTGGTGTTAGCACATGCCCCCAATTTTGAAGTATGAGACGTCATGCTTCAAAATTATCTTTTTCCTGGCCTTTATGACTGCAAAATTCTTCCTCTTTTGCATCTTGCAATCTACTTTCATGAGCCAATACCTTCTGCATCAGATGAGCTAAATTTTTGAACTCTTGGGAGAAAAATCTTTCTTTGATAGGGTTGAACAATCCTTGAAATGCCAATTATGCTAATTGCCCATCACTGAAGCTCAAATTATAGCATCGGCTATGAATATCACGAAATCTTTGAATATGGATCCAAAACCGATTCATCTGCTCGGATGTCAAGTCTATGAGTTTTATCTCATTAGATCAGCCTATCTTTTGGTAGACTTTGGAGGTAATGATGAAAACCACGTAAAAGCCGATCCAGACAATGATAAGGGAAATAATCTAACTTTCGAAGCTTCCTTAGCCGATGCTTCTTTGCATTGAGCCCAAAATCAGCTGATATGCTCAACTGTTGATATATTATCTTGTCCTGAAAATTTAGAGAAATCTGGAATCCTGTTTCGGTGAGGCATTCGAACCCTATCAAACCATTTAGGATATGGGTGTCGTTACATATAGCTCTGCTCCTTAGGTTTGATTCGAAACAGTTCTCTCATCATCTTAGTAATTCTATCAGCTCACTCATCATTCCTTCCATTATCTCATACCGATGATGATGTGGCTCTTCTTGTCGATACTAATGTGGTTGCCCCCTTAGCTGGATACGTCCATAAGGTATTTGAGGCACTGCTGTCATCATTGGCATCAACATCAGTATCGACATCTGTATATCAAAATTAGCCGATGTCTTTCGTGGGAGACAAACTAGTCCTTGAGCAATTTATTTGTTCACCCTCTGCTTGACTAAATCCTGAAGCGTGTCCAAAAAACTCCAGATTGACCGATTAATGCAAGATGCATGGCCTCATGGACCGAATCTTGAAAGAACTTCTGCGAACTAGTGAGCTCATGTTTTACTTGTTTACTAATCGGAACTGCCCTTGGAAATTGCGTCTTCTAAATCGTCCTTGTTGTGTCATGCCGAAGGAATCTAGACAAAGTTTTTAAAAATAAGCCACAGACTGCTCCACCTATTGCCTTTGTTCTTTTGTCAGCTTGTTCGTGGTTATAGGAATAATATTGTCTTTGTCAACTTTGTTAGTCATGATGAGAAAATTTTTCCCACCAGGTGTGGCAAAAGTGGGTTGACGAGAAATTCATCATGACACATGAAGGCCTAGGAGATCTGCTTAGCTCCCGTGTAGGTCCTATAATCGGGTTCAGCGCATACCAATTGGTTTGATCCTACAACTCACAAGATAGAAATAGATCAATGATTGAGGAGCCAATCGGCCAATAAGCTGATGTAGTGTAGCGAGGCCAACCGATGTCGATAGGATTTTGATCAACCAACTATGAATCTAATGTAGATTCCAATAATTAGATTAACAATGAAATACATGCTATCATTACTTAGAACCAAACTATGCATTATCTTCAATAAACCATTATTTATCAAAGATAATCTTGATAAATTGGACCGAACTGAGACAATATAAGATTAAAGTTGATAAAGAGAGATTTAGTTAATGATTATACGAGTTTGAGTATGAGCCGATGTAACTCAAAGACTGCAATGAGATAATATAATATAGACCTATCAACCAAAACTGATATAGCAAGATAGATATAAGTCCGATACTTAAAGCATATATCGGTTGGAGGTTCGATGTACATGAACTAAAATGTATATCGACTAACTAACCGATACATCTGATAGTTGAAGTCCACCATAATGATATCTCATCGGCTAGAACTCTGATTAACATTGCATAAAAAACCTATCGGCTTACTAGAATTAATCTTATTAGCATCAATCTAATAGATCAGACCTAACCAAGATAGTATAAGATTGAAGAAACTAAGAAAAACTTATTTAGCCGATAGATCTACACAAACGTGACGGATATAACAAATATATCTAGAACAACAGTACGATTAGAGAAATATCAACTTAGCTAGAATATCACATCTAACCGAGAAAGTCCTATGTAAGCCGATATTACTCTAAAGAGTGATGCAGTTAAAGATAGAATCGATATATTTGATGACAGCGCTGCATCAACTTGAATAGAATATTGGACATAACTGAGAAAGTTCTAGCCAGGTTGATACAAGCGAAGTTGATAGAACTTACTTCCTCGCCGGAAATCGAAACCAATGCAGCCCAACTAGAGACTAAGAATTCGCTGGAATAACAGGGTGGCTGTCATGTCTAGAAATTTAGCCAAATTTCCAGGCCATTTTGTGTATAAATCCATGTCTAGGAATCAGCCAGGGTACACAAAACAACGGCTGGGGAAACCCTTATAGTCCTGGTTTTCAACCCATTTTAGTCTCATGTTGCAAACCGAGAGCACGAAAGCGGGACTAAAGATCTTTAGTCCTGGTTAGTGTTACCAACCGAGACTAAAGGTATTTTTTTAATTTTGCTCTTGCTACTTGCTGCTTGTTTATATATTATGCATATATATATATATGTGTAAACATATATATATACAATATATATATGTAATATATGTATTTATACATATATTTATATGCAATATGCATATATATATGTATAAATACATATTTTACACACATATATATGTACTTAAGTAAATATGTACATTTTTTCCAAAATATATACAAACATATAAATATTTATATTATTACAATCCTTCTTAATTTCTAATGTTCTATATCATATATTACAAAATCTAATCCTTGGGGTGGGGTTGGATAATTGGTTTGCCATCGTAGTGGAACTCTCCCGCGGGATCAATAATCTGCTCATTGATAAATCCCATCATTGATTCTTGGACAACCTTTATAAATTTGTCATGGGAGAGTTTGTCCCTCATATGAAAAATCTATCTTTTTTAAAAAAGAGAAATAAATATATGAAATCAATAAAAATAGAGATATAATGTATGAATGGTTTTTATGTACATCCAGAGCCTTGTTAGATTTGAGTTGGTGAATTAGGCGGTGAGTATACTCGCAGGCATAGTAGCAACACAAGTTCGTCCCCCGCTCCTATTTTGCACACGAAAGGAGAAACGACGAGAGATTTAATATACATTTCTATTTTAGAACAAATTAAAGATTCAACATAATTTTGGAGCATGTACTCAATGGAATGTTTTTCCTCGCATCAAGTTTTTCTTTCCATTTCCCGCGTACAGTTCTACGGAATCGTGCCCATGGCCTATGCACAGTTGCAAGCTATGATTAATTATTTGAGATCTGCATAGTAGCAATAGCAACATTCATAATGATAGTGGAATAGACAACATTACCTGTCTATCACTTCAAAAATCTTTGCGAAGGTATACTCTGGTTTATCCATTAAGTGAAAGACATGGATTTTGGACGAGGAAAGGTCAAAAAGAAAAAGGACTCAATGGAATCTACAAATTGCGTGAGATGATATATATGAAATTGTATATGTACGAGAAGGAAATTGGTAAGAAAGGCAGTAAAAAAACTTACAATGTGTTGTATGGCAAGAGTACCCAAGTCTTGTAATGTTGCTGCACCAACAAATGGATGATATCATTCTATGTTTCTTTCTCAAAATCACGTATCATGTCTGTGTTTATTTTGCGGGAGTCCATGAATCCAATGTTGAAACACCCCTGTTTACAGCACTATTGAATCTACGATCTACAATGGATAAAAGAAATTTTCATCAACTACATACAAGGAGCTAAGAAACAAAATAAATTTAACCGAATGATAGTTACGAAACCCAGCTACTGATAAGAGAGACATCGAGGGTGTTTATCTAGTATAGGTCGAATACATCCTCGAAGCGGATCCACATGATATCATCTCCTTTGAAGAAATCTGCATTTTTTATCCGCACGTCGAACATCTCTCTAGCTTTTCCTGAATTTTGCATGTACCATTGATGGAATTGGTACATCTGTGTAGAGAGAGTTTCACCTTAGAAGGCTTGACAAGAGGTTCACCGAGGGTAAACTTGTATTTCAGATCCTATTTTGTTGCCTTTTCGATTGTTACGCCTCCAAACAGTTGCTCCCTCGTTAGTCCCATCTCTGCCATAAATTGTCTTAACTCATTTTCACCATCTGGCAGCAACAGCTCAAGCAATTTTTCTTGTTGCTTCCTTAGCTGAGGGACAACTTTTGACTTTCCTTTTGCCTTCTAAAAAGACTTCCTAATTGATCGGTCGTAGTCTAATGGTAAGGCCGGTTTAACCGGTGCGCTCATCTTCTTAAAGAAGGCCTTAGCCACTGGGTCGATAGGAATCTTCTTTTTAGGACTCCGAGGCTTGAAATGCGCTTTGACTTCCTCAGCGATGATCACGACAGTCTCCTCGGGAATGTAATCGTATGCCCTTTTCTTTAGAGCGGGGAGCCTTGGCGCGTCTAGTCTTGGATTCTTTGTTTGTTTCATTGACCTTAACGGCGCGGCACGAGTTGGGCACGGAGGAGGTGGAGGAGTCAATGATCGTTTAGGAGTCGCTGCTCATGGAGGAAACGGAGGAGGTGGAGGTGTCGGTGCTCGCGGAGGCGACGAAGGAGGCGGAGGAGGCTGAGGAGTCAGTGATCGTTTAAGAGTCAGTGCTCGCGGAGGCGACGGAGGAGGCAGAGGAGGCTGAGGCGTCAGTGACCATTTAGAAGTTGGTGCTCGCGGAAGCGACGGAGGAGGCGGAGGAGGCGGAGGAGACAGTCCACGTGGAGGAGACGGTCCACATGGAGGAGACGAAGGAACGGAAGTCGCTTCTCGCCCTGAAAACACGATGAATGGCTTGCATCATAGTATAATTGTGTGGGCTCTCTCTCCTAGTTTCATTTCCCCATCTCCTCCTATCCAGTTCGAGGTCGTCAAAGCATCATTCCACCTGCTCAATTTCGACCTTTCAATACCTAGTTGGAATCGGCCTGCAGTGATATGTCCCGTCTCGTTCAACTGGTATGGCCATGCCCGACGCCACTTTCATGAGAAGAGAGGTTATTAATTAGTAATCAAACTATATATGCACCAACTTTCACAATGTACAAGTCATATATCATAGAAATACGAGCATACCTTGATTAACAAGTTCTTGAAGGGTATATGCAACTCACAAGGTGTCCGCTGCATGATCTCATCAACGGGGCATGGGGGTTTGTCTTCTGCTTCAATGGCCTATTCTGCTACTTGGCCTGTAGATGCGTAGCTACTGCGCCTACCTAAGGGGCTCACCATGACAGGTGGAATTTATGGTTGGCTTTGCTGGCTTCGATGTTCGGCCAACTGTTGGTCCACCAGTCTGGACACCTCCTCTTGCATCGTGAGCTCGTGCTCGCGAGCCTATACTCAAGTTCTATTAGCTTCGCCAACGTATCTCGCTTGCTCCTCATGTGATTCCTATATGTTTGGATGTCCTCTTGGAATCCAAATTTCCAAGGAACGACACCCTTTCCTCGCGTTTGTCCTGGATGCTCGGGATTCTATAGGAGAGCGTAAGCTTGTCCTTCTCTCTGTCGGGCTGGAATGTGCCCGAAGCAGAGGCCTCTACAACATCCTTCAGTTGGATGGCGGCTTCGCGAATCTCATCGCTAAGTATCAGGGAGCCATCATCAGGATTGAGCGTTCCATCCTGAGCATAGTACCAATGCTTTGATCGTTTCGGCCAATCAGTTGTGGCCGGAACAATACCTCTTGCTATTAGGTCAACTTCCATTCGGTCCCATCTCGACACTGCCTTGTTATAGCCGCCTGAGCCTAACTTGTGATGGTACTGCTTCTTAGCGGCATTCGATTTATTTTTCTCTATCAGTGCTTGTGCTTGCTCTCCTGTCTTGTATTGGACAAGCGCATCCCAATGATCTCTCAGCTTGGGGAATTTGTTGAAATCCGGTGTCACATACCCAAATTCCAGGGTCGAGAAATTTTTTGTCAAAACCAAATGGAAGTGAGGTTCCTCAAATTTGTGAACCAAAAATTTTCTTTTCTAACTTAGGAGAAGTCCTTCAACCCATTGCAGGATTCAAACTTGAGAATAAAATGAAACTTTTTCCTTCCTAACCTTGAGCATAGATGCAATTCTACAAATGTGCATGGTCATGCATACAACATGTGTTGACAATGGGTCCTTTGTGCATTTGGATTTTATCTCGCATTTCATAATAGGTCTCATGAGCAATAACCTAAAATATTTAACTCACTAATCAAGGCCACAACTAATCTTGAATGTTAACAGGTGGACATAAAGTTTAAGTCAAATGGATCATCTCCTCAACTCAAGATAAAATTCAATATAACCTTATAATCAAATTAGATGCATTTACAAAGGGGGAACACCTATACATAGAAAGGTTACCCTAATTTTCTAAAATAATCCATACTAGGTAAAATCATGGAAAAATTCATATAAATGACAAATATTATATACAACCCAATATAATTCTGGTAAAATTTAATAACTATATTTGATGCCTCAAACCAATTAGACAAAATAGTCAAATAATAGACTAATAAATATCCTTTATCGGCTAAACGACATATTGTTTAAAGGTGAATTAAAACGCACATAAGTGTACATGATAAATAATTTATTCAAATACTAGGTTAATTATCATGAATAAATATAATTTTCCAGAATTTTTCTCCTCTGTTTAGGCCTCCTAAAAATTAAAATAAGTTTCAAATTAACCCATATTTGTTAAATTTCTGTGAGCAAACTACAAACGATTTTTGTGTGCAACCAAAGAAAATGGGATCTAGGTATGATCACCTACCTCCAGTAAAATTTTCACTAATTTATATGGTCCACACATCAAGTTATGAAGCTATAAAGTGAGAGGGAGAGAAATATTCTGAAAAATTTAGTCCAAAACCATTTTTACTTGAGTTTCTACCCATACCCTTCTCCCTTGCCTAGCCTACTATGGCCTGGACCCACCTGGCAGCCTCCCTGGCTCGCTCTCACACTGTCCCTCACCACAACTGACTGGGAACGTGAGCCGACCGCGCTCTGGACGCCGGCGACGTGTGGCATCGATGTGTCGGTGCCATAAACTCCTCGTCCTGCCCTCAAACCTCCCCTACCACATCGCCAAACCTCACACTCCATCGCAGGGCTGAGCAAACCAAGAGAGAAGAACACTGGTGCCTCCATTTCCATCCATTTTCATCTCCGGCCAGGAAGCTGACGACCGTCACCATTGCTGGTTAAGCTGCGGTCATCCTTTCTTTTTAGCGGTCTATCATCTCCTCTTGATGCCGAGCATTTTCTCTTTTGGCCCCATCTCATTTCCCCACTGCAGCGGCGGGAACGCCATCGTGCCCTCGCCAGTTTGGAGCACGCTTCGGGCATAGCCGCCGCCTCGACCTCGTCACTATTCTGGCCATCGTGGACCAATACAGGCCGAGCCGACGCGCCACCACCATCGTCACCCCACTATGACCAAAACCCCCCAAGAATCCCCGAGGATCATTCGTCGAGGACAAAGATCACCGTCGTCTTCTTCAACTCTGGCCGCCCATCGCCACCGACGAATCCTCCCTCTCCAGTGAGCCCCACTCCATTTCCTTGCTCTTGCTTCATCCTAGGGACCACCAGATCCTCACGGATCCTCCTCTTAGCAGTACCTCGACCGGAGTGAGCCAACGCCGTGGAGCCGATACCATCCACCGCCGCCGGAGCGTTTTTCACATCGCCGTGGTTGTTCAAGCTTCGCCCTCCCACGTGCAACTTTCGATAAGTCTCCAAGAGCCTTGTAGAGCATATGCATGTACGCACATTGTATGAATCTAGCCTCCAAAGTGACATGCACCGGGCACCCGAGAGCTACCGCCGCTTGTGTCATCGTTGCCATGGATTCTGGTCACCACTGTGCGTGAATCCACCACCAATAGCTTCACCGCCTCTTCCTCTACATTTTTCCTTTTGGTCGCTCCTTCTAGTTCGCCGCCGTTTGCCACCGGCGCTGCTGCGAAGCTCGCCGTCGCGCCCTGCCTCTGCTTCCTCCCTTGCCGTGCCACTGACATGTGAGTCATGGTCGTTAGGCGCCAAGGACCTTGCTTAGCAGGAGCTTAAATCTTGTAAGGTTTATTTGTAAATATTGTCTAAATGACATGTGGACCCATGGACTTAAATGTAAATAAGTAATAACTGGGGCACTCTTTATGGATTTTCATTTAACACGTGCTATGGACTGCGGGGCGTATTTGCCGAAAACCCAGGGGCATTTTTGCATATTGGCCAGAGACTCACCAGTGGACCCCATGTATTTAAAATTTGAAAAATATGAAATAAGAAAGCTCAGGCAATAACTTTTTTAGGTGAAAAATCATGCAAACTTGTAAATTCAATATATAATAAAATATAGCTCCTTTTAGGGTGATTCCAGTTGCTATAGATTCAAAAAGTCATGAACTTCATTTTAGAAGCATAAAAGTTAGCACTCACGGTGCAAATTCTGTTTCTAAAATTTATCTGAAGAAAATCACACTTAGAGCTTTCACAAACTTATAAAATACATAGAAAATCTAATTTAACACATTTTTGGACAAACTTAAATTCTATAGATACAACAACTTACACTCTCTATTTAGGAAAAATAAAAATATATAGTTACTTTGTACCAAATGCCTCTAGGGCCATTAATATTAAAATGATGTGATTTAGATGAGTTGAACTTTAGATATTAATATAAAATTAATTTTAACTCCTTTTTGGGTAAACTCAAGTTCTGTAGAACCACCAAAAAATGTAATTTCAAATTATAAAATAAAAATATATGCTTTCTGTATAGTAATATCTCTTAAATATTTATATAAGGAATAAACAACTTAGTGCACACTTCAACTTGTAAAATTTGTAGAAAATTCATCCTTAATCCATTTGAAGTGAACCAAGTTTCTATAGAACCAGAAAGTAATGAACTTCCATTAGGTAAAATAAAATTGGTCACTCATATGCAAAATATATCAGTACACCTTACAAACAAAACCTAGGTGCTAATAATAGTAGTTAAGTACTATATATATGTATGTATGGATATATATGTATGCATCTTAACTCCAAATAAATCTAACTAGAACTTGTTAGGCCAGAGAAACTTTAGGTTTTACCTCCTTCACTAAAAACTTGATGCATTTAGTTTATGAAATAAGTGCTAGGAAATACTATAATGTATAGCTAGTCTAAAGTAGAGCACCCCTAGTTTATAAAATATGAACCATGATAATAAAAACCATGGACTTATGAACTAAAAATGATTTGGTTAGCCAAATTATTCCTTTTATTCAATCAAATATAAAAGGAACATCTTCTGAACCTACAACTCTAAAGACATGCACACATTAAATAGTATAGACCTAGGACACGTTATGATTGGTAAAATACATAATAAATTATTAATAACTCCAAAAAATTATGAAACCAAATGTGTTAGCCTTATAAAACATATCTCTTCATCTCTGTGAAGTCAAAATTAACAAAAATCAATTTATAGACACATTTTAGAACACTACCTAATTAAATACTACCCTATACCGAGTAAACTTCTAAAATCAATAACTCCCAAATGGAATAAGATAAAATAGGAATTCTTTCACCTAAATTCACTATAGATCAGTACCTACTCAATGTACACAAATCATGCATTTTAAAGTATTTTGGATTTTTGCCTATTTTCGGTGTTTAATTGCATATCTTGTATTTTATTTAGATAATTGCATAAACGGTGAAGGAGTGGATTAGGTGCTAACATTTCTCAAGAATCAAGGCAAGTTCTTCCCTCACATCCTTTGAACACATTTAATCCCCTGATTTAAGGGATGAAATTGTTTGCTTGCAAAGTTGCATATGAACTTAGACTATATCGATATTTAAAAATTTGGTTATGGTAGTTATGACCTATTTGCTGCATACCCTACCTTGAATAATTGAAATCCTTGCTGTTTGTACTCCTAGAAATGGTTAGAGTATATTCCTTGTGCTCAAATGGGTTTAAATATATGCTTTATGCAACTACTTGCTTACCCTTGCTTAGAATTATGCAAAAGCTCATTCCACCGATAACTAAAATGTGATTTTGATAAGTGAACCCTTGCTGAAATGGGTTGTATTTGATGAGTAATTACAAACTAAAATGTGTAAAAGTGTGATTTTGACTTGGGCGGCAAATGACATGCATATGGTGTTAGGTTTATGCCGATAGGGGGAGAGATGTTGGCCCAAGTCCGTAAGGACCAAACTTGTGTCACCAACTTAAAGTTATCTGTACATCCACATGTGCTAGTATGGGATGACCTAGGCTAAATAATCTACTTAGCACCTAGCCTTGCACTAAGGTAGGCCGGTGTGTATGGGTTCGTATAACCAAGAGGAACATTCTATTTACCCCGATGTGGTAGTTTAGACGACTAAGTCTGTCCAATACAACGATATTGTGCCACATGGGTGGGTTCCTATCATGTCCGCCACCAAGGCGTTAAGTTTAAGGCGGGGCCACACCACTTAACGGTTATAGGTTATATTCCAGTATGCCTAGGATGGAGGAACACGTATCATGTTGGTGCAAGGCTAGGGATTAAGTAGCATAAAGGCTTTGTTGTGACCTCTAGACTGTAGTCAATATATAGAGTATGGTGGTACCGACGGGTACCGGATAAAACTAGAGTGAATCACAACATATGGGTAAAGCTGTACAAACTCTGCAGAGTTCTCTAAACTAATCGATTAGCCGTGCTCATAGTCAAGAGCGCTTTGGTGAAGTGTCATGATTATAGACTCTATTGTTTCAAAAATGTGAACATATGACTTGATTTGAAAATGACAAAATGTGTGAGTTTGATGATATATTGTGAATTGTTGTCTTGGAAGACGGCAAGATATTGATTATGATGGAATCATGATGAAATAAATGATGAAATTTAAAATTTGTTTTGTTAATTGAATTGTCAACTCTTTTACAAAGGTACTTGTGAAATAAAACTTGCTTTATGCTGGAAATGAACAACACATATAGCCCTCCTTTGAATATATGTCTTACATGTATATGTTAGGTTTGTCATATGCTTGCCAGTACGTTAACTCGTTTAATGTACTGACTCTTGCCGATTGGAACATGTAAAATCAAAGTGTGTTTGATTTTTCTATGGTGATGAACAATTGGCATCTGTGATTATTGGTTTTGATATTTGGAGATTATTAGCAAAGTGGTTTTGGAGATGATTGGATTTTCAGATGGTGAACAATGTTTCGAGGTTCGGTCAGACCGGTGTGTGTCACCGGTCAGACCGGAGGTCTGTGTGCGGTCATACAGGGTGTGTATCACCGGTCTGACCGGTCGACTTTGTCCGACTACACGCCGACTCCGTGTCAGTTTCAGTTTTAGGATGTTTCCTTACATATCCATGATTATTTCGTGTTTCTATGCATATGAATATTGTTGTGTGCTGACAATGAGTCAAGTTGCAGATAGCTTGTGCTCGGATATGGTTTATTTGTTTAATTCATGTGCAGGTAATCTTTACGCCTCGGGAAGGTGTTGCCGGTGATATAATTGGAGTCAACTTGGAGATAAGGTGACGTCCGAGAGAGATCATGCGGGATACTTAGGCTAGAGATTGATGCATGTGGTTGGTGAAGTTTCCATATGGCATACGATGGAGATATTGTGTGCGTATGGGATGCGGAGTTATAAATTTGGAAGGATTTCAATATTGTTACAATTGGAATTTGTAAAGTTTGTTTCTTGTACGGGAAGGTTTCCTAGTGGATTAGGACTTCTTGTATGAGTAGGATTCGTGGCTTTGGGCTGCCTATCTTGTGTATAAATAGAGAGGGAAGGCGTGGCTTTTCGGTATTAGTTTTAGAGAGAGTTGAGTTGAGAAAAAGTTAGGGTTTCGAGTTTAGTCGAGATTTTGTGAGGAGTGTTGTTTTTGCACTTTGTAAACACAGAGAGAAGTAATATATTTTCAATCTACTTTGAGAGTTCTTCAATTTGTGTCTTCTCGGGTGCGACGGTCCAACCAGCGAGATACCTATGATTAGACCGGAGCTTCTTACCGGTCAGACCGACCAGATTGCGGCGGTCAGACCGACGCTCGGTGGCAGGCGATCTAGCAGCATCCGACGGTCAGACCGGGTATACACCACCGGTCGACCGCGGCGCCGACCGACGCAATAAGTTCGGTCAGACTGTGCGACATCTAATTTCGAGGGTAAGTTTTTATTTTCGCTAAAATTTGGTTTTTGGGTGTACCAACCATTCACCCCCTCTGGTTGGCTTAGTTTTGGGCGTTCGATCCTACAAGTGGTATCAGAGTCTCATTTTCTTCTTTGGATTTTTATCGATCTAAAGTTTTAAGCCATGTCTGATAAATTTTCAACTAAGCCACATGTTTTCGATGGTACGGATTTTGCTTATTGGTGTAGCAGGATGCAATCTTATATCATGGCTCAAGATTATGATTTTTGGCAAAAGGTTGTTATTCCTTATGAGATCTCTGAGGTTATTAATATTGAGGCTTTGAAAACTGAGTTTAATAACAATTGCAAAGCTCGTAATATTTTATTGAATGGGATTTCTCGTTCGGATTTTGATCGTGTGTCGCATCTTCAAACCGCAAATGAGATTTGGATTGCTTTGAGAAATTTTCATCAAGGAACTAACAACATTAAAGAACTTCGTCGAGATCGGATGATTATCTTCGTCGAGTACATAAAATTTGGGATGAAACCTACAGAAGCTTTGGATGATTATCTTGGTTGGTTTAACAAAATTCTAAGTAATCTTAGATCTGTTGATTATGCTTATGATACAAATTATCCACAATCTGAGGTTTCTCGTCACTTTTTGAATGGTCTTGATATGTCTATTTGGGAGATGAAAGTTACTTCTATTCAAGAGTCTGTTAATATGGCTACTTTGACTTTGGATTCAGTTTACACAAAACTCAAAACTCATGAGATGAATATTCTTTCTCGAAAAACGAATCCTAAGTCCAATGCTTTGATTTCTTTTTCCACTTCTTTGGACGATGTTGCTTCTTCATCGACTCCCACTGCTCTTTCTTTGATTAATGTCATGTCCGATGAGCAACTCAAGCAATTCGAGGAGGAGGACTTGGCTTTGGCTGCTAACAAAATTTCTCGAGCTATGAATAAAGTCAGGTATAGAAAAAGAGGTGGACTAGCTCACTGTTTTGAATGTGGTGCTTTAGATCACATTCGCTCCAACTGTCCTAAGCTTGGGAGAGGCAAGAAAGAAGATAAAGGTGGGGAGAAGACCAAGGACGACAAGCCTAAAGGGAAGAGATCCAAGGAGGTGATGAGGAAGGTGCTGAGCAAAGTCTATGCCGCTTTTAAACCATTAAGCGACATAGATTCTGATAGCGATGAAGACAATGAGAAGGACAAGAATATCTCCGGCATTTATCTCACGACACGTGGAGAATCAGATTCTGAGGATGAGGACAATGAGGTAAGTTCTCTTGAGGAAGCTATTCTTGTTGTAAGTGCAAAACATAAAAAGTGTAAAAGGATGTTTAAAAAACAAGAATTTGTGATTGAATCTTTAAATGCTAAAATTTCTAGATTAAAATCTCTTATTCCTAATGATGATGAATGCAAAAATTGTGAGGTTTTAATGCTTGAAATTTCAAAAATTAGAGATATTAATGATTCTCATGATTTGAATACCAAACCTTGTTTAACATGTGATGCTAATGAGATGAAACTAAAAGATACTTTAGCTCATGTTGAGCATATGGAGGACATTGTTAAATAAGATGAAGTATTTTCATGCTCCAAATGTCGTAAAAACAAAGGTGTCATGATAGGTTGTGAAAATTATGCAAATTTGGAAAAAGAGGTTTCTTATTTTAAAAGTGTTTTGCGAAAATTTTATGATGGTAAGAAACAACTCAACATGATTTTGGATCAATTTAAAGTGACTAGCGACAACAGGGGTATAGGTTTTGATGCTCATGATTATTTCACCAAAAATCCACCCAATGTTTTGAAAATGACTGAACATGGTGAAATTTTGACAAAACCTAATGATGTGAACACAGTTCTTAAATCTGCAGGAAATATGCCCTCTCTTTTTGTTTATCTAAAAGAAACTAAAACCAATATTTCAAATTCATCAACTTTTAGGGAGAAGTTTACTTGTTCTTTTTGTGGTAAAGATGGTCATCTTGTTGGTTTTTGTTTCAGATTAGCACAAAAACAGAAAAAGGAAAGAGAAATTAATTTTGCAAAATTAAAGATGCAAAAATATGGTTTTCCCTCGGGAAGACTGGTCAGACCGCAGTGGATCACCCGGTCAGACCGGTGTTGGCACGCGGGACCGCGACTGTCTCGGTCGACCCCGGCACGCGGTTAGATCGGCAGTACCTTAGCGGTCAGACCGACTATACTACATCGGTCAGACCGGTCCCGAAGGGATTTTTCTGAAAATTCTAAAGTTGTTTTTGCACATGGATATATGCCTATTGGATCTACTGGTTGTGTGTCTCAGTACTGGATTCCTAAATTTCTTTTGACTAACCCCAGTACTGCGGCTTTGACATCTTCTTGTGCGTAGGCTTTGGTGGCGAGGAAGGAGAACGTGTGGATCGTAGATTCTGGTTGTTTGCGGCACATGACCGAAGATAAAAATTAGTTCTCCTCCCTCAAGATGGCATCCAAGACTGAATCGATTATCTTTGGAGATGCTTCTACAAGTGCCGTTCTCGCTGCAGGATCTGTCAAGGTAAGTGATAAGTTTTAATTAAAAGAAGTAGCTTTGGTTGAGGACTTAAAGTATTATTTGCTTTTAGTTTCAAAAATTGTTGATGAAAATTTTGAAATACACTTTAAGAAAACTTGAAGTAAAATATTTGATTCTTGTTGTGATTCTGTGTTGAATATTTCTCGCTATGGTAGAGTGTTTAAAGCTGATTTTGGATATCCTGTTTCACCTGTTGTAACATGTTTGGTTGCGAACTTCAACAAAGATTTAATGTTTTGGCATCACAGACTTGGACATGTTGGTTTTGATCATCTCACTAGGCTAAGTGGTTTGGATCTTGTTCGTGGGTTGCCTAAACTTAAGAAAGATCTTGATTTGGTTTGCGCACCATGTCGTCATGGTAAAATGGTTGCTTCTTCACATACTCCTATTATTTCTGTGATGACGGATGCACCAGGACAGCTTTTACACATGGACACTGTTGGTCCAGCTAGAGTGCAATCCGTTGGAGGAAAGTGGTATGTGTTGGTTGTTGTTGACGATTTTTCTCGATATTCTTGGGTTTTCTTCATGGCAACTAAGGATGAGGCTTTTGGACACTTTCGGAGTTTGTTTCTTAGATTGAATTGTGAAATTCCCGGTTCTTTGAAGAGAATTAGAAGTGATAATGGAGGTGAATTTAAGAATGCTTCCTTTGAACAATTTTGCAACAAAAAAGGTATTGAACATCAATTTTCTTCTCCTCGTGTTCCACAACAAAATGGTGTTGTTGAAAGAAAAAATCGTTCTTTGGTGGAGATGGCTAGAACAATGCTTGATGAATATCACACTCCTAGGAAATTTTGGGCCGAAGCTATTAACACTGCATGTTATGTTTCCGATCGTATTTTCTTGAGATCAATACTTGGAAAAACACCTTATGAGCTTCGATTTGGTCGTCAACCCAAAGTTTGACATTTGCATGTTTTTTGTTGCAAGTGCTCTGTCTTGAAATATGTAAATTTGGATAAATTTGAGTCACGTTCTACCGATGGATTGTTTCTTGGTTACCCTGCACATTCTCGTGGCTACCATGTACTTATTTTGGAAACTAACAAAATTGTTGAGACTTGTGAAGTCACTTTTGATGAGGCTAGTTCAGAAACTAGACCAGAACTTGCAGGTACATTGTCACAGGCTCAGGGGGAGGATGGTCGTATTTTTGAAGACGAAGCGCGACGACGATGATGAGGTCGACCTGGCCGATCAGACCGCCCGAGTGCCATCGGTCAGACCGGAGCAGGAGGCCCGGTCAGACCGGCAGGAGGCGCGATGCAAATCAAGGTGATTCTTCGGAAACTACAACCAGTGAAGGTACAGAACGTGAATCAAATTTAGAAATCACTGCTCCTTTGCACATTCAATGATGACATCTGCCAGAACAAATAATAGGTAATATAGGTGAGCAGACTACAAGATCAAAGGTAACTACTCATGATGATTCGCAAATTCTACTTTTGTTGCTTCTTTTGAACCCAAAGATGTTACTCATGCATTAAGCGATGAATCGTGGATTAACGCCATGCATGAAGAACTTGAAAATTTTGAGAGAAACAAAGTTTGGACTTTAGTTGAACCTCCTTCATGACATAACTTTATTGGAACTAAGTGGGTTTTCAAAAATAAACAAAATGAGGATGGTTTAATTGTTAGGAATAAAGCTAGACTTGTTGCTTAAGGTTTTACTCAGGTGAAGGGTTTGGATTTTGATGAAACTTTTGCTCCTATTGTTAGGGTTGAGGCAATCGGACTTTTGTTAGCTTTTGCTGCTTCAAAAAGTTTTAAATTGTATCAAATGGATATTAAAAGTTCTTTTCTAAATGGCTATATACAGGAGGAAGTTTATGTTAAACAACCATCGGTTTTTGAAAATCCTGATTTTCCCAACCATATTTTTAATTGTCTAAAGCTTTCTATGGTTTGAAACAAGCACGTAGAGCATGGTATGATAGACTTAAGAATTTTTTGCTTGCAAAAGGTTTTCAAATGGGAAAGATTGACAAAACACTTTTTGTTCTTAAGCATGGTGAAAATCAACTTTTTGTTTAGATCTATGTGGATGATATCATCTTTGGTTTTTTAACTCACGCTTTGGTTGTAGAGTTTGCTGAGACTATGCGTAGGGAATTTGAGATGAGCATGATGGGTGAGTTGTCGTACTTTTTGGGATTTCAAATTAAGCAAACACCTCAAGGTACGTTTGTGCATCAAACGAAGTATACCAAGGATCTTTTGAGATGTTTCAAGATGGAGAATAGCAAGCCAATTCTACGCCTATTGGTTCTACTACTGTGTTGGATCCTGATGAAGATGGTGAAGCTGTGGATCAAAAAGAGTATAGAAGTATGATTGGATCCTTGTTGTATCTAACTGCTTCTAGGCCAGACATATAGTTTGTTGTGTGTTTGTGTGCACGCTTTCAAGCTTCTCCTCGTGCTTCACATCGTCAAGCGGTCAAGCAAATAATTAGGTATTTGAATCATACACTTGAGTTTGGAATTTGGTATTCTACTTCATCTTCTATATACTTAAGTGCTTATTCCGATGCTGATTTTGCGGGTTGTAGAATTGATAGGAAAAGTACTAGTGGAACATGTCATTTTCTTGGTACATCATTAATTGCATGGTCTTCTAGAAAACAATCTAGTGTAGCTCAATCAACTGCTGAATCAGAATATGTTGCTGCTGCTAGTTGTTGTTCTCAGATTCTTTGGCTTATTTCAACTTTGAAAGACTATGGACTTGTTTTTGAGAAAGTTCCTCTTTATTGTGACAATACAAGTGCTATTAATATTGCTAAGAATCATGTACAACACTCACGCACAAAGCACATTGATATTCGCTTTCACTTTTTGAGGGATCATGTTGAGAAGGGAGATGTTGAATTGAAATTTTTGGATACTAAGTTGCAACTTGCGGATATTTTCACTAAACCATTGGATTCATCTCGCTTTGCTTTTCTTCGAGGAGAGTTGGAAATTATTCATCCTTTTGGTATGGTTTGAGGGGGAGTTTTGTTCTCTTGGTTTTATCAAGCAATTTTTGAATGAAGTAAATTGAAAAAGAGAGCTTTGTTGATACATATAGTATTTTCATGTGCATGCTAGCAATACTTTGAAGGTTTATTTGTCACTAGCATAGCTTGTATGTATTCTAGTATTTTTATGAGGCTTAGATTTTACTTTTAAGTGAAATGATGCATGACACTTTAATATCATACTTGAATGAATGAAATATGCAATGTTGATACTAGTGCATGTTTTGGATTATAAATGCTTATATATATTGTGTTGAATTATTATTCCTTAAATTGCTTTAAAATTGCTCATTGTGTAAGAGAATAAAATATTATCTGAGAGAAAAAAAGAATACTAAATCCATGAAAACAGTCTTGACGACAAAGACGTATTTGATGTGAGCAAAAATAATGGGTGTCGAATCCTTGGAAACAGTCTTGACGACAAGGACGTACTTGGAATAATTGAGAGAAAAAATATGAGCAAAATCTGGCTCAAATAAATATGAGGAAAATTCTCTTGATTATGTGTGCAAAAAGCCAATTTGAGAAAGAGTAATGGTTGCAATAGGTATATATATTTGGATTTATTTTTCAACCTATGTGCTTGTAAAGATGTTGCATTATAAATCGTCTGAATACATGAATCTTGATTGTATTATTAATCTTAATTGTCAAATCTTTGATTCATGATTATACTCTAATGCCTATTTGCTATATAATTGATGGGTTTATATTCTTTTTATTGCAACACATGACATGACTTGCTCTATGTATGATGCTAAGCTCTTGAATATTAATGTACATAATTCTTATGATTGATGAAATCATTATCAAAAGGTGAAGAACAAAGAACAAAGAAACAAAGAACAAAGTTAGAAAGTGCAAGTTTTTCAATGTCAAGGGATTTTCTTCTTTTTAAAAGGGGGAGAAATTTTCTTTGGATTTTTGAGCACTCCGATGCTTTTTACCATTTTTGTTTTTAATTTTCCAAACACCAAAACAAAACATTTTAAATTCGTTTGCCAATGTGTTCATCAAGGGATAGATTATAAAATCAAAGTGTGTTTGATTTTTCTATGGTGATGAACAATTGACATCTGTGATTATTGATTTTGATATTTGGAGATTATGGCGAAGTGGTTTTAGAGATGATTGGATTTTTAGATGGTGAACAATGTTTCAAGGTTCGGTCAGACCGAAGGTCTTTGTGCGGTCAGACCAGGTGTGTATCACCGGTCTGACAGGTCGACTCTATCCGATTGCAGGCCGACTCTGTGTTGGTTTGGTTTTGGGATGTTTCCTTACATATCCATGATCATTTCGTGTTTCTATGCGTATGAATATTGTTGTGTGCTGGCAATGAGTTAAGTTGGAGATAGCTTGTGCTCCAATATGGTTTCTTTGTTTAATTCATGTGCAGGTAATCTTTATGCCTCGGAAAGGTGTTGCCGGTGATATAATTGGAGTCAACTTGGAGATAAGGTGACGTCCGAGAGAGATCGTGCGGGATACTAAAGCTAGAGATTGATGCACGTGGTTGGTGAAGTTTCCATATGGCATACGATGGAGATATTGTGTGCGTACGTGATACGGAGTTATAAATTTGGAAGGATTTCAATATTGTTACAATTGGAATTTGTAAAGTTTGTTTCTTGTACGGGAAGGTTTCCTAGTGGATTAGGACTTCTTGTATGAGTAGGATTAGTGGCTTTGGGCTGTCTATCTTATGTATAAATAGAGAGGGAAGGCGTGGCTTTCCGGTATGAGTTTTAGAGAGAGTTGAGTTGTGAAAAAGTTAGGGTTTTGAGTTTAGTCCAGATTTTGTGAGGAGTGCTGTTGTTGCACTTTGTAAACACAGAGAGAAGTAATATATTTTCAATCTACTTTGAGAGTTCTTCAATTTGTGTCTTCTCGGGTGCGACGGTCCAACTGGCGAGATACCTACGGTTAGACCAGAGCTTCTCACCGATCAGACCGACTAGATTGCGGCGTTTAGACCGGCGCTCGGTGGTAGGTGATCTAGCAGCATCCGGCGGTCAGACCAGGTATACACTACCGGTCAGACCGACGGCTTCAGGCGGTCAGACCGGCGCGATAACTTTGGTCAGACCATGCTTCATCGAATTTTGAGGGTAAGTTTTATTTCCGCTAAAATTTGGTTTTTGGGTGTACCAACCATTCACCCCCCTCTTGTTGGCTTAGTTTTGGGCATTCGATCCTACAAAACATCCTTGCTTGCTGGTTTAGATTTAGTCCTTGAGTGATGCGGGTTTTCGATTCGCTTCTTCTAGGATTTGAACTTCATGGGGTAAACCCCTAGTCGGTGTGCTTGTGATTGGCTAGACAAGCTTCCGCTGTTCTCTTATGTCTATTTATTTGGCCAGTTGGCCTATGTAATTATTAAGTAATGCAAGTTCTTAAGATTCCTTTCATCTTAAATGTGTTTGCTATGTATGCCCATGCTTAAGATGAAAGTGTGAATCTAGTGCACATCCTGGGAACTAGATTCACATGAGTATGACTTAAGGATATTTGAGATGTTGTAGATCTTTAGCCACTTTTGTCAAGTCTCCTAAATGTGTAACACATCTGGTCCCCGCCTTCGAGTGGTTCGACGGGCACATCTCAGGCTGGAGTTGACTGGCAGGCTAAAGGCCCAGCAATGTCTCCAATATTCTTCTCTCGAGGCTCCGGATGTTTTTTTATAATTGAGAGAATGACTTGAAATATCATCTTCATTCTTCAATTATAATGAAAGGTCCGGGTGCCTTCGACAGGCATGATATCAGAGCAAATACCGACTATAGGAGCCCCTTAAGTGGTCATTTATAATGGATTCTCAAAATTATTTTGAGGGCTTTGCTCTCAGATACAAACTAGTTGTGAAAAACATATTCAATCTTATATTTCATCCATCTTTGGAGATTAATCTACTCTATGTCTCTATTTCAAGTTTTAAAACTCTTATCTTGCTCTTTGGGACCGAAACCTTTTGAAAGTTCGTGTTTTATGAAAAGGAGTTTGAAAACACTTAATTATCACCACTAATTAGTACCAAAGGACTTTTGACAGGTTTTGAAATCCATTTGTTAACTATTCCTATGAGCTAGTGCGATTTTGCAAAATATCGGGTTAGAAATAGCCTCTAGTAAATGGGTTGATAAAACTTAAAATTTGATAGATATTATAACGATTTCATCTCCTCATGTTATTTCTACACCAAAAATGAATTGGGATGATTTTGAGCTCCTCATTCTCAACTTTTCAAAATTTTACCGATATGGCCAAAGGCAAGCAGTTTAGAATAGAATGAGAGTTGGTGTGCTTAAACCTCTAGATTGTTTGCTTAGATGGATCTTCCCAAAATTCATCTAGCCCCTGGAACATTCTAACATAACAGAACTAAAAGATGATAAATTTAGCTAATTTAAAACTTGAATAAAGATTCAAGTTGTGCCGGTTGTTTGTGTTCTGGAATTTCGAATCAGTTTGCTTCATAATTTTGCCTAGGCTAAACTGTAGGTCATAGACCTGAGAATTTTTACAGACAACATATAGACTAACCCAGTGAGCTTCATGAATTTTGGCATAAATTTTAGACCCCTGCATCATGGTGAAACAATCTAAATAATTAACATAATCATGTTCTGGAAATTTATAATAGCTGCCTTTATCTTTTCATATAGCCCAAACCTTAAGTGATAAAATGTACAACTTTTTACAGAAATTTGCATACATAACCAGTAGACTCCACAGAAATTGTTTGAATTTTTTAGTCATTACATCATGGCATAAAATTTCATAAAGCACTATATGGTCCTGTTCTGGAATTTGTAGGTCATCTATTTCACAAATTTGTGTAGCCTAAACCATAGGTGATAAAATCTTGACTTCTTCAGGGTAGCTCACAATCAAATTCACCTGCCTCTGATTTTTACTCAAAATTTTGTACTTCTGGGACCTGGCCCAAGAATCCAATAAGAACAACCAACCAACATTTTTCAGCACTGCACCATTCGTCCAAAACATTTTCTCTAGAATAAATCCAAGCATCTAAAACTCACAAAAAATTTTCCTAGACCAAAGAAAACATTGTTAGAGACCTGAGGATAGATTTTATTTGATTCACAGACATTCTAATTTGAACATTAGGCTCTGTTCTCATCAGATCAATGTGTAAACAAACCTAAGACCACCAAGCTAGTTTATCCTCTATTTCACCAATTCTCCTAGCCAAAAACTTTTAAATTTTGAGAGGGATAGTGTGATATGACCAGTAAAACATAGGGACATGCATAAGACCATACATACTTCACAATAGGTTGAACACATACAGCCTTTGCTTAAATCGGTAGAGTAAGAGGAGGCTTAAGTATGGCTAACCTTAAAGTCTACAAATGTATAAATGCCTAAGATCTTTCAGTTAATCCCTGTTCTTGTTTATCTCTTGTAGATGCCTACTAGGTACACACCGTTCTACTATAGCCGCGGGTTCACCTGGAACACCACTCAGCATATGCTCTGGCTTATGCTAGAGCATGCCCGGTTCACCTCTCCACCTGAATACCACATCCTCAATAAGACCATTGGAACCTCCCAAACCGCAGTGATGGCATGTGTAAGCATTCGGGGAAGAATTCCATTAGAAGAAGACCGCTAGTACGCCGGTTATGGATGGGATAGTAACTCCGCTATGCAAAATTGTGCATATGTTGTCATTGCTCGCCTTCGCTGTGAACTACCCGAGTGGGAAGAGTTCTACTGTTATTTTCCATCTTTAGCTGAGGGAGCCGAGCACACAACCTACCCAAGGCTGAATGAGATAGGAATAGGTCTGCACACCCCATACCTCCAGCTAGCGGGTTTTGTTCGTTCTTTAGATATGCTCTACCGCACCACCTTTGCTGAGCTGCAACGCGTCCGCACAAGGGTAGCCACTTTAGAAAGGAGTATCATGCCAAGGTTTCGCCCAGGACACTATACTCCATAGTTCATGTATGGAGAGGATACCATGCTTTCACCCGCTGAAGATCTAACACCACCATTTGGGAATTATTTCGAGAGGATCCCACCTCCCCACGTTGATGTCAGACACGACTACCCTTCGCTTGGAACCAAAGGACCTTATAGACCGCTTGAATATGTTCAATGGTATGGACGGGTCTTCAAGCTGAAGATGGAGGAATAAAATGACAAGACTTTGAAGGACTAAGAATGCCCAGTTAAAACCTATGATGTAATGGTGACCCATTTTGGAAGGAACTACGTTGTGTAATATATGTAATCCGGCTACCATGTAACCCTTTTCAAGTATGAACTTGATGGAATATGTGAAATCGATGCCTGGATCTTGTTTAGCTTTAACTGGGAAACTGTTATGGTTGCTGTTCAAGAGTTCAGTTTTGAAGATGTGAGCTAAACCAAAAATAAAACATGACCATATATTCCTAAATTATGCACTATGTTGCAGCTTGATAGGACCAAACCCTCTTTTGCCATCTTTTGATTTCATCAACAAAATCACTAAACCACAGTCATACCATGTAGGATCACCATCCATCTATGAAATAGAAGTCTCTAAAAGTTTTGAATTAGCAAGTCTATTACACAACTTAGGTAAAGCTTTGGTCTTCCTTCAAAGATAGGTTGGGTTCCTCATCCAATCCAGACATGGTTTTTGACCTCTCAAGCCTTATCCTCCCCAGAGAAGGCCTAGACACACTTGTTTAGCCAATTACGCATGAAGAAATTGATGCAGTTGTTACAAGGATGCCCAGCGATAAGGCCTTGGGACCGGACGACTTCAATGGACTATTCTTCAAAAAATGTTGGCCGACTATCAAAGAGGACTTTTACTGCCTCTGTGACTCCTTCCAACAAGGGCAAGCAAGCTTACAACCAATCAACACCTCTTTTATCACCCTCATCCCCAAGAAGGAAAACCCCGAAATGATTAATGACTTCAGGCCTATCTCCCTGCTGAATTCTTCTCTGAAAATAATAACTAAAGTTTTGGCTGACTGGTCACAAGGGGTCATCCGCTCAGTGATTCACCAAAATCAATATGGCTTCATCCGGTCAAGATCTATTCAAGACTGCCTGGCCTTGGCATATGAGTATATCCATCAATGCCACTTCTCTCGAAGAGAGGTGGTTATTTTGAAGTTAGACTTTGAAAAGGCTTTTGACACTTTTGAGCACTCGGCGATACTCTTGATGATGCAGAGCCTTGGCTTCCCAGATAGATGGATGGAGTGGATTAAGGAGATCCTCTCCTCAGGATCCTCGTCGGTGCTTCTTAATGGTGTCCCTGGGAAAACTTTCAGATGCAGGAGAGGTGTGAGACAAGAGGACCCTCTTTCCCCTCTCCTTTTTGTACTAGCAGCTGAGATGATCCAAGTTCTGATCAATAAAGCTAGACAAGAAGGCTTCCTCCATCTGCCGATTGCGCAACCAAATGAGGACTTCTCGGTGGTACAGTATGCAGATGATACCATCATCATTCTTCAAGCAGATGCTCGGTAGATCTTGTTTCTCAAAAACTTCCTAAATAGTGTTCAAACGACAACTGGCCTTAAGGTTAACTACAGGAAATCAAACATGTATCTGATCAATATCAGTGCTGACAAGTTACACCATCTGGCACTTACTTTCGGCTGTGATGCGGGTTCCTTGCCTTTCACCTATCTAGGTTTACCTATGGGGACAACAAAACCGAAGATTGAAGACTTTGTGCCCATGCTGGACAAGATTGAAAGGAAGCTATCAACATGTGCGACTTGGTTATCCTACTCGGGAAGATTGGAGATGATCAATTCGACAATAACACCAAGAACAACTTATGCCGTCTATACCTTAAAATTTCTGAAGGGTATCATTGAAGCTATCGATAGAACAAGAAAATAATGCCTTTGGAGGGGCAACAGCATGGAAAAGAAAAGGGGTAACCTGGCAGCGTGGAACTTAGTAACAAGACCAAAGTTAAAGGATGGTCTAGGGGTGATCAACCTGAGATTGCAGAATGATGCTCTTCTCATCAAGCAGCTCTCAAAATTCTATAATCAGGAAGACATCCCATGGGTCAACCTTATTTGGTCTAAATGCTATTTGGCCAAGGTCCCACATCACTGCAGGGAAACAGGCTCCTTTTGGTGGAAAGACATCTCTAGGCTAAATGACCTTTTCAGAATGATTGCCACCTGCAAGATTGGACGAGGGAACTCGTGAAGGGTTACGCGGAGGCTACGCTAGCCGAAAACAAAACTTTTCTACCACACAAACCAGGAACACTTGCAAGTAAGGGCCGATAAATCGTTACCGATTGGAGTATGCAGCGGAAATAGCCAATCAGGACTATCCGATCTGGAACTGTGCTGGCCGATGACAGGCAATTCCCGCAAGCCGACAGCCGATTCATTAATCAGCCGATTCGCCGATGTCGCAGCCGATCCGAGTTGTCTGACCGCGTTCTCATCGCCGATCTGCCGTAGTCGCCTCGCTTCGATTGCAGCCGATCAACAACCCCACAACGTAGCAGCGCCTCTACCGGTATCCACACGTCCGGGAACAGAACGCCTAACACCCGTGTGCTAGCACGCGATGCAAGGCTAGGGTTTTTCTCGAAAGTGGGGAGGGTTTCCGTGGAAATTGATCTCACCGACTTCTGTTGCGCCAAATCAGATTGATTCGGTTCAATTCGATGCTCTAGCTCTCCACCCCTCACCCCCTTTATATAGAGTTGGCCGGTTGGGCCTAGAGGCCCATCGGGACTCTATTTTGAATTGGATCCTATCCGAATCTCATAGAGTTGGCTGGCCGGACTTCGTAAGCCCATAGGACTCTATCCGATCGGATCCCTATCCGATCGAGCCATATTCGAGTCCAACTCGAATGCTTGTTCTTATCCCCTTAAGCGTGTGACCCTGTAGGTTCAGGTATACTCGGTTTTGGCTATAGTCTAACTTAGCCGATCGTCGGCTCGAGTCCAACTCAGCCGACCTGTCAATAGCGGCGCCTAGCAGCACATATTGACACCTTAGTATACAAGAATGTAATATCGGCTCTGAACCTGTAATGTGTACACAAATCCCTTTGCCTCACGATACCAATTAAGCTATAGGCAAGATGTGTTCCATCCCTTCAATAGCTTAACCATTCACTCGAACCATATTGGATTATCTGTCTGTTGATTGACTCCTGTCACGCCCAGAAATTCACACCAGAATTTCTGCAGCTAATTTGTGCATTACATCCTCGTCCAGGAATCAGCCGAGGTACACAAATCGACGTTATTGATAATACAGAATCCTCGTCTTAGAAACAATATAAAAGAGTTACACAAATGCAGCGGAAAGGAAAAAAAACTGACTTAAGCTAAACTTGACGCGAGCGAAGCGGAACACCAACTCCACAGCTAAACCTTGACGAGAACAAGCCTACACCTCCTCGGAGACCTCGCTCTCAACCTTTGGCACTGAAGGGGGAAAAAGAAACAAGACTGAGTACAACCACCGTACTCAACAAGTCACACCGGAAAAGGGGACATGGTGCAAGATAAATAACAAGGAAAGGTCAAGGAGCTCGATTTGCATAAACAACATTTGCAGTATATAATAATAATATTTGAAGACAGTAAAACAGTAGTAATATTTAAGCGGTATTAAATAAACACTGTCCAACGCTCAAACCACGTTGCAACGGCCCATCCATCCACCTGCACTAGTCATACTTCAACATTTCATTCCAATAAATAAATGAGACTAATCAAGGTGAATCGGTCGATCGCCCATAACCGTGGGCACGGCTATTCGAATAGTTTTTACTCGATCGAGGTGTACAAGCTGTACCCACAAGACACAATCCCACAACACGTTACCGTGCGCGGTGCACCACCACGATGCCGGAAAGGAAGCGTGACAGGACCCTTCACATAACCCCTCTAGTCAATCGTACCACACCAAGGTTTCGCCCCCATTCCCATCGGGCAATGGGCAGCCCCTCTAGTGCCGCGGTGAATCCGGAAGCTGATCAACCCTTAAACGGGGCCGACCCAACTCCATCACGCCCACCCTCTCGGGATACGTTAACTAGAGACGGCTACGCTACGGACCCACCATTACCCATGCGGCTTGTGGTATGCACGGCATTTCTTCCAGGGTTTCCCGAGAACCGGTCCTTAATCGTCATGAGCACGCTAACCAAAGTCCAACCATGTGCTCACGACCCACCTTTTTCATAAATCAATATTATTAGAGACATGCTCACAACTTAACATCATCGAGGGTTAACTTCGGTAAGGAAACTTGATTAGTGTGATTCCCTTAAGTGAGCTAGTTGTGCTAAGCATGGCTAAGCAGCCTTAAACTATCATCTAGTCACATTGAACCCCAAGTTATCAATGGTATAAGGTAAACAATCCTATGGTTGAGTACAATAGGTATAAAACATCCCATGAAATGACATTCTAAAACATATGCAGTATTTGAATGAAATAGAGGTATTTACATAAAATAGGTACAATATGGTCAACGTAAGGTATGACTTACCTTGCTCGGAGGCGAGGAACCTCGACGACTACTTGAAAAGAACGGGCTCGCGGAAAACTCGGGATCTACACGACAAACAAAGCACTCAACAAACACCCTAAAAAGTCTACTGAAACAGCACTGAAAAGTATTTTTAATGGATTCTTGACATTTTTATGGATTTAATGAAATTTGAATGGACTAAAACGGAGTTCGGATTCAAAAGATATGAATTTTAGAAGTTTAATTACGATTTTTAAACTAAACGAAAAGATTAAATTATTTATTGCGCAATTAAGCCCCGGGTGACGCAAGCATGGCGCAAGCGGTAGGGCTGACGTCGCGGTGCAAGCGGGCGACGCAAGCGACGCGGGCACGGTCCACGGTGGACCGGGTCCACGGCGGCGGCGAGGAGAGCGGGCACGTGGCGCGCATCGGGGAGGGGTGGCGGCGATCGGACGGCGACAGCCTTGCGCGCGAGGGGACGGTCCGGATCCGCCCGATCCGAAGGATCGAACGGCGCGGATCGCGGCTAGGGTTAGGGTTTGGGCGGCGGCCAGGGCGGACACGCGGCAGCCATCCCGGCGTGCGGCGGCCGGATCGAACGGCGACGGATCGATCGCGATCGGACGGTGCGAGATCCGCCCGATCCAAAGGATCGGACGGCGCGGAAGCGGCGCTAGGGTTAGGGTTCGGGCGACGGCGGCTCGAGCTCGCCGCCGGCCATGGCGCGCGGCGGCGGCGGACTCCGGCGGCACCGCGGCGGCGGCGAAGAGTGCTGCGGGCGCGGGGACCACGGCGGAGCGCGGAACGATGCGCGCGGGAGCGGTTCGGGAGGAGGCCCAAAAACCGAAAAGGAGAAGGGCGGCGGTGCACTCACCGGCGACGGAGACGACGACGATGGCGACGGCGGGTTTTTCGGGCTAGCGCACGGGAACCAAAGGGAAAGCGCGGCGGCGAAAGGGAGTTTTATAGGGGTACAACGGGGCCGAAACAAACACGGAAACGGCGCGGATTCCTCGCCGTTGTTCACGGACTCGGAGAGAGAGGGAAACAATCGGCGACGGATTTCCGTGGATAGGGTTTCCAACGGGCGCGGGGTCTGCGGGGATGGAAACGGCGCCGCGAGATTGAGCCCGGCACGGGGCCGACGTGGCTCGGATTCAAACGGAAAGGAGCGGAAAGGCGGCACGCATGGCGGACGGCGGCCGGACCGACCGGGCACGGGGACGGAAGCGACAGGCGGGGCCCACCCGTCGGCGACTCGCGGGCGAGGATGCCCGCGGACTTGCGTGCGGCGGCGGCGCGGGCCTCGGCCACGACCGGGCGCGCGCGGGAGGGACCGGCCGACGGCCCAAGGAAAGAGCGGGAGTCTTGTGCAGCCGTACGGAAAAGAAAAAGAAAAAGGGAAAAAGGATTTTGGGGCTTAATTAATTCCTCATTTCTTATTTAATTGTTTAAAAATACTTAGAGTGCTCTAAAAATTCCAGTGAAAATCCTGTTAGCGTATTTTGACATGAAGAATTCAAGAAAAATCCTACCATGTCATTTTCATTTATTAATTGCATTTTAAAATTATAGGTTGACTCCAGGTTAATTTCAGAAATTCCGATTATTTCCGGGTAAATTATTTTAAATGAATTAGGGAAAAACCGGGATGTGACAACCTACCCCCTTAAACGGAATCTCGACCCGAGATTCGGAGGTGCGCGAAGAGGTGCGGGTGCGCGGCCTTTAGCTCATCTTCTCGTTCCCAAGTAGCTTCTTCCTCGGAGTGATGAGTCCATTGAACCTTGCAAAACCGATAACCTTGTTCCGAGTCCTTCTCTCCGACCTCAAGAACACGTTTGGTCTCTCTACATAGGTTAAGTCCTCTTGGATTTCAACTGTCAGTGCGGACTCGCCTTTGCTCTTTCGGTACCCTTAAACACTTTTTCACCTGGGACACATGAAACACGTCGTGAATACCGGTCATGTTGGAGGAAGCTCCGGTGATAGGCCACTTCTCCTCGACGTTCCCGAATCTTGTATGGTCCCACGAAACGTGGTGCCAACTTACCTTTGGTTTGGAAACGGTGTACTCCCGGAGTGGTGTAACGCGAAGATACACGAAATCCCGCTTCAAAAGCGAGATCTCTTCGACGATTATCGCATAACTCTTCGTCGGATGCTGCGCAATCTTCAACCTTTCCCGAATCACTCGGACCTTTTCCTCTCGCTTCGCTTATTACTTACGTGCCAAACAATTGGCGCTCACTGTCTGGTCCCAAAATAGGGGTGTGCGGCATTTCCGTCCATACGGTGCTTCATACGGTGCCATTTGAATGCGGCCGATAAGCGTTGTTGTAAGAGAATTCTGCATAGGGCAAGCTTTTGTCCCATGCTTTTCCAAAATCGAGCGCGCATGCTCTCGGCATATCTTCCAAAATCTGATTCACTCTCTCGGTTTGGCCGTCTGTTTGCGGATGATAGGCCGTGCTAAAATTCAAACGGGTGCCGAGTTCTTCTTGCAACTTCTTCCAGAATTTGGAAGTAACCGACTTCCCTATCGGACACGATCTTCTTAGGCACGCCATGCAAACACATGATCCTTGCGAGATAAAGCTACGCCAACTTCTTCCTTGAGTAGGTAGTATGTACCGGTATGAAATGGGCTACCTTGGTGAGTCGGTCCACCACGACCCAAATTGAGTCATAACCTGACGTTGTGCGGGGTAAACCCGTGATGAAATCCATTCCAATTTCTTCCCATTTCCACTCGGAATCGAAGTGGTTGCAACGATCCGGCGGGCCGTTGATGTTCGCCTTCACTCGTGACAAACATCACAAAGTGCAACAAACTCGGCTATCTCCCTCCTCATGCTTGACCCACCAAAACTTTTCTTTAAGATCTTGATACATCTTTGTCTTGCCGGGTGAATTGAGTATTGGGTTTGGTGAACTTCCGTAAGGATCGTCTTTTTCAAATCCTTGTCCTCGGCACACACAATCTCTTTCCCATCCAGATTGTGCCATGTTCATCTTCCGTAAAACCACGAGCTTTTCCAACTCTCATGTTCTTCTTGAGTTCGGCCATCTCGGGATCGATGCCGAGCAGCTCGAATTTGATCAATGAGAGTGGGTTGGGCTTCCGGAGCAGCCACAAAACCAAAATCCACCACTCGTAGATTTAGATTCTCGAATTCTGCAACGGTCACACCTTCCTTCGACACCGAGAGTGGTGCAAGTAACTCTTTCGGCTTAGTGCATCCGCAACCACATTTGCTTTTAGGGATGGTAATGTATCCCTAAGTCATAATCTTTGATCAGTTCCAACCATCTCCTCTGTCGGAGGTTTAAATCCGGTTGGGTGAAAATGTACTTAAGACTTTTGTGATCCGTATACACTTCACAACGATTACCAATTAGGTAGTGTCGCCAGATCTTCAATGCATGAACTACTGCGGATAACTCCAGATCATGAGTGGGGTAGTTGTTTTCGTGTGGGCGCAATTGACGAGATGCATATGCAACCACTTTGCCTTCTTGCATCAACACACATCCCAACCCTTGGCGAGATGCATCACAATAAACTTGGAAGTCCTTTCTTGGGTCGGGCGGTATCAACACCGGTGCGACACCAACTTCCTCTTGAGCTCTTCAAAACTTCTATTGCATTAGCCACCACTTAAACTTCTCATCTTTCTTCAACGTTGAGTCATTGGCTTGGCGATTTTGGAGAAGTTCTCAATGAAGCGGCGGTAGTAACCCGCAAGTCCAAGGAAACTTCAGATCTGCGTAACCGTTTTAGGCGGGGTCCACTTGGTAACTGATTCCACATTTGCTGGATCCACGGCTACCCCTTGGGCATTCACAATGTGGCCGAGGAACTGTACCTCCTTTAACCAGAAAGCACACTAGCTAAACTTGGCGTAGAGTTGATGGTCTCTCAACTTCTCGAGTACTGTCCGAAGATGTTGCTCATGACCCTCCTCTGACTTAGAGTAGACCAAAATGTCGTCAATGAACACCACCACGAATTTATCCAAGAACTCCATAAACACCTTGTTCATCAGATTCATAAAGAACGCCGGTGCATTGGTTAACCCAAAAGACATGACCGTACACTCGTACAGTCCATACCTGGTGGTGAAGGCGGTCTTGGGAATGTCCTCTTCCCGAATCCTCAACTGATGATAGCCCGATCGCAGGTCTATCTTGGAAAATACCTTGGCCCCTTTGAGCTGATCGAATAAATCATCAATCCGTGGTAGGGGATACTTGTTCTTGATAGTAACCTCATTGAGTGCGCGATAGTCAACACACTTCCTCTTGGTCTTGTCTTTCTTTTCCACGAAAATCACCGGAGCACCCCAAGGCGACGTGCTCGGGCGAATATACCCTTTTTGCAACTGTTCATCCACTTGCTTCTTTACTTTGGCCAACTCGTTGGCTCCCATCCTATACGGCCTCTTGTGTATTGGGGCGGTCCCTGGTACTAGGTCAATCCGGAATTCAATTTCCCTTTTTGGCGGCATCTGAGTTAAATCCTCGGGGAAAACTTCAGGATATTCTCTGACGATGGGGATATCCTCTAACTTCACAGGGGGCTTGGCCGCCATTTCGGACGATTCCCCGGTGGAAACATGATTCAAACTTACTACGGGCTTGACTTGCATGGGAGAGCGAAAAACAATTCTTTCTCCTTTCATATTGATTAAAGTAATGGTGCGACTAGCGCAGTCAATTACTCCCTTATGTCTGGACAACCAATCCATCCCAAGGATGACATCTATGCCTTTGGACTGAAGGAGGATAAGGTTGGCTAGAAACATAGATCCTTGAATTTCTATGGTCACGAGGGACAAAGCGAGTGGTCTCCAAGTGGTTTCCAAGGGTTTGAACCCGCATAGGTATCTTAAGTCCCACTACGACAACCCATGTGCCCCAACAAATTGCTTTGAGATAAAAGAATGTGTAGCGCCGAATCAAATAATACTGTGGGGAGTATAGTTTACGGAAACATACCAGTATAACTTCGGGAGTGGTCGTGCTTCCTCGGCGGACACATGATTGACTCGAGCCTAGATGAACCTTGGCCCAGCGCGTCTTGGCGGACACTTGTCCGCAAAATGCCCCGGGTCACCACGGTTGAAACAGACTCGGCTTTCCCGAGTCCTTCCTTGGAGGTGGTGGTGTGGATTCTTGGGATGGCGCCGTTGGAGACGCGGGCTAGAGTACGCGTTGCCACCCACTGCCACTGCCGCGTTTGGAAATTCCACGGGTGATAAGGTCGATGCGATGAACAATCATGGTGGTAGGTCCACTCGACTTCCGAGGCATGAAACGCGGCCTCTGCTGATTTCCCTGCTGTTGAGGAGGTCGTGTCTGGAATACTTTTCTCTTCTTGATCATCTTGTTGCGCTGATCTTCCTGTCGAATGGCCTTGTCAACCAGCTTCTCAAAGTTAGCATACTCTCCGGAGATAAGCTTGTCCGTGAGTTCATCATCCAAACCAGCCAAAAACTTTTCCTGCGTTTCGCATCGGTGCGCACATCTTCGGGGCATAACGGGCAAGACGATTGAACTCGTGCGGATACTCGATCGATTTGTTACCCCGCTCAAGAGAACGGAACTCACGCTTTTTTCGTGCAACTATTCCCGCAGGAATGTGTGCGGTCTGAAACGCGACGAAACTCTTCCCAGTAACATTGCTCCCGCGGCGAGTAACCAAATAGTTGTCCCACCAAGCGAAGCGGGACCACATCGATGAGTGGCAAAAGAGACTTTCTCTGATCCGTGCACCGCAGCAGATCCAACTTCTTCTCTATGGCATGAAGCCAATCATTAGCCTCCATGGGATTAGTGGTGCTTGGAGAAGGTCGGCGGTCGGACACGAAGGAACTCGGCGGCTTGGTGGGGTGGTGGGGCGGCAAGCGATTGTTTTGCCGCTGTTCTGCATTTGTTGCGCATCTCGCCGTTGCATCCGATGGTGTTGTTGTTGCATTTGTTGCATCATTGCAGCCACCATCTGTCGTGAAGCGAGCACTTGAGCAATGGTGGGATTCTCGGGTGGCGGTGGAGGAGCATTGCCATTGGCGTCGTGAGCCTCGTTGTTGTTGGCTTTGATTGCCCATTGTTGCTTTGTTCGCCCGCGGTCCGGTGTTCACCATCGAAGGAGACGACCGACCAGAGAGGGAAAAGAAGAAAAACAGATAGACTTAGAACTAATCTTTATTATTTGAATTCAAATGCATTGTTCTGGTCTTGACTAAAAACAAGGAAAAGCACCAAACATCCTTAATTGGTCAGTCATATCACACTTGATATCGACTGCCAGCTATCCCACACACAGCAGCCTAACACACAGCAACTACCAAGAAGACAAACTAAGGTAAACGGTAAAACTAAGGAGGGCAACTAGAACGATCCACGAGACGAGGAGTCGAAACTGCTTCCTTCAGTAGATCCCCAATCTTCCGAACGGCTCCTGGAGTCCTCGGGCGTCACCTCAGACTTGGACTCTTCTGAATCGGTTGCCGTAGCCCAACCGATCCTGCCTCTTCCCTCCGAAGAATCTCGAGTCTCTTCGGAGTCCATGTCTTCAGCCGAATTCTCTGAGCTTGAGTCACTAGAGACGGAGATCCAACCATTACTGCCACCTCCGCCTTGATTTGCCGAAGCTGGAGCAAAGGTGAGGGCGAACTGCGGCGGGAGGAAGGCTGGAACCGTGCGCTGGAACTGGAGCGGGTGGAGCCGGAGAAGGCGGTGGAATCCGAGGTGCCCGTGGATACGGACGGGCGCGGTGATGGTCTTCCGAGGCGTAGTGCGGAGTCGACCCCAACCGGTGGCGGGAGTCCCTTCAACTCGGCTACCTCCTTCTTCGAGACGAACCACTTCGTCCTGCGGTCGCGCGATCCTCGGCATCTTCTTGTCGTTCGCTCTTTGGTCGCCTTGTGTAGGTCGAGTGCATCGATCCAGTCCTTTGAGCACAGTGCACATGTGACCGAAGGTAGAGTCATTCTCCTCGCCGTAGACTTGAATGCACGACCTCGGAGGAACTACCTCGACGGGGATGGTAGCGGTAGGAGGAGGTGCGAAGGTCGGCATCATGCGGCTCCCTCATCTGGCCAACATCGGGTAGGCGGCTTCTTGACAAGCGTGATCGACGTGCCTCCGGAAGCCGTGACCTCCATGTTGGGAAGACACGTTCCCACAAACCCGTGAACCTCCAACCGAACACGGTAGGGCAACTCGCCACCGAGAGGCGCAAGCGTTGTATACTCCGATGCTTCGGGATATCCAACCGCAAGGGCCATACGCGCCGTTCGCCACGAAGCTGTCATCCCTTTTCCACGTGCTGGCTGGGAACCTGCCATCTATAGAAACAAAGGAGTGGGAAATCAAAACATGCTCAAAACCCACGACCAACATCCCATTTTCGCAATCCCTAACCCCTAGATCGACTCCACTTTTCAAAACACCCCTTTTTTTTCAAAACCTATGCACATGAAAAGAATTAGAGGGCTCTTAAGGTTTCCAGTTGGCTTGTCCTACGTCACGGGAAGGCTCGATACCAACTTGTCACGCCCGAAATTCACACCGAATTTTTGCAGCTAATTTGTGCATTACATCCTCGTCCGGGAATCAGCCGAGGTACACAAATCGATGTTATTGATAATACGAGAATCCTCGTCTTAGAAACAATATAAAAGAGTTACACAAATGCAGCGGAAAGGAAAAACCGACTTAAGCTAAACTTGACGCGAGCGAGCGGAACACCAACTCCACGGCTAAACCTTGACGAGAACAAGCCTACACCTCCTCGGAGACCTCGCTCTCAACCTCGGCACCGAAGGGGAAAAAGAAACAAGATCGAGTACAACCACCGTACTCAACAAGTCACACCGGAAAAGGGGACATGGTGCAAGATAAATAACAAGGAAAGGTCAAGGAGCTCGATTTGCATAAACAGCATTTGCAGATATAATAATAATATTTGAAGACAAGAAAACGTAGTAATATTTAAGCAAGATTAAATAGACACCGTCCAACGCTCAAACCACGTTGCAACAGGCCCATCCATCCACCTGCACTAGTCATACTTCAACATTTCATTCCAATAAATAAATGAGACTAATCAAGGTGAATCGTCGATCGCCCATAACCGTGGGCACGGCTATTCGAATAGTTTTTACTCGATCGAGGTGTACAACGTACCCACAAGACACAATCCCACAACACGTTACCGTGCGCCGGTGCACCACCACGATGCCCCGGAAAGGAACCGTGAGGACCCTTCACATAACCCCTCTAGTCAATCGTACCACACCAAGGTTTCGCCCCATTCCCATCGGGCAATGGGCAGCCCCCTCTAGTGCCGCGGTGAATCCGGAAGCTGATCAACCCTTAAAACCGGGCCGACCCAACTCCATCACGCCCACCCTCTCTCGGGATACGTTAACTAGAGACAGCTACGCTACAGACCCAGCCATTACCCATGCTAGCTTGTGGTATGCACGGCATTTCTTCCAGGGTTTCCCGAGAACCGGTCCTTAATCGTCATGAGCACGCTAACCAAAGTCCAACCATGTGCTCACGACTCGCCTTTTTCATAAATCAATATTATTAGAGACATGCTCACAACTTAACATCATCCGAGGGTTAACTTACGGTAAGGAAACTTGATTAGTGTGATTCCCTTAAGTGAGCTAGTTGCGCTAAGCATGGCTAAGCAGCCTTAAACTATCATCTAGTCACATTGAACCCCAAGTTATCAATGGTATAAGGTAAACAATCCTATGGTTGAGTACAATAGGTATAAAACATCCCATGAAATGACATTCTAAAACATATGCAGTATTTGAATGAAATAGAGGTATTTACATAAAATAGGTACAATATGGTCAATGTAAGGTATGACTTGCCTTGCTCTGGAGACTGAGGAACCTCGGCGACTACTTCGAAAAGAACGGGCTCATTGGAAAACTCGGGATCTACACGACAAACAAAGCACTCAACAAACACCCTAAAAAGTCTACTGAAACAGCACTGAAAAGTATTTTTAATGGATTCTTGACATTTTTCTGGATTTAATGAAATTTGAATGGACTAAAACGGAGTTCGGATTCAAAAGATATGAATTTTAGAAGTTTAATTACGATTTTTAAACTAAACAGAAAAGATTAAATTATTTATTGCGCAATTAAGCCCCCGGGTGACGCAAGCATGGCGCAAGCGGTAGGGCTGACGTCAGCGGTGCAAGCGGCTGACGCAAGCGACGCGGGCGCGGTCCACGGTGGACCGGGTCCACGGCGGCGGCGAGGAGAGCGGGCACGTGGCGCGCATCGGGGAGGGTGGCGGCGATCGGACGGCGGCCTTGCGCGCGAGGGACGGTCGGATCCGCCCGATCCGAAGGATCGAACGGCGCGGATCGCGGCTAGGGTTAGGGTTTGGGCGGCGGACCGAGGCGGACACGCGGCGGCCATCCGGCGTGCGGCGACCGGATCGAACGGCGACGGATCGATCACGATCGGACGGTGCGGATCCGCCCGATCCGAAGGATCGGACGGCGCGAGGGAAGCGGCGCTAGGGTTAGGGTTCGGGCGGCGGCGGCTCGAGCTCGCCGCCGGCCATGGCGCGGCGGCCGGCCGGACTCCGGCGGCACCGGCGACGGCGGCGAAGGGTGCTGCGGGCGCGGGGACCACGGCGGAGGCGGAACGATGCGCGCGGGAGCGGTTCGGGAGGAGGCCCGAAAAACCAAAAAGGAGAAGGGCGGCGGTGCACTCACCGGCGACGGAGACGACGACGATGGCGACGGCGGGTTTTTCGGGCTAGCGCACGGAACCAAAGGGAAACGCGCGGCGGCGAAGGGAGTTTTATAGGGGTACAACGGGGCCGAAACAAACACGGAAACGGCGCGGATTCCTCGCCGTTGTTCACGGACTCGAGAGAGAGGGAAACAATCGGCGACGGATTTCGCGTGGATGGGGTTTCCAACGGGCGCGGGGTGCGGGGATGGAAACGGCGCGCGAGATTGAGCCGGCACGGGCCGACGTGGCTCGGATTCAAACGGAAAGGAGCGGAAAGGCGCGCGCATGGCGGACGGCGGCCGGCCGACGACCGGGCACGGGGACGGGAAGCTACAGCGGGGCCCACCGTCAGCGACTCGCGGCGAGGGACGCCCCGCGGACTTGCGTGCGGCGGCGGGCTGCGGGCCTCGGCCCACGACCGGGCGCGCGCGTGGGGGACCGGCCGACGGCCCAAGGAAAGAGGAGATGTGTGCAGCCGTACGGAAAAGAAAAGAAAAAGGGAAAAAGGATTTTGGGCTTAATTAATTCTCGATTTCTTATTTAATTGTTTAAAAATACTTAGAGTGCTCTAAAAATTCCAAGAAAAATCTGTTAGCGTATTTTGACATGAAGAATTCAAGAAAAATCCTACCATGTCATTTTCATTTATTAATTGCATTTTAAAATTATAGGTTGACTCCAGGTTAATTTGAAATTCCGATTATTTCCGGGTAAATTATTTTAAATGAATTAGGGAAAAACCCAGGATGTGACAACTCCTCAATCAACTTAGCATGACCATGCATTTTCATAATCCATTACCTCAAGGGGCCAGAGATATCTCTCCAAAGGAGGGGCAAATTCCATCTTGATCACTCACATCCCACTCCATGTTTTATAGCAAACCCGAAGACTACTTTTATAACTACCCAGTTACGAAATAGCGTTTGGTAGTCCCAAAGTAGGCTACTACACATGTTGGAATCCATGATGATCTCAGGTCTAAGGACTTTGTACCAACACTAGCTGAGACCAACAAATGGTACATTAATTCCTGTAGTATCTCATGGTGGGTCTATGTCACACCCTGGGTTTTTCCCTAAATTATTTAAATAATTTACCCTGAAATAATCGGAATTTCTGAAATTAACCTCGAGCCAACCAATAAATTTTTAAAATGCAATTAATAAATGGAAACGACATGGTAGGATTTTTCTTGAATTCTCGCATGTCAAAATGCGCTAACAGATTTTTATCGGAATTTTTAGAGCACTCTAAGTATTTTTAATCAATTAAATAAGAAATGAGGAATTAATTAAGCCCCCAAAATCCTTTTTCCTCTTTTTCTTTTTCTTTTCCGTACGGCCGCACGTGTTCCCGCTCTTCCCTCTTGGGCCGCCGCCCGGTCCCTCCCCGGCCCAAGCCGCCCGCGCGCGCCCTTCGGTCGTGGGCCGAGGCCCGCGACGCCCGCCGCGTCGCGCAAGTCCGCGAAGCCTCCTCGCCCACGAGGCACCGCAGTGGGTCCCGCCGTCAGTCCCCGTCCCCGTGCCCGGCCGGTCCAGCCGCCGCCCCGCCATGCGAGCCGCCGCTCCGCTCCTTTTCGCTTGAACTCGAGCCACGTCGGACCCATGCGGGCCCAATCCCGCAACGCCGCATCCATCTCCGCAACCTCGCGCCCGATGGAAACCTTATCCGCGAGGAATCCGTTGCCGTTGTTTTCCTCTCTCTCTCTCTCGAATCCGTGAACAACGGCGACGAATCGCGCCGTTTCCGTGCTCGTTCCGGTCTCGTTGTGCCCCTATAAAATTCCCTTTCGCGCCACGCGTTTCCCTTTATTTCCCTAGCGCTAGCCCTAAATCCGCCGTCGCCATCGTCGTCTTCGCAACGCCGGTGAGTGCACCGCCGTTCCTTTTTCTCTTCGGTTTCCGGGTTGCCTCCCGAGCCGCTCCGCGTGCATCGTTTTTGCTCTCCGCCGTAGTCTCCCGCGCCCGCCTCTCGCCGCCGTCGCCGGTGCCGCCGGAGATCGGCCGCGCCGCCGCGCGCCATAGCCGGCGGCGAGCTCGAGCCGCCGCTGCCAAAACCCTAACCCTAGCGCCGCTTCCCCGTGGCCGTCCGATCGGTCGGACGGGAGAATCCGCACCGTCCGATCCCGCCCACCCGTCGTCGTTCGATCCGACCGCCGCGCGCTAGATGGCCGCCGCGTGTCCGCCTCCGCCGCCGCGCAAAACCCTAACCCTACCCGCGATCCGCACCGTCCGATCCTTCGGATCGGGCGGATCTGGACTGCTCTCTCGCGCGCAGCCGTCGCCGTCCGATCGCCGCCGCCCTCACCGATGCGCGCCACGTGTCCCCGCTCTCCGCGCCGCCGTGGACTCGGTCCACCGTGGACGCGCCCGCGCCGCTTGCGTCGCCGCTTGCGCCACTGACGTCAGCCCTACCGCTTGCGCCATGCTTGCATCACCCGGGGTTTAATTGCGCAATAAATATTTTAATCTTTTCTGTTTAGTTTAAAAATCGCAATTAAACTTCTAAAATTAATATCTTTTGAATCCGAGCTCCGTTTTAGCCCATTCAAATTTCATTAAATCCAGAAAAATGTCAAGAATCCATTAAAAATACTTTTCAATGCTGTTTCAGTAGACTTTTTAGGGTGTTTGCTGAGTGCTTTGTTTGTCGTGTAGATCCCGAGTTTTCCGGCGAGCCCGTTCTCTTCGAAGTAGTCGCCGAGGTTCCTTAGTCTCCAGAGCAAGGCAAGTCATACCTTACATTGACCATATTGTACCTATTTTATGTAAATACCTCTTTTCTTTCAAATACTGCATATGTTTTAGAATGTCATTTCATGGGATGATTATACCTATTGTACGCAACCATAGGATTGTTTACCTTATACCATTGATAACTTGGGGTTCAATGTGACTAGATGATAGCTTAAGGTTTGCTTAGTTTTGCTTAGCGCAACTAGCTCACTTAAGGGAATCACACGAATCAAGTATCTTACTAGAAGTTAACTCTCAGATGATGTTAAGTTGTGACCATGTTTCTAATAATATTGAATTATGAAAAAGGTGGGTCGTGAGCACATGGTTGGACTTTGGTTAGCGTGCTCATGACAATTAAGGACCGATTCGTGGGAAACCCTGAAAGAAATGCCGTGCAAACCACAAGCCAGCATGGGTAATGGTGGGTCTCAGTAGCGTAGCCGTCTCTAGTCAACGTATCCCGGAGAGGGTGGGCGTGATGGAGTTGGGTCGGCCCGGTTTTAAGGGTTGATCAGCTTCCGATTCACCGCGGCACTAGAGGGGGCTGCCCATTGCCCGATGGGAATGGGGCGAAACCTTGGTATGGTACGATTGATTAGAGGGGGTTATGTGAAGGGTCTGTCACGTTCCTTTCCGGGTACCATGGTGGTGCACCGGCGCACGGTAATGTGTTGTGGAATTGTGTCTTGTGGGTATAGTTGTACACCTCTGATCAGAGTAAAAACTATTCGAATAGCCGTGCCCATGGTTACGGGCGATCGACTAGATTCACCTTGATTAGTCTCACTTATTTATTTGAATAAAATGTTGAAGTATGAATAGTACGGTGGATGGATGGGCCTCGCGCAACGTGGTTTGAGCGTTGGACAGTGTTTATTTAATCGCTTAATTATTACTACTGTTTTCTGTCTTCAAACACTGTTATTATATTCGCCAATGCTGTTTATGCAAATTGAACCTCTTAACCTTTTCCTTGTTATTTATCTTGCATCATGTCCCCTTTTCCGGTGTGACTTGTTGAGTACGGTGGTTGTACTCAGCCTTGCTTCTTTTCCCCTTCGTGCCGAGGTTGAGGTCGAGGTCTCCGAGGAGGTGTAGGCTTGTTCTCGTCAAGGGTTAGCCGTGGTGTTGGCGTTCGCTCGCTCGTGTCAAGTTTAGCTTAAGTCGTTTTATTTTCCTTTCCGCTGCATTTGTGTAACTCTTTTATATTGTTTCTAAGACGAGGATTCCGTATTATCAATAACATCGATTTGTGTACCTCGCCCGATGCCCGGACGAGGTGAAATGCACAAATTAGTCACGAAATTCTGGTGTGAATTTCGGGCGTGACAAGTTGGTATCGAGCCCTCCCGTGATCGTAGGACAAGCCAACCGGAAACCTTAAGAGCCCTCTAATTCTTTTCATGTGCATATGTTTTTTTAAAAAAGGGGGTGTTTTGAAAAGTGGAGTCGGTCTAGGGTTTAGGAATTGCGAAAATGGGATGTTGGTTGTGGGTTTTTGAGCATGTTTTGATTTTCCCACTCCTTTGTTTCTATAGATGGCAGTTCCCCAAATACGCATGCTGGAAAAGGGATGACGGGCTTTGTTGCGGAGCGGCACGTATGGCCCTTGCAATCGGATATCCCGAAGCACCGAGTATACAACAGCTTGCGCCTCTCGGTGGCGAGTTGCCCTACCGTGTTCGATTGGAGGTTCACGAGTTCGTGGGAACGTGTCTTCCCAACATGGAGGTCACAGCTTCCGGAGGCACGTCGATCACGCTTGTCAAGAAGCCGCCTACCGATGTTGGCCGGGATGAGGGAGCCGCATGATGCCGACCTTCGCACCTCCTCCTACCGCTACCATCCCCGTCGAGGTAGTTCCTCCGAGGTCGCTGCATTCAAGTCTACACAGAGGAGAATGACTCTACCTTCGGCCACATGTGCACCGTGCTCAAAGGACTGGATAAGATGCACTCGACCTACACAAGGCAACCAAAGAGCTGAACGACAAGAAGATGCTAAGGATCGTGCGATCTGCAGGACGAAGTGGTTCGTCCGAAGAAGGAGGTAGCCGAGTTGAAGGGACTCCCGCCACCGTTGGTGTCGGGCTCCGCACTACGCCCGGAAGACCACCACCGCACCTGTCCGTATCCACCGGCACCTCGGATTCCACCGCCTTCCAGCTCCACCCGCTCAGCCGGGCCGGTTCCAGTTCCTCCCGCCGCAGCTCGCTCTCCCCTTTGCTCCGGCTCGCGAATCAAGGCGAGAGGTGGCGTAATGGGCGGATCTCCGTCTCCAGTAACTCAAGCTCGAGGATTCGGCTGAAGACATGGACTCCGAAGAGACTCGAGATTCCTCGGAGGGAAGAGGCAGGATTGGTTGGGCTACGGCAACCGAGTCGAAGAGTCCAAGTCTCGAGGTGACGCTAGAGGACTCTAGGAGCCGTTCGGAAGAATGGGGATCTTCGAAGGAAGCGTTTCGACTCCTCGTCTCGTGGATCGTTCTAGTTGCCCTCCTTAGTTTTACCGTTTAACTTAGTTTGCCTTCTTGATAGTTGCTGTGTGTTAGGCCGTGTGTGTGGGATAGCCGCGTCGATATCAAGTGTGATATGATTGACCAATTAAGGATGTTTGGTGCTTTTCCTTGTTTTTAGTCAAGATCGAACAATGCATTTGAATTCCAATAATAAAGATTAGTTCTAAGTCGACTGTTTTTCTTCTTTTTCCTCTCTTCTCTTTTGGTCGTCTCCTTCGGATGGTGAACACCAGACGAGTGGGGCGAACGACAACAATGGGCAATCAGTGCCAACAACAACGAGGCTCACGACGCCAATGGCAATGCTCCTCCACCGCCACTCGAGAACCCCACCATTGCTCAAGTGCTCGCTTCACGTACATAGATGATGGCTGCAATGATGCAACGAGATGCAACAACAACACCATCGATGCAACAACGTATGCCGCAACAAATGCAGAAGAAGAGCAGAACAACCGCTTGCCGCCCCACCACCCCATCCATGTTGCCGAGTTCCTTCATGTCCGACCGCCGACCTTCTCCAGCACCACTAATCCCATGGAGGCTAATGATTGGCTTCATGCCATAGAGAAGAAGTTAGATCCGCTGCAGTGCACGGACCAGAGAAAGTCTCGTTTGCCACTCATCGCCATGTGGTCCCGCTTCGCTTGGTGGGACAACTACGGTTACTCGCCCGGCGGGAGCAACAGCTTACCTGGGAAGAGTTTCGTCCTGGCCAGACCGCACACATTCCTGCAGGGAATAGTTGCACGTAAAAACGTGAGTTCCGTTCTCTTGAGCAGGGGTAATGTATCGGTTACGGAGTATCTCGCACGAGTTCAATCGTCTTGCCCGTTACGCCCGTAAGATGTGTGCACCGATGCGTAAAGGCGTGAAAGTTTTTGGTGGTTTAGATGATGAACTCACGGACAAGCTTATCTCCGGAGAGTATGCTAACTTTGAGAAGCGGTTGACAAGGCCATTCGACAAGAAGATCAGCGCAACAAGATGATCAAGAAGAGAAAAGTATTCCAGCCCCGACCTCCTCAACAAGCAGGAAATCAGCAGAGGCCGTGTTTCATGCCCGAGAGTTAGAGTGGACCTACCACCATGATTTTTCGTCAGCATCGACCTTATCACCTGTGGAATTTCCAAACCGGCGTAGTGGCGTGGTCAACAACGACGTGTTCCAGCCCCTCGCCCTCCAACGGCATCATCCCAGCAGCAGCCACGCCACCACCTCCAAGGATGGACTCGGGGCAAGCCAGAGTCCGCTTCAACCGTGGTGACCCCGGGCATTTTGCGGACAAGTGTCCAAAGCCAAGACGCACTGGGCCAAGGTTCATCCAGCTCGAGTCAACCATGCGTCCGTCGAGGAAGCACGGACCGCTCCCGAAGTTATATTGGGTATGTTTCATGTAAACTTTACTCCCGCCACCGTATTATTTGATTCGGGGGCTACACATTCATTTATCTCAAAGCAATTTGTTGGGGCACATGGGTTGTCGGGAGGGACTTAAGATACCTATGCGGGTTCAAACCCCGGAAACCACTTGGAGACCACTCGTTTGTCCTCGCTGACCATAGAAATCCAAGGATCTATGTTTCTAGCCAACCTCATCCTCCTTCCCAAGGGCATAGATGTCATTCTTGGGATGGATTGGTTGTCCGACATAAGGGAATAATTGATCGCGCTAGTCGCACCGTTACTTTAATCAATAAGAAAGGAGAAAGAATTGTTTTTCGCTCTCCCATGTAAGTCAAGCCCGTAGCAAGTTTGAATCATATTTCCACCGGGAATCGTCCGAACGGCGGCAAAGACCCCGTGAAGTTAGAGGATATCCCCATCGTCGAGAATACCCCAAGTTTTCCCCAAAGACTTAACTCGATGCCGCCGTAAAGGGAAATTGAATTCGGATTGATCTAGTACCCGGACCGCCCCAATACACAAGAGGCCGTATAGGATGGGAGCCAACGAGTTGGCCGAAGTAAAGAAGCAAGTGGATGAAAAGTTGCAAAAGGGTATATTCGCCCGAGCACGTCACCTTGGGGTGCTCCGTGATTTTCGTGGAAAAGAAAGACAAGACCAAGAGAATGTGTGTCAATTATCGCGCACTCAATGAGGTTACTATCAAGAACAAGTATCCCCTACCACGGATTGATGATCTATTCGATCAACTCAAAGGGGCCAAGGTGTTTTCCAAGATAGACCTGCGATCGGGCTATCACCGTTGAGAATTCGGGAAGAGGACATTCCCAAGACCGCTTTCACCACCTGTACGGCTCGTATGAATGTACGGTCATGTCTTTTGGGTTAACCAACGCACCGGCCTTCTTTATGAATCGATGAACAAGGTGTTTATCGAGTTCTTGGATAAATTTGTGGTGGTGTTCATTGACGACATTTTGGTCTACTCTAAGTCGGAAGAAGAACATGAGCAACATCTTCGGATAGTACTCGAGAAGTTGAGAGATCATCAACTCTACGCCAAGTTTAGTAAGTGTGCTTTCGGTTAAAGGAGGTACAGTTCCTCGGCCACATTGTGAATGCCCAAGGAGTAGCCGTGGATCCAAGCAAATGTGGAATCGGTTACCAAGTGGACCTCGCCTAAAACGGTTACGCAGATCCAAAGTTTCCTTGGACTTGCAGTTACTACCGCCGCTTCATTGAGAACTTCTCCAAAATCGCCAAGCCGATGACTCAACTGTTGAAGAAAGATGAGAAATTTAAGTGGTCGGCAGAATGCAACAAGAGTTTTGAAGAGCTTAAGAGGAAGTTGGTGTCTCGCACCAGTGTTGATACCGCCGGATCCAAGCAAAGGACTTCCAAGTTTATTGCGATGCATCTCGCCAAGGGTTGGGATGTGTGTTGATGCAAGAAGGCAAAGTAGTCGCATATGCATCTCGTCAATTGCGCCCACACGAAAACAACTACCCCACTCATGATCCTGGAGTTATCCGCAAAGTGGTTCATGCACTGAAGATCTGGCGACACTACCTAATTGGTAACCGTTGTGAAGTATATACGAATCATAAAAGTCTCAAGTATATTTTCACCCAACCGGATTTAAACCTCCGAAAGCGAAGATGGTTGGAACTGATCAAAGATTATGATTTAGGGATACATTACCATCCCGACAAAGCTAATGTGGTTGCGGATGCACTAAGCCGAAAGAGTTACCGCACCACCCTCGTGTCGAAGGAATGTGCGACCGGTTGCAGCAGGAATTCGAGTACCTAAATCTACAAGTGGTGGATTTCGGTTTTGTGGCTGCTCGGAAGCCCAACCCACTCTCATTGATCAAACCCGGCTGCTGCTGCATCGAATCCCGAGATGGCTGAACTCAAGAAGAACATGAGAGTCGGAAAAGCTCGTGGTTTTACGGAAGACGAACACGGCACAATCTGGATGGGAAAGAGATTGTGTGTGCCGAAGACAAGGATTTGAAAAAATGATCCTTACGGAAGTTCACCAAACTCAATACTCAATTCACCCGGCAAGACAAAGATGTATCAAGATCTTAAAGAAAAGTTTTGGTGGGTCAAGATGAGGAGGGAGATAGCTGAGTTTGTTGCACTTTGTGATGTTTGTCGGCGGGTTAAGGCGAACATCAACGGCCCGCCAAGTTGTTGCAACCACTCCAGCATTCCAGAGTGGAAATGGGAAGAAATTGGAATGGATTTTATCACGGGTTTACCCCGCACAACGTCGGATATGACTCAATTTGGGTCGTGGTGGACCGACTCACCAAGGTGGCCCACTTCATACCAAAGTGCATACTACCTACTCAGAAAGAAGCTAGCGAGCTTTATCTCGCAAGGATCATGTGTTTGCATGGCGTGCCTAAGAAGATCGTGTCCGATAGGGGAAGCGGTTTACTTCCATGTTCGGAAGAAGTTGCAGGAAGAGCTCGGTACCCGTTTGAATTTTAGTACGGCCTATCATCCGCAAATGAGACGGTCAAACCGAGAGGGTGAATCAGATTTTGGAAGACATGCCGAGAGCATGCGCACTCGATTTTGGAATAGCGTGGGACAAAAGCTTGCCCTATGCAGAATTCTCCTATAACAACAGCTATCAGCCAGCATTCAAATGGCGCCGTATGAAGCACCGTATGGACGGAAATGCCGCACACCCCTTTTTCCGGGATCGACGGGTGAGCGCGTTGTTTGGCACGAAGTAATAAGTGAAGCAGAGGCAAAGGTCCGAACGATTCGGGAAAGGTTGAAGATTGCGCAGCCCGATGTAAGAGCTACGCAGATAATCGTCGAAGAGACCTCGCTTTGAAGCGGGGATTATGTGTATCTTCGCGTTACACCACTCCGGAGTACACCGTTTCCAAACCAAAGGCAAGTTGGCACCACGTTCGTGGAACCATACAAGATTCGGGAACGTCGAGGAGAAGTGGCCTATCGCCTTGAGCTTCCCTCCAACATGACTCATATTCATGACGTGTTTCATGTGTCCCAGCTTAAAGAAGTGTTTGAGGGTACCAGAGGAGCAAAGCGAGTCCCGACTGCATCGAAATCCAAGAGGACTTAACCTACGTAGAGAGACCAGCACGTATTCTCGAGATCGCGAGAGAAGGACTCGAACAAGGTTATGTTTTGCAAGGTTCAATGGACTCATCACTCCGAGGAAGAAGCTACTTGGGAACGAGAAGATGAGCTAAAGGCCGCGCACCCGCACCTTTTCGCAAGACCTCCGAATCTCGGGTCGAGATTCCGTTTAAGGGGGTAGGTTGTCCCCCCTGGGTTTTTCCCTAAATTATTTAAATAATTTACCCCGAAATAATCGAAATTTCGAAATTAACTCGGAGCCAACAAATAATTTTAAAATTCAATTAATAAATGGAAACGACATGGTAGGATTTTTCTTGAATTCTGCATGTCAAAATGCGCTAACAGGATTTTAACTGGAATTTTTAGAGCACTCTAAGTATTTTTAATCAATTAAATAAGAAATCAGAATTAATTAAGCCCCCAAAAATCCTTTTTCCTCTTTTTCTTTTTCTTTCCGTACGGCCGCACAAGTGTTCCCGCTCTTCCTCTTGGGCCGCCGGCCCGGGTCCCTCCCCGCCAAAGCCGCCCGCGCGCGCCCTTCTGGTCGTGGGCCGAGGCCCGCGACGCCCGCCGCGTCGCGCAAGTCCGCGAAGCCTCCTCGCCCGCGAGGCACCGACAGTGGGTCCCGCCGTCCGTCCCGTGCCCCCGTGCCCGGCCGGTCCAGCCGCCGCCCCGCCATGCGCGTCGCCGCTCCGCTCCTTTCCGCTTGAACCCGAGCCACGTCGGACCCATGCCGGCCCAATCCCGCAACGCCGCATCCATCTCCGCAACCCTCGTGCCCGATGGAAACCTTATCCGCGACGAATCCGTTGCCGTTGTTTCCCTCTCTCTCCGAATCCGTGAACAACGAGACGAATCCGCGCCGTTTCCGTGCTCTGCTCCGGCCTAGTTGTGCCCCTATAAAATTCCCCTTTCGTCGCCGCACGTTCCCCTTTGTTTCCCTAGCGCTAGCCCTAAATCCGTCGTCGCCATCATCGTCTTCTCCAACGCCGGTGAGTGCGCCACCGTTCCTTTTTCTCTTCGGTTTCCGGGTTGCCTCCCGAGCCGCTCCCGCGCACACGTTTTTGCTCTCCGCCGTAGTCTCCCACGCTCGAAGCACTCTCCGCCGCCGTCGCCGGTGCCGCCGGAGATCGGCCGGCCGCCGCGGCAGCCATAGCCGGCGGCGAGCTCGAGCCGTCGCCGCCAAAACCCTAACCCTAGCGCCGCTTCCTGTGGCCGCCCAATCTGGTCTGATCGCGAGAATCCGCACCGTCCGATCCCGCCACCTGTCGCCGTTCGATCCGACCGCCGCGCGCCGGATGGCCGCCGCGTGTCCGCCCCGGCCGCCCCAAAACCCTAACCGTACCCGCGATCCGCACCGTCCGATCCTTCGGACGGGCGGATCCACACCGCCTCGCGCGCAGTTGTCGCCGTCCGATCGCCGCCCTCACCGATGCGCGTCACGTGTCCCCGCTCTCTCCGCCGCCACCGTGGACCGCGCCCGCACCGCTTGCGCGCGCCGCTTGCGCCACCGACGTCACCCTACCGCTTGCATCATGCTTGCGTCACCCGGGGTTTAATTGCGCAATAAATATTTTAATCTTTTCGTTTAGTTTAAAAATCACAATTAAACTTCTAAAATTCATATCTTTTGAATCCGAGCTCCGTTTTAGCCCATGCAAATTTCATTAAATCCAGAAAAATGTCAAGAATCCATTAAAAATACTTTTTAGTGCTATTTCGTGACATCCTAAAAATCGGAGAATCAAAATCGGAACGTAAAAATCGGAACTTTCAAAACCGTGGCCTATTGCTTCTTCTCGGGTTTGTCGCTTCTTATTTGCCGCTCGGTTGCATAAATTGTTACGTGATCAATTCCCTTTTCGGAGTTTTTGGAGGTTTTGAGTTGTCAAAACGGTGATGCGAAAGCCGCATCACGATTTTAAAAGGAATCCTGGGAAAAGTGTGGATTGGTGAAAACGCATTTCGAGTAATATAAAATAAAAATTTTGGTTGGGAGAAGATAAATTAAAACACAAAATAAATAATAAAATTCTCGGGAGGCGTACTCGAAATTTGGGAAATTTTTGAAAATAAAATGGGTGAATTATGAAAATTTGGAAAAAGAAATTTGAATAAATATGAAAAATAATTATGGAAAATAAAAGTCAAGAAAAAGTTTAAAATATAATGCTAAAAATTATTTTTGGGATATTAGGATTTATTTTGGAATTTTTAGAAGGAAAGAAAATAGAAAATGAGAAAAGAAAATGGAAAATCGGGAAAAAGTGAAAGTTCACTATTCATTAGCCGCCAAGTGTTCGACGCCGTGCGGCCCGCCGCGCGCGCCGCGCCGCCCGGCCGTACGCGCCGCGCCCGCGACGCGCCACGCGCCGCCGCCCGCGCGCCGCGCGACCCGCCGCGCCCGCGCCCGCCCCAGCCGCGCGCCCGTACCCTTGCTCCCCACCCGCGCGCCACGCGCCGCGCGGCACGCGCGCGCGCCGCGCGCGCCACGCGCCGCGCGAGCACCGCGCCGAGCCGGACCCGCGCGCCGCGCGCTCGCGCAGCACCGCTGCGCCCCGCCCCAGGCCGCCTCCGCGCGCGCGCGCGCCGCCACGCGGCCGGCCGCGCTCCGGCCCCTACCTCGCGCACGCACGCCGCTCCGGACTCCCGCCCGCGCCGTGCGCCTCGCGCGCGCGTCTCGCCCGCCGACCCGGCCCCCGAGCTGCGCCGCGTGTCGCGCCGCGCCGCGCATGCCCGAGCCGTCCCTCCTCTCTCTTCGCGCCGCGCGCGCCGCGCCTATAAAAGGGCCGCGCCCGCGCCGACTCCACCGCACCGCCACCGTGACCTCGCCGTTTCCGAGCGCCACCGCCAAAAGCCGCCGCCGTTTAGCCGTCGCCGCGCGCAAGCCGGTCCCCGAGCCCCTTGCTCCTCCCCGAGCGCCATCGCCAGTAAGCCCCGCGCCGCCCCCCTTTTTCCCTTGTGCGCTAGCGCCGCCGCCGCCTCTGTTTTTGGCCGAGCCCGGCCGAACACCTTTCGGGCATTGAACAAGTGCGTAGGAAAAAGAAAAAGAAAAAGAAAAAAAAAAAAAAAAAAAAAATAAGGAAAAATTAGGAAAAATTTTGGAAAATTTGGAAAAATATTTTGGGATGATTTGAGTAAAATTTTGGGAAAAATAAATTATTTTCTCGCATGTTTTCTCGTGCAATGTTTGAAAATCGGAATCGGGCGTTTTCCGAAATTTCCAATCGCATCGTTTTTCGATCCGGATCCCGTTTAATTCTTTCCCGCCATCGAAATAGGTTTCGCTTTTGTGCTCAAACCCTCAAATTTCGAGCATGAATTTTCTTCGCTGATATTTTCAAACGTAATTTCCAAATTTATTACGATCGCCGATTTTGCGAAAACCCTAGGTCATCAACTCGATTCCAAAACCCGGATTTTTCCTCCAACCCTTGTTCTAACTCGAGTAGAATTTTCGGCAAAACTCTTTGAAGTGGTTTTCATGGCTTTTGTGATTCTTTTCGATCTCTCGGTGTTTAGTTGAATTCTAACTGAATTCAATTAATCTTTCGCACGTACGGTAGCGCCCGAAGAAACCGGCAACGACCTCGCCAAGATCCCACCCCTCAAGTGTGCGAGCAAGGCAAGTCTTCACACCCTTTGAACATATTGATCCCCTTTGCGAAATGATGTTATTTTAAACTCTAAACATGCATGCTTTACCGGATTGCCTATACTTGTTATGCCATACCTTGCTATTGATTACCTTTAGAATTACTCCTTGTAACTCGCGATGTGATACAAATAACCGAAGCATAACTTCTGTAAACCGCTTAGCCCCGCTAAACTTAGACCATGCATACTCATGACTTTATGAAAAAGCTTTGTGCTTGGGCAACTACCTTAGGGAAGGTAGTTGAGATTCGGCATGTGGAGACATGAGCGCCACATGGCCCCGATGAACTAAGTTTGATGAAAATTGAAAGTACTATACAAATGTTTTAGACTGGGTGGCTGGATGATTTGGGTGGAATCCGGAAAAGGCAAGTGCCGACCCTGGTCAATTAAGGACCGAGCCATGAGATAGCCGGAAACGAGCCGCACAACCGTACTTCTCGAATGGGTATAGACCTAGCCGACTAGGTAGCCGAGCGGAGGCGTATCCTTGCATAGATGGTTCTCTATGATGTGGTTATGGGATGAGAATGAGGCTGCGGCCTTTGTTATAGATGGTGAAATTAAACTACCGTTAATTAAACTTAAAGATTGGAAATGTCTTCCCTTACCCGGTGCGCTGTAACTCCTCTCACGCTAGAAAAGGACGGCTAGAGTGCATGAGGGCTAAAGTTCATGGAGCGGGTACGCCAAAGTGAGGTTATCGAAAGGCTTTGCCGTGGCCGTCTCATGTGTTGGGACGTAGGCTCATTTGTTGGGTCGTCGCGAGTACGGGTAAAGTGTACATCCACTGCAAAGGTGAATGAATCAATCTATTCGAATAGCCGTGCTCGCGGATATTGAGCATCGTGACAAGACTTTCGCTTGGCTAGATTTTAAACTTAAAACTGCTGGGATGGGTTTGCATGATGATTTTGTTATTGGTGGATCAACTTCTCGAGAATGCGAGAAGGGGTGGACTCCTGGTAAAATCATGACGAACCGGAGACGGAAGCCATCCTTGGAATCACGATGGATGGTAGACGAACCGTCGCCGGATTAATGAACCATGAAATTAAAACTTGATTTTGGCTAGTCGGTAGGCTTGTGAAAAGAATTGAAAAACCGGCTTTACGCAAAAATAACCCTAGCCGTGTTCTTTGAATATCCCTATCATATGCATCAATTCGTGTTGACTTGCCGAGTACGGTTGGTACTCACCCTTGCTATACGCACAAACCTCCAACTGATGGGAATGAAGAGCCGAAGACCCCTACGCGTACTACGCGGAGGGCGAAGGAACCGACGGCGCATATTAGACCTTAGTCCGGCGTTGCTCTGTGGCAATGGACAAGCCGCCGCCTCTTTCCGCTGTCTTATCTAAACTCGTTTTTATGTTGTATTCGGACCATAAGGTCCGTGGATTGAACAATGCCTTCGGGCCTATTTATGTAATAATGGTATTGTAAGACTATTCGTGCATGTGTACTGATTATCCAAGATCGCATTCGTGGGTACCAACTACTTGATCCAGGGAATGGTACTATGAACACGAAAGATTCCCGACTCAAAATCGGGGTCCACAGAGCCGGTATCGAGCCATGCGACCGTAGGCTAAGACCAAATGGCGCCCTACCCCTAACTAGATGGCTAAAGGGAAATATCCCTACGTAGGATCAATTTTAAACTATTATTTCCGAAAATGCAAATATATCTTTTCTACATCCGTATTTCTTTTTACCAAATGATTATGATAGCTTCCTCTCGCTAACCCTAAGTTGCCCGTAAAGCGATGTCAAACCACGACGGAACACGGGAAGTCACTATCCCGCGAGACGAGGGGTTCGTGGTACAACTTCGCCTCTACTATGGTGCTTGAGATATCCGGAACCGCCCACTTATCACACCAAGAGACATGGCTCCGAGATGTATCCAGCTCGGGAGGCAGCCGTGTCCATAGAAGCCCGCATGGGGAGTGAGACATCCTACCGCTTCCACACTCGCTACCCCGGACCTAGCAGTAAGCGCTATTCAGATGCCGTCGCGAGGCCTTCCTACGCCTTAATGCGGAACACCGTGCCGAACTCACAATGACAGAGTTCGTGCATCACCCTTATCGCGAAGAGGGCAACCCTGGGCCCGCACCGTGGAGGCTACCCCCGCTGCTACAACCCGATGGTCACGCGTTTATCGCGTTGGGCGGGAGACAAGCAGACGATCGCTACGAGGAGGCCCCGCTCGAGATCAACGACGCAGCCACGCCAATGATCCGGTCGCCACCACCAAGGCCGTGGAGACCAGATAAGCATGCCGTGCATACGCCCGCAGCCAATGGTGCTCAAGATGAGCAACTCTCTGACCGCTACATGGCCCGAGGGGAGGCTCTAGTAGAGCTGGAAGAGCAGCTCAGAAAAGCAAGCAAGCAGATCAACCGCCTAGAGGAACAAATGCACACTCATCCCGTCTACGCCGCAGTACTTCCACCGAGCCCGTACCATCACATCCCGCCCCCGTGCCCGACCACTATTACCATATAACTCCAGAAGCTTTGATACTTTTCAAGCTATGATGGAGCAAGCTTTCATGTTGAGCACGAGCTCCGCACCATACCTGGTCGACCCCACTGCCGCCACCCCGAGCTCCGTACCAAGCCCTCCGAGCCGGATCGAGAGAGGTAACCCCATCCAGATCCACACCGACACGGAGTCCGAGGCGGAGCCCATGGAGATCAAATGGGAGTCTAGCGACACCGACTCAATGGAGGAGGAAGTTCCCCCTCGTCGCTTGACTCACACGGAGGCCCCCTCACCCGCCGATCGCTCGCAAGAGTACGCGGCCACCGAGTCGAAAGATTCGGCGTGACTCCGAGGCCGCCACCTCCGAGCCGTGGGGACTTCGGTTTGCTTCACGCGAGACCACCCGCTCCCGGCGCCCGGCTCTTGCGGATGGTTGGATGACTAGGCGGAAGGACTTTCCCGACCCCGGCAAAGACTTCCTATTTACCCTTAATTAGTTGATCTAGCTGAACGATATAATTATTATTGCTATCTCGGCATGGAGGACTGTGTGTATACATCCATGTACCCCTTATGTAATATGATGAACCCGGGCATCGCCTTGCGATGTCTTAATTCGTATGCTATTTATGGTTTCACCTTGCTGTTGAGTGAAGATCATTCGAAGGAACTTGAAGAAAATTTCCCGTGAACCATAACATAAACTAGATCGCTCTCTTAATTCATCTCTCTCTTCGATGGCACATCGTCGCAGAGCCGCGGCAACCAACGAAAACCCGCCGGAACCCAACCCCTCCACCCGGCGGAGGTCATGGCTATGCACCCAGCTACTCCAAGCGATCGCCAATAATCAAGGAGGTCGAGGAGGATCGAGTCCGGGGAGTTCATGAGAGCTAAGCCGCCCACTTTTTCCACGGCCGAAGAACCTATGGACGCCGAAGATTGGCTAAGAGTAATAGAAAAGAAGCTAACCCTCGTCGAGTCCGAGAAGCCGATAGAGTGGTCTTCGCTACTAACCGGCCTGGAGGGTCCCGCGAGTGACCGGTGGGACACCTACAAGGAGACACGAGCTGAAGACGCCGGCGAGCCAACATGGGAGGAATTCACGGCTGCGATCCGTGAGAATTTCGTGCCACTGCATAATGAGGATGAAGAAGAACGAGTTCCGCAGATCGCGTCAAGGGAACACCTCGCACAGGAGTATCCGAACAAGTTTACCCAGCTTGCCTGTTACGCCACCAAAGTGACTCGGCGGACGAAGAAGAAAAGATAGACAAATTCATTGAGGGACTAAATGACGAACCGAGGGACCGATGATCGGGCAGATCACACCAGCTTCCAAAGCCTCATCAACAAGGTCGTCCGACTTGAGCATGACCAAAAGGTGGTGGACAATAACCGCAAAAGGAGGCTCGCTATGGCTCGCCCATTTCGTGGAACGCCACAACGCCCCAAGGGAGCCACCCCGTCCGGATGGAAACCAAACGTCCCGCAAGAACGGGTCGTCCTCTCGCTTCCGACCATGTCAACCGATCGCCTACACCACGCCTTCGTACACCCACACCAACCCTAGCCGCTCCAGAAGAAGGAATGTGAGTCGTTTCAATCCGGAGAATTCGGGCATTACTCCAATAGCTGCCCAAAACCACGCAACACCCCGTGCGCATCGGGCGCCAATGCCACACCCGTCCGAGGAACCCCCCCTGCGGCGGCAGACGAGGTCCGCTCAGACCCCGCTACCCAACGAGGCCGCCACCGGGTTTCGACGTGGCCAGTGAATCATGTGCGGGCGTAAGAAGCACAGGAGGACCGTGAGCGTATTGATGGGTATGTTCTCTATCAACTCTACACCGCTAAAGTTTTATTCGATTCTCGGAGCCTCGCATTCATTCATATCTTCCCAAGTAAGCAAACAACACCACCTACACCAAGTAGCACTTAAGAGGCCTATGTTGGTACACTCGCCGGGGGAGACATAACCGTACCCCATGCCTCGCATTAACGTGCCCATACGGATTAGAGACGTGGTGTTTCTCTCAAACCTTATGGTGTTATCGCCCCAAACCATAGATGTCATACTCGGAATGGATTGGTTGACCAAAAATAATGGAATTATAGATGCTGAATCGAAGGGAAGTCACGGTATCCACCCCGTGGGGATCACCGATGAGCATAACTATGGATCAAAACCCAAGGCTGTGTGAACAAGCTCGCGGGAGTGTTCACCATGCTACCTCTAGGTGGAATGCCAGAGTACAAGAATACCCGGATGTGTTTCCCGAGGAATTACCCGAATGCCCCCGGATCGCGACGTAGAGTTCATCATCGACTTAATGCCCGGCACGCCCCCATATCCAAGAGGCCCTATCGAATGCCCCCAATGAGTTGGAGGAACTCAAGAAACAAATAAAGGAACTACAAGAGAAGGGATTCGTTCGCCCAGCTCTTCTCCCCGGGAGCTCCTGCTCTTCGTCAAGAAGAAGGATGGGAGCATGAGAATGTGTGTGGACTACCGATCGCTGAACGAAGTCACTATCAAGAACAAGTACCCGCTGCCTCGAATCGATGACCTATTCGATCAACTTAAGGGTGCGCAGTGTTCTCCAAGATTGATCTACGGTCGATATCATCGTTGAAGATTAGAGCCGGAGATATTCCTAAGACGGCATTCTCTACACGATACGGCTTATACGAGTTCACAAGTGATGTCCTTTGGATTGACCAATGCCCCCGCGTACTTTATGAACCGATGAACAAGGTATTCATGGAGTACCTGGACAAATTCGTAGTGGTGTTCATCGACGATATACTTATCTACTCCAAGAACGATGAGGAACACGCGAGCATCTACGATTGGTATGGAAAAGCTACGAGAGCACCGGTTGTATGCCAAGTTCAGCAAATGCGAGTTCTCGCTCAAGGAAGTCGCTTTTCTTGGCCACGTGGTTTCAGCCGGAGGAGTAGCAGAGACCCCGCCAAGGTCGAAGCCGTTATGGAATGGAAGGCGCCCAAGTCGGTAACGGAAGTTCGGAGTTTCTTGGGCTTGGCCGGTTATTACCGACGGTTTATCGAAGGGTTTTCCACCGTAGCCCGACCTATGACTCAACTCCTGAAGAAGGAAAAGAAGTTTGAATGGAATGAAAAGTGCCAAAAAGCCTTCGACCAATTAAAAGAAAAGTTAACCACCGCTCCAGCCTTGACCTTACCCGACAACCGGAAGGACTTCGTGATGTACCGTGATGCATCCCGGCAAGGATTGGGAGGAGTATTGATGCAGGATGGAAAGGTCGTAGCGTATGCCTCACGACGCTACGACCCCACGAAGAGAATTACCCCACACATGACTGGAATTAGCCGCAGTGGTACACGCATTGAAGATCGGAGACACTATCGATCGGAAACCACCGTGATGTGTATACCGATCACAAGAGCTTGAAATATTTCTTTACTCAGCCCGATCTCAACCTACGACGAGGCGATGGTTGGAGTTGATCAAGGATTACGATCTAGGAATCCATTACCATCCCGGCAAGGCAAATGTAGTGGCCGATGCGCCGAGCCGCAAAGCCCAATGCAACCACATGGAATTGGGAGGTGTGGCTAATGAGCTCCAGGAAGAAATGGCTCGGCTCAATCTCGCACCTAATTCCTCACGGAGAAGTGAACTCACTGGAAATCCAGCCCCTACCGAGAACTCAAATAGAGGAAGCCCAAAGAGGGAATGAGGAAATCCAGAAATTAAGGAACGTATGGCGCCGGACGCGCTCAGAGTTTTCGTAGATGACAAGGGAATCTTGTGGTACGGAAGAGAATCGTGTGCCTCGAACGAGGCGGTTTGGGGATTGATCTTAAAGGAAGCCCACGAATCGGCATATTCGTTACATCCCAAGCACGAAAATGTACCAGATTTAAAAGGAGAATACCGTGGCCTAATATGAAGAGGGATGTAGCTGAATACGTAGCCGTGTGCGATGTGTGCCAAAGGGTGAAAGCCGAACATCAACGCCCGCCGCTTGCCGCAGCCCACTCAAGATTCCGTAATGGAAATGGGACGAGATAGGCATGGATTTCATAGTAGGATTACCCAAGACTGCGACTCGGTTACGATTCCATTTGGGTAATAGTAGATCGGCTCACCAAGACTCGCGCATTTATTCCCGTGAAAACCAACTACAACAAAGTGCCAAGCTAGCGGAATTATATATGAGTAGAATTGTGTGTCTCCACGGTGTACCAAAAAGGATTATATCGGATCGTGGTACCCAATTTACATCTCATTTTTGGAGCAAGGTTCACGAAGCACTCGGCGTCACCTTGCCTTTAGTACCGCTTATCACCCGCACCGACGCGGCATCGAGAGGACGAATCAAGTGCTAGAAGACATGCCGAGAGCTTGTGCGTTGGATTTCACCAAGGATTGGGAGAAATGTTTGCCGTACGCCGAGTTCTCCTACAACAACAGCCTACCAAGCCGCCTTGAAGATGTCACCAAACGAAGCTTTATTTGGTCGCCGATGTCGAACCCCATTAATGTGGTCGAGACCGGTGAACGAACCATATTCGGGCCCGACATAATTAAGGAGGCAGAGGAAAAGGTTCGCCCGATCCGGACCGACTACAAGCCGCTCAATCACGGCAAAAGAGCTACGCGGACACCCGTCGGAGAGAATTGGAATTTAAAGAAGGTGACTACGTGTATCTAAAAGTCTCACCACTACGGGGAACCCAGAGATTCAAAGTCAAGGGGAAACTCGCACCACGATACGTGGGCCCATTCTTGATAAGCGCTAGGAAAGGAGAAGTGGCTTACCAATTGAACGCGCCGAGATTCTCTCCGATGTCCACCCAAAGTGTTCCACGTATCGCAGCCGAAGAAATGTTTGCGGGTACCGAAGAGCAAGCTCCTTTAGAAGCCATCCATGTCCACAAGTGATCTTACCTACGAACATCCAATCAAGATACTAGACGAGGCGAAAAGAAGACACTGACCAAGTCATGGCGCATGTACAAGGTACAATGGAGCAATCACACGGAAGAAGAGGCTACCCGGGAAAGCGAAGAGTTCCCGAGGACAGAATACCCACACCTACTCAGCACCGTAAGAAATCTCGGGGACGAGATTTATTGTTAGGGGGTAGGTTTGTGACATCCTAAAAATCTGAGAATCAAAATCGGAACGTAAAAATCGGAACTTTCAAAACCGTGGCCTATTGCTTCTTTCGGGTTTGTCGCTTCTTATTTGCCGCTCGCTTGCATAAATTGTTACGTGATCAATTCCCTTTTCGGAGTTTTTGGAGGTTTCGGAGTTGTCAAAACGGTGATGCGAAAGCCGCATCACGATTTTAAAAAGGAATCCGGGAAAAGTGTGGATTGGTGAAAACGCATTTCGAGTAATATAAAATAAAAATTTTGGTTGGGAGAAGATAAATTAAAACACAAAATAAATAATAAAATTCTCGGGAGGCGTACTCGAAATTTGGGAAATTTTTGAAAATAAAATGGGTGAATTATGAAAATTTGGAAAAAGAAATTTGAATAAATATGAAAAATAATTATGGAAAATAAAAGTCAAGAAAAAGTTTAAAATATAATGCTAAAAATTATTTTTGGGATATTAGGATTTATTTTGGAATTTTTAGAAGGAAAGAAAATAGAAAATGAGAAAAGAAAATGGAAAATCGGGAAAAAGTGAAAGTTCACTATTCATTAGCCGCCAAGTGTTCGACGCCGTACGGCCCCGGCGCGCGCGCGCGTGCCGCCCGGCCGTACGCGCCGCGCCGCGACGCGCCACGCGCCGCCCGCGCGCGCCGCGCCGGACCCGCCGCGCCCGCGCCGCAGCCGCCGCGCCGTCCCTGCCCCCACCTCGCGCCACGCGCCGCGGGCACGCACGCGCCGCGCCGCATGGCGCCACGCGCCGCGCGAGCACCGCGCGAGCCGGACTCGCGCGCCGCGCGCCGCGCACGCACGCTCGCGCCCGCCCGTACGGCCGCTCCGCGCGCCGCGCGCGCCGCCACGCGGCCGGCCGCGCTCCGGCCCTACTCGCGCGCGCACGCCGCTCCGGACCCCGCCCGCGCCGTGCGCCCCGCCGCCGCGTCCCGCCCGCCGTACCCGGCCCCCCGAGCTGCGCCGCGTGTCGCGCCGCGCCGCGCATGCCCGAGCCGTCCCTCCTCTCCTCCGCGCGCCGCGCCGCGCCGCGCCTATAAAAGGGCCGCGCCCGCGCCGACTCCACCGCACCGCCACCGTGACCTCGCCGTTTCCGAGCGCCACCGCCAAAGCCGCCGCCGTTTAGCCGGCCGCCGCGCGCAAGCCGGTCCCCGAGCCCCCTTGCTCCTCCCCGAGCGCCATCGCCGTAAGCCCCGCCGCCGCCCCCTTTTTCCCTTGTGCGCTAGCGCCGCCGCCGCCTCGTTTTTGGCCGAGCCCGGCCGAACACCTTTCGGGCATTGAACAAGTGCGTAGGAAAAGAAAAGAAAAAGAAAAAAAAAAAAAAAAAGAAAAATAAGGAAAAATTAGGAAAAATTTTGGAAAATTTGGAAAAATATTTTGGGATGATTTGAGTAAAATTTTGGGGAAAAATAAATTATTTTCTCGCATGTTTTCTCAAGGCAATGTTTGAAAATCGAATCGGGCGTTTTCCGAAATTTCCAATCGCATCGTTTTTCGATCGGATCCCGTTTAATTCTTTCCCGCCATCGAAATAGGTTTCGCTTTTGTGCTCAAACCTCAAATTTCGAGCATGAATTTTCTTCGCTGATATTTTCAAACGTAATTTCCAAATTTATTACGATCGCCGATTTTGCGAAAACCCTAGGTCATCAACTCGATTCCAAAACCCGGATTTTTCCTCCAACCCTTGTTCTAACTCGAGTAGAATTTTCGGCAAAACTCTTTGAAGTGGTTTTCATGGCTTTTGTGATTCTTTTCGATCTCTCGGTGTTTAGTTGAATTCTAATCGAATTCAATTAATCTTTCGCACGTACGGTAGCGCCCGAAGAAACCGGCAACGACCTCGCCGAAGATCCCACCCCTCAAGTGTGCGAGCAAGGCAAGTCTTCACACCCTTTGAACATATTGATCCCCTTTGCGAAATGATGTTATTTTAAACTCTAAACATGCATGCTTTACCGGATTGCCTATACTTGTTATGCCATACCTTGCTATTGATTACCTTTAGAATTACTCCTTGTAACTCGCGATGTGATACAAATAACCGAAGCATAACTTCGGTAAACCGCTTAGCCCCGCTAAACTTAGACCATGCATACTCATGACTTTATGAAAAAGCTTTGTGCTTGGGCAACTACCTTAGGGAAGGTAGTTGAGATTCGGCATGTGGAGACATGAGCGCCACATGGCCCCGATGAACTAAGTTTGATGAAAATTGAAAGTACTATACAAATGTTTTAGACTCGGCTCTGGATGATTTGGGTGGAATCCGGAAAAGGCAAGTGCCGACCCCGGTCAATTAAGGACCGAGCCATGAGATAGCCGGAAACGAGCCTACAACCGTACTTCTCGAATGGGTATAGACCTAGCCGACTAGGTAGCCGAGCGGAGGCAGTATCCTTGCATAGATGGTTCTCTATGATGTGGTTATGGGATGAGAATGAGGCTGCGGCCTTTGTTATAGATGGTGAAATTAAACTACGTTAATTAAACTTAAAGATTGGAAATGTCTTCCCTTACCCCGGTGCGCCGTAACTCCTCTCACCGCTAGAAAAGGACGGCTAGAGTGCATGAGGGCTAAAGTTCATGGAGCGGTACGCCAAAGTGAGGTTATCGAAAGGCTTTGCCGTGGCCGTCTCATGTGTTGGGACGTAGGCTCATTTGTTGGGCTGTCGCGGAGTACGGTAAAGTGTACATCCACCGCAAGTGTGAATGAATCAATCTATTCGAATAGCCGTGCTCATGGATATTGAGCATCGTGACAAGACTTTCGCTTGGCTAGATTTTAAACTTAAAACCGCTGGGATGGGTTTGCATGATGATTTTGTTCGCTGGTGGATCAACTTCTCGAGAATGCGAGAAGGGGTGGACTCCCGAAAATCATGACGAACCGGAGACGGAAGCCATCCTTGGAATCACGATGGATGGTAGACGAACCGTCGCCGGATTAATGAACCATGAAATTAAAACTTGATTTTGGCTAGTCGGTAGGCTTGTGAAAAGAATTGAAAACCGGCTTTACGCAAAAATAACCCTAGCCGTGTTCTTTGAATATCCCTATCATATGCATCAATTCTGTGTTGACTTGCCGAGTACGGTTGGTACTCACCCTTGCTATACGCACAAACCTCCATGATGGGAATGAAGAGCCGAAGACCCCTACGCGTACTACGCGGAGGGCGAAGGAACGACGGCGCATATTAGACCTTAGTCCCTGGTCGTTGCTCGTGGCAATGGACAAGCCGCCCTCTTTCCGCCGTCTTATCTAAACTCGTTTTTATGTTGTATTCGGACCATAAGGTCCTGTGGATTGAACAATGCCTTCGGGCCTATTTATGTAATAATGGTATTGTAAGACTATTCGTGCATGTGTACTCGATTATCCAAGATCGCATTCGTGGGTACCAACTACTTGATCCAGGGAATGGTACTATGAACACGAAAGATTCCCGACTCAAAATCGGGGGTCCACAATTTCAGTAGACTTTTAGGGTGTTTGTTGAGTGCTTTGTTTGTCGTGTAGATCCCGAGTTTTCCGCGAGCCCGTTCTTCGAAGTAGTCGCCGAGGTTCCTCGTCTCCGCGAGCAAGGCATGTCATACCTTACATTGACCATATTGTACCTATTTTATGTAAATACCTCTTTTCTTTCAAATACCGCATATGTTTTAGAATGTCATTTCATGGGATGATTATACCTATTGTACGCAACCATAGGATTGTTTACCTTATACCATTGATAACTTGGGGTTCAATGTGACTAGATGATAGCTTAAGGTTTGCTTAGTTTTGCTTAGCGCAACTAGCTCACTTAAGGGAATCACACGAATCAAGTATCTTACTAGAAGTTAACTCTCGATGATGTTAAGTTGTGACCCGTTTCTAATAATATTGAATTATGAAAAGGTGGGTCGTGAGCACATGGTTGGACTTTGGTTAGCGTGCTCATGACAATTAAGGACCGGTTCGTGAGAAACCCCGAAAGAAATGCCGTGCATACCATAAGCCGCATGGGTAATGGGTCGGGTCTCGTAGCGTAGCTGTCTCTAGTCAACGTATCCCGCAGAGGGTGGGCGTGATGGAGTTGGGTCGGCCCCGGTTTTAAGGGTTGATCAGCTTCCGGATTCACCGCGGCACTAGAGGGGGCTGCCCATTGCCGATGGGAATGGGGCGAAACCTTGGTGTGGTACGATTGATTAGAGGGGGTTATGTGAAGGGTCCCGTCACAGTTCCTTTCCGGTACCATGGTGGTGCACCGGCACACGGTAATGTGTTGTGGAATTGTGTCTTGTGGGTATAGTTGTACACCTCTCGATCGCAGTAAAAACTATTCGAATAGCCGTGCCCATGGTTACGGCGATCGACGCATTCACCTTGATTAGTCTCACTTATTTATTTGAATAAAATGTTGAAGTATGAATAGTACAGTGGATGGATGGGCCCGTTGCAACGTGGTTTGAGCGTTGGACGTGTTTATTTAATCGCTTAATTATTACTACTGTTTTTACTGTCTTCAAACACCGTTATTATATTCTCGCCAATGCCGTTTATGCAAATTGAACCTCTTAACCTTTTCCTTGTTATTTATCTTGCATCATGTCCCCTTTTCCGGTGTGACTTGTTGAGTACGGTGGTTGTACTCAGCCTTGCTTCTTTTTCCCCTTCAAGGTGCCGAGGTTGAGGTCGAGGTCTCCGAGGAGGTGTAGGCTTGTTCTCGTCAAGGGTTAGCCGTGGTGTTGGCGTTCGCTTCGCTCGTGTCAAGTTTAGCTTAAGTCGGCTTTATTTTCCTTTCCGCTGCATTTGTGTAACTCTTTTATATTGTTTCTAAGACGAGGATTCGTATTATCAATAACGTCGATTTGTGTACCTCCACTGATGCCTGGACGAGGGTGAAATGCACAAATTAGTCGCAGAAATTCTGGTGTGAATTTCTGGGCGTGACAGTCTATCCAACAATGTGTTCTCTAACACATGTGTCCATGTTTATTGATTTGGTATCTCCATACCCATGATCTATGAGACATGATCATCAATCAATAAACATGCCGATCTTAGAGTCATATTTGTTCCAACAATACGACATATGATCAGGGATGATTTAGAAATAGATTCATACATATAGAGTCTCATAAATAAGTCACGTACTTATTGATCAATACAATATGTCTATTTCATGGAACTGAATAACACTTTATTCATAAATAGATAAACATTGACCATGATATCCAACATCTTCATGTTGCTTCTAGGGCATATCACTATGAATCTCCCAGTTGCACTAGAGTCAATCATGTAAGTATCTAATACCCATTGCTCTTGTGTCCGCCTCATGTTTCGGCTGAGGGAGAGGTTTTGTCAGCGGATCGACTATGTTGAGATCCGTGTGCACTTTGCATATCTTGACATCACCTCTGTCCACTATCTCGCGGATGAGATGATATCGCCGAAGTATGTGTTTGGACTTCTGATGTGATCTCTGCTCCTTGGCTTGCGCAATGGCTCCACTATTATCACAATAGAGAGACATTAGACCAGTCGCACTAGTCATCACACCAAGCTCAGAAATGAATTTCTTGATCCAAACAGCCTCCTTTGCGCCTTCCAAGCAGCAATGTACTCGGCCTCCGTTGTAGAATCAGCAACGTATCCCGCTGGAAATCTTCCACTGACGCGCTCCGTTTTGGCGTAACACGAACCTGCATTGCGATCTATAATCATCCTCGATCGTTTGGAAGCTAGCATCGGTGTAACCACTTACAACGAGCTCTTCTTCACTTCCATAGACTACGAACATATCCTTAGTTCTTCTCAAGTACTTAAGGATATTCTTTACGGTACCCAGTGACCTTCACCGATCTCGACGTATCTCGCCGTAGCACTCAAATCGTACGAGACATCCGGACGTGTACAAAGCATGGCATACATGATGGATCCAATTGCCGAAGCATATGGAACTATATCCATCTTATTCCGCTCATCATGTGTCTGAGGACACTGATTCTTGCTAAGATTAATGCCATGTGAACCTTTTCAACACCTTGTCAATGTATGTACTTTGGCTTAATCCAATTAGCCTCTTGGATCTATCTCTATAGATCCGAATGCCCAATATGTATGCTGCCTCCCCTAAGTCTTTCAAGAAAAAACTATTTTTCAATGAAGACTTGACGGATTCTAGCATAGGGATATCATTTCCAATCAACAATATGTCATCCACATATAAGATTAGAAATACAATTGTGCTCCCACCGACCTTTTGTAAACACAGCCTCCTCTTCGTTTTTGATGAAACCAAACCCTTTGATTACTTCATCAAAACGAATATTCCAACTCCGAGATGCTTGCTTCAATCCATAAATGGATTTCTGTAGCTTGCATATCTTTTCAGGCGATTGTGGATTGACAAAACCTTGAGGTTGTATCATGTATACATCCTCGCTTAGGTTTCCATTTAGGAAAGCCGTTTTGACATCCATCCGCGATCTCGTAATCGAAATATGCAGCAATCGCCAGGATAATCCGAATAGATTTAAGCATTGCGACGGGCGAGAAGGTTTCATCATAATCAACTCCTTGAATCTGTTTAAAACCTTTCGCCACCAATCACGCCTTATAGATGTGAACATTTCCATCCATATCGGCCTTTTCTTAAAAACCCATTTACACTCAATGGTTTTGACACCATCAGTGGATCAACCAAGTTCCAAACTTGATTGTCGTACATGGATTCTATTTCGGATTTCATGGCTCCAAGCCACTTGTTGGAATCGGGTCCCACCATCGCTTCCTCATAGGTCTTAGGCTCATTGTTGTCCAACAACAATATGTCACGTTGTTCCGCACCTATGTACCTGTTAGGCGCACGACGTGATCTTTCAGACCTCCGTGGGGCTGGTGTATCTACATCTAGTGGCAAAACACTTTGCTCCTCCCGTTGTGGTTCCGTGGTCGCCGAAACATTTTCTCGGTGTTTCTTGAACTTCTTCAAGATGCACCCCGCTCCCACTAACTCTTCTTGAAAGAAACTCTTTCTCCAAGAAAACACCGTGTCGAGCGACAAACACTTTGCCTTGTTCCCAATTATAAAAGTAATATCCCTTGGTTTCCTTAGGATATCCCACAAAGAAGCACTTGTCAGATTTGGGTGTAAGCTTGTCAAACTGTAAACGTTTTACATAAGCTTCGCATCCCCAAATTTTGAGAAAAGACTAACTAGGGGGTTGCCCTGTCCATATCTCATATGGTGTCTTCTCAACTGACTTAGATGGAACTCTATTTAGTGTGAGCGCAACTGTTTCAAGAGCATATCCCTAGAAGGATAACGGAAGATCACTTTGGCTCATCATCGACGCACCATGTTCAACAAGGTGTGATTTCTCCGTTCGAACACTCCGTTCCATTGCGGAGTTCCCGCGGAGTCAAATGTGGAACAATTCCACAATGTTTCGGATGATTACCAAACTCTTGGCTCAAGTATTCCCTCCACGATCCGATCGTAAAACTTGATTGTTTTCCCTAAATGATTTTGTACTTCATTCTAGAATACTTTGAACTTTTCAAAGGATTCGGACTTATGCCTCATTAAGTAGATATAACCATATCTACTAAAGTCATCGATAAAGGTAATGAAGTACTGATAACCACCTCTGGCCGTTGAGCTCATTGGTCCACATACATCAGTATGTACGAGTGCCAACAAGTCACTTGCTCTCTCACTGTGTCCCGTGAAAGGTGCCTTTGTCATCTTCCCAAGTAAACAAGACTCACATGTCTCAAATGATAAATCAAAAGAGTGAAGCAATCCATCCTTATGGAGCTTCTCCATGCGTTTTTGATTTATATGGCCTAAGCGACAATGCAAGATAAACGTGAGGTTTGTATCATTAGAGAGTTGTCTTTCTGTATTAATGTTATAGATGGAAGATGCTTCAAGATTCAAAACGTATAATCCATTCACCAATGGAGCATGAAAATAGAACATATCTCTGAGATATATTGAATAACCATTGTCCATTGATCTAAAATCATATCCTTCCGCTTGCAAATATGAAGCAGAAATAACGTTTTGACATAGTGTTGGAATATAATAACAATTATTTAATTCCAAAACTAATCCTGAAGGTAGATGAAGTGGAACAGTGCGATACAGCAACTGTAACAACGCTTGCTCCATTGCCGATGCGCAGGTTCACCTCGCTCCTTCTCAAGCCTCTACTTCTTCTCATTCCCTACAACGATTTGCAAATATGAGCTACTGATCCGGTATCAAATACCCAAGAGTCAGTAGGTGAAGTAGCAAGATTAATGTCTATAACATTAATACTTGAAGCAAAAGTCATACTTTGCTTCCTTTTGAGATCCTCCATGTACTTCTTGCAGTTCCTTTTCCAGTGGCCTGTCTCCTTGCAATAGAAGCAAACGACATCTCGATGTCGCCGACCCTTTTGCCCTTCTTTGCATTAGAGGCACTCGCGATCTCATCAGAGTTAACTTCCTCTTGGTGCAAAGTTTCTCGACAGTGGTTTGCGCTTAGCCTTCGCATCATCATCACATGATGACCGTTTTCTCGGATACTCTCCTCAGCCATCTTTAGCATCCCATGCAATTCAGCCAAGGTCTTATCCATACTGTTCATGTGATAATTCAATATGAATGGCTCGAAGCTCGGAGGGAGCGACTGGAGAATCACGTCTGTAGCCAACTCTTGGCTAAGAGGGAAACCTAGTTTCTCAAGACTCTCGATATAGCCAATCATCTTTATCACATGCGGATCGACGGATTCCCTCAACAAGCTCGCACGCAAACAAGGACTTCGAGGTGTTGAACCTCTCTCGCCCGAGCTTGGTTCTCAAACATGCCACGCAGTCCCCGAATAATAGTGTGAGCATCGCTACTCTCATATTGCTTCTGAAGCTCAGGGGACATTGTAGCAAGCATGAGACAACTTATATCTTGGGCATCATTAGTGTGCTTCTCGTAAGCCCTCCGTGCAGTTGCAGTAGCATTGTTAGGCAAATCATCTGGATAAGGTACTTCAAGAATGTACTCCTTACGCTCTTGCTTGAGAACAATTCTCAAGTTGCGATACCAATCCATAAAGTTTGTTCCATTTAATTTTTCTTTCTCAAGAATAGATCACAAATTAAAAGCACTGGGTGTAGTGTTAGCCGCCATTTATTCTACAACAGAAAAAACAAAGTTTAGCATAATGTTTATTCTATGTCTATTGTTAAACAATTTAACATTAGACACATTACGTATTTTACACCTTCTCTCTAGGTTATGTATTGGGTCAAGATCCACATGTTAATTAATTTCTAGTGAGCTTTGGCATCACTGCTAGAAGATTAATAACATCGGTAAGCAACTCCTTGCTAATCACATCTCTTTGTGACTCTTGTTGTTTGTGTGGCATCTCCATGCCCCGACGCCAACCTATGCCCCAAGGCCCAAAACTGTTTTCATAGTCTTGTTAAGTAAACCAAATGCTCCCGCGTATATGTCGATATATACCCCTCGTGTTATGATAGAGAATGACACTGCTTTTTGCACCCACCATTGACGAGCATAACGGTGACGGGTGCAACATTTGGAAGGGCATCATTACTACTTAATTTTGCGAGGGATGTTATCCTATTAAACAAACATATCACATATAGAAAGCAGGTAGAATAGCATATAATGAAATAGTATGGCCCCCTTCACATGGTGATCTCCATCTCCATGTCGGCGCTGAGGATCTCCATCTTCGGCACCATCTTCCGAGTGTCGAATGCTTGATTTCTTCAAACTAAGCTACTACTATAGAAGCTCTAATTGAAGATTACATCGACTCGTAGGTCGTGATAAAATATTACAAGCATTGCACGTAAGAAAGAATATTATAGAGATTGCGCATATGAAAGAATATTACACGCATCACATGCATCTCATACATACAATAGGGCCATACCATCTCAAAGCATTCTCTGCAAAAACAAGTTAGGGGTAGAACGTTTTCTACCTATCGTAGAGAAACGGCATCGAGATGACCTATAAGGAGGGCACACACGGCGGTTAGCGGGCGGGGAGTCGAGCGGGAAGCCGCCCCCTCGCGGGCTTCCGGGCAGCGCCCGGAACACCACACGAAATCCATAGATCCAATCTATGAAATCGCTTACAAAAACCATGTCGGCATAATCACATTATGCTGTCCCGATACACTATCAAGGGAGATGGCTTGCGTAGGCGCGAGGCAGCAAAAAAGATCGGACTACGAGATAGCTTCGGCATAATCACGTTATACCGTTCCGATACACTATCAAGGAACGCTATCTCGAAGCCGACTCAAACCGAGTTCTATGGATATTGCTTCGACGTAATCACATTACGCCGTTCCGATACACCATCAAGGAACGCAATTACCATCAACTCTCCTCTACAGATCCCGTAAAACCGATTAATCTAATCAACTCATGTGCTAAACTTGTTCTAGATACAATCTAAAACCTGAACTAAGCAAGATTAGCTCTGATACCACTGAAGGGTTACCCGGAGGCTACGCTAGCCGAAAACAAAACTTTTCTACCGCACAAACCAGGAACACTTGCAAGTAAGGGTTGATAGATCGTTACCGATTGGAGTATGTAGCGGAAATAGATAATCATGACTATCCGATCTGGAACTGTGTTGGCCGATGACAGCCGATTCCCGCAAGCCGACAACCGATTCACTAATCAGCCGATTCACCGATGTCGCAGCCGATCCGAGTTGTCCGACCGCGTTCTCGTCGCCGATCTGCCGTAGTCGCCTCGCTCCAATTTCAGCCGATTCGTAGCCGATCAACAGCCCCGCAACATAGCAGCGCCTCTACCGGTATCCACACGTCCGGGAACAGAACGCCTAACACCCGTGTGCTAACACGCGATGCAAGGCTAGGGTTTTGCTCGAAAGTGGGGAGGGTTTCCGTGGAGATTGTTCTCGCCGACTTCTGTTGCGCCAAATCAGATTGATTCGGTTCAATTCGATGCTCCAGCTCTCCACCCCTCACCCCCTTTATATAGAGTTGGCCGGTTGGGCCTAGAGGCCCATCGGTACTCTATTTTGAATCGAATCCTATCCGAATCTCATAGAGTTGGCTAGTCGGACTTCGTAAGCCCATAGGACTCTATCCGATCGGATCCCTATCCGATCGAGCCATATTCGAGTCCAACTCGAATGCTTGTTCTTATCCCCTTAAGCGTGCGACCCGTAGGTTCAGTATACTCGGTTTTGGCTATAGTCTAACTTAGCCGATCATCGGCTCGAGTCCAACTCAGCCGACTGTCAATAGCGGCGCCTAGCAAGCACATATTGACACCATAGTATACAAGAATGTAATATCGGCTCTGAACCTGTAATGTGTACACAAATCCCTTTGCCTCACGATACCAATTAAGCTATAGTCAAGATGTGTGCCATCCCTTCAATAGCTTAACCACTCACTCGAACCATATTGGATTATCTGTCTGTTGATTGACTCCTCAATCAACTTAGCATGACCATGCATTTTCATAATCCATTACCTCGAGGGGCCCAGAGATATCTCTCCAAAGGAGGGGCAAATTCCATCTTGATCACTCACATCCCACTCCATGTTTCATAGCAAACCCGAAGACTACTTTTATAACTACCCAGTTACGGAATAGCATTTGGTAGTCCCAAAGTAGGCTACTACACATGTTGGAATCCATGATGATCTCAGGTCTAAGGACTTTGTACCAACACTACCTGAGACCAACTAATGGTACATTAATTCCTGTAGTGTCTCATGGTGGGTCTATCCAACAATGTGTTCTCTAACACATGTGTCCATGTTTATTGATTTGGTATCTCCATACCCATGATCAATGAGACATGATCATCAATCAATAAACATGCCGATCTTAGGGTCATATTTGTTCCAACAATACGACATATGATCATGGATCATTTAGAAATAGATTCATACATATAGAGTCTCATAAATAAGTCACGTACTTATTGATCAATACAAGATGTCTATTTTATGAAACTGAATAACACTTTATTCATAAATACATAAACATTGACCATGATATCCAACATCTCCATGTTGCCTCTAGGGTATATCACTAACAACTCGGTGAGCTTCTGGCTAGACAATTGGAATAATCTTAATATTTCAGTCAATTACCCTCATCTTGCATCCTATTGCTGATGGATAGGCTTAACACGAAATTGATGCTTCAAAGAAGACATATAAATTTTCAAGATGATAGCCTCTACATCATGTGTGACGCAAGGGAGGAAGAAACTGCCGAACACCTCTTCTTCCTATGTCCCTTAGCTGGGCAGTGCTGGTCCGCCTTACAAATCCAATGGGATAATTCTCTAAGCATAATGAATAGATTGGACCAAATGGTCTCTGCCACAACGCCATGTATTTCCAAGATAACACTTCTAGCAGCCTGGGAACTTTGGAAGCTGAGGAACGACAAAGTTTTTCATAGAGCAATCCTGAGCCTAGCGCTCTGGAAAAGAACCTTCAAGCACCAATGCACTCTTCAGATTCTTAGACTAAATTACGAGGACAAATCCTCGTTCTGTGCCTGGCTAGACGCATTCAGTTAGATTTGTTTCCTTTCCCTTTGAGTTCGGCTTGGTTGTCTAGGCATCTTTGCCTATGTTTAAAAGGTTGTATCCTAAACCCTTTCTCCTTTTAATTTTAAAAGTCTGCTCGTAACTGAGGGGACCTCCCCCCTAGTTCTTTTGGTAAAAAAAAAACTTAGGTAAAGCTTAAATTATTACATATTAAATCTTGTATGTTCGAAAGATTTTATAAAAGTAGAAAATTGATAAAACCATGTTATCAGAAACAAAGAATTGCAAAGAAAAGAATTGGATCACCATTAGGGACTTAATGATAGATTTCCGCCTCATCCTAAGCAGATGTCTTATCCATCACCTTGTTAAGAATGAAGCTCTAGTTATGTCGAACCTAGTTAAACCAACAGACTTCCAACCCAAATCTCGGGGACGAGATTTCTTTTAAGGGGGATAGACTGTCACATACCCAAATTCTAGGGTCGAGAAATTTTTGTCAAAACCAAATGGAAGTGAGGTTCCTCAAATTTGTGAACCAAAATTTTTCATTTCTAACTTAAGATAAGTCCTTCAACTCATTGCAGGATTCAAACTTGAGAATAAAATGAAACTTTTTTTGTCCTAACTTTGAGCATAGATACAATTCTACAAATGTGCATGTTCATGCATACAACAGTGTTGACAATGGGTCCTTTGTGCATTTGGATTTTATCTCGCATTTCATAATAGGTCTCACGAGCAATAACCTAAAACATTTAACTCACTCATCAAGGCCACAGCTAATCTTGGATGTTAACAGGTGGACATAAAGTTTAAGTCAAATGGATCATCTCCTCAACTCAAGATAAAATTCAATATAACCTTATAATTAAATTAGATGCATTTACAAAATGGGAACACCTATACATAGAAAGATTACCCTAATTTTCTAAAATAATCCATACTAGGTAAAATCATGGAAAAATTCATGTAAATGCCAAATATTATATACAACCCAATGTAATTCTGGTAAAATTTAATAACTAGCTTTGATGCCTCAAACCAATTAGACAAAACAATCAAATAATAGACTAATTGATATCCTTTATCGGCTAAAACGACATCTTGTTTAAAGGTGAATTAAAACGCACATAAGTATACATGGGAAATAATTTATTCAAATACTAGGTTAATTATCATGAATAAATATATTTTTCCAAAATTTTTCTCCTCTAGATTTAGAATTGGAAATTTTGTCCATCTAAAAGTGATGCCCTTTTAAGGAATTCATAAGTTTTAGATGCAAAGGAAACTATCTCCAAGGTATATCGGACTATATCAGATTCTTAAGAAAAGAGGAGAAGTTTCCTATCGGCCACATCTATTATCGGAGTTAAGTGAAATATACCCTGTATTTCTTGTCTTGAAATTTATGAAGTGTTTAAAATAAACAACCGAAGAAGTTTTCACAATTATTTGAGACTCGGTCGAATCTCGGGAACGAGATTCTTTTAAGGAGGGTAGATCTGTAACAACCTTAAAAATCTATACTTTTAAAAACCTATAAATTGATGTAGAAAAGTTTTGCAAACAAAACTTATTATGTGCTCTATTTTAAAACATTTAAAAATCTTCAAAATAAGTTGCATTCTCTATTTATTCCCCTTGTTCTAATTTAAAATTTTCAAACTTATTAATTCTTGCTCTTGTTTTCGAAAAGTTTCAAATTAATTTTTAATTGAAGAAAATTCTCAAAAAGTGAATTCAAATTAATTTTAAACCTTAAATTAAATCCTTTCCAAATTTTGTCTACTTTTAATTTTAAAATAAAAAATCAATTAAATCTTTATTTCGTTGTTCAAAAGTCTTAATTTGACTTTTAAATTGAGAAATTTCTAAAAATTAGGTCTAATTGATTTTAAATTCTAAATTGAATTCTTCCTAATATTTTCTAAATTTTTCCCTTTGTTTTTCCTTTTCTTCCATTTTTTATCTTTCTTTTCTTTTTTCTTTTTTTCCTTCTTTCCTTTCCCTCCTTCTTCCTCCTCCGCTGCTGTCCCAACCGCGGCGCCACTTCTAAACCATGGCCGCCGCAGTTCAATTCACTACACCTTGGACGCCGACCTCACCCGCCGAAATACACAACCGACTTTGGAGTATCCTCATCTCCTAATACAAATGGCGAAACTTAATTGGAGCAAGCACGTCATCACCAAACCGACATAAACATAACCGCCATGGCCGCCGGCAACATCCAACCATGAAACCGACCTATAAACGCTATATATAAACCATGCCAATCAAAAATGTAGATACAAAAGTTGACCCTTACCTTCCCCTCAATATTTCCCCTAAGGTTCCCTTAGCTACTATGATTTACATTGTGTGAATTTTAGAAGAAACCAAAGAAGAACTCTAAGGAACACTAATTGCCGCCGAGAGCAAAACCCCAAAATTCATCGCCTCCGATTGATTTATTCTCAAATTAAAGGTATTCCAATATCTTAACCATTCTAAATTATCATTCCCCTAACTTGCCAAGTCCAATTGATCGCCGGAATCCGCCGACGGCGAGCACTGCGCAGGTAACTCTATTCGAACGCCGGTGCATGCACATTGCCAGACCAATTCAACCCATCTCCAACCAAACCAATCCCTAGGTTAGCATCTCCAAGCACCATAGAATCTCCTATGTCCCTTGGTTTGGCTGAAACATCACCGGACCGTGCCAACGACGAGTACCTCTGTCGCCGTAGTCACCTCACCGTCGCCAGCCTATCCCCGAACCTCACCGGCCTAGCCAAGTACACAAATGGAACCCTCATAATTCCTAGATGGAGGAAAGCAAAAAAAAAATCCCCAAGCCAAGTTGCTTCAAGTCGCGCCCATCCATGGTTTCACGGCGCCGCTTGGAGAGAAAGAAACAAGGGAAGAGAAGAAGAAGAGAACAGTAGGGAAAGAGAGAACGGAGAAGAAAGAAAACATAATAAAGAGAATAAAGAAACTAAGAAGGAAAACTAGCTCGGTGGTAAGGTGAGTTGAGTGAGAGGATGAGTTCTCCAGTTCGAATCCGACCTTAGGCCTTCTTTTTCACTTTTTCTCTTCTTTTATATTTATATTTATTCAAACTTAAAGCTTTAAAACTAAGAATAGAACCTTTTAAACTTTTTAAATTCAAATTTCTCCTAGTTTCTTTAAATTTATCTATATTCTTTTCAGAAATATTTTTAACTTCAAATTTTTATAAATTATTTTATATTAGGTCAAACCCAAATTTTAAATTTTAACATTTGATAAATAACCCTAGAAAAATAATTTAATCTCTTTAATTTTTTCCAAATCCTACTTTAAATCCCTTCCTTTTTCTAAAACCTATTTATTTTCCTTTTTAAAATATTTGAAATATTTCCTTCAACTCTTTTTATCTTTATTTAAGCTTAAGTATCAAACTTTAAAAAAATTTAGCAAATAATCTTCATACTTAAAACTTGAAAAACTATCCCTTCTTCCTCTCCGAAATCTTTTAAATATTCTTATTTTCTCCTTATTTTAATTAAGCCCAAAAATTAAAATTTTACGATCTAACAAATAACTTTCCCTTTAAAACTTCAAAAATTAACTTTTAAACTCTTTTTAATTCTATATTTATTTGGTGTTTATTTGGAATTCTTCGTTTGATTTATTTTATCAAATACCGATAGATTGCGATGTCAAGTTCGTAAAGGAAACCAAGCCCAACCATATCATCGACATAAACGCCCTCAAGAAGAAAAAGAATTTGAGACCACTGGTCCTGAAGGAAAGTCAAACTATCCTTGATCATTTATAGCATTTGAAAATAAATAAATTCCATGTTATAAATGATATATTTAGATAGGCATATTTTGCGGGATGGGTTAGTCAAGTCACATAGTTATGATTTATTATTTCATGTAGTTTTAAATATTCACTAGACTATGCATGTTCATATTCTATATGAATATAAGGGATTTCTAGTTTATATAAGTTATCATTTCATGCATTATAAGCATTTTATCATTTTATGTGTAAAAAAGGAGAAGTTTGTTATTTCATAAGTTTAGATATATTCTCCTTCTCCTTAGAAAAATACCTTGATAACTTGGACTAGGTATAAAACTATCACCATGATAGAATAAACATTATCACATATACTAGTATTTCATTCATGCTCATAAGAAGTTATTTCATGTGGCAAAATAGAAAAATGATCTATTATTTTATGTGATAAGCAAATATAAGTCCTATCATCTCATGTGATATGAAAATGGTTTTGGCTGTATGCCAGAAAATATAAAAACTCTTGTGCCAGAATAAAGGCACAGTTTCACCCATCCGATGTGAAGGGTTACGCGGAGGCTATGCTAGCCGAAAAACAAAACTTTTTACCGCGCAAACCAGAACACTTGCAAGTAAGGGCCGATAGATCGTTACCGATTGGAGTATGCACGAAATAGCCAATCAGGGCTATTCGATCTGAAACTGTGTAGACGATTCCCACAAGCCGACAGCCGATATCCGGAGTCGTCCGGTCACGTTCTTGCGTCTTGCTCCGATGCGCCCGACCGCAGCCGATCCGGCCGATCAACGCGCGCAACGTAGCGCGCCTCTACCGGTATCCACACGTCCGGGGACAAAACGTTGTACACCCGTGTGCTAGCACGCGATGCAAGGCTAGGGTTTGGCTCGAAAGTGGGGAGGGTTTCCGTGGAGATTGATCTCGGCGACTTTTGTTGCGGATTCGGTTCAACGCGATACGAAACTCTCCATCCCTCGTCCCTTTATATAGAGTTGGCAGATCGGGACTAGTGGCCGATCGGACTCTATTTTGAATCGGATCTCATCCGTATCTCACGAGTTGGCCGCCCACACGTCGTAAGCCCGGTGACTCTATCCGATCGGATCCCTATCCGATCGAGCCGTATCCGAGTCCAACTCGAATATCTATTCTATCCCCTTAAGCGTGCGACCCCGTAGGTTCGGTATACTCGGTTTCGGCTATAGTCTAACTTAGCCGATCGTCGGCTCGAGTCCAACTCGCCGACCCGTCAACGGCGGCGCCTAAAGCACATATTGACACCATAGTATACAAGAATAATATCGGCTCGAACCTGTAATGTGTACACAAATCCCTTTGCCTCACGATACCGTTAATCTATAGGCAAGATGTGTGCCATCCCTTCAATAGCCTAACCATTCACTCGAACCGTATTGGATTATCCGTCCGTTGATTGACTCCTCAATCAACTTAGCATGGCCATGCATTTCCATAATCCATTACCTCGAGGGGCCCAGAGATATCTCTCCAAAGGAGGGGCAAATTCCATCTTTATCACTCACATCCCACTCCATGTTTCATAGCAAACCCAAAAACTACCTTTATAACTATCCAGCCACGGAATAGCGTTTGGTAGTCCCAAAGTAGGCTACTAGACATGTTGGAATCCATGGTGATCTCAGGTCTAAGGACTTTGTACCAACACTACCCGAGACCAACTAATGGCACATTAATTCCCTGTAGTGTCTCATGGTGGGTCTATCCAACAATGTGTTCTCCAACACATGTGTCCATGTTTATTGATTTGGTATCTCCATACCCATGATCTATGAGACATGATCATCAATCAATAAACATGCCGATCTTAGAATCATATTTGTTCCAACAATATGACATATGATTAGGGATCGTTTAGAAATAGATTCATACATAAAGAGTCTCATAAATAAGTCACGTACTTATTGATCAATACAAGATGTCTATTTCATGGAACGAATAATACTTTATTCATTTATACATAAACATTGACGTGATATCCAACATCTCCATGTTGCCTCTAGGGCATATCACTAACAATCTCCCACTTGCACTAGAGTCAATCATGTAAGTATCTAATACCCATTGCTCTTGTGTGCGCCTCATGCTTCGGCTGAGGGAGAGGTTTTGTCAGCGGATCGGCTATATTGAGATCCGTGTGCACTTTGCATATCTTGACATCACCTCCGTCCACTATCTCGCGGATGAGATGATATCGCCGAATTATGTGTTTGGACTTCGATGTGACCTCGGCTCCTTGGCTTGCGCAATGGCTCCACTATTGTCACAATAGAGAGACATTGGACCGCGCACTAGTCATCACACCAAGTTCGAAACGAATTTCTTGATCCAAACGCCTCCTTTGTAGCTTCTAAAGCAGCAATGTACTTGGCCTCCGTTGTAGAATCAACAACGATCCTACTTGGAACTCTTCCTGACCGCGCCTCCGTTCGGCGAACACGAACCGATTGCGATCTATAATCATTCTTGTCTGTTTGGAAGCTAGCATCGGTGTAACCACTTAGAACAAGCTCTTCTTCACCTCCATAGACTAGGAACATATCCTTAGTTCTTCTCAAGTACTTAAGGATATTCTTTACGGCAGTCCAGTGACCTTCACCTAGATCGATCGGTATCCGCTCGTAGCACTCAAAGCGTACGAGACATCCGGGCGTGTACAAAGCATGGCATACATGATGGATCCAATTGCCGAAGCATATGGAACCATACCCATCTTATTCCGCTCATCATGTGTCTGAGGACACTGATTCTTGCTAAGATTAATGCCATGTGACATGGGCAAGAAACCTTTCTTGGAATCATGCATGTTGAACGTTTTCAACTCCTTGTCAATGTATGTACTTTGGCTTAATCCAATTAGCCTCTTGGATCTATCTCTATAGATCCGAATGCCAATATGTATGCTGCCTCCCCTAAGTCTTTCATGGAAAAAACTATTTTTCAATGAAGACTTGATGGATTCTAGCATAGGGATATCATTTCCAATCAACAATATGTCATCCACATATAAGATTAGAAATACAATTGCGCTCCCACTGACATTTTTGTAAACACAGGCCTCCTCTTCATTTTTGATGAAACCAAACCCTTTGATTACTTCATCAAAACGAATATTCCAACTCCGAGATGCTTGCTTCAATCCATAAATGGTAGATGAAGTGGTACTGTGCCGACAGCAACTGTAGCAACGCTTGCTCCATTGCCGACGCGCAGATTCACCTCGCCCCTTTTCAAGCCTCTACTTCTTCTCATTTCCGCAACAATTTGCAAATATGAGCTACGATCCGGTATCAAATACCCAAGAGTCGTAGGTGAAGTAACAAGATTAATTTCTATAACATTAATACTTGAAGCGAAGTCGTACTTTGCTTCTTTTGAGATCCTCCATGTACTTCTTGCAGTTCCTTTTCCGTGGCTCTGTCTCCTTGCAATAGAAGCAAACGACATCTGATGTCGCCGACCCCTTCTTGCCCTTCTTTGCATTGGAGGCACTCGCGATCTCATCGGGAGTTAACTTCCTCTTGGTGCAAAGTTTCTTGACAAGTGGTTTGCGCTTAGCCTTCTGCATCATCATCACATGATGACTGTTTTTCTGGATACTCTCCTCAGCTGTCTTTAGCATCCCATGCAATTCAGCCAAGGTTCTATCCATATTGTTCATGTGATAATTCAATATGAATGGCTCAAAGCTCGGAGGGAGCGACTGGAGAATCACATCAGTAGCCAACTCTTGGCTAAGGGGAAAACCTAGTTTTTCCAGACTCTCAATGTAGCCAATCATTTTTATCACATGCGGACTGACGGGATTCCCCTCAACAAGCCTGCACGCAAACAAGGACTTTGAGGTGTTGAACCTCTCGGCCCGAGCTTGGTTCTCAAACATACCACGCAGTCCCTGAATAATAGTGTGAGCATCGCTGCTCTCATATTGCTTCTGAAGCTCAGGGGACATTGTAGCAAGCATGAGACAGCTTATATCTAGGGCATCATTAGTGTGCTTCTCATAAGCTCTCCGTGCAGTTGCAGTGGCATTATTTGGCAAATCCTCAGGATAGGGTACTTCAAGAACGTACTCCTTACGCTCTTGCTTGAGAACAATTCTCAAGTTGCGATACCAATCCATAAAGTTTGTTCCGTTTAATTTTTCCTTTTCGAGAATAGATCGCAAATTAAAAGAACTGGGTGTAGTATTAGCCGCCATTTATTCTACAATAGAAAAAGCAAAGTTTAGCACAATGTTTATGCTATGTCTATTGTTAAACAATTTAACATTAGACTCCCATTACGTATTTTACACCTTTCCTCTAGGTTACGTATTGGGTCAAGATCCACATGTTAGTTAATTTTCTAGTGAGCTTTGGCATCACTTCTAGAAAATTAGTAACATCGGTAAGCAACTCCTTGCTAATCACAACTCTATGTGACTCTTATTGTTGGTGTGGCATCTCCATGCCCCGGCGCCAACCTATGCCCCAAGGCCCAAAACTGTTTTGATAGCCTTGTTAAGTAAACCAAATGCTCTGCCGTATATGTCCGACATATACCCCTCGTGTTATGATAGAGAATGGCACTCTGCTTTGGCAGACCCACCATTGACGAGCATAACGGTGACGGGTGCAACATTTGGAAGGGCATCATTACTACTTAATTTTGCAAGGGATGCTATCCTATCAAACAAACATATCACATATATGAAAGCAGGTAGAATAGCATATAGTGAAATAGTATGGCCCCCTTCACATGGTGATCTCCATCTCCATGCCGGTGTAGAGGATCTCCATCTTCATCACCGTTCTTCCATGTGCCGAATGCTTGATTTCTTCAAACTAAGCTACTACTATAGAAGCTCTATTTGAAGATTACATCGACTCGTAGGTCGTGAAAGAATATTACAAGCATTGCACGTAAGAAAGAATATTACAGGATTGCACATATGAAAGAATATTGCATGCATCACATGCATCTCATACATACAATAGGGCCATACCATCTCAAAGCATTCTCTACAAAAACAAGTTAGGCGTAGAAATGTTTTCTACCTATCGCAGAGAAACGGCATCGAGACGACCTATAAGGGGGGCACACATGGCGGTTAGCGGGTGGGGAGTCGAGCGGGAAGCCGCCCCCTCGCGGGCTTCCGGGCAGCGCCCGGAACACCACACGAAATTCATAGATCCAATCTATGAAATCGCTTACGGAAACCATATCAGCATAATCACATTATGCCGTCCCGATACACTATCAAGGGAGATGGTTTGCGTAGGCGCGAGGCAGCAAACAAGATTGGACTACAAGATAGCTTCGGCATAATCACATTATACCGTTCCGATACACTATCAAGGAACGCTATCTCAAAGCCGACTCAAACCGAGTTCTATGGATATTTTTCGACGTAATCACATTACGCCGTTCCGATACACTATCAAGGAACGCAACTACCATCTACTCTCCTCAACAGATCCCATAAAACCGATTGATCTAATCAACCCGTGTGCAAAACTTGTTCGATCCAATCTAAAACCCGAACTAAGCAAGATTAGCTCGATACCACTGAAGGGTTACGCGGAGGCTATGCTAGCCGAAAAACAAAACATTTTACCGCGCGCAAACCAGGAACACTTGCAAGTAAGGGTCGATAGATCGTTACCGATTGGAGTATGCAGCGGAAATAGCCAATCAGGGCTATCCGATCTGGAACTGTGTAGCCGATTCCCGCAAGCCGACATCCGATTCCCGAAGTCGTCTGGTCACGTTCTTGCGCCTTGCTCCGATGCGCCCGACCGCAGCCGATCCGAAGCCGATCAACAGCGCGCAACGTAGCAGCGCCTCTACCGGTATCCACACGTCCGGGGACAAAACGCCGTACACCCGTGTGCTAGCACGCGATGCAAGGCTAGGGTTTGGCTCGAAAGTGGGGAGGGTTTCCGTGGAGATTGATCTCGGTGACTTTTGTTGCGGATTCGGTTCAACGTGATACGTAAACTCTCCACCCTCGTCCCTTTATATAGAGTTGGCAGATCGGGGGACTAGTGGCCGATCAGGACTCTATTTTGAATCGGATCTCATCCATATCTCATAGAGTTGGCCGCCCACACGTCGTAAGCCCATAGGACTCTATCCGATCGGATCCCTATCCGATCGAGCCGTATCCGAGTCCAACTCGAATATCTATTCTATCCCCTTAAGCGTGCGACCCTGTAGGTTCAGGTATACTCGGTTTCGGCTATAGTCTAACTTAGCCGATCGTCGGCTCGAGTCCAACTCAGCCGACCCGTCAACAGCGGCGCCTAGCAGCACATATTGACACCATAGTATACAAGAATAATATCGGCTCTGAACCCCTCGTCCCTTTGCCTCACGATACCAGTTAAGCTATAGGCAAGATGTGTGCCATCCCTTCAATAGCATAACCATTCACTCGAACCGTATTGGATTATCGTGCGTTGATTGACTCCTCAATCAACTTAGCATGGCCATGCATTTCCATAATCCATTACCTCGAGGGCCCATAGATATCTCTCCAAAGGAGGGGCAAATTCCATCTTGATCACTCACATCTCACTCCATGTTTCATAGCAAACCCGAAAACTACCTTTATAACTACCCGATTACGGAATAGCGTTTGGTAGTCCCAAAGTAGGCTACTAGACATGTTGGAATCCATGGTGATCTCAGGTCTAAGGACTTTGTACCAACACTACCCGAGACCAACTAATGGCACATTAATTCTGTAGTGTCTCATGGTGGGTCTATCCAACAATGTATTCTCCAACACATGTGTCCATGTTTATTGATTTGGTATCTCCATACCCATGATCTATGAGACATGATCATCAATCAATAAACATGCCGATCTTAGAATCATATTTGTTCCAATAATATGACATATGATCGGGGATCGTTTAGAAATAGATTCATACATAAAGAGTCTCATAAATAAGTCACGTACTTATTGATCAATACAAGATGTCTATTTCATGGAACTGAATAACACTTTATTCATTTATACATAAACATTGACGTGATATCCAACATCTCCATGTTGCCTCTAGGGCATATCACTAACACGATGGACCGGTTATACCGGCATAGCATTTATATATTTCTCTCTGATATCCCTGGGGACTCAGGAGATTTATTTATGCGCATAATAGCATTGGAGATTTGTAGTGTTGGTAAAATCTCATTGGATGGACAACTATGTAAACAACGGATAACAAAGCCTATACTAACTAGATCGATATCGTCTGTTAAGATAGCACCGCAGGTTTCAACAAGCCGGGGCAAGTGTGTGACGAAAAACTATTAAATAGGGGTGAAGACATCAATTACTGGTTAGAATTGGTGCCCCTATTAAGATAGCCCGTTGGTCTCATTCACACATCAAAAAAGGTTAGAACTATATAAATGCTATGTTACCCGTTAGTCTGGCTAACTAAGGTTAATCCTTGGGTAAAGCTAGGCAAATGCTGCAGAGTTGATTGTATTCGAATACGCCGTACTCCCAGTCAATGGAGCTATGTTTATGGGTGAATCTAGAATATTGGCACGAGTACTTTTCGTAAATATTATTATAAAATTTGAATATTCATATTTAAATATTCTTAGGATGGGATGGAATATAGAGTTAAATCCATGTTTCATTTACTTAAATGTTTAGATGAAATGTTTTACACAAGAATAGGATATACTATCATGCTGGGAACATATTTACAATTTATTTCTCTTGTTGATTGTCACATACCCAAATGTAGGGACAGGAAAATTTTTGTCAAAACCAAAAGAAAGTGGAGTTTTTCAATTTTGTGAACAAAAAAATTTCTTTTCAAACTTAGGTGAATTATTTCAACCAAGTGGCATGATTAAAAATTGAGAACAAAAGAAAAACCTTTTCATTTATAACTTAGAATGTGGATACAAGTATACTTGTGCACATGCATATGCAGAAAACATATTTTGGCAATAAGTCTTTTGTGCATCTGAATGTTTGAATTCTCATTTCATCATATGTTCATCTCCTCACCTCGAGGTAAGGATCAATATAACCCTGTCAACCAATTAGAAGCATTTGCAAAATAGGAACACAAAAACATAGAAAGAATACCCTAATTCTCTAAAATAATCCACACTAGATAAATCATGAAAGAATTTATGTAGATGCCAAACATTATGAACAACTTAACACAATTTTTGTGCAATTTAAAAACTAGGTTTGATGCCTCAAACAAATTAAGCAAAACAGACATATAGGTCGATAATTAAAGTCCTTTATTGGCTAAAACCATACATCACCGAATTAAAATGCACATAAGTGTACATGTAAAATAATTTATTAAAATACTAGGTTAATTATCATGAATAAATATAATTTTTCTAGAATTTTTCTTCACTGTTTAGGCCTTCCAAAAATTCAAACTAGTTTCCAAAAAGACCATCTTTGTTTAATTTCTAAGAGCAAACCACAAATAATTTTTGAAAACCACAAATAATTTTTGAGTGCAACCAAGGAAAATGGACTCTAAGTTTGCTTCCCTACTCCCAAAAAAATTTTCGTCAATTTACCAAACCCACATAACAGGTTATGAGGCTGCAAATTTAGATGTAAACATTAATTCGAAAATATCTTCAAAAATTCAAGTGTATTCAGGGTTCTACCCATCCCTCACTCACCTACCTAGCCTATCACGTACTAGGCCCACTTGACAGCCACTCTGAGTCGCCCTTACCCTGTCACTCACCCTCACTCGACCGGGACACCAGAGAGAGCGTGAGGCAGCGCTCTGAACGCCGACGACACGTGTCCACGCCGTGTCGATGGCGCAAGCTCCACCGCATGCCCTCTACTTTCCCCAGCCGCATCGCCCAACCTCACTCTCCATCCCAGAGCCAATCGAATCAAGAGAGAGAGCTCCAGTGTCTCCATTTCCCTCCATCTTCATCACCGGCCAGGAAGACAACGGCTGTCGCCATTGCTGATTGAGCCATGATCGTTCCTTCTCTTAGTGTTCCCTCACCTCCTTTTTATGTCGAGTATTTTTCCTTTTTCACCGCATCACACTTTGTGCATCACAGCAACGGGAACGCCGTAGCGCCCATAGGAGCTCCGGACCATGCACCAAGCACCACCGCAACGCACCCACTCGTCGACAGCCTACCACGGTGAGCCATTAATGGCCAAACTCTCTCGCCAGCATGATTTCCAGTCCCTGAAAATGGTTAACTCGAAGGAATCACTATGAAGTGCACCGAGGAGGGAGATCAGCATCGTCTTTCCCAAGTCCGGCCACTAGTCGTCGCCATTGATTCCTCATCTTCGGGTGAGTCTCAGCACGATTCCTAGCCTTGGTAGCAGCACTGGGTCACCAGTAACCAGCACCACCCCACTTCTTGGCAGGCCGAAGATCGGAGGGGAGCTAACGCCGTTGTCCTACTATTTCCGCTGCCACCCGAATCGGTCCTTGCATCACCATGGTCGCCCAAGCCCCAGCAAGCCTCTTGCACCTTCGGGTAAGCACCCAGGACACTCGTAGACGCTCATGCATGCACTACCTCATCACAAATCAAGCCGTAGCTTTGTTTGGCACATCACCCGAGCCGCACCGCCACCTATGCTTGCCGCCGGCACGATTCTGGTCACCACAATGCAAAAGACCACCACCAATAGGTTCGCCCCAGGCCACTCCACCTTTTCTCTTTTGGTCACCCCCTTTGGAACGCCGCCCTTCGCCACCAGCGAGGACAAGAAGGAGCTCCGGCCACCGGTGCTCTGCCTCGCTCCCTCGCTGGCTCACTGACCAGCGGACCCCACGTCATTAGGCGCAAGAGACTGGTTAGTAGAAGTTTAAATCTTATAGGGTTCTAATTACAAAATGTGTAAGACTTACATGTGGGGTCATGGACCCATCTGCAAATACACAAAACCTTAAGGACTCTTAATAAAGTTTTCATTTACCACGTGTGAGGGACCTCGGGTTCTATTTCTGAAAAATCTAGGGGCCTATGTGCAAAGTGAAGAGAGACTGACCCATGGACCGCATGAACTTATAATTCGAAAATAAAAGGGAAAATAACTAAAAAATCTTTTCAACAAAAACAAGTTTACAACTAAACTTGTAAACTCCAAATAAAATCCAATTTGACTCATTTTGGGCGAAACAAATTTCGTGAACTCACAAAATGATAAACTCTAATTTAGAATTATAAAACTTGGTACTCACAAGTGCAAATTTTGTCTCTAAAATTAAAGTAAAGAAGATCACACCTAGGGCTTGATCAAACTTATAAAATCCATAGAAAATTCAACTTAACATATTTTTGGATGAACTCAAATCCTACAGATCCACCAACTTGCATTCTTTATTTAGAAAAAATAAAAATATAGAGTTACCTTATGCCAAATGCTACTAAATGCTATTAATATTAGAAAGGATGTGATTTAGAAGAACCGAACTTTCGAGATTTATCTAAAACTCATCTTAAATCATTTTTGAGTAAACTCATGTTCTCTAGAATCATCAAAACATGTAATTTCAAATTTTAAAAATAAAAATATATGCTTTCTGTGTAGTAATAACACTTAAATATTTATATAAGGAATAAACCACTTAATGCACACCTCAACTTGTAAAATTTGTAGAAAATTCAATTTTAATCCTTTTTGAGTGAACCAAGTTTCTACAAGACCAGCAAGTAATAAACTTCAATTAGGTAAAATAAAATATGACACCTTCTGTACAAGTTATAGCTCTAAACTTTAAATAGATAACTTAGATGCTAATCACATGGCATTGTCTAAGCACTATGTGTGTATATATATATAGGTGTGTATATATATATATATATATATATATATATATAGTTGGGCTACTATATGGCGCGCCACACGCCCCATCTCGTGTGGCATGAAATCTCTAATTTGAAAACTCAAATTGAAAATCCAAACCATTCAAATTGTTCTACATATTAATATTTCCTTGTATACCAAATTTTACATTTTTTGAAATTTTTTACTATTTTATCGATAGGTCAAAGATACAATAAAATAGATACTCGAGAAATCATTGGATTAATGCATCTTTGACCTATCCGATAAAATAGTAAAAAAAATTTTAAAAATGTAAAATTTGGTCTACAAGGCGATATTAATATGTAGAACAATTTGAATGGTTCAGATTTTTAATTTGAGTTTTCAAATTAGAGATTCGGCCATGCCACACGGGATGGTGCTGTGCGGCGCGCCACACAGTAGCCCAACTATATATATATATATAGGTATATATATAGATTGTATCCTAGCCTTAAGTAAATCAAGGTTAGACTTGTTGGACAAGAGAAACCATAGTTCCATCCCTAATTACCACAAACCTAGTACCCATAGCTCGTGTACTAATCTCCAAGTTGATGTGTAAAGTTGATGTGTAAAGTTTCTAACATAAACACCCCTAGTTTATAAAAGGTATAGCAAAATAATCCAAACCCTAAAATTGTTAACTAACATTAGAATGGTTAACCAAATTGTTCATTTCATACACCCTAAACATAATGGAACAAGTTCTGGACCTAAACCCCTAATGTCATATACATAGAACACTATAGGCCTAAAACATGTTATAAGTTTGTAAAATGCCTAAGAAATTCATAATAGCTCTAAAAATTATGAAACAAATTATGTTAGTCTTAGAAAACATAACTCTTCACCCCTGTGAATTCAAATTAATAAAAATTAAATTATAGGAATATTGTCCAAACACCACCTAATCCTATACCGTTATGTCTCGATAAAACTTCTAAAAATCATAACTCTTAAATAGAATAAGATAAATTAGAAATTCTTTCACCTAAATTCATTTTAGATCAGTACCTACTCAATGTGCACAAATCGTGCATTTTAGAGCATTTTGGATTTTCACCTATTTTTGGTGTTTAATTACATATCGTATATTTTGTATAGATAATTGCTTAAACGGTTGAGAAGTGATTTAGGTGTTAACAATTTCCAGTTACAAGGCAAGTTCTTCCCCTCTTTCCTTTGAACACATTGAATCCCATGTTTTGAGGGATGAAAATATTTGTTTGCAAAGTTGCATATGAACATAGACCATATTGATATTTAAAACTTGGATATGGTAGTTGTGGTCCTAATTGCTGCATTTTCCACCTTGAATAATTGAACTCCTTGATGTTTGTATCCCTAGAAATGGTTAGAGTATATTTCCTTGTGCTCAAATGGGTTTATATATGCTTATTGCCAATACTTGCTTAGCCCTGCTTAGTAGTATGCAAATGCTTATTCGATCAAGTACTAAAAATTTGTTTTTAATATGATAACCCTCGCTGAAATGGGTTTAATTTGGTAAGTATTTGTGAACCAAAATGGGTAAAAGTGTAACTTTAACTTGGGCGGCAAATGTGGCATGCAATTGATGTATTTGTATGCCGATAGGGGGGAAATGTTTGCCCGAGTTCATAAAGACCGAAGTTGTGTCACCAACTTAAAGTTAACCGTACATCCACATGTGTTAGTATGGGATGCCCTAAGCTGAATAATCTACTTAGCACCTAGCCTTGTATTATGGTAGGCGCGTTGAGTATGGGTTCGGATAACCCAGAGAAACTTCCTATTTACCCCAAAGTGGTAGTATAGGCGACTAAGTGTATCCAATACAACGATGTTGTGCCACGTGGGTGGGTTCCTGTCGTGTCCGCCACCACGGCGTCAAGTTTAAGGCGGGTCCATGCTACTTGACGGTTCTAGGTTATATTCCAGTATGCCTAGGATGAAGGAACACAAGTCGTGCTGGTGCAAGGCTAGGGATTAGGTAGTGTAAAGGCTTCGTATGACCTCTAGACCACATTCAACATGAAGAGTGTGGTAGTGCGTCGCGAGCACAAAATAAACTAGAGTGTTCATATCATGTGGGTAAAGCTATACAAACTCTACAGAGTTCTTTAAAACTAATCGATTAGCCATGCTCATGGTCAAGAGCATTTTGGTGAAGTGTCATGAGTATAGACTCTCAATTGTTTTTAAAAATATGATCATGTGTTCCTTTATAAAATGTGTTGAGATGTGTGAGTGTGATGATATGATGTAGCTTGTTGTCATGTAGGATGACAAGATAATGAGTATGATGGGATCATAATTAAATTAATGATGAAACATAAAACTTGTCTTTGTTAATTGAATTGTCAACTCCTTCGTAAAAAAATTATGAACTAAAATTAGCTTCTTCTAGGATTGAACTTAACGGGGTAAACCCCTAGTCGGTGTGCTTGTGAAATGGGTAGACAAGCTTCCGCTGTTCTCTGATTTAATTATATCTATTTGACCGGTCAGCCTATGTAATAATTAAGTAGAGGAAACATTTAAGTTACTTTCATCTTGATTGTGTTTGCTATGTATATCCATGCTTTAGATGAAAGTGTGGATCTAGTGCACATCCTGGGAACTAGATTCACATGAGTAAGAGTTAAGGATATTTGAGATGTTGTAGATCTTTAGTTATTTTTGTCAAGTCTCCTGAATATGTAACACATCTGGTTGCCAGCCTTCGAGTGGTTTGACGGACACATCTCAGGCTGAAGTTGACTGGCAGGCTAAAGGTGCAACAATTTCCCACGTATCCTTCACTCGAGGCTCTAGATGTTTTGTTATGATTGTTGAATGACTTGAATTATTCTCTTCATTCCTCAATTATAATGAAAGGTCCGGGTGTCTCCCACATTGATATAGCATGCATATCCATATAAAATTGTGTCTAGTTTGGCTTGCTGAGTACCATTGGTACTCACTCTTGCATATAACAACTTCAGAAAACACCGAAGCCAAGGAAGAACATGAACTCTAGGTCAACTCTACGCTCGGATTATCCCTGTGGAAGTGTCGCGTCTTTTTGTACTGTATAACTTGTAATTGTACATTATTAATTTGTAATAATAAACAAAGTTTCTGTATCTGTACTATTTCATGCATAATCGGACTCCTGGGAGGTTATGTGATGTTGTGAAGTTGACCTCTCACTACTAGAAAAACCCCCCCTTTAGCTACGCCAGATTTAGAGTTAGACACGCTTTATTTCATCTCTATGTCAATGTAGACACGTTTTCATAAAGCGTGTTAGAAGCGTCTTCGTACATAGCGCGTCAGGCCTTGTAGATATGAATTCTTTAAGCGTTGCTACGAAAGAAAGAGACATTTAATAAACACGTTATATGCATATCTAAAAATATAGATACAATTTTGCAGACACATGTATAAAACGTCTCTAGTGGTGTAGTTACATAGTAATGTAACACTTCATTGCGTGTTAAGAAACATAGACACAATTTATAGATACATATACAAAACATGTCTACTAATATAGACGCGTTTTGTAACGACGCCTTATAGCGCAACAATTATTATAGAGACGATTTAGTAGAGCGTTACAGATGACATGACACGTGGCATGGCGGATGATGTGGCACATGAAATGGCACGTGACGTGGCGAATGATGTGGCAGGTGATGTGGCACGTGACATGGCAGGTGATGTGTCAGGTGACGTGGCGGGTGACACGTTTCATAGTAACACCAAAATGCGTGTTAGCAAAAGTAGAAACAATATTGTACATACATATTTATTACGCGTCCGCGGGTAAAGACACATTTTATAGTTACACCATATTGTCTATTAAGAATTATAGAGACGATTTATAGATACATCTATTTTCGTGTGTACTAATATATAATGATTCTTTTATTTGCATTTATAATAGTAATATATCTTTATATTTTCTAATTGGCTAGTAATTTATAAATAAATGATCCATCACATTGCATTGACAATCAATTCTTTGCTTCACCAAAAATAAACTGAATACTTTGAACCAACAAGTATAGTACTTAAGGTACTTTGGACAAGACAATTGTCTCAATAAAAAAACACAAAAAGTGGCAGTATCATACAAATAGTTCAAAATTTTTCACTAACAAATAAAACCTATGCTTCATTGCCCGTTCTTGCCCTTCTCCATCGCAGCTTCACTTCTCCCTTGAGAACTTGTAACTTTCTTCACCTGCAACATGGCATGGGGTTAGATGAATGACACGATTTGAAGAAACAATGAAACTGTAGGTTTAATCTTTTAAAAAAACTTACATGTGAACGGGGCCAAGGAATAGTATAGCCAATAGCATCTTGTAGTGTATGAATCTCAAAAATAGGCCTAGGTATCAGCTCATCTCCTTTATTTATAATGTCAATGTTTTCAAGTCCTTCAACATAAACCCCAACATATTCCTTTCCAAGCATGGTTCCTCCAATCTCTCGTCTGCAATCATTAGTCACTAATTGCGCTTTGGCCACATTCTTCCTTTGTTTCTTAGGGAAAGAAGATAGATTGGATAATGTCTCTACCATTTTGCAAAACATGAAGATAAGAGTGTGTACATTTAACTAATTTAATTACAAAAGAAACAAACAGAATAGAAGCATACCAATTCTAACGGTTTCAAACTATTGGCTTTAATTCTTCGAGTCCTCTAGAATAGGCAGAACTTATATTAGTCAAAATACAACATCACTAAAGCAAGTTAACTCATTATAAACAATATTGCAATGTTAGCTTAGACATACCATGTTTACCAATATTGGATCTTCAGGAAAATTTGGGGCTGCATTACCATTATCTTCATGAATTGATCTATAAAAATGTGCTTCCTGCAGTAAAAAAGGTTGGAGCCAAGAACCAGTCATGGACATTTCAGATTGTTATAGATGAACATATCAAGTTGGAGTCAAAAACCTGTCAAGAACAGCTAGCTCAAAGTGTTATAGATGCACGTTTTTTGTATTAGCGAGCATGATTAGTACAGAGATATTGCACTTAACTGTGCTTGTTTTGCTTCAATTGCAAAAACCAGTCATATATATAGCATGCAACAGTCAGTATAAAAATGTGTCCCCCTAGTAATAAGTTTCCATTCACATTGCCATGTTACCTGATAGGTTATACAATAAAAGGATAAACATGCTACAATAATAATGCTAAGGGCATTAAGCTATAACATGCACACATGTATGTCTAAAATACAACAAACTGTAACATGCACATGTATGTCTAAAATAGAAGCACATTTAACTTGGTGTACAACAGGCAAAATGAAAGATTACCTTGGGAACTGTTTGCTCTCTAGGTAAAGACGTATGGGCTTCGTTGGATGTCTCATGCTGCAAAGTGTCATCGGTCATATTACATAATACATTAGCAAAAACTTTAATATTATTATTATAGCTGAGTACATTAGAAATAAAGTATGTACTCTATTACCTGCACTTCAATTGTGTGAGAGTGCACATTACCAATTGAGTGTGTAGGGCTGTGATCAGTATGACTTTCTGGTTCTACAAGTTCATCCTTGAAAAAAATTAAGAGAGAGAGGAATTATTTCTAGGTGGTAGGCATATATACAGTTCAATGTAATATGAAAGGTCACATATATGTAAAAGTAATAGATTGAACCATTAAGATGTTTAGAGCATAATAGCATATCTAATCATTGTTATCAATGAGAAAAAAGATGTAGTTGTCATTCTCAAGAAGGAACGGATGCTTACTTCATCATCATGTAGATCCGCTACCATTTCCTTTATGAAATCCTCTTCAGGAAACTTTTTTAACATGAAACCAAGCCAGTGCTTCATGATACCACCCATGCGTTGCATCTTATTCTCTATTTCATTCACTTTCTCTTGGTAGGTCCTTTCTTCCGCATTGAGTAACAAAAGTTAGACCTTGAGACAGTCGAACTTCACTCCAGTACTTATCATCATAGTACCCCCGTGCTTTTAACTCCTTAGCAACTATCTCATTGAACACCTCATTAAAATCTTGAGTTGAAAGACTACCATTGTTGTTTTGTTTCCTTTTTTCTAATTCCTCATATGATGCATTCTATAGAAATAAAAACGGTGCATTGTCAAAAAATGGTAAATAGAAATTCAGAGCGAATATAAATGCTTAGGATCAAAAAATGTACCATTACTGCATCCACTTTTTGGGTAGTGTAACTGCCATTCTTTTTCTTGTGAGAAGCCTCCCATAATTCAAGCCTATTAATCTTCCTTTTATGGTTATCTTCCTGCACAAGAGAGTAAATTGAGGCTCATTACAAATCCCAATTAGATGATTGTGAATAAAATAATTAACTTCAGATGAATATATTTCACCATCTCTTTTTTCAGCCTAGCATGGCTTTTTCTGCCCGATGTGTGTGTATTCTTCTGTTCTTTTGCGATCCTAGAGTTTGTCGCACATAGTTTCTACAAGGATAAAAGAGTGATGAAGTGTTGTTACACTCATTGATTTGAAACTGCATATAAATAGTAAATAAAATGATGGCACCTTATGTAGTTCTCGGCACCAAAATCCGACAAGAGCTTTCCACTGAAGTTCATTCACTTTGTTTGGTTTCTCATTTATGATTTCATCTAGAGAGCTCTCTTCATGATTGAAATATTGTTTCTACAACTTTGATTTGTAGGATCACCACCTATTGTTAACAGTCCTTAGCACCTAGTCCCTTGTAAGGTTCAGTGTTTGGTGAGGGAACTGAAAGTGTTCCTATAAAGAGTAGAGGTAGATGTTACTGGATGGATGAAACTTGAGGTATTTGATTGAACTAGATACTAAGATTAAATTTACCTCCACATCCTTGATTATTTGTTGCTTGTGAATATTGAACATATCTTTGTCCCATCTTTCAATGTGTAAAGGAGCTAATGATGGTTTTTCTGCTATCTGTCCAAGGTACTGACCAAGAATGGAGGCTGACCTTTCATTAGGGACACCATTTTCATCAGTCCCTACAATTACCTTTCCTCCTTGTAACTCCACTAGATTTGAAACTCTGGAATCCCCTAAAACTTGTCTCACCTCTCCATTTGGCCCTACATATAGAAAATAGATTGATTTGACACTGCATTTTGATATGCAAGAAAAACATGAACTTACATATTATATTAATGGGGATTCGTGTCTGTTGGCTTGGGAGGCGGGGTAATAAGCCATCAACATCAGGAGGACCCTGTAGGTCATCATCCTGCTCATTCTCTGGTAAGTTGTCCTGCCCATTCTTATTCTCTGATATGTTCTCCTGCCCATTCTCAGTAGGTTCTACATCATGTTCTTTTTGAAGGTTCAAGTTCCTTAACCATCGAAGTGGTCTTACCATGATTTCTTCTGCATACACATAGAAAAATAGAAACCTTAGCTTGCTAGTTAGTTGGAATAGGACATGATTTCTTCTGCATACACATAGAAAAATAGAAACCTTAGCTTGCTAGTTAGTTGGCATAGGACAGGGGACAATATGCAGATAAATATAAATTCACTACTGCCTTGAGCAAAATGTCTTGTACAAAAACTATCTACTATAGTACAAACAGTTAACAGACAGACTACATATATGTTGCTCCTCAACGAGAAAATGAGACATTAACAGAAACAATTTTTATTTAGGCCATCCATGATAATTTTTAGCTTTCTCTACAGAGATTTTGTAAAGCCTTCTGGGACGATCGAGCTGGGTGATCTGCGATTTGGAGATGCTCCTGCAGTGGCTGAAACTGCAGTTGGTCAGCTGGTAAGATTATTTACTCTTGTGTGGTGCTTTGCCATCTCCAAATTATCCTGCTCAATTTCCAGCCCATTAGATTGTTGCTTCTTTTTCATCAGTACAAATATATGATGGCACAATATTGCTGGAGTTGTATAGTTGTAGGTCATCACACTTCATACTGGCACAGCTGCACATTACAGAGAATGGAAATAGATTTTGGTAGCAATGGGCATGCCTAAGAAAATAACAATGATGTATGGATAAATATTAGGGATTACTGGACGTTTGTGTTGGTTGAACTTTAGGTAGGCTCACCATCCTTCTCTTTCCAGATAATAAGTAATGCAGATGTCTAAGTGGAAAATAAACTATTCTTAGTTTGGGAGAAACTATTCTTGATCAAGGATCCTCCATAACAGAAATAGACCCATCAAACATTATGATTTGTGCAAAATTATCGAACTGCTGTATATTCTGATTTTATTAACTCTGATAGTTCAGTTCATTGATGCACATTGATACCTGATAGTTTGGATATGCTGTATAATCAACAGTTTAACACTGCATGGTGAATTAACCAGGAAAGTGCAAAATCTTGTGCTTAATTTTCTTCATTTCTGTAGGCTATCTCAAAAGGAAGGCAAGGCAGAGAAGCACAAAATATTGTTCGAGTGAGTGCAAAGGAGGCGACGACGATGAGGCGTATGGCGAGGTGGACCGTATTGTGTCCAGCCGCACCATCAAGAATCCGGTGTTCGTGGAGGATGGCTCGGCCACCACGGTCACTTTCTACCCAGAATAACTCTCGTCATTCATACCATACAGGTGCTACAACAGGGTGATTAGATACCTATCCTTGCCGATACAGGAATAAAGAAATTGCATCGGAAAAAAAATGCATGAACAGGAATCAAGACATCGGATCAAGAAGAAGCGCTGGGTAAATAATTGGTACCAAAATCGGCGACGGTAGTACTCTGTCGTTGGGAGGAGTGGGGAAGAGGAGGAGGAGGAGGAGGAGATGGGGAAGTGGGCACTGCTCCGGCGGGCGAAGGACATGGGAATTTTCAGGAGAGGTCACGGATTTTCTGGACTGCCCGCGCGCAATTTAGCATTTAGATATGCTTGGTTCTGCTCCGCGCGCGGCCTGACGCCACGGCCAAATAATTTCAGGATTGGTAAGCATGCAATACAAATATAAATAAACTGTCATATTTTCAACCAGTGAGAAAAAGTAGCGAGTGGTTGGACTGTTGAGACTACAAGCCCTCAACCTCAACCTGAGTTCGAGTCCTGAGGTTATTTTTTCCCTGATTTTACTATGCTTTTTCCTTGCTCCATGTTTTTTTCTTATTTTTAATATAATTTTAGCATACAATACAAATTAAAATTAAGTATTATATCTTAGTAAACATTACACAAATTAAGTTCGAAATATATTTTTTTAACATTTCCAACATATTGTTTTATCATCCTTTGCATTTTTTAAATTAGTGCCTTAATATTTTATAAAATTTTATCATCATTGTGAGATAAAACCATATAAACCTTTTTATTTTATATGACCTAATGTTTTTCCCTATTTTTACTATGCTTTTACCCTTGCCTTCATTTTTTTCCTATTTTTAATATAATTTTAGTATGCAATTTTATCTTAGCAAACATTACACAAATTTAGTTTGAAATATTAATATGTATTCTTTTAACATTTCCAACATATTGTTTTATCATCCTTTGCATTTTTTAAATTAGTACCTTAGTATTTTATGAAATTTTATCACCATTGTGAGATAAAACGATATAAATCTTTTTATTTTATATGACCTAATGTTCATAACCTTTGTGGTATGAAACCATATATATTCATGCCTTTATGGACCTAATGGGAGTATATATATGGGCTTAATTAATGTTTATTGGATGCTTTTATCTATATTATAGTTTATATAGTAGCGGCAACAACAAACGTTCTATGAGCTCATCAAGGGTGGTTGCGGCCTCGAGAAGGTCCTGCTCTGCAGCGCCCGCGGCTTCTCCGTTGAGGTATCCGCTTCGTCTTCCTTCCCTCTTGCTTCTAACCCTCGCCTCTGTGATCCGTGCTGGGCTTGGGACGAATTCGTAGAGGACTCGTGGTTCACGGCGCGTGATTTCGTCTAGTCCCCCTACTGGTCTCGGTGGGGATGATTTAGTGGCACATTTGCACGATCCGCAATCTAATCTGAAAATTAATGGAGCTGATATCATAGGATTTGTTTAGTGATAGTTGCCCTGTTTATCAGCGATATAATTCGACAAGGACAAGGGATATAATACTGTATGTATAGATGGAAGACATTGTTTCTCACAAATTTGGATGTATGTTTTGGTACTGTTTTGTACATTATATATACTAGCAAAATGCCCGTGCGTTGCAACGGAACGACGACACAGGGAGGAAAGCAAATGGAGGGCGAAGGTACAGGCGGTGGCGCGGGAGCTCCGAGCGACGACGGGGGGAGGGCCGCATGCGCGGGGCGGGGCGCGGCGTGGATGGGGATGGAAGAGAGGGACATAGGAGATCTTTTTTTATCCAAGTCTTCCCTTTCTTTTTAGCATTGGGATTGCGGTACATATATATATATATATAACTTTGAATGCAAGGGTATCTTTAACTTTATATACCCCTGGACCTTGATTAAGAAATAGTATCAGATAGATATTTAGTCTAAGTTAATTTAATTTCACCAAATTAAGTCACAAATATAATGAAAATAGATATTGACTTACTGACACTTTAAACCGATTAGAAATTTGGTAAAAGTTTAAAATATTTATGACTCGGATATTATTAGTTAGAAAAGTATATTGATGAATAGGATAAGTTGCATGTATATCGACGGCGACGCGCTAGCTCACGCGTGCAGCGTGTGCTCGGCCGCCGCTCAGGGTAATGCTGAAGGGTTACGCATAGGCTACGCTAGCCGAAAACAAAAACTTTTAACCGCGCAAACCAAGAATACTTGCAAGTAACCGCGCAAACCAAGAACACTTGCAAGTAAGTGCGAACAAGTCACTTGCTCTTTCACTGTGTCCCGTGAAAGGTGCCTTTGTCATCTTACCAAGTAAACAAGATTCACATGTCTCAAATGATTCAAAATCAAAAGAGTGGAGCAATCCATCCTTATGAAGCTTCTCCATGCGTTTCTTATTTATATGGCCTAAGCGACAATGCCAGATAAACGTGGGGTTTATATCATTAGAGAGTTGCCTTTCTGTATTAATGTTATAGATGGGAGACGCTTCAAGATTCAAAACGTATAATCCATTCACCAATGGAGCATGAAAATAGAACATATCTCTGAGATATATTGAACAATCATTGTTCATTGATCTAAAATCATATCCTTCCGCTTGCAAACATGAAGCGGAAATAACGTTTTGACATAGTGTTGGAACACAATAACAATTATTTAATTCCAAAACTAATCCTGAAGGTAGATGAAGTGGTAATGTGCCGACAGCAACTGTAGCAACGCTTGCTCCATTGCCGACGCGAGTTCACCTCGTCCCTTCTCAAGCCTCTACTTCTTCTCATTCCCCGCAACGATTTGCAAATATGAGCTACGATCCGGTATCAAATACCCAAGAGTCAGTAGGTGAAGTAGCAATATTAATGTCTATAACATTAATACCGAAGCGAAATCGTACTTTGCTTCTTTTTGAGATCTTCCATGTACTTCTTGCAGTTCCTTTTCCAGTGGCCTGTCTCCTTGCAATAGAAGCAAACGACATCCGATGCCGCCGACCCTTCTTGCCCTTCTTTGCATTGGAGGCACTCGCGATCTCATCGGGAGTTAACTTCCTCTTGGTGCAAAGTTTCTTGACAGTGGTTTGCGCTTTGCCTTTCGCATCATCATCACATGATGACCGTTTTTCGGATACTCTCCTCAGCTGTCTTTAGCATCCCATGCAATTCAGCCAAGGTTCTATCCATATTGTTCATGTGATAGATTAATATGAATGGCTCGAAGCTCGGAGGGAGCGACTGGAGAATCACATCAGTAGCCAACTCTTGGCTAAGGGAAAACCTAGTTTTTCCGGACTCTCGATATAGCCAATCATCTTTATCACATGCGGATCGACGGGATTCCCTCAACAAGCTCGCACGCTAACAAGGACTTTGAGGTGTTGAACCTCTCGGCCCGTGCTTGGTTCTCAAACATACCACGCAGTCCCCGAATAATAGTGTGAGCATCGCTGCTCTCATATTGCTTCTGAAGCTCAGGGGACATTGTAGCAAGCATGAGACAACTTATATCTAGGGCATCATTAGTGTGCTTCTCGTAAGCTCTCCGTGCGTTGCAAGTGGCATTATTTGGCAAATCCTCGGGATAGGGTACTTCAAGAACGTATTCCTTACGCTCTTGCTTGAGAACAATTCTCATGTTACGATACCAATCCATAAAGTTTGTTCCATTTAATTTTTCCTTTTCGAGAATAGATCGCAAATTAAAGGTACCGAGTGTAGTATTAGCCGCCATTTATTCTACAAAGAAAAAGCAAAGTTTAGCACAATGTTTATGCTATGTCTATTGTTAAACAACTTAACATTAGACTCCCATTACGTATTTTCCACCTTCCCTCTAGGTTACGTATTGGGTCAAGATCCACATGTTAATTAATTTTCTAGTGAGCTTTGGCATCACCGCTAGAAAATTAATAACATCGTAAGCAACTCCTTGCTAATCACATCTCTATGTGACTCTTGTTGTTGGTGTGTCATCTCCATGCCCCGGCCTCAACCTATGCCCCAAGGCCTAAAACTGTTTTGATAGCCTTGTTAAGTAAACCAAATGCTCCGCTGTATATGTCCGACATATACCCCCTCGTGTTATGATAGAGAATGGCACTCGCTTTGGCGGACCCACCACCGACGAGCATAACGGTGATGGGTGCAACATTTGGAAGGGCATCATTACTACTTAATTTTGCGAGGGATGCTATCCTATCAAACAAACATATCACATATATGAAAGCAGGTAGAATAGCATATAATGAAATAGTATGGCCCCCTTCACATGGTGATCTCCATCTCCATGTCAGCGCTGAGGATCTCCATCTTCGGCACCATCTTCCAATGTGCATTCTTCAAACTAAGCTACTACTATAGAAGCTCTAATTGAAGATTACATCGACTCGTAGGTCGTGATAAAATATTACAAGCATTGCACGTAAGAAAGAATATTACAGGGATTGCGCATATGAAAGAATATTACACGCATCACATGCATCTCATACATACAATAGGGCCATACCATCTCAAAGCATTCTCTGCAAAAACAAGTTAGGCGTAGAACGTTTTCTACCTATCGCAGAGAAACGACATCGAGACGACCTATAAGGGGGGGTACACACGGCGGTTAGCGGGCGGGGAGTCGAGCGGGAAGCCGCCCCTTCGCAGGCTTCCGGGCAGCGCCCGGAACACCACACGAAATTCATAGATCCAATCTATGAAATCGCTTACGGAAACCATGTCGGCATAATCATATTATGCCGTCCCGATACACTATCAAGGGAGATGGTTTGCGTAGGCACGAGGCAGCTAACAAGATTGGACTACGAGATAGCTTCGGCATAATCACATTATACCGTTCCGATACACTATCAAGGAACGCTATCTCGAAGCCGACTCAAACCGAGTTCTATGGATATTGCTTCGACGTAATCACATTACGTCGTTCCGATACACTATCAAGGAACGCAATTACCATGATCTCTCCTCAACAAATCCCATAAAACCGATTGATCTAATCAACCCGTGCGCAAAACTTGTTCCAGATCCAATCTAAAACCCGAACTAAGCAAGATTAGCTATGATACCACTGAAGGGTTACGTGGAGGCTACGTTAGCCGAAAACAAAAACTTTTAACCGCGCAAACCAGGAACACTTGCAGCTAAGGGCAGATAGATTGTTACCGATTAGAGTGTGCAGCGGAAACAGCCAATCAGGGCTATCCGATCCGAAACTGTGTAGTCGATTCCCGCAAGCCGACAGCCGATACCCGAGGATAGCCGATTCGCCAATCAGCCGGTTCGCAGATGCCGTAGCCGATCTGAGTCGTCCGACTGTGTTCTCGCGCCTCGCTCCGATGCGCTCGACCGCAGCCGATTCCACCACAGCCGATCCGTAGCCGATCAACAGCACGCAACGTAGCAGCGCCTCTACCGGTATCCACGCGTCCGGACGAACGCCGTACACCCATGTGCTAGCACGCGATGCAAAGCTAGGGTTTTGGCTCGAAGGTGGGAGGGATTTCGTGGAGTTTGATCTCGGCGACTTGCAAATCAATTGACTTGATTGACTGTAGCAGCTCTCCACCCCTCCCTCCTTTATATAGAGTTGGCCAACTGGGACTCGTGGCCGATCGGACTCTATTTCAAATCGGATCCTATCCGAATCTCATAGAGTTGGCCGCCTATACGTCGTAAGACCATAGGACTCTATCCGATCGGATCCCTATCCCCTTAACATAGAGTCCTATCCGAATCTCATAGAGTCCAACTCGAATATCTATTCTATCCCCTTAAGCGTGCGATCCTGTAGGTTCAGGTATACTCGGTTTCGGCTATAGTCTAACTTAGCCGATCGTCGGCTCGAGTCCAACTCAGCCAACCCGTCAATAGCGGCGCCTAGCAGCACATATTGACACCATAGTATACAAGAATAATATCGGCTCTGAACCTATAATGTATACACAAATCCCTTTGCCTCACGATACCAGTTAAGCTATAGGCAAGATGTGTGCCATCCCTTCAATAGCTTAACCATTCACTCAAACTGTATTGGATTATCTGTCTATTGATTGACTCCTCAATCAACTTAGCATGGCCATGCATTTCCATACTCCATTACCTCGAGGGGCCTAGAGATATCTCTCGAAAGGAGGGGCAAATTCCATCTTGATCACTCACATCTCACTCCATGTTTCATAGCAAACCCGAAGACTACTTTTATAGCTACCCAGTTATGGAATAGCGTTTGGTAGTCCCAAAGTAGGCTACTACACATGTTGGAATCCATGGTGATCTCAGGTCTAAGGACTTTGTACCAACACTACCTGAGACCAACTAATGGCACATTAATTCCTGTAGTGTCTCATGGTGGGTCTATCGAACAATGTGTTCTCCAACACATGTGTCCATGTTTATTGATTTGATATCTCCATACCCATGATCTATGAGACATGATCATCAATCAATAAACATGCCGATCTTAGAATCATATTTGTTCCAACAATATGACATATGATCAGGGATCATTTAGAAATAGATTCATACATATAGAGTCTCATAAATAAGTCACGTACTTATTGATCAATACAAGATATCTATTTCATGGAACTGAATAACACTTTATTCATCAATACATAAACATTGACGTGATATTCAACATCTCCATGTTACTTCTAGGGCATATCACTAACAAATGCGCGGCGACGCAAGAGGCGCGTATGTCGAGCTCTCCTGCTGGAGGTGAGGAAAGTGAGACAACAATGGAGCGAGAGGTTATTCAGATCGAAAATTTTATAGATTTGGAGGAAAAAACGATTTGATGATCGAAAAGTTATAGATTTTTTAAGTAGTTAAGATAAACTATATCGTACGGATAATTGGTTTTTTTAGAAAATAGCCAGGCGGATTGCGGGTTAATTTCGGAAAAACTCAAGGGGTTTTCTGCAAAATAGCCAGGCAAAACAAAATTTGAGTGAAAACATTATTTGCTTTATATATAGTTATAGATTATAGATTTTAGATATAGATATAGATATAGATTATAGATTATAGATTATAGATATAGATTATAGATATAGATTTAGTCGTGTATAACTGAATTAACAAAAAATAAAAATGTTGCATGCTCATGAACCGAACATAAATATATAAAAATATTTAGTCGTGTACAACTGACCCGAACTCGGCCTCCTCTCTGCCAACAACCCCTCCTCGTGTACAACTGAACCTCTCTGCCAACAACCCGTACGTGCGCATCTCTCCCTGTCCCTTCTCTCCCTACCTACGCATCGGCGGGAACGGAGGGCAGGAGGCGGCGGCGAGGCAACTGCATGGGAGCGCGGGCGGCGGCAGCGAGGTGGCGTGGTGGAGGGCAGGAGGCGGCACGGTGGAGATCAAATCAATTCAAGTAAAGGTACCCAAAACTCTAATCTGCAACAAGGATGGAAATTTCAACGGAGAAAGTTTGGTACAAAATTTCAACGGAGATCAAATCAATTCAAGTAAAGCATCGGCACGCAGGCTAGAGAAAAGAACACGCGGTGGCGGCGGCGGCGTCGTCGAGCTTGGAGTCGGGGCGTCGGCGGCGCCCGCGGGGAGCCGGCGTGCCGGCGGGACTCCAGGGCGTCGGTGGCGGCCACAAGACTGCACGGCGTCTGCGTCGCCTGCGAGTATCCAGGGCATCTGCATCCTCTCCAGCCTGATTAGTTTGCTGCTTGATTAGCTTGATTAGTTTGCTTCCTCCAGTCCATCCTCCTCCGGCAACACAGTAACAGAGCAAGGCAACATGTCCCAACCAGAGCAAGGCAAAGTTATCGCTCAGATTTGTTGCTTGATTAGTTACTGCTCAGATTTAGTTACTAGCTAAATTTGTTACTTGATTTATTTGTTCCTGCTCAGAGCAAGGCAAGTTTGTTGATTGATTTATTTGTTACTGGTTAAAACTCACTAGCAAAATTAGGTAGCATTTGACAGAGATGCAATTAAATTAAGCGTTGCTTAGATGGGATTGGTCTAATTTCAATATTTGTGTTGGAATTTTGGAAAAATGCTGCTTCTTCATATAAAATAATTAAAATGATAAAACCCCGTGGTATTCCTAAATTGCTCGCCGTCGTCGAGTTTTTCAAAGCTGGCCCCATTAACACGCGTGTTCGCTCCAGCCATTATATTGCTGCTAGTGTCATAATTTTGTGAATAAAATTTTTGTGAAGAACTGAAAATTTGAAAATTTTACAGCTCCTCATATGGTGATGGATCTAGGTTGGATGAAAAATCATGCAGATGCCCTGGATACTCGCAGGCGACGCAGACGCCGTGCAGTCTTGTGGCCGCCACCGACGCCCTGGAGTCCCGCCGGCACGCCGGCTCCCCGCGGGCGTCGCCGACGCCCCGACTCCAAGCTCGACGACGACGCCGCTGCCACCGCGTGTTCTTTTCTCTAGCCTGCGTGCCGATGCTTTACTTGAATTGATTTGATCTCCGTTGAAATTTTGTACCAAACTTTCTCCGTTGAAATTTCCATCCTTGCTGCTTGATTAGCTTGATTAGTTTGCTTCCTCCAATCCATCCTCCTCCGGCAACACAGTAACAGAGCAAGGCAACATGTCCCAACCAGAGCAAGGCAAAGTTACCGCTCAGATTTGTTGCTTGATTAGTTACTGCTCGGATTCCACATGATAGCGAGATATTGTGTCCGTGTAAAAGTGCAAGAATAGAATAAACCAGAGTTGTGATGAGGTCAGGACACATTTGAGGTGAGACGGTATTCTTCAAGGTTATACCACTTGGGTTCATCATGGTGAGAATTATGACAGACCGTCAATTGCATTTGTTGATGTGCCAAATATGACAACAATGCATGCTTCGGGTATAGTACAAGGTCGTCGGGATGGAGAATCAGATAGCATGCAAGAACTGCTACAGGCTGCATTTGGTAGGGCTGCAGGCATGTCTGAAGGCGAAGCAGATGATTTTCAGTCAGGTATAGAACATAATGGCCTAGAGGATATTAATGTGAATCCATCTGAAGGTGATGATTCGGGCTGCATTTTCAGTCAGTCTGAAGGCTTCTATACACACTTTATTGATGTGTAACATCCCTGAATAATCCTACCCTCTAATGCTGAGGATTAGATATTTCTTTCAGGATTAGTCTACCTAGCTATGCACCTATAGCTAGAATTGTAGATCGCTAGAGAGAGAACAATCCACCCATTTGGTCTAAAATATAAAGTAGAGAGAGATAACGATACACTTCATCCTAAGCTAATACCATTTTAATTATGTTAATCTAGTGTCTCAACAAGCTATAGCTTGGCAGACAACAGCTTTGACTCATGCATGCATGTTGCACTACCAAGGTAGCAGCCATTTCTAGTTTTGACAACATATATTATTGTTGACACTGCAATGTTGAAAAATCAATTAAGTCTCAATTCATGCTTGATGTATCATCATTTGGCATCTTGTTTCATCTTATAGTTGGTGACCCTACTTCATGTTGCCCAAGCATATACCCAGGTCAAGTATGTCCGAATCAAAATGTTCTTTTGCAGAATGTTATTGTGAGTCGCCTAACATGGTAATTTTATATGAATACATCATGAAACCAAAGTCATACTACACCTATAGCTAAGCCTCTACTAAGTCCTCACAATGCATGCACGGTTTTCAGCAGAATTCATATGGTTCATGGTGGGATTTGGAGGGGAGGTTTGGTGGGCTAAGCTTTAAATAATCAAATTTACCTAGTCAATCAACTTCAGATCTTTCTTTTTCAAGAGAACACTTCAGATCTACATGCTATTCACGGTTCAAAGCATGTTAAACTTTATATCAATTTGATATGTTTTTCTAATCAAGTTAGAAAGCATCTACACCTGGATATAAATAATTATTTGATATGCATTACAACGTGTTTATGGGGATAATGACGCTTCAAAGCGTGTCTAACTCCGTGTCATTTTCTATTGATGGTTCGTTGATATGTTTTATGACGTATATACATGCTATTCACGGATCAAAGCATGTTAAACTTTGTATCAATTCGATACGTTGTTCTAATCATGTCAGAAAGCATCTATACCCGGCTATAGACAATTGTTTGATATGCTTTACAACGTGTCTATGAGATAATGACGCTTCAAAGCGTGTCTACCTCTGTGTCATTTTGAGATGACTTCAATAGCGTCTTAAAAAATGTCTTTATAGGACTAGTAACACTATAAGCGTGTTTAATATCGTAACAGTCTGACATATTTTTAAAATCATGTCAAAGAGCATCTTTACGTGTTGAAGTAGAGACGCTTTTAGACTGCGTTACTACTACAACATATCTAAAGGGGGTTTTCTAGTAGTGTCTCCGGAGGAGACCCCACAGTCATGTGTATGTACACATCGCATAGACGATCAATGAGCATGCCAATAATGCATCCGATGAAGAGATTGTTGGCATCTGAGAACTTCTTTTGATCATCAGCAGAAAGATCTCCTTCAGGTTTGTCAAGTCTCGCTTTTCTGGCCTCAGCAAAACAAGCCGTAAAAAATTGAACAGATTGCCTAACATAAGATGTTTAGATTGTTGAATAAAATTACATGTTGTCTAATTGGCATTAATCGGCAAATGCTCTGGCTTGTACTATAGGCACGCTAGTTAGATGTCTGTTGAATAATTAGACAATTATTTAATTAAATTTTGAATTAAATAGATCAAAACTATCACAGAAACTAACATAAACAGATCTATAACACTAGCATATACCAAAATAATAGCCATGATCACAATAACCAGAGGTGCATACCAAACGTTTATAGGCTTAGGGATTACAGAAACTCGCCGCGGACATAGACGACGAAGACGTTCACATCGAGCAGATGCAGCAGGAAAACACGCCAGATTGAGTTAAGTAGTCACGCAGAGCACTTCCCAAAAACCTTATTCGCCTTCTCCCCAATGCAGGATCGCAAGGACGACGGCTTCGGAGACCTGCTCTTTTGGTCGCAGATGCACGCCGGCGGCGGGATAGGGCAGACGACAGCGGCGGCGTAACAACGAGAAACGTGGCAAAACTCAGATCAGATTGATACTACACGACTGTGTGCTGGCGAATATATATGGCCCCAAATGACTGGTGAGTTAAGGCAGCATCCCTAGCGGGCAGCACCCGTAGCGATTCGGTTAGGACTCTGTTGCGTATCCGGTCAGTATTATCCAACAGAAACCGACTCGTATCCGATTAGGACTCTCCAAAAATTCAACCTGAGAACAATTATCAATTTGTCCAAAAAATTAAGACACGCAAATCGTGGCCTCGGCGTGACGCGAAAAGCGAGCATGTGTGGTTTTGTCTCTTCCTCTCCCTCATCGATGGCTTTGGGAGGAAGAGAAAAGTCACACTATATAAGTTGGACAACCTCACTCTAGTATGGTGGTACTAAAATTTTTCAGCCTTAATAGGTTTTTAAGATTTATTTGAGAAATTAGTAGAACATTATTTAGACTAGGCACATTAATTTCACCAAAGTCATCGGTAAGACAGGCATCGAAGATGACAAAAGTTTGAGCTCCAGAAAAGGAGGAGCTGACAAAATGCAAGTAATGTTCAGGATAAAAATGGCGGCCGTCGTCACATCCACATGCTCAGCACCATATAAACTGCACATGTTATTGACGATGACTTGAAGGGAAGGGGAATGATACTTTACCATAGAATATGTTCATCAAGCTTCGTACGTGGAACACATAGGGATGACTTCCGTTCTACAACCACAAAACCATGAGAGGGCTGAAGGATATGATCTAGCTTCCTGCAATTACAAGTGTTTAAACTTCTACAGGTTCATCGAACTTATTTCCTGAAATTCATGACGGAAATAATTGGCTAATTTGTAGTGCACGGTTAGCTGCATTCGTTTCAATGACCAAAGAGAGAGACCCTCATTTTTTTCACGCGTACTTTCTAAACTGTCAAAAGGTTGGTTTCCTGTAAAAATTTCTATCAATTTTTTTCTAAAATTTCTATAAAAAGTAACTTAAAAATCACACAATCTAATATATTTTTAGTTTAAAATAATTAATACTTAATTAATCAACTTGATTGTGGAGATTATGGTAATCGGGTATCTACATGGCAAGCTTATCCGATTGGAGGTAGGGATAGACAGCCAAACATGACTTAGGTGTTACGTTGCCGATTGAGATAAGGCAACGGCCTATAGTCACGGTTTGGTAAGATTGAGGAAACCGATTTAGAGTAAGATAGGGTTTCCGATCTGTAAGCCCTCCTCCCAAGACTATACAAGAGGGGTAAGGAGCGTCCCTTAAGGGATATCAGAGATCATATCAGATATCATATGCTTTACAAGCTTTTAGCTTTCAACCTTAGATCACGAGATCAATAAAGACACTCGGTGGATCGAATCCACCGAAACACGAGTAGGGTATTACCTCGCGAGAGGGCCTGAACCTGTTTAAATCCCGTTCTCCAATCTAACTCATCGTGCTTGGCGATCTTGACTGCACCCCCAATTTTCTATTGCCGAAACCAAGTTTCGACAGTTGGAGCGCCAGGTAGGGGCCCGCGCGTCAAGACTTCTTCGACAATCTCGCCGACAAGCGCGATGGGATCTTCTTCAGGATTCGGCGACTTCGCCGCCAACGACTTCGGCAAGTTCTCCTCCTTCGACTCGGATTCGAACCAGTCGGAAGGAGAGACCCTCTCGGCGCCGTTCGCCCTCCCGAATAGCGCTAAGATCTTCGACGACATCTTGAATTCCAAGATACAGCTCGCCCACTCCGACGAAGGAATTTACTCGGCACCGTTCGAACTACCGAACGCCGCCGGAATCTACACTGATCTCCTAGTGTCTCCGACAGAGAAGATCCACACGGACGAAGACCTCTCGGCGCCGTTTGGGTTACCAAACGCCGCTGAGATCTACGGCAAACTCCTCTCCCCGAGTCAGGGTCGACCCACTCGGAGAAGTCCGCGTCCTCAAGCTCCGACTCGGACTGGAACGATCAAGATCCGAGCTACCCAGGATCGAGGGAGGTCACCGTCATCCTCCAGCCGTTTGGCTCATGCTCATCTTCGGAGCTCAACGAATATCTCAGCTCCGCCGGCTTTGACGACCTCTACGGCATCCCCTCGGACGAAGCCGACGACTCCGACTGCAACAAGGACTACGAGCCGAAGTGCTTCGATGTCCTCATGGCTGAGGTGGCCGAGTCCGACTCAGCTATGGCCCGCAGGCTTGCAGAGGAAGAGTGAGCAAGGATCGAGCAAGAGCGCAAGCTCGCAGAAGAGGAGAAAAAACGCAAGGAAGAGGCCGACAAGAGAAAGCAAGATCTACGGGCAGCCGGACGGTCCGCCCAGCAGGCCATTCTTCAAACGCGGGTCCGCAACACCAATATCTTCCAGACGCCACAGTAGAACGCTGCTGCTGCTCTCACACTCTTGGACACCGTCATGGAGACGGCACCCCCCGACGTGACTCCAATACTTGACAAAATCAAGACCATCGTCGCAGCCACAGCCAACGGTCATCCCTCCACCTCGGCATGAAGGCTGACTGAGTCCGTGGCCAAAACGCCCGACAAAAGCCGACTCCCACCTCTAAGGTCAGGAGACTACAAGAGGCCCGAGCCAGACCGGTCGACGACTAGGCCAAGAGGCCCACGCCACGAGTCCACGCAGAAGCATCAGGAGCAAACGACCGACTCCCGCGACAAACGACATGGACGTCCACCCGTCCACCACCGCGTCCGCCGCAACAACAGCTCCAGCTACCCAACCAGCCAACCGAGGACCCCGCCGAGTGATCTGCGGGAAGTCCTCGATCGCCACTACCAGGAGCGAGACCAACGCACTCGGGAAGATCGGAGGGGATCACCCGATAGCAACGACGACGGAGTGCCAGCTTTCACTCGGGAGCTTCGCCGAGTGCACTGGCCGAATGGATTCAAGCCAAAAGGAATAGAGAAGTATGACGGCAAGACCGACCCCGAGTCGTGGCTTACCATGTACACTCTCGCCATCCGCGCAGCAGGCGGCGACAACAAGGCTATGGCCAACTATCTACCCGTGGCCCTCGCCAACTCAGCCAGGAACTGGCTCACGAGCCTGCCAAGAGGCTCAATCGCCAACTTCCAGGGCACCTTAGAGAGGTTCGGCACACACTTCGACTTATACAACGTCATCCAGAAGCCGGACGAGCCTCTGAAGGATTACATCAGGCGCTTCTCCGAAAAGCGCAACAAGATACCCAACATCACCGATGACATCATCATTGCCGCCTTCCAGAAGGGAGTCCGTGATGAGCTGTTAATCGGGAAGTTCGGGCGCAAGCCACCGAAGACGGTGAAGCAGATGTTCGAGACGGCGAACTCCTACACCAAATCCAATGATGCCATCAAGGCAGCGCGCCAAGACCGGCCCGACAGGAGGGAAGATAAGCAGGCGGGAGGAAGCCGAAATCCTAAGAAGGATAACGGCAACAACAACAACCAGGGCCAAAAAGATCGCAAGCGTCGATCCGAAGATCTGGTTGCCGCAACCTCCAACTCTCAACGTCGCCCCCGAGTCGCCGCCTACGACGCCATCATGAACGCTCAATGCACTCACCATCCCAATCACAAGCACGCGGCTAAGGACTGCTTTATCTATAAACAGTTCGCCGAGCAGTACGCAGCGCAACTCAACAAGAAGCCGACTGATGAAGCCGGTCCATCGGGCGCCAAGAAGAACAACGCGGCTGAGAATGCCGAGCCTTTCTAAGACCCCGTGGGCGAACTCAATCACATCTTCGGGGGCTGCTAGCCTATGAATCCAAGAGGAAACAGAAGCTAACCGACCGAGAGGTCAACGTAGCGTAACCCGAAGTACCTCAGTACCTGCGATGGTCGGAGGTGGCCATCACTTTTGACCGCTCGGATCACCCTGACCGAGTGGTTCACCCGGGGCACTATCCACTCGTCTTGGACCCGGTGGTCCGCAACATCAGGCTTAACCGCGTCCTCATTGATGGAGGCAGCGCCCTCAACATCTTATTTGCCAAGACCATGGACAAGATGCAGATCCCGAGGGCCGAATTGAAGGCAAGCTCAGCCCCCTTCCATGGAGTCATCCCGGGGCTATCATCTACACCACTCGGGCACATCTCCCTCCCGGTCACCTTCGGAGTTCGAGAGAACTTCCGAACGGAAAACGTCACTTTCGAGGTGGCCGACTTCGAAACGGCCTACCACGCTATTATCGGAAGGCCTGCACTCGCCAAATTCATGGTGATACCCCACTACACCTACCTCTGCATGAAGATGTCGGGTCCCAACGGCGTCATCACTCTTCGCAGCGACGTGAAGCAAGCCTTCACCTGCGACAAGGAGAGCTGCGACATGGCCCAATCTCGCGAGAGATTGCGTGGCCAGCAAGAAATCCGATTGGCCGCGTCAACTTCAGAGGGTGAAATCCCCGCGAAGAAGATAGCCAAATCAGGATCCGGCGACGTCAAGACCAAGAAGATTTCCCTTGATCCATCGGATCCCTCGAAAACTGCTGTAATCGGCACTAAACTAGATCCCAAATAGGAAAACGCGCTCGTCACCTTCCTCCAAAATAATAAAGATGTTTTTGCTTGGAAACCATCTGATATGCCTGGAATTCCTAGGGAGGTGATCGAGCACTCTTTGCACGTCAAAGATGACGCCAAACCGATAAAACAACAGTTACGCAGATTCGCGTAGGACCGAAAGGACGCCATCAAGGAAGAGCTCACAAAGCTCTTGGCTGCCGGCTTTATCAAAGAAGTCCTACATCCCGACTGGTTAGCCAACCCAGTTCTGGTCCGCAAGAAGACGGGGCAATGGCGCATGTGCGTTGACTATACCGACCTCAACAAAGCCTGTCCCAAAGATCCATTCGGGCTGCCTCGCATCGACCAAGTCGTAGATTCAACAGCCGGCTGCCAACTCCTGAGCTTCTTGGATTGTTACTCGGGCTACCATCAGATCAGTTTGAAAGAATCCGACTGCTTGAAGACGTCGTTTATCATGCCGTTTGGGGCCTACTGCTACATCACCATGCCTTTCGCCCTGAAGAACGCCGGTGCCACATACCAACGCATGATCCAGAGATGTTTCCAGATGCAGATCGGCAAGAACGTAGAAGCTTATGTCGACGATGTCGTCATCAAGACCAAGCAGAAAGAAGACCTGATCGCTGACTTAGAAGAAACCTTCGCGAATATCCGGGCCTTCAGAATGAAGTTGAACCCGGAGAAGTGCACTTTCGGCGTCCCATCAGGCAAGCTGCTCGGCTTCATGGTGTCACATCGCCGCATTGAAGCCAATCCAGAGAAGATCAACGCTATCTTGAGCATGAAACCCCCGAGTAACCAGAAGGACGTCCAGAAGCTCACGGGCTGCATGGCGGCGCTAAGCCGCTTCATCTCTCGACTCGGCGAACGAGGCATGCCCTTCTTCAGATTGCTAAAGAAAACGGATGACTTCCAATGGACCACGGAAGCCCACAAGGCCTTTGAAGATTTTAAGGAATTCCTTACAACGCCGCCCGTCCTGGCTTCGCCTTAGCCCAAGGAGCCTTTGCTGCTGTACGTTTCAGCCACTCACCAAGTGGTTAGTACGGTCCTCGTGGTCGAGCGTGAAGAAGAAGGATGAGCCCAGAAGATTCAGAGGTCGATCTATTTTGTCAGCGAAGTATTGGCAGGAGCCAAAATTCGCTACCCTTAGGTACAAAAATTGATATATGGTGTTCTGATAACCGCGAGGAAATTGGCCTCACTATTTTCAGGGTCACTCGGTCACCGTCGTCACTTCCTTTCCACTCGGCGACGTCATCCACAATCGGGAGGCAACTGGGCGCATCGCTAAGTTGGCTCTGGAGCTGATGCCACTAGACTTGACTTTTAAGGCGAGGACGTCCATAAAGTCACAAGCCCTGGCGGATTTCCTGGCCGAGTGGACTGAGCAACAAGAAAACGTACCTCGGGAAGACCTCCAACACTGGACCATGCACTTCGACGGATCCAAGAGGATTACCGGCTTGGGAGCAGGAGTTGTGCTGATCTCCCCGACTGGGGAAAGACTAAGATACGTCCTCCACCTCCACTTTTCCGCCTCACATAACGTCGCCGAGTACGAAGCCCTGTTACATGGACTGCGGCTCGCAGTTTCACTTGGGATACGTCGGCTCATCGTGAAAGGGGACTTCCAGCTGGTCGTCAACCAAGTAATGAAGGACTGGTCCTGTCGAAACAACACCATGGAGGCCTACCGACAAGTTTGACGGACTCGAACTGTCACATGTCTTGAGACACAACAACGAAGCAGCTGACGAGTTGGCACCGTTCGGGTCCAAGCGTGAAGCCGCCCCAATAGACGTTTTTGTCGAGCACTTCTATGAGCCAACCATCACGGCAAAGACAACTCCCAACGAACAAGCTGCAAACGAAGTCGCCATGACTGACGCCGACTGGAGGACCCCCCTCATCAAATTTTTAACACAGCAAGAGCTGCCGGAAGACCGGGATGAGGCAGAACGTGTCCGACGTCGTTGCCAAGCCTATGTCATGGTTGACTCCGACTTATACAAGAGAAGCCCCTCTGGAATCCTAATGAGATGCATCACACCCGAGGAAGGGAGACAACTGCTCCAAGACATCCACTCGGGCATATGCGGAAGCCACGCAGCAGCACGCACCTTGGTGGGCAAAGCCTACAGACAGGGTTTTTTCTGGCTTACCGCGGTCTCCGACGCGGACAAAGTGGTACGAAGCTGTGAAGGCTGCCAATTTTTCGCCCGACAAAGCCATGTCCCAGCCCAGGAGCTACAAACAATCCCATTATCCTGGCCGTTTGCGGTATGGGGCTTAGACATGGTCGGCCCTTTCAAGAAGGCCCCAGGAGGCTTGACGCACTTATTCGTCGCAATCGACAAGTTCTCCAAGTGGATTGAAGCCAAGCCGGTTGCCACAATTACTGCTGACAAGGCGCGGGATTTCTTCCTCAACATCGTGCACCGCTTCGGCGTCCCAAACAGGATCATAACCGACAACGGGACTCAATTCACGCAAGGCATCTTCAAGGAATTCTGAAAAGACTTTGGAATCAAGATCTGTTATGCGTCAGTTGCACATCCCAAAAGCAACGGACAAGTCGAACAGGCCAACGGCAAGGTCCTTCCAGGCATCAAGGCCCGCGTGTTCGATTGCCTAAACCCTTACGCAGGCAAGTGGGTTCAAGAGCTTCCCTCGGTTCTATGGTCTCTGCGGACCACACCCAGTCGGGCTACCGGCCAAACTCCTTTCTTTCTGGTCTACGGCACAGAAGCCATGTTGCCAAACGAGATGGAGTATGAATCCCTCCTAGTCCGCAGCTTCAACAATGAACGCTATGACCCCGACCGAGTGGACGACCTCACCCGGCTGGAAGAGGCCCGTGAGGCAGCCCTCATCCAGTTGGCGAAATATCTTCAAGGGCTCAGACGATACCACAGTCGCAACGTTCAAGCACGAGATTTTATCGTTGGCGATTTGGTTCTACGCAAGGTTCAAACTACCAAGGACCGTCACAAGTTATCCCCCCTATGGGAAGGACCATACATAATTGCTGAGGTGACTCGGCCACGCGCATACTGACTTAAGCGTGAAGACGGATCTATGGTGGAGAACTCCTGGAATATCGAGCATCTTCGACGATTTTATGCTTAAATTGACTAAAGTTTCATGTTTTTCTTGACTGCCAACCTCAAGTAAGATGACTTCTTGAGTTAGCAGTCGGAGGCTATACATATGTCAATAAAGCATAGTTTTCCTCATCAACCTTTGTGCATGATTCGGTTTATCATTGCTTAATGCTCCTTGATTCAAGTTCAGTGTTTAAGGACTGAGAATTTTCTGATGACCTAATCGGGCTTAGGCTCGTGACAGTCGGACGAAAATTACTTAAGAAATTCCACATAAAAACTCGGATCAGGGCATTAACATAAATAAACTGAATATTCACAAGTCTACATCACAGCATCATTATAATCCAATATTTACAAGACAATGATTACAGAACAACTAAGGACGGAAATTGTTCACTACATCGACGACAGTCCGTTTAGCCGAATCCTGCGCCTCACTAATCAGGTCCACGGCTTGCTCATCCGAGGTGCCGTCGGCGAAGCCTTCCCCGACCGAGTTGACATCCACTCGGGGTAGAGAGATCTGGTCTACGCAAGAGCCAGACCAGCCCCCATGGTAGCAGCCTCGGTGATGTTCGCCAAATATTGGTCGGGGCCCTCCGCAGCTTGTCAAAGATTTCCAATGGCTCCACGAGCTAGCCCCGACTCCCGATGAAACAAGGATAGCAGGATTGGTGTTGCTGCGTTGGCAACTTCTTCCCGGACCTCTCCGGCTCGTTTGACCCTCTCAAGAAGCACGTCATATTGAGCTCGGGTCTTGACTTTGTAAGCTGCCAAAAGAGTATGATCACGCAAAGCACCCGAAGATAAAGCAACGCAAAGAGTGATCGCTTCAAAAGAAACTCACCTTCGAACTCGGCCTCCAACTCGGTCTTGCCGAGGCTGACTGCCTCCAGCTGGACCTGGAGCGAGTGGACCTCCGACGAATTTTCTACAAACACAGAAGGCTATCAACAACCGAAGTTGACACATAAGCCATATAGAGGTTGAGAGGATTGGACTTACTCCCGACTGAACCGCGGAGGTCGAGGTTCTCCTCTCGGAGTTCAGCTATCTCCTTCCTCAGGGCCGCCTCCCTCGATGCGGCCTCCTCCCGAGTGGTCTTTAACTTCCGCTGGACGTCCTCCAGGGAGTTCAGATGAGAGACCAACTTTTCCAACGCCTCGGGACTTGGCCATGGATCGACAATACTCCTTCTGCACCCAAGATCCGAAGTTAACCGACTGGAAAGAAATGATAATGCAACAATTAAAAAGGATTGAAGCTTACGTTGAGTAGCCAAGTCACCTCGTTCAGCCGTTGACAAGGGCATCCCTTTCTTTGCTTTCGGTTTGCTTGTCCAAGATGATGCCTTGCCTTTGGCCTTAGAGTCTCGCCACTCGATTCTAATTGGAGGAACCCGGGTCTCGAGAGGCGCAACACAGGGATTTCCTCTACGTGTGTTGTGATTAGGAAGAACGGATGAAGACATGAAAGATTTGAAACTGAAGACTAAAGATAAGATTTGAATTCAAGGCATACCGGCTTCGGCGGCTAAACTCTTAACTGGAGTAGCCCGGCTGGACTTTTCCTTCTGACTTTTCGCCGACTGATCTTCAGTCGGGGCTCTCTGAGCCGCAGCTTGGGGCTTCTCCGCAGGCGGTTCCCGGCGGACGTCCCGGCTGGCATGGGGCTCCTTCCTCGGGATGTCCTTCTTTGGAGGCGAGGGCTTTCGCCGGAGCGCTCTCGCTCGGGAGAGGGCTCCGGGGTCTTGGCTCCGCAGGCTTGGATGCCTCGGAAGCAGCAGCTGGAGTTGGCTCTTCACTCCTCCCGACAGGATCTATATCTTGGGGCCTCCTGCCAAACCAACGACGCACTTAGTCGGAATGAAGACAAAGAAATTTTCAGCAATGAAGTTCAGGCTTCAGTCATGAGGCGTACCTAGACGACCGGCGGATCTTCGACGCCGTCTTCGGCGATGGCCTTGGAGGAGGCGTCTCGACTGGAGGAGCCGGGACGTCATCGTCAGAGTCGTCGATAACGAGCCTCCTTTTGCTCGCCCGTTTGTTAGAGTCCTCACTCGGCGCCGCCCGCTTCCCGACTGGATCAGTTTGGATTTTTACTCCGCCAGTCGGCTTCTTGGCAGGGCGAAGCGGCACGTCATCGTGAGGCACCTTGTACGGTTTTGAAACGATGGAAGCATTTTCCTGCAAGAGAAATTCCCGCAATACTAAGAGGTATGACATCAAGATTTTGAGACAGTACAAAGAAGTCAGTCGGCTTACCGGAGGAGGAGGCCGATGGATACTGAAGGGAAGAACCGGCAGCACGAGGGCGCGCTCGACTACGATTCCAGTCGAGAAGATCTTATACATCCGGATCTTCAAGACCTCGAAGCTAAGGGGGTCCTGGTCTTCCCGATTGGGGTCCTTCCCGCCTTCATACTCAAAGGCTGGCTTCGACCGCTCTTTGATTGGTGCCAGTCGGCACCTGATGAAGTGCCGAGTGATCTGCTCGTCGCGAAGACCTTTCTGCTTCATCGCCAGGATCTTCGCTAGCAGTTTGTTGGCCTCATCCCAATCGTGAGCCACAGTACAGTGCTCCAAGTATGCTTGGGTACAGGGGGAAGGCCAACAAAGGCTGGCAGGCTGGGTTCGAGATTGCTAATATAGAACCAGCCTGCGTGCCATCCCTTGTTGGAAGATTTCAAGGGAAGAGAGAAGTACTCCTTGCGGAGAGATCCGCGGAGTTGAAAACCCGCTCCACCAATAACGCATGGATGGTCCTTAGTCGGATGTGGTTTGAGGTAAAACATGCGACGAAAGAGTTGGAAGTGGGGGAGCATGCCAAGGAAAGCCTCACATACATGAATAAAGAGAGCGATGTGAAGCATGGAGTTGGGGTTCAGATGGTAGAGTTGAAACCCATAATAATCCAGAAGCCCCCTAAAGAACTCGAAAGTAGGGAGGCTGAATCCGCAGTAAAAGAAAGGAGTGAACACAACAAGCTCACCGGTGTTTGGGGTGGGGAAGTCTTCACCCGCCGCCGGGCGCCAACCCACGATCTCCTTGGGGGAAAGCACGCCGTGCTTCACCATCTCCTTCAGGGTGGATTCCCTCACATCCGATGTGGCCCATTGGTCAAAGGGGATTTTCTTTTCATCCGCCATGAATGTGATTTGGGTGGGAAGTGGATCTGGCCGAAAAGGATGGGGGTTTGAGCAAGGGATCTTAGAAGCTGGATGCGGAGGCTAGTTTGTGGCAAAGAGCGAGCTCCTGGGTTGATGGATTCGGGTGCACGCGAGTCTAGGGTTTTCCGCAAGAGGCTGGTGAATAGTGCTACGAAAAGAGGAATTTTTCGGGAAGACGAAGTGGCGGGGATGACCTCGAGGCTTTGTAGAGAGATTTGAGGGTTGCGCTAGGTTTTCTCGTGAGTGGGCTGAGCCCATGAGAGACTTGCGGCCCAGCTAAGGTGTGGCCCGATGCGTGTCCTTAGGGACTTAAGTGGATGAGTTTAAGCAGATTTGCCTTGGCGATATGCACGTGTCCGAATACCCTATACCTTTGGAAATCCTTTCATACCGCAGTTTGCTTGACTTCATGAGAAGTTGGCACGATGCAATTTGAAAGGTGATCAACAACTAAGCTTTTTATAGCTGCCTTGATTACAAGGGCTGTTTGGTTTTTTAGCATTTGATTAAGTGATTATATCAATGCTATTCTTCCACCTTGGTGAAGATCTTTATAGACTGAGACCGATATTATGGCAAGAGCTATTTAATAACTTGGTCATATTTTTCATACGATTGAAAAATTTGTTTGCCCATGAGGACGATTAAAATATTTGTTCCGAAATAACTCGGGCAGATCCACTCGGATAAGCATGAGCTTACCGAGTGCTTTCCACCTATGAGAGTTGATTGAGTTATTTGTTCTAAGATGACTCGGGCAAATTCACTCGGATGAGTACGAACTTGCCGGGTAATGAGATTTTTATGATTGCTAAGTATTTATATGAGAATAATTTTTTATAGTTCTTGACTATATGTTTAGTCTGATTTTGACTAACCATATAGTCGGGGGCTACACCTAATTAGGTGCATCAGGAGATGCACCTAGATATTTATTTTTGAGAATTTTCTAGATATTTTCCAGGCCTTCACAGTCTTTGGAGCCACTCGGGAAGATTCAGGCAGAGATGATGGAATCACTCGGCGCCGGAAGCACTCGGCCAAAGAGGTTTTTGGCTGAGTATTGTCTTGGTTTGAAGCTGAGTTGTCTCGTCGACTGAAAAGGACTCGGGGGCTACTATGGAGATTATGGTAATCGGGTATCTACATGGCATGCTTATCCGACTAGACGTAGGGATAGACTGCGCCTACCATATCTGTAAACCAAACATAACTTGGGTGTTGCGTTGCCAATTGAGATAAGGCAACGGCCTATAGTCACGATTTGGTAAGATTGAGGAAACCGATTTAGAGTAAGATAGGGTTTCCGATCTGTAAGCCCTCCTCCCAAGACTATATAAGGGGGGTAAGGGGCGTCCCTTAAGGGATATCAGAGATCATATCAGATATCATATGCTTTACAAGCTTTTAGCTTTCAATCTTAGATCACGAGATCAATAAAGACACTCGGCGGATCGAATCCACCGAAACAGGAGTAGGATATTACCTCACGAGAGGGTCTGAACCTGTCTAAATCCCGTTCTCCAATCTAACTCATCGTGCTTGGCGATCTTGACTGCACCCCAATTTTCTATTGCCGAAACCAAGTTTCGACATTAATCAAGTGTTAATAGTTCATCTCATTTTATATATCTTCCCAATCTTCTTATTTCTTCTTCTGTCAAACACACACAGCCTTGATTAAAGTCATTGAACTCGACAACAATTAGTGATCATTCCTTTTGTTTCTAGAATTGCTAAAAATAAATGTACAAAAAACTTTTAAATGTAACTATAAATATTATATTGCAGCTATATTGTAACTATAGTATAATTATGAGGTGTATTTACTTATTAACACCCAAAATTAACATCTGAGATGAAAAATAGGAAAACACGACCAGATTTAGAAAATATCCGGTTTAACATATAAGGTCGGTCTGACCGTCATCATAGGGCTGGTAGACCGACATTGTGGGCCCGATCTAACCAGCAACATGTGGCCGGTCATATCGTATGAGTCTGAGTCTATTTTTGTCGGGTCTTAATTTCTTTGCTTGCAAAGGTATTTTTTAAAGTTCTAATTGGTCTTTATCCCAAGTAAAACATGAGAAAGTTCTGTAGAAGACAATACCAACCCTTTTGTAAGGGCTATGGTCGATTTGATTCTAACCCCTAGACCACGATCCTTACAATCTATCAAAATTTTCTTTTATCTTTAGTTTTCAACCATGTTTTCTATTTTATCCTAGTTTTGCTCATTTTTATCGATTTGCACCGTAAATCATCCGTCTTCGCTATGAGAGTGTGTTATATACCCTTTATATGTTTTTTGTCCTGTAAACATACTGATTCATCCACGAGACAAGGATCATTTTTAAATTCATCTAGATCAGCCTTGAGATCAATTTGATCTCTAAATCAGTTTCGCTAGCCGGTTTAATCGTTAAAACTGATCTTGGTTTAGAGTTTTCAAGATTAAGGTAGTTGACAACACCGTTAACACAGTAAATTTTTGGGTGAGTCTTGACCGTGAAAAGCGCCGACACGGTGATGACTAATTCGATTATAGATTACAACCGGATTATTCTTGCTAATTTTCAGATTGATCTATTATTTCTTTCGTCAAATTGCGTCGCCGCCGCATCAACCCCAAGACCGGCGGTAGCATTCTTTACGTTGATGTGCAAGATCCGAAAAGAAATGGTGGCCGATCAAATTGATCGGTTCAGCCGCCGCCGTTGTGTCTGTATCGAGACCGGTCAGATTTTGATCGGTGCCGTGGTAAGTCCAGCAGGGAGTAGCATCTTGTTATCCTTATTGCACACGGATACGGGCGCGCAGAGAGAAAGGAAACAGAAGTCTTTTAACTGTCATTGCTTGGTGCACATACTAAGTATACCCAAAGGAGAATTATAGACCATATATTAATATATTATGTCCAAAGATTTCGGCCAATATGGCCAAAATTAATCGAAGAACGTCTTTATCAATCATGACAAGAGGGAATGAGATCGACAAAGGGGTCACCAAGGAGGACTTGACTGAGGAGCAGGTGAGGAGGAGCGGCAAGATCTTAAAGAAACAATTGGTGTGTTGGAGAAGACAATGCTCGTGCACTTCAGCAGGATCAATCGAGGCGTCTTTAAAAGAGACATCCCACTACCTTAAGTCATGGTTTCACATAAGATAACCTTCGATCTGCCTGATCTATCCCTTGCTTTCAAAAAACTATTAATCATTGTATAGATGCATCTATTATCGATTATATTAATAAATTTGATGATACATTAAAATATGCTTTTAATACCATATTTGATGATGTCGTTAAGAAAATTGGCTCCACTGTAGCGAGTTATCAATAATGTAATACTTCTAGTTTTGCTTCTATACAGCATGTCTATAATGCTATGGATGGATCAACGAGTATTTACACGACCGATTGGAATCGGCAATACACATAACCTGGCCTACGGCAAGACCGAGCATGATGCCAGTCTGATCGCTCCCTCTTCCGGTCAAACCACACTCTCTATGGCTGGTCAGATCATGTCTTACCTCGGCCAGACTGTGCTGCCTATGGCCGGTCTGACCACAGCATTGACCACCAGTTAGATCGGGCCTTGTGTCGGTCCCGGTCTGACCGAGGACTTGGTCGGTATGACCAGACTGCTATAGTAGTTGGTCAGATTGATGTCCTAGGGTATTTTCCAGATGTTTATGCCACGACGAACTGTATTGATTTTAATTGTTATTGATCACCTGTTAATACTGTTAGTCATGAATTCTACATACATATGCTATTTGCAATGATAACTACTACAAGCCAATCCAAAATCATTAAGTAGATGGATTGGTACAAAACACACGTTATGGCCATAGGGATGATTACTTTCAAAATCCTGTTGTGCCCGAACCCCTTAGGCCACAAAAACAGAAGTGTAATCAGTCGAGGCCTAAAGTTTCTAGAAATTTATATGAATGAACATGTGCTATAATTAGAGAAACTCTGGCTCAAGAAAGCCATGTGGATGGAAATAGTTGAGTGCTAGTTTAGGCAATGACACAACAAGGAATATAACCGACCCAAGGAATTGTGTTACTAGCTTAGACAATAGCACAATAGAAAATATAATCAAACAAAGTGACGATTTGGATTGTATTAAACTGAAAGTAAAATATTGGTGTCACCTAAGACCGAACAACAGATTGGTCATGTGAATATTGAAAAAGAGAGTGACAATGTTTTGCAGGGTAGTAATAAAATAGAGTCCAAAGTAGCTATGCATACATATGAAAGGCCGTATCCTGAACATGTAAATTTGGTCCTGTACCCACAAGAATTTGAGATGCTCAACTTCACAAAATTCATGGGTGAGAATACTATAACTACAATTGAGTATATCAGCCAGTCTATTGATCAATGTGGGAAGGTCGATAGTGATGATTTTCTGAAGTTGAAGTTATTTCTTCTTTCTTTATCAAGTTTTGTATCTGCATGATTTAGTTTACTTGCTCCTAATTCAATTTTCAATTGGTCACAATTGGAGCATGTGTTTCATGATTATTTTTGAGATGCGAACTTGAGAGATCAAATACCGGTTGATAATTCATCTGTCACCTGTAAAACTATTTCGGTTACACCTACAACTAAGAACGGAATTGTTAGTAATCCTCTCCCTATTGTTCCTATAGACTTTGACAACAAGAGAGTGTTGATTCGGCCAACTCAAGCTGAGTTCACAAGAGGGAAGAGTGTTATTATTGGGGATCCTTGGCCCAAGATGATTAGGTTCTAAATACAAAGGCCAAAGATTCAAAGGTTAATAAAGCTTAGTCATTTAGTAGTTCCAACAATACTAAAAAGCCGAAGCTTTACTTTTGAGGTGCTTATGGATAAATACAAGAAAGGATAGGCCGGTCAACGATTTGATAATTGGCCTAATGATAAAAAAAGACCAAGATCACCTTCTAAGAAAAGATTTGGTCAAACACCAAAGCAATTGGAGCCACCAAAAATACCAACTCCATACAAACCTCCAGTTGTGACATCATAGTATCCATATGCAATGCCACCGTTCGGTTATCCTTTTATGTATTACATGTCGTGCCTCAACCACCTATGTTGTTTCATGAAGGATAGAAGGAATCACCAAAGTCAGTGCCAAATCATTCATCTAACTCTAGTCAAGACCATTTACCACAAAATGATCGGTCCGGTAGATATCGAAGGTAAAAAAGTTGAGGAAGGTGTGGGTGAGAAAACAAACTAGAGTTCCAGAGGTCATTATTATCAAGGAAGAGTCCCAAGACATCCAAATATCTACTAGAGATGCGATGAAGGGGCTACAAGCAAAGAAGGTTGACGTCGACACCATGACCATCGACAGCGACGGTCTGACCGGGGTATTTGGCCGGTCACCAACCAACGGCTGATTTGACCAAGCCTTAAGGCTGGTCTGACCGGGCTCCAGGGCCAGTCTGACCGAGGGGCAGGAGAGACGATCTGGAAACTTGAGGGTAACATAGGAGGTTCCAGTTCAAGTAAAAATACCAAAAATCATCATTTAGCATCTAGAACACAACCAAAGCTGAAGTGGTTACCTTCTGGCTTATCCCGCTCTCAAAAGAGGAGGCCACAACGACTTCGGGACAAAGATCAAAAGGAGACAAAGTCCAAATACATGGAGAACCAAACATGCAACAATGCAGAGCGTCAAATAGTACCTAAGCGAGTGTGGTGACCCAAGGCGGTAAAAGGTGAGAGACCGGTGATTTCTCAAAGTAATCTAATTTCTTGAGTGGAGACTCATCGATCATTAGATGTAAGTCTCCTCCACATGATGCTATCAATATGGTGTTTATCTTCCCTTCAAAATCAAGCTCTGAGGAAAGCCGATTTTGTTTGGAGGGCAAGACCTTAATATGTTTCTAAGGAGATCAAGAGCCGTTTGTTGGATGCTAAGGCAAGATATGTGTTTATTGTGTTCACCATTATATTATGCCTATACCATGTTAGAACATTGCTTGTTATATAGCACATGTGTTTTTTTGCTTATCAAGTTGATATTACACATATCTTTTGCAAAGGATGAGTGGTAGAATTGACAAGTTAGCATACAATTTATTTGAGGTATGATTTGGCTCATGAGGCTTTGATATTTATTAAAAGCCAAATCATGTATGTTTTTATATATCACCACATAAGGTATCAATTTCATAATCATTGCACCATGAAAGTTTTGCTTGTTAGTAATTTGACTTGTGTAAATGGCCAATGTGCTAGTTTTCTTTATTATCATCTGGAGATTTTATTTTGCAATATTGGTCCTATTAGAATAATTTCGTATCTATGCTTGAGTCGATTATTTACATTTGTAGGTTATTGGAATCCATGCGTGTGAGACATATGACTTTGGTGATTCATAACTGAGTTTTTCATGCTTTGATAATTGTCTTTTTAATAGCCACTTGAATTAGTATACATCTAGACATATCAGTTGGATGTTACAACTTCTCATATGTCTAGAAGGATATTTTCTCCAATGATTTGGTACATCAAGCATCTGGCTATAAACATGAGAGGCAAAATTTATATACTAAAAGCTAATGCTTGATTAGAAAGTGTGCAAGGGAACTCTAGACTAGGCCAGTTTAATCAGAATTACATGGCCGTTCTAACCGAAACACATGGCCGGTTCGACCAATGTTTTAATGCCGGTCTAACTAATGCCTCGCTGCCGGTCTAGCCGATGCCTCGCTGTCGATCTGACCGCAGCTACAAAGCTGCGTCTAGCCAGGAACATGAATGGTCTGACCATGAGTCTAGTGTTGGTGTGACCAAGGATTGCAGCCCGTAGTACGTAGCTAGGTCATGAGCTTGAATTTGATTATATAGTCGAATTGATCAAATGAAATTCGGTTGATGTGTTATGACTTCACGATTACCAATTGGAGGGTTCCACTAGTTGAATATTTCAAAATCTAAGCAGGACGGTTGATCGGAGAAGGTCTATTGGAGAGTTCGGTGGTAAGCATTTAAATGCATTTTGTTGAATAAAGAATTATATTGCCGAAACATAGAGTTGCATTCAAGGTATATGTTTAGATATCTGTCAATCTGAAATTTCTATGGATGAAGTTGTTATAAGAGATGGTGAAATTTATTAATTGGCTTGGAGGATAAATTATTTAGTTGGTTGATTCTTGGCTAGTATTGTCTAGTATAGTAGTATAGTATAGTTATAGTGTAAGTAAATATTATAATTATACTATAGTTATATAGTTATATTGTAGTTACAACTACATTTAAATGTTTTCTAAAACAAAACTTACAATAGTTTTTAGGCTGTTTTTTAATACTCCCTTTTTGTTTTTTGAGTAGGATCCCATGAATCGATCAGCTTCTCAACTTTATTTTGGTGACACTAGGACTGGAAGCAACTAGCAACGAACAGTCACCGCGGTTGGAATCATAAACGGTTTTCAGGAGTCCAGACTATCTGTGATGTTTTCTGGTAAAATCGATATGCAGTTGTTCACGTTATATTGATATTACGAGAAACTAAACCCGTAAGCTGAAGAGGTGGAAGCTTCGCACGAGCCTCCAACTACAGGATTAAAACACAGTGGATACGTACGAATGGATAATTCTTGTGTCGTTTTTGTTTTTACATTTTTAAGTCAGATATGCATATTTTGAATACTAATATGGATCGAATAAGATTGAATTCATCGGACGATATTTTCTTGAATATGTGTTCATATTGTTTATTTGCTATCTCCTTATCATGACATATTTTAATAACATGATCATCTAAACATATAGTTAATCTAAGAATCATATTTGTTTCACATGTAAAATAAATTGGGGATCCTTTAAAAAGAGTAGCATCACAAAAAAATCATATACTCAATAATCAATAATAAGTTATATATATAACTAAACCCTTCATTATAAAACTATAAACATGTTTATAGTATATGATACAATTTTTTCAGTGATCATCGACAAGCACCATCTCTGGTTGCGCTTCGATCATCAATGTTTTTGAAAAGATATATATTTTTTTACTCGTTTTACATGAATACCCTAATAGGAAAAACCTAATAGGTGCCAGCCGAAAACCTGAACCCCACATAAGTACCGGATTTTTCTACCGGCATGTGGCAGGCGGCACTGATGGGGAGGAACCGGCACCTATAATACCTACGACGAGCAAAAAGAAGAAGTTGGCTCAATGAATCGAGTCGATGCTTCGACCCCATCATCAAAGGCATAAATCGAGAAGCCACGAAAGAAAAAAAAATCAAGAACATCCATCACATTTCACTCAAAAATAAATCAAGAATATTCATCACATTGGACACAATAATTCATGTTTGGATCCAACACGAACCCATATGCCCCAAATCATGAACTCCTGCAGATTTCCCTTTTGCCAAAAATCAAGAAAACCCAATACAAAAACAGAAAAGTGAGCACCGACGTTGTCACCAGCAAATCCCCGCAGCGGGCGAGTTCCCACTTGAAGGAATAGTCCTCCCGTGGAGCCATCGTGCCGTCCTCGCTGCCATGGCGGTCCTGAGCTCGGGAGCCACCGGATCTAGCCCCCGCCGCCCCGTGCCTCCTCCTCCACCTCACGGGAGAGGAGAGGAAGGACGAGCGGGAGAGGAATACCTCACCAGACCTCCTCGTCACTACCGTGTCAACCTCCCGCTGACTCTATTTCAAGACTAGTGGGCCGATCAAGACTCTATTTCAAATCGGATCCTATCCGAATCTCATAGAGTCGGCCGCCCATACGTTGTAAGACCATAGGACTCTATCCGATCGGATCCCTATCCGATCGAGCAGATCCGAGTCCGACTCGAATATCTATTCTATCCCCTTAAGCGTGCGACCCCGTAGGTTCAGGTATACTCGGTTTCGGCTATAGTCTAACTTAGCCGATCGTGGGCTCGAGTCCAACTCAGCCGAACCCGTCAACAGCGGCGCCTAGCAAGCACATATTGACACCATAGTATACAAGAATAATATCGGCTCGAACCTGTAATGTGTACACAAATCCCTTTGTCTCACGATACCAGTTAAGCTATAGGCAAGATGTGTGCCATCCCTTTAATAGCTTAACCATTCACTCGAACCGTATTGGATTATCCGTCCGTTGATTGACTCCTCAATCAACTTAGCATGGCCATGCATTTCCATAATCCATTACCTCGAGGGGCCTAGAGATATCTCTCCAAAGGATGGGCAAATTCCATCTTGATCACTCACATCCCACTCCATGTTTCATAGCAAACCCGAAAACTACCTTTATAACGACCCGATTACGGAATAGCGTTTGGTAGTCCCAAAGTAGGCTACTACACATGTTGGAATCCATGGTGATCTCAGGTCTAAGGAATTTGTACCAACACTACCCGAGACCAACTAATGGCACATTGATTCCTGTAGTGTCTCATGGTGGGTCTATCCAACAATGTGTTCTCTAACACATATGTCCATGTTTATTTATTTGGTATCTCCATACCCATGATCTATGAGACATGATCATCAATCGATAAACATGCCGATCTTAGAATCATATTTGTTCCAATAATATGATATATGATCGGGATCATTTAGAAATAGATTCATACATATCGAGTCTCATAAATAAGTCACGTACTTATTGGTCAATACAAGATGTCTATTTTATGGAACCGAATAACACTTTATTCATAAATACATAAACATTGACGTGATATCCAACATCTCCATGTTGCCTCTAGGGCATATCACTAACAATCTCCCACTTGCACTAGAGTCAATCATGTAAGTATCTAATACCCATTGCTCTTGTGTGCGCCTCATGCTTCGACCAGAGAGAGGTTTTGTCGGCGGATCGACTATGTTGAGATCCGTGTGCACTTTGCATATCTTGACATCACCTCGTCCACTATCTCGCGGATGAGATGATATCGCCGAAGTATGTGTTTAGACTTCGATGTGACCTTGGCTCCTTGGCTTGCGCAATGGCTCCACAATTATCACAATAGAGAGACATTGGACCGTCGCACTAGTCATCACACCAAGCTCGAAACAAATTTCTTGATCCAAAAGCCTCCTTTGCAGCTTCCGAAGCAGCAATATACTTGGCCTCCGTTGTAGAATCAGCAACGTATCCCGCTTGGAACTCTTCGTGATCGCGCCTCCGTTCGTGCAAAACACGAACCCAGATTGCGATCTATAATCATCCTTGTCCGTTTGGAAGCTAGCATCGGTGTAACCACTTACAACGAGCTCTTCTTCACCTCCATAGACTAGGAACATATCCTTAGTTCTTCTCAAGTACTTAAGGATATTCTTTACTAGCCCAGTGGCCTTCACCTGGATCGACGGTATCTCGCTTATAGCACTCAGAGCATACGAGACATCGGGCGTGTACAAAGCATGGCATACATGATGGATCCAATTGCCGAAGCATATGGAACCATACCCATCTTATTCCGCACATCATGTGTCCGAGGACACCGATTCTTGCTAAGATTAATGCCATGTGACATGGGCAAGAAACCTTTCTTGGAATCATGCATGTTGAACCTTTTCAACACCTTGTCAATGTATGTACTTTGGCTTAATCCAATTAGCCTCTTGGATCTATCTCCATAGATCCGAATGCCCAATATGTATGCTGCCTCCCTAAGTCTTTCATGGAAAAACTATTTTTGGTGAAGACTTGACGGATTCTAGCATAGGGATATCATTTTCAATCAACAATATGTCATCCACATATAAGATTAGAAATACAATTGCGCTCCCACCGACCTTTTGTAAACACAGGCCTCTTCTTCGTTTTTGATGAAACCAAACCCTTTGATTACTTCATCAAAACGAATATTCCAACTCGAGATGCTTGCTTCAATCCATAAATGGATTTTCGTAGCTTGCATATCTTTCCAAGCGATTGTGGATCGACAAAACCCCGAGGTTGTATCATGTATACATCCTCGCTTAGGTTTCCATTTAGGAAATCCGTTTTGACATCCATCTGTCATATCTCATAATCGAAATATGCAGCAATCGCTAGGATAATCCGAATAGATTTAAGCATTTCGACGGGCGAGAAGGTTTCATCATAATCAACTCCTTGAATCTGTTTAAAACCTTTCTCCACCAATCGCGCCTTATAGATGTGAACATTTCCATCCATATCGGCCTTTTCTTAAAAACACATTTGCACTCAATGGTTTTGACACCATCGGTGGATCAACCAAGTTCCAAACTTGATTGTCATACATGGATTCTATTTCGGATTTCATGGCTCCAAGCCACTTGTTGGAATCGGGTCCCACCATCGCTTCCTCATAGGTCTTAGGTTCATCGTTGTCCAACAACAATATATCACGTTGTTCCGCACCTGTGTACCTGTCAGGCGCACGACGTGATCTTTCATACCTCCGTGGGGCTGGTGTATCTACAACTGGTGGCGCAACACTTTGCTCCTCCTGTTGTGGTTCTGTGGTCGCTGAAACGTTTTCTGGTGTTTCTTGAACTTCTTCAAGATGCACCCTGCTCCCACTAACCCTTCTTGAAATAAACTCTTTCTCCAAGAAGACACCGTGTCGGGCGACAAACACTTTGCCTTGTTCTCGATTATAAAAGTAATATCCCTTAGTTTCCTTAGGATATCCCACAAAGAAGCACTTGTCAGATTTGGGTGTGAGCTTGTCAGACTGTAAACGTTTTACATAAGCCTCACATCCCCAAATTTTGAGAAAAGACAAACTAGGGGGTTGCCCTGTCCATATCTCATATGGTGTCTTTTCAACTGACTTAGATGGAACTCTATTTAGTGTGAGCGCAGCTGTTTCAAGAGCATATCCCCAGAAGGATAACGGAAGATCACTTTGGCTCATCATCGACCGCACCATGTCCAACAAGGTGCGATTTCTTCGTTCGGACACTCCGTTCTATTGTGGAGTTCCTAGCGGAGTCAAGCGTGGAACAATTCCACAATCTTTCGATGATTACCAAACTCTTGGCTCAAGTATTCTCCTCCATGATCGATCGTAGAAACTTGATTGTTTTCCCTAAATGATTTTGTACTTCATTCTGGAATTCTTTGAACTTTTCAAAGGATTCGGATTTATGCCTCATTAAGTAGATATAACAATATCTACTAAAGTCATCGGTAAAGGTAATGAAGTACGATAACCACCTCGGCCGTTGAGTTCATTGGTCCACATACATCGGTATATACGAGTGCCAATAAGTCACTTGCTCTCTCACTATGTCCCGTGAAAGGTGCCTTTGTCATCTTACCAAGTAAACAAGACTCACATGTCTCAAATGATTCAAAATCAAAAGAGTGAAGCAATCCATCCTTGTGGAGCTTCTCCATACGTTTCTTATTTATATGGCCTAAGCGACAATGCCGGATAAACGTGGGGTTTATATCATTAGAGAGTTGCCTTTCGTATTAATGTTATAGATGGGAGACGCTTCAAGATTCAAAACGTATAATCCATTCACCAATGGAGCATGAAAATAGAACATATCTCCGAGATATATTGAATAACCATTGTTCATTGATCTAAAATCATATCCTTCCGCTTGCAAACATGAAGCGGAAATAACGTTTTGACATAGTGTTGGAATACAATAACAATTATTCAATTCCAAAACTAATCCCGAAGGTAGATGAAGTGGTATTGTGCCGACAAGAACGTAGCAACGCTTGCTCCATGCCGACGCGCAGTTCACCTCGCCCCTTCTCAATCCTCTACTTCTTCTCATTCCCCGCAACGACTTGCAAATATGAGCTACCGATCCGGTATCAAATACCCAAGAGTCGTAGGTGAAGTAGCAAGATTAATGTCTATTACATTAATACCAGCGAAGTCGTACTTTGCTTCTTTTTGAGATCCTCCATGTACTTCTTGCAGTTCCTCTTCCAGTGGCTGTCTCCTTGCAATAGAAGCAAACGGCATCCGATGCCGCCGACCCTTCTTGCCCTTCTTTGCATTGGAGGCACTCGCGATCTCATCGGGAGTTAACTTTCTCTTGGTGCAAAGTTTCTTGACAGGTGGTTTGCGCTTAGCCTTCGCATCATCATCACATGATGACCATTTTTCTGGATACTCTCCTCACTGTCTTTAGCATCCCATGCAATTCAGCCAAGGTTCTATCCATATTGTTCATGTGATAGTTTAATATGAATGGCTCGAAGCTCGGAGGGAGCGCGGATTATCACATCGTAGCCAACTCTTGGCTAAGGAAAAACCTAGTTTTTCCGGACTCTCAATATAGCCAATCATCTTTATCACATGCGGATCGACGGGATTCCCCTCAACAAGCTGCACGCAAACAAGGACTTCGAGGTGTTGAACCTCTCGGCCCGAGCTTGGTTCTCAAACATGCCACGCAGTCCCGAATAATAGTGTGAGCATCGCTGCTCTCATATTGCTTCGAAGCTCGGGGGACATTGTAGCAAGCATGAGATAGCTTATGTCTAGGGCATCATTAGTGTGCTTCTCGTAAGCTCTCCGTGCGATTGCGTGACATTATTTGGCAAATCCTCGGGATAGGGTACTTCAAGAACGTACTCCTTACGCTCTTGCTTGAGAACAATTCTCAAGTTGCGATACCAATCCATAAAGTTTGTTCCATTTAATTTTTCCTTTTCGAGAATAGATCGCAAATTAAAGGTACCGAGTGTAGTATTAGCCGCCATTTATTCTACAAAGAAAAAGCAAAGTTTAGCACAATGTTTATGCTATGTCTATTGTTAAACAATTTAACATTAGACTCCCATTATGTATTTTCCACCTTCCCTCTAGGTTACGTATTGGGTCAAGATCCACATGTTAATTAATTTTCTAGTGAGCTTTGGCATCACTGCTAGAAAATTAGTAACATCGGTAAGCAACACCTTGCTAATCACATCTCTATGTGACTCTTGTTGTTGGTGTGGCATCTACATGCCCCGGCGCCAACCTATGCCCCAAGGCCCAAAACTGTTTTGATAGCCTTGTTAAGTAAACCAAATGCTCCTGCTGTATGTGTCCGACATATACCCCCTCGTGTTATGATAGAGAATGACACTCTGCTTTGGCAGCTTCGGTATAATCACATTATACCGTTCTGATACACTATCAAGGAACGTTATCTCGAACCCAACTCAAACCGAGTTATATGGAAATTGCTTCGACGTAATCACATTACGCCGTTCCAATACACTATCGAGGAACGCAATTACCATTAACTCTCCTCAACAGATCCCGTAAAACTGATTGATCTAATCAACCCGTGCGCAAAACTTATTCCAGATCCAATCTAAAACCCGAACTAAGCAAGATTAGCTCTGATACCACTGAAGGGTTACGCGGAGGCTACGCTAGCCGAAAACAAAAACTTTTAACCGCGCAAACCAGGAACACTTGTAAGTAAGGGCCGACAGATCGTTACCGATTGTAGTATGCAGCGAAAATAGCCAATCAGGGCTATTCGATCCGAAACAGTGTAGCCGATTCCAAGGGACGGCCGATTCACCAATCAATCGATTCGCGGATGTAGCCGATTCGCCGAGTCGTCTGACCACGTTCTCGCGCCTCGCTCCGATGCGCTCGACCGCAGCCGATTCCACCACAGCCGATCCGTAGCCGATCAACAGCGCGCAACGTAGCAGCGCCTCTACCGGTATCCACACGTCCGGGGACAGAACGCCGAACACCCGTGTGCTAGCACGCGATGCAAGGCTAGGGTTTGGCTTGAAAGTCGGGAGGGTTTCCGTGGAGTTTGATCTCCGTGACTTCTGTTGCGGATTTGGTTTAAAGCGATCCAACTGATGTGTCGCAGCTCTCCACCCTCGCCCCTTTATATAGAGTTGGCCGACGGGACTAGTGGCCGATCAGGACTCTATTTCAAATCGGATCCTATCCGAATCTCATAGAGTCGGCCGCCATACGTCGTAAGACCATAGGACTCTATCCGATCGGATCCCTATCCGATCGAGCCGTATCCGAGTCCAACTCGAATATCTATTCTATCCCCTTAAGCGTGCGACCACGTAGGTTCAGGTATACTCGGTTTTGGCTATAGTCTAACTTAGCCGATCGTCGACTCGAGTCCAACTCAACCGACCCGTCAACGGCGGCGCCTAGCAAGCACATATTGACATCATAGTATACAAGAATAATATCGGCTCGAACCCGTAATGTGTACACAAATCCCTTTGCCTCACGATACCGGTTAAGCTATAGGCAAGATGTGTGCCATCCCTTCAATAGCTTAACCATTCACTCAAACCGTATTGGATTATCCGTCGTTGATTGACTCCTCAATCAACTTAGCATGACAATGCATTTCCATAATCCATTACCTCGAGGGGCCCAGAGATATCTCTCCAAAGGAGGGGCAAATTCCATCTTGATCACTCACATCCCACTCTATGTTTCATAGCAAACCCGAAAACTACCTTTATAACTACCCATTACGGAATAGCGTTTGGTAGTCCCAAAGTAGGCTACTACACATGTTGGAATCCATGGTGATCTCGGTCTAAGGACTTTGTACCAACACTACCCGAGACCAATTAATGGCACATTGATTCCCTGTAGTGTCTCATGGTGGGTCTATCCAACAATGTGTTCTCTAACACATATGTCCATGTTTATTGATTTGGTTTCTCCATACCCATGATCTATGAGACATGATCATCAATCGATAAACATGCCGATCTTAGAATCATACCTGTTCCAATAATATGATATATGATCGGGGATCATTTAGAAATAGATTCATACATATCGAGTCTCATAAATAAGTCACGTACTTATTGATCAATACGAGATGTCTATTTCATGGAACTGAATAACACTTTATTCATAAATACATAAACATTGACGTGATATCCAACATCTCCATGTTGCCTCTAGGGCATATCACTAATAGGTGCGCGCTGCCGCATGGCTTCCGCATATGCCCGAGTGGATGTCTTGGAGTAGTTGTCGTCCTTCCTCAGGTGTGATGCATCTCATCAGGACTCCAGAGGGACTTCTCTTGTATAAATCGGAGTCAACCATGACATAAGCCTGACAACGACGTCGGACACGTTCTGCCTCATCCCGGTCTTCCGGCAGCTCTTTGTGAATTAAAAATTTGATGAGTGGTGTCCTCCAGTCGGCGTCGATCATGGTGGCTTCGATTGTAGTTTGCTCGTTGGGAGTTGGTTTGGCTGCAACAGTTGGTTCGTAGAGATGCTCTACAAAAACGTCTGTTGGAGTGGCTTCTTGCTTGGACCCGAACTACGCCAACTCGTCAGCTGCCCCGTTATTATGTCTTAGGACATGGGATAGTTCCAGTCCGTCAAACCTGTCTCAAGTTTGCGAACTTCTTGCCGGTAGGCCTCCATGGTGTCGTTTAGACAAGACCAGTCCTTCATCACTTGGTTCACAACCAGTTGGGAATCCCCTTTCACGACGAGCCGACGTATCCCGAGTAAAACTACAAGTTGCAGTCCATGTAGCAGGGCTTCATACTCGGCGATGTTGTGTGAGGCGGAGAAGTGAAGGTGGAGAACATATCTTAGCCTTTCCCCAGTCGGGGAGATCAGCACGACTCCTGCTCCCAAGCCGGTGATCCTCTTGGATCCGTCGAAGTGCATGGTCCAGTATTGAAGGTCTTCCCGAGGTACGTCTTATTGCTGTTCGGTCCACTCGGCCAAGAAATCCGCCAGGGCTTGTGATTTCACAGACGTTCTTGCCTTGAAGGTTAAGTCCAGCAGCATCAGCTCCAGGGCCCACTTCGCGATGCGCCCAGTCGCCTCCCGGTTGTGGATGACATCGCCGAGTGGAAAGGAAGTGACGACGGTGACCGAGTGACCCTGAAAATAGTGTGCCAATTTCCTCGCGGTTATCAGAACACCATATAGCAATTTTTGTACCTGAGGGTAGCGAATTTTGGCTCCTGCCAGCACTTCGCTAACAAAGTAGATTGGCCTGTGAATTTTCTGGATTCGCCCTTCTTCTTCACGTTCAACCACAAGAACCGTACTGACCACTTGGTGAGTGGCTGAGACGTACAACAGCAGGGGCTCCTGGGGCTGAGGTGAGGCTAGGACGGGCGGCGTCGTGAGAAATTCTTTGAAATCTTCAAAGGCCGTGTGGGCTTCCGTGGTCCACTGGAAGTCGTCTGTTTTCTTTAACAACCTGAAGAAAGGCATGCCTCTTTTGTCAAGTCGAGAGATGAATCGGCTTAGCGCCGCCATGCAGCCGGTGAGCTTCTGGACATCCTTCTGGTTACTCGGGGGCTTCATGCTCAGGATAGCATTGATTTTTTCTGGATTGGCTTCGTTGCCGCGATGTGACACTATGAAGCTGAGCAGTTTGTCTGATGGTACGCCGAACGTGCACTTCTCCGGGTTCAACTTCATTCTGAAGGCCCGAATATTCGCAAAGGTTTCTTCTAGGTCGGCAATTAGATATTCTTTCTACTTGGTCTTGATGATGACATCGTCGACGTAAGCTTCCACATTCTTCCCAATCTGCGTCTGAAAACATCTCTGGATCATGCGTTGGTATGTGGCTCCGGCGTTCTTCAGGCCGAAAGGCATCGTGATGTAGCAGTAGGCTCCAAACGGCGTGATGAACTATGTTTTCAGGCAGTCGGATTCCTTCAAGCTGATTTCATGGTAGCCCGAGTAACAATCCAGAAAGCTTAAGAGTTGGCAACCGGCTGTTGAGTCCACGACTTGGTCAATGCGAGGCAGTCCGAACGGATCTTTAGGGCAGGCTTTGTTGAGGTCGGTGTAGTCAACGCACATGCGCCATTGCCCCGTCTTCTTCTGGACTAGAACCGGGTTAGCCAGCCAGTCGAGATGCAAAACTTCCTTGATAAAACCGGCGGCTAAGAGCTTGGTGAGCTCTTCCTTGATGGCATCTTTTCGATCCTGCGCAAACATGCGTAATCGTTGTTTGATTGGCTTTGCGTCATCTTTGACGTGTAAAGAGTGCTCGATCACCTCCCTAGGAATTCCAGGCATATCAGATGGTTTCCAAGCAAAAACATCTTTATTATTTTGGAGGAAGGTGACGAGCACGCTTTCCTATTTAGGATCTAGTTCAGCGCTGATTACAGCAGTTTTTGAGGGATCCGATGGATCAAGGGAGATCTTCTTAGTTTTGGTGTCACCGGTTCTCGATTTGGCTATCTTCTTCGCGGGGATTTCACCCTCTGCCGAAGTCGATGCGGCCAATCGGATTTCTTGCTGGCCACGTGATCTCTCGCGAGATTGGGCCATGTCGCAGCTCTCCTTGTCGCAGGTGAAGGCTTGCTTTACGTCGCTGCGTAAGGTGATGACGTCGTTTGGACCCGGCATCTTCATGCAGCGGTAGGTATAGTGCGGTATCGCCATGAACTTGGCGAGTGCAGGCCTTCCAATGATCGCGTGGTAGGCCGTCTCGAAGTCGGCTACCTCGAAGGTGATATTCTCCGTCCAGAAATTCTCTCAAACTCCGAAGGTGACTGGAAGGGCGATGTGCCCGAGTGGCGTAGATGACAGCCCCGGGATGACTCCATGGAAGGGGGCTGAGCTTGCCTTCAGTTCGGCTCTCGGGATCTACATCTCGTCCAAGGTCTTGGCGAACAAAATATTGACGGTGCTACCCCCATCGATGAGAACGCGCTTGAGCTTGATGTTGCGGACCACTGGGTCTAAGACCAATGGATAGCGCCCCGGGTGAACCACTCGGTCAGGATGATCCGAGCAGTCAAACGTGATGGCCACCTCCGACCACCGTAGGTACTGTGGGACCTTGGGTTGCGCCGCATTGACCTCGCGGTCAGTTAGCTTCTGTTTCCTCTTGGATTCATAGGCTTGCGACCCCCCGAAGATGTGGTTCAGCTCGCCCACGGTGCTTGAAAAGGCTCCGCATTTCCAGCCGGGTTGTTCTTCTTGGTGCCCGATGGACCGGCTTCATCAATCGGCTTCTTGTTGAGCTGTGCCGCATATTGCTCGGCGAACTGTTTGTAAATAAAGCAGTCCTTAGCCACGTGCTTGTTGTTGGGATGATGCGTGCACTGAGCGTTCATGATAGCGTCGTAGGCAGCGACTCGGGGGCGGCGTTGGGAGTTGGACGTTGCGGCAACTAGGTCTTCAGGTCGACGCTTGCGATCCTTCTGGCCCTGGTTGTTGTTGCCATTATCCTTTTTACTATGTCGTCTTCCTCCCGATTGCTTGTCATCCCTCCTGTCAGGCCGGTCTTGGTGCGCCGCTTTGATTGCGTCGCTGGACTTGGCTTACGAGTTCGCCATCTCGAACATTTGCTTCACTGTCTTCGGTGGCTTGCGCCCAAATTTCCCGATCAACAGCTCATCACGGACTCCCTTCTGGAAGGCGGCGATGATGATGTCGTCGGTGATGTTGGGGATCTTGTTGCGCTTTTCGAAGAAGCGCCGGATGTAGTCCTTCAAAGGATCGTCCGGCTTCTGGATGATGTTATAAAGGTCGAAGTGGGTTCCAGGTCTCTCGAAGGTACCCTGGAAGTTGGCGATGAAGTGGTCCCTTAACTCACTCCACGAGCCGATCGAGCCTCTTGGCAGGCTCGTGAGCCAGTTCCTGGCTGAGTTAGCAAGGGCCACAGGCAGGTAAATTGCCATGGCCTTGTTGTCGCCTCCTGCCGCACGGATGGCGAGAGTGTACACGGTTAGCCATGACTCGGGGTCAGTCTTCCTGTCGTACTTCTCGATTTCAGTCGGCTTGAATCCGTTCGGCCAATGCACTCGGCGAAGCTCCCGAGTGAAGGCGGGTACTCCATCGTCATTGCTGTCGGGCGATCCCCTTCGATCTTCCCGGGAGCGCTGATCTCATTCTTGATAACGCCGGTCAAGGACTTCCCGTAGATCACTCGGTGGAGTCCTTGGCAGGCTGCTTCGGTAGTTGGAGTCGTTGCTGCGGCGGACCCGTTGGTGGACGGGTGGATGTCCGTGTCGCTCCTTGCAGGAGTCGGCCGATTGCTCCTGATTCTTGCGCGTGGTCTCGTGGCGGAGGTCTCTTGACCTAGTTGCCGACCGGTCTGGTGCGGGCCTCTTGTAATCCCTTGACCTCAGCGGCGGGAGTCGGCTTCTGTCGGGCGTTTCTACCACGGATTCAGTCGGTCTTCGGGCTGAGGTGGAGGGAGGACCGTTGGCCGTAGCCGCGACGATGGTCTTGATCTTGTCCAAGATTGGCGTTACGTCGGGGGGCGCCGTCTCGATCACGGTATCCAGGAGTGTGAGGGCAGCAACAGTGTTCTGCTGTGGTGTCTGAAAGATGTTGGTGTTGCGGACTCGCGTTTGAAGTATGGCCTCTTGAGCGGATCGTCCGGCTGCCCTAAGATCTTGCTTTCTTCTGTCGGCTTCCTCCTTACGCTTCTTCTCTTCTTCCGCCAGCTTGCGCTCTTGCTCAAGTCTGGCTCGTTCTTCTTCTGCGAGCCTCCGGGCCATGGCTGAGTCGGTCTTGGCCACCTCAGCCATGAGGACGTCGAAGCACCTCGGCTCGTGGTCCTTGTCGCAGTCAGAGTCGTCGGCTTCGTCCGAGGGGATGCCGTAAAGATTGTCAAAGCCTGAAGAGCTGAGGTATTCATCAAGCTCCAAGGATGCGCATGACCCGAACGGTTGGAGGATGACCGCGACTTCCCTTGAGCCTGAGTTGTTTGGATCTAGATCGTTCCAGTCTGAGTCGTAGCTTGATGGCGTGGACTCTTCTGAGTGGGTCGACCTCGACTCGGGGGAGAGAAGCTTGTAGTAGATCTCAGCGGCGTTTGGTAGTCCAAACGGTGCCGAGAGGATTTATCCCGAGTAGATTGGTTCCGACGGGGAGGTGAGAAGACCACTGCAGATCTCAGCGGCGTTCGGTAGTCCGAACGGCGCCAAGTGAATTCCTTCGTCGGAGTGGATGGACTGCATCTTGGAGCTCAAGATTTTGTCGTAGATTTTGGCGTTGTTCGGCAGCCCGAACGCGCGCTGCCGTTTCCCTTCCCGACTGGCTTGAATCCGAGTCGAAGGAGGAGAACTTGTTGAAGTCGTTGGTGGCGAAGTCCCCGATGCCTCAAGAAGATCCCATCGCGCTTGCTGGCGAAATTGTCGAAGAAGTCTTGACGCGCGGGCCCCTACCTGGCGCGCCAACTGTCGAAACTCGGTTTTTGCAATAGAAAATTGGGGGTGCAGTCAAGATCGCCAAGCTCGATGGGTTAGGTGGAAAACAAGGTTTAGACAGGTTCAGGCCGTCTCGTGAGATAATACCCTACTCCTGTTTCGGGGATTCGATCCGTCGAGTGTATATTAATCTCAACATCTGTAGCTCAGAAAACTCATATCCCTCAAAGAACGCCCCTTACCCCCCTTATATAGTCTTGGGACGCGGGCTTACAAATCGGAAACCCTATCTTACTCTAAGTCGGTTCCCTCAATCTTACCGAACCGTAACTATGAGCCGTTGCCTTATCTAATCGGCAACGTAATACTCAAGTCATAGTTGGTTTACATATTTGGCAGGTGCAACCTATCCCTATCTCCAGTCGGATAAGCTTGCCATGTGGATATCCGATTGCCATAATCTCCACACTATCCTCGTTACTGTTCATCTTAGCAATAGATCCCCTTCAAAGGTTGCTCCCAAAATCAATGGAGCTGGGAGCAATATCCAAATTGAGAGGTCGTGCGACTCGGATCAGAGTCTCAATGTATGCAGATGATGCCATCATTTTCCTAAACCCGACTTCTAATGATGTGTCGGCTTTGATAGCCATCCTAGATGGGTTCAGAAAGGCCACGTGCCTAGTAACAAATCTCCAAAAATCTCAGGTGGCTGCAATTAGATGTGATGAGGTGCCTCGGACGACGTTTCGCAGGAGTTCCGATAGTAAGGATGAACTTCCCAATCAAGTATCTAGGCCTCTCCCTGTCCCTAGGAAAACTACGTAAAACAGACTTGCAACTTGTATTTGACAAAATCACAAGAAAAACAAACGGCTGGGCAGGGAAGCACGTGGGGTGGGCAGGACGGAGAACGCTAGTCAAATCAGTACTCACGCACATCTAATTTACCTCTTGACGGCCCTGCGAGTAACAAAAGAATCCTTGGAGCAGATTGACAAGCAGCATCGACGTTTTCTCTGGGCAGGCACAGGACAGGTTACGGGAGGCAAATGTAAGGTGAACTAGGAAAAAACATGCAGGCCAACCGCCCAAGGAGGGTTGGGGATCCTAAATTTGGATAAATTTACAAGAGCATTGAGGCTACGTTGGTTGTGACAGGAGTGGAAAAACCCAAAAAAGGGATGGATTGGAACAGAAACGCCATGCGATGATGCCGACGAAAAATTGTTCGCTGCCGCGACAAACTTAACCATGGGAAACAGGGAAACAGTGCGCTTCTGGGACTCGGCTTGGCTAGAAGGAGGGCGGCGACCAAAAGATGCCATGCCTTTGGTTTATGCGATATCTAGAAATAGAGGCAAATCACTACGACGAGGAAAGGAGAATGATGCTTGGGTGCAGGATCTCGCATTACAACTAAACCACCCGGTAACGGTTCACCTTATTGCCCAGCTAGTTAAACTATGGGAGGCAGTGCGGGAGGTCCGAATCGACAATGAAGAACAAGACCAGATCCGATGGAAGTTCACGAACCATAGAACCTATACAGCATCCTTGGTCTACATGGCGTAGTGTTGTGGGACAACCAACACGGCTTTTGACGTGATCATTTGGAGGGCTTGGGTGCCCGGAAAAATGCAAAGTCCATGCCTGGCTAATCTTGCAGAATAGGGCTTGGACCTCAGAATGTCTGGCGGCAAGGGGTTGGCAAAACAATGGTCATTGCCCACTATGTAGGCGAGCACCGAAGAAAACCTTGCACCTGGTGGCGGAGTGCAGGTACACAAGAAGGATCTAGCAGCTAGCTGCAACCTGGATGGGATACCCACAACTAGAGCCGACACAGTGGACACAGGCGAGCTCGGTCCAAGATTGGTGGGAAAACCAAGCAAACTCTGTTGGAGTGCCAAAGAAGGGCCTCAAATCCCTCATCATGCTGATCGTCTGGGAAATTTGGAAGGAGCGTAATCGAAGATTTTTCGACCACAAAGGAGCAACAGCCGGATACCTTATGACGAAGATCAAAGAGGAGGCCTTCCTATGGGTGTTAGCAGGAGCAAGACGATTAGGCGTATTGTTACCAAATTTTGTTTATCCTTTATAGCATGTACAACATAGCTTTTCTTTTCTCCTCTGCGCCCCAGGGCTGTATTTACTCCACCTTTATGCAATGAAAAGGCACTCTTGTATCATTTTCCATTAAAAAAAGAACGTATTGGAAGTGGCATGCTTATATAGAGAGGGAAGAAAGGAAGTCAACCAGCCTAGTAGGGAGCTCTCCTGCTACAGCTTCATCTGTTGACTTTTGATGGAAATGGGACTTCAAAGCAGTGGCGGACCCAGGATTTTATGGGAGCATGGGTGAACCGTGGAACCTGAACCACAAGCATAACAATTAACAGTAAAAATCACTCAAAGTCTCAAACATATTGATCGCTAAAACAAACAAAGTTGTTGATATTTGATACTAATATCATTATTTAATAGACATACCTTATGGAAGATTACGAGAACGAGGTTATTTAGGAACTAATGTCAATAGGTTTTTTAGCTCAAAGATCTTTCTCAGATTATATTTTTGGAAAATAGGTACCTAGGAAATAGCCTGTTTAATGTCTTCTTTCGTAGAGCTTTAACATGGAATAACTTTATTGCTTGAAACAACTTGACAGCTTGTCTTATGAAACAATACGGTGACTATATTTTTTAATGGGCCTCAAGGGGCTGTAGGCCAGGGAGCTCGGGCAACGGCCCAAGGTCGCCGGGCCCTGGGTCCGTCAGTGATTCAAAGCAAGGATAACAACGGCCTTTTCTTGTAGAAAAGAAAGAAAAATCGAAATTAAGGTTTCAAGTACGTACAGTTTATGCAGTGCATATGATATGAGATCAAGGGGTTCGTGGGTTTAGAAATGTCACCAAAAAATGCATGTTTTTCACTCCTAACACTAGTCATTTCGGACGCACATCAACATAAATTTTAAATTTCATATTGGATACATAAAAGTCATATAGCGAGCTATATTTATCTTGATTATTGAGATTTTACCGTGTTTTATAAAGTCATTAACTTTTATTTGCAAACACATAAAGACATAGAAATCACAACAGTAGTGAAATACACATTTTTCGAGGTCATACCGCGATTTTTCTTTGCATTTAGACAGTATATATAGGGCCTCTGTTTTATATTAGAAAGGCATTTTAATTTTTTCAGTCAAACTTCTTTAGGATTAATCAAATTTATAGAAAAATTTATTAATATACATTAAATATAAGCATATATTTTTTGTGTTAAAAATGTTACTATATTTTTTATAAATTGATAATTTTTTATAAATTGATTAAACTTAAAATATTTGATTAGAAAAAGTCAAAACAAATTATAATATAAAACGGATGGATTGGAGTATATGTCACCAAGATTCCTCGTTTTTCTAAACATGCATGCATCGTTTATGTTGTATAATCCTATGGCGCCACTACTGCGGAACACCCTAAAGGTGTCGGTTGCAAACTTGGTATAAATTTCGGTTTCATAGCTGGCACCAATTGCTCGGCACTTATGATGCTAGGTCATTGGTGCCGGTTGTAGAATCGACACCTTTGTGCTTTCTCGATTAAAAAAAGAAGCTGGCTCTCAGCTCGATTCAAAAAAGAAGCTGGAAGCTGACTCTTGGCTCAACAAGAACAATATTCCCCGCCGCCCCTAATCCCATCCCATTTTACAGATCAACAAGAACAATATTCCCCATCCATTTCACATATCAACGACAATCAACAACAACATTCCCCATCCCTTTCACAGATCAACAACAATCAACAATAATGATCCCCATCGTTCTAAAAAAAATTATTCATAGATCAACATCAAGAGCTACACAAGTAGGATGAACACCAACTACACAAGCAAGAAACTAATCATCTACGCAAGCAAGAAACTCCTCCTCCGCCGCCGCCTCCTCCTCTGCCGAATCTAGCGGAGGGGAGGGCTCCTCCACCACCGCCGCTACCTCCCCTAGCCGCCTGTCATAGCCCCTCTTCCCGCCGTCCCTGCTGTCGTCCCTCCTCTCGCCGCCCCTGCCGCCGCCTTGCGAGCTTGTCGCCTGGCGTCGTCCCTCCTCCCGCTGCCCCTGTCGCCGCCTGGAGAGCCCGCCGCCTGCCATCGCCTATGTCGCCGTCGGCCTCCTCCCGCCGCCCGCCCGCTTGATGTAAAAAGATAAGGGAGAGAAGATAAGGTGTTAAGATAAAGGGAGAAGGGATCGAGATATAAAATATTCGGCCGGCTCGGCTCCACCCGGCTCGGCTCGGTTTTATAGGTGCCATTTTTTAAAAAAATCGGCACCTATAATATACTATAGGTGTCGAGTTTTTTAAAAAAACCGATACTAATAGTATAGGTGTCGGTTTTTTAGAACCGATACCTATACTATATTATAGGTATCGGGTTTTTTTAAAAGAATCGGTACTAATGTTATAGGTGTCGGTTTTTATTCAGAACCGACACCTATTGTTTTAATAGGTGTCGGTTTTAAATAAACCGGCACCTATAAGTCGGTCCCTTTGAGGGTTTTTGTAGTAGTGTGCTAATTAGCTGATGCTCTCTGGCATCTACAGGACAAGGTAATTATGCAATGATAGTTGGTGTCAGCAATATTGACATACAGCAAAGGCCTTGTGACAGCTTGAAGATAACAAAGGTTGAGCTCCAGAAAAGGAGGAACTGAAACAATGCAAGTAATATTTTCATAAGAAAATGATGGCCGCCGTTGCCATATTCACAGCACCCATAAACATGTTTGTACGTTGATGATGACTTCAAAGGGCGGGCATGATATAACATTATATCTTTTTTAGAAAAAATATATTAATATCTCAGCTTTTGCATGGATTAATGCATATGACTGTTTATTATTACAGTCTCACAGAAAATGAATAGAATTTAAAAGAGACAAAAAGAGTTTAAACTGGGAAGAACTAAAATCCAATTCGATTGCTTAAACACCAACCAAAACTTGCAAAGACATTCATCACCCGCCGTGTCAATAAACCTACGACCCACCTTAATGAATAGGCGATCCTCCTTCTTCTGAAGTAAAATTCAATGTCTTGTTTAATATGTTCCTTTGAAGATGACCTGTAAATACTCTCACTTTATCAAATACAATTTCATTCCTAGCTAACCACATAGCCCAACATATAGCACTTGCCCCAACAAGGATTTGCGACTTCATTTTTCAATTTAACCCCTGTAACCAACATGTAAACATATTGTGTATACTAGATGGGGGTTTCAAATTCAGAGCAATAGAAACAGGTAGTTTCGATCGGGATCGATTGCTCCACCTAGGCCGTCGTCGCATCGCAGGAGAAGAAGGGGGCTGGATCTCTGGCGGTCTAGCGCCGTCGTCTCGATCTCCTTGGCCCCGTTGTCGTCCATCGTCGCGGCGCCCCCTCCTCGGCCCCGTCGCCCTCCGCCATAGCCGCACCACTTCCTTGGCCTGACCGCCCTCCGCCTTTAACACACCCCCTCCTCGGCCCGCCTCCTGCGTGCTCGCCGCCCTCCCGCCTCCCGCATGCCGCCCGCCCACCGTGCTCGCCCGCTTCCCGCTGCGCTCGCCCACCTCCCGCACGTTCGCCACCCTCCCGCCTCCCGTGTGCCGCCCGCCCGCCACGCTCGCCTACCACCCGCACGTTCACCGCCCTCCCGCCTCCCGCACGCTGCCCGCCTGCCACTCTCGCCCGCCTCCCACATGTTCGCTGCCCTCCCGCCTCCCGTCCGCCACGCTCGCCCGCCTCCCGCGCGCTCGCCGCCCTCCCGCCTCTTACGCGCCGCCCTCCCACCTCATGCGCGCCGTCCGCCCGCCACGCTCGCCCGCCTCCCGCGTGCTCGCCCGCTTGCCCGCCCATCGCGCGTGGCTGGCCCCGCGCTCCTGCAATCGTCTGTTTCGTGGCCAAGGCGGTGGCCGGGGTTGCGCCCCAATTAGTATACCAAGCAGACCAAAGCAAGAAGAAGAGGAGCGGATAAAAAGTAAAATGCACAAAGGATCCAAAGATAGGAGAGAAGCACACTGTAAATGATTGGCCAAATTTTTGTCTATACACTAGATAAAAAAGTTGCATTGGAAAGAATAGTTTCTTGCTAGACTGTAGAAACTTGATTTCTTAATTAGGACTGCCCTTATGCTCTATAAGCAATTAAGTCATTGAACTCTCGGTCCCTCATTAATTCTCTGAGTCAGCTACTAAGCTCAGTACACATTTATTCGTCAAGTTTGAGCAAGAAATTAGTAATAAGAGCCATAGGTTTTGTTGAAGCCTGATTATCCATTATATAGAAAACTAAATAAATGTTCTCACAACATATAAACTCAAGTGTTTCCTTTTATATGTAAATTTTTCTTTCCCTGTGTGGCACTCCTTGATCATTTTATACCACATATCTATGAGGAGTGTATTTAGTTGTGACATGTGTCATTTGTGAGCAATCCAAAGGGTGAAACCATGACCGTCATGATGTAGTGGACCGAGTAATAAGGCCACTACTATGTGGCAGTACCGTAAGAACGGGCATATGCGCTTGCATATAGGAGACGTCACTACTGGAGGAAATGACCTTTGGTTTACTTATTAAAAGCCACAATAGTTCTTCTTGCAAAAGTAACCGAGACTAGAAAATGTTTTTAATCCCGGTTAAAACGTAACGGCTCTCTAGGATCTTTAGTCCCGGTTAAATTCCTGTGAGAACCTGTCAGGGCGCCAGGGATCTTTAGTTTTAGTTGGTAACATCAACCGAGACTAAAGATGTTATCTTTTGTCTCGGTTGGTGTAACCAACCGGGACTAAAGATAATTTTAACCAACCGAGACTAAAGATGGAGCTGCTTTTTATACTTTTTCTTACTCCCCCAGCTCGAACCAGCTACAATGTCTTCAAACATCTTAGCTAGAGGGGAGGTGCTCTCAATTTTTTTTTAATTTCATTTGATGATAATACACAAATCTTTCCTATCTACAAGGTTAACAACTTCATCCTCCTATGATCTATGCTTAGTATTTTGCTTTTTAGGTTGATTTCTATATATTTCTATCTATAGATAGGTTATGGAAAAATGAAGAGAGAAAATTTGTTTGGAAAAAATGTTTAGGAAAATAAAGAGGGAGGAATGTATGCTTAGCACATTACATTTGTATGTATATTTTACGTATAATTTTATCTCAAAAAATATTTATGAAAAATGATGAGAGAGATACCTTTGAACAAAAAATGTTATAAAATAAATGAAAAACAAAAAATATAAAAAATTTGATCATAGATTAAAAAAATGAGGTAATTTAAAGATCGTTAAAATAGTTAAAAATATATACGCTACGTACATTAATTAATTTATGTTTACAACTTTAAAAACTTTAAAAATAATTATAATTTTTTAAGTACAACACATTACATATGTTGGATTATTATATAATTATTGTCTCGATTTCATATATATAATTATCGTAAATTATATAAATGCTTTGACTTTCTTGGATTTTTCTTATGATTTTTATGCATTTTATGTAGATGGATCGGTAAAGGATATACAACGCGGATCGATAGTCGATAGAGTTTAGTCAAGGCGTGCATTATTTTTGAGAGTGACTGATGTGTGACCTTAAAAATCCATACTTTTAAAAACGTGTAAATTGACATAGAAATTTTTTGCGAACAAGTCTATAAGGAGTTCTATTTCAGAACATTTTAAAGCTTCTAAAATTTATTTGTACTCCTTATTTATTCTTTTTATTTTAACTTAAAAATCTCAAATTAATAAATTTTTGCTTTTTATTTGTGAAAAATCCCAATTTAATCTTTAAATTCAAGAAATTCCAAAAGAATTGATTTAATTTATTTAAACCCCTAAATTAAGTTATTCTAAATTTTCCCCTAATTCTAATTTAAAAATCAAACATTGACTAAATCTTTATTTTCCACTTTTGAAAATCCTCAATTTATAAATTCTTACTTTTATTTTTAGAAGAAGCTTCGATTCAATATTTTGTTTAAGGAAATCCCCAAGATATTGAATTTAAAACCTTGAATAAAATTCTCTTAAAGTTTTCTCTAGTCTTAGTTTAAAAATCTAACATCAATTAAATCCTTATTTTTCTATTTTTGAAAAATCTAATTTTATTGTTAAATCGAAGGAGTATCCAAAAATTCAGTTTAAATCAATTCTAAATCCTAAATCAAATTCTCCCCAAATTTTTCTGAACTTTTCTTTTCCTTATTCTTCTCCTTTTTCTTTCTTTTCCTTTTCCCCTCCTTTCTCCTTCCCTTCTTTCTTCTTCCTCCAATCCCGTTCGGCTGAACCATGGCCGAACACCGTCTGCTGCCACCAAGGCCGTGGGCGCTGCTCCGCCCACTGGTGAGTTCAACCAACATCAGAGAGTGTTATCCCTTCCCATAAATGGCATTACCCGATTGGTCCATCGTCGTCACCATTCTCATCAGCTCCACAGTGTCATGTCGAACCGCCTTAAGCCGCCGGCGATATCGTGAGCTCAAACCAACATAGAACGGCTATAAATAGAGCACTATGGCTAAAATTTTCTATATAAAGTTTATTCCTTATCCTTTCTTTTCATTCTGTTGATGAGAAATCTCTCTCACGCGCTGGCCTGGGAGATCTGCTTGACTCCAGTGCAGGTCCTTCTCGGCTGCCTACAACGTGCAGGGCGTGCCAGTTGATTTAATCTGCTAATCAACAAGAAAAACAAGAAAATACGTGTTAAGTGTTAGGTTAGATCCCCACGGGATCGGCTAAGGAAATCCATGAATGTATATACGCTATTCTAGACCATATTTGGGCCAAGTGACTGGAATGGATCAGCTACACTGAGACAGCATCAGCCGCTCAATCCAAATATAGTGAAGAATAATAAATATACAGATTGATAACCTAACCGATACTGGAAAGCTAACAAAGAATCGGCTAGTACTCCGATGAATCTTATGTGAAGATAATATTCCTGCATCAAACGTACAGCCCATGAATTGGCCATCGGCTGCCCGGGAAAGCCGATTTCATTAGGCAACGTCCGAAAGAGATCTTAACATAAGAGGCAATCCTAATACAAATCTAGTAATAAGCACATTAAAAGAAACATATTAGGGCAGGTAAGACCGGCTGAAACCCCGGCACTATCTCTAAATAATACAAATCTCAGATGAACAGATCACTGATAGTTCTAAAGACGACTTAATAGTTCGAACCCGATGCAGTATTAAGTATGAAAAGAAACATCCGATCTATTATAGCCGATTTATACTCCACGAGATGGTAGATACCGCATATGAAACATACGATCTATTATGACTGCATGTTCTTGACAGAACGAGCCAATGACAAGATAGATCTAAACACTGATCTAATTCACACGCGTTATATGATATATAACGCAGTAAAATCACTGATTCTAATGTATCATTGCGATGGAAGCATTAGAAACAGAGAATCATACCACTAATGACAAACATTTACCTGGATTTGGGGATCGAGACGATGCAGCCCAAAGCCAAACAAAGTGCTCGTCTAAAGAAAAGGTTGGCAATGCGCCGAAGATTGGTTTGATTGAATGATTTAATGATACAGAGGGTCTCGGGTCCTATTTATACCCAAGAGATAAATATCTGTAACAACCCTAGACTCTATCTAAACTACTATTTAAAACACCATAATATCCCTAGCGGGACCTATACCGTGTTACAACTAACAGTTTAATACATCTCTAGATTACAGATACAATTGCTGTTACAGGACTCTATCCATAAGTGGCAGTATCTTTTAACGCACCATTAACAACCGAATCTTCCATTTATCTTCAAGTTTCTGCACTAGACACGGTTTCATCTCTTCCGGACTCAGAATCGGCTGTCGGCTGCTCCCATTCAATCCATCCTCAGCCGATTAACCCTACAGCCGATCACTCTTTTAGCCGATACGATTCCTGTCTTCAGCCGATCCGATTCCATGTCGCCTTTTCAGACTTCGGAACTCAATTACCAAATTCTAGTGTTAACACATGCCCCCCAAGTCCGTAATACGAAGTGTTGCGGATTTGCTTGCCTATCCAAACTCTTGCTTCCTTCTTGACCTAAACCGCCTCGGCTTCTTCCCAAGTGCTCTTTAAATATCCACTTCCCTCGGCCGAACCGCCTACGCCTCCAACGCGCACTCGGCCTTCTTCATGAACAAGCCTCTTGCCCTCTCTCTCTCCCCCGGCGACTTCATCGGCGCTCGTCGACCCTCCTCACGTTCTTCAGACTCATCTTCGTCCCCGAGCACCCCGATGGCCTCCGCCGCTGCATCAAGCACCTCCACCTCACCGGCCACCGCCGTCACGCCGGCCGCAACCACTACGCCGTCCATTGCTGCCATTCCAGCCGCCGCCGCAACCGCTTCAGCCGCCGCTGCAACCGAGTTCCCCGAGGTATTCTCTTCCAATCCACAATTTTACTCCCAAATCTGCCTTTTCAAACATTCTTGCATCAACAGTACGTTCGGTGATCTTTCAAGTAGCGTCTTACTTCACATTCTTATTAATTAGTACTTTTCCTGTTCCCGAACCGTAAAACACAACCATTCTTGACTAGTACTTTTCTCCCCTTTTCCGAACTGTAGCACCTGTCTCATCAAGTACTTATCCCCAATTCGACACAAGCAGAGAAGTACTTCCTCAGACCTATCGGCAACCCAGATCCAGCCGATATCATCATAGCCAAAACCAACCGCATCCCTTTTAACACCGCCAAACCATCTCTTTCTAATTGGAACGAAACTTTCAAAGCGTGGCCATCCACCGACATAGCCTGGACTAAATGGTATAAAAGGGTGCAATCGGCTAAGTATGCCCAGTGGGAAGAGAGAAAACTTGCCCAATGCCTCGAATTGTCCATCGGTGGCATGGAGAAAGACGAGCCGCTCCTATCGACCGTGACCTACTTCTGGAACGACAGTTTTAATGCCTTCATCTTCCGGCAAGGGTCGATGACCATTACATTGGCCGACGTATATATGACAACTGGACTGGACATTGAATCATCGGCTGACCCCAGCGTCTTGAACCGAAAAGGCGAACATCAGTTCAAAACCAAAGCCATCGGCAGGTGGAGCGGCTTCATCGCCCAAAACATGAAGGAAGGGACAGTCGGCCACCGGAAATACACTGCCTTCCTGATGATGTGGCTGGAGAAGTTTGTATTCTGTGGATCAAGCTGTGGGCTGACTGCCAATTGGTAGATCATGGCCGAAATCCTGGCCGATGGGAAAGAATTTGCACTGGGGAAATATCTCCTTGGCTACTCGTATCAAATGCTTCATCAAGCTGCCACGAAAATAGCCGCCAACGCCCCGGTCAACACCGGTGGCCCCTGGTGGTTCCTCCAAATCTGGCTGGTGTTGGCGACCCAGAGAATAGCCGGTAAGCCCCGTCTGACAGACGCCGGATTCCCAAGGCTAGAGCCGATTGAAGACGATGAAGGCAACCGGATTACCACCAGGCGAGGCATGAATTACGGAGAAGCAGCCGCCGCCCATGAAGGCTCAAAGTAATCGGCCGAGTTGTTGGCCGAATGGTTCATAGCCCTCTACGACGGGCTGTCCCGCGACAATCATACCTGGTACTTCTACCCAGACCGGGGAATGTTTGAGTTGCCGGTTGATTTCAATTGGGACGACCTCAACTCAGCCGACAACCCAAGGTGTAGGGAGCTGTTCGTCGCCTCCTTGTCCCCCTGCATCTTGCTGACTAGGGTTCACCAAGGCCGATCAGTGGCCCGGAGCTATGAGTTCTATTACCCGGTATCGGCAGCGAGGCAGATTGGTCTTGGGCAACTGCCCATCGGCTTTTTCTACGACGATAAGATTGAAACCAGGGGGGCGGTCAGCCAGGACTTGATAATGAATCGACTGCTGAACATAGCCGGCCCTCCCCTCGGCGACGCCAACGTGATAACACTATCGACGAGGAGAAGCACCGTTTATGACCGATGGTGGTCTGAACTTAAACGCCATATCTTCCACCAACGGTCATCTTGCTACATCGACTTGCTTCTGCCCAATGAGATCCCTTCGGTATATTCCTGCCTCAGACTAACAATTTTCTTCTTACAATTCATCGGCTGACACAGCCGATTAACGTTTATCTTTGATCTTCCAGGAGACGATGACGGAGCGGCCGACGGTAAGCGACTCCGGACGTCCCATTGAATACAACCCAGGCGTCCTGGATGTGGGCGGCCTTGCTCCGTCGGCCATCGGCTGGGGGGCGCCCAAACTGGCATCGCTGCTGCGAGGGCAGGTGCGTCAGCCGATTGCGCAGAAGAGAAAGGCGGTACCACCACCGCGGTCGTCGGCCGTGCCTGCCCCCAAGAGGGTAAAAAAGACAAAGCCAGCAGCACCAGCCAATAGTCTTCCCCCCTGGATCCGGCCGTCGCGCAATTCCTCGACACCACCGTCATCGAGGAAGCGCCGGCGGTTGTCGGGGCGGCGGCCGAACCCGGGGTTCCGAGTCCTGAGTCGGTCAGTGCCCCAGCCTACGTTCCGCCAGCCCCAAGTCTGCCAACAAAGCATCGGACGGTGAGCTTTTACTCCACCGGGCTTGGCTTTACGATAATCACTTGCATCTGATCAGTCCATTGCTCGCAGGTCAAGAGATTGGCCGGTCGCACTCCTCGCCCTGCGCCATCAGTAATCATCTTCTGCCACCTTATTTGTGGTAATCAATCGGCTTGCCTGTTAACCCTTTCTTCTGCAGCCCCTGCGGTCTTCCTCGGCTGCCCCCCAGGCGTCTGGCGAGCGTACTGCGCCTACTGGGGACAGTGGCGACAACGCCGGCGAAGAGAGTCCGACGGCCATGGGCGATGATTTGGCCGAACCAACAGCCCCGACACCGATGCCGACGGTAAGCCAACTAATTCCGACGATCGACTTTGTCGGCCCAGCATACCCTTGATCATTTCTCTCTTTACTGCAGAACGTAGCCGACCTTCTCAACTTTGATCTGTCGGAGTTCGAGGGTGTTGACGAGAAATCTCTCTCACGCGCTGGCCTGGGAGATCTGCTTGACTCCAGTGCAGGTCCTTCTTAGCCGCCTACAATGTGTAGAGCGTGCCAGTTGATTTGATCTGCCAATCAACAAGAAAGAAGACAAGGAAGTGTTCGTTAAGCGTTAGGTCAAGTCCCCGCGGGATCGGCCAAGGAAATCCATGAACGTATATATGTTATTCCAGACCATATTTGGGCCAAATGACCAAAGCGCATTGGCTATACCGAGACGATCATCGGTCGTCCGATCCAAATATAACGAAGAATAATAAATATACGGATCAACGGACCAACCGATGCTGGGAAACTAACATCAAGTCGGCTGGTATTCCAATGGATCTCGTGCAGACGTAATATTCCTAGATCAAAGATATAATCAAGCACAATCTAGACATAAAATACAGCCCTATTACAGATCTAATAACAATTATGTTAAAAGAAATACATTAGGGTGAGTAAGGTCGGCTGAAACCCCGACGCTATCTCCAGATAATGTAAGTCCAAAAGAATAGATTAGTGACGATTCTAAAGGCGACTCAATAGTTCAGTCCTGATGCAGCATTAAGTATCAAAAGAAACATCCAATCTATCACTTTCGACTTACACTTCGTAAGATGGTAGATATTACGTACGAACCAACCAGCCCTTAAACCTAGCCTTGTTGACCACATACCCCCGAAAAGATGAGTCAACTACAAGATAGATCTAAGCATCGAATTGGTTCATATGCACTATATGATATATGTCGTAGTAAAACTATTGAATCCAATGTGTCATTGCGATGGAAGCATCAGAAACAAGTAATCTCACCACTAACGACAAACATTTACCTGAGTTTGGGGATCGAGACGATGCAGCCCAAAGCCAAACAGGGTGTTTGTCCAAAAGGAAAAGGATGGTGATGCGCCGAAGATTAGATTGATTGAATCGTTTAATACAGAGGGTCTCGGGTCCTATTTATACCCAAGATACAAATATTTGTAACAACTTCAGACTCTATCTACACTACTTTTTTTAAAACATCATATCATCCCTAGCGGGATCCATAATGTATTACAACTAACAATTTAACAAACTCCTAAATTACAGATACAATTGCCGTTACTGGACTCTATCCATAAGTGACAATATCTTTAAACGCGCAATTAACAACCGAATCTCCACTTATCTTCAAGTTTCTGCGTTGGACATGGTTTCATCTCTTTTGAACTCGGAATCGGCTGTCGGCTGTTCCATTCAACCCATCCTCAGCCGACCAGCCCTGCAGCCGATCACTCTTTTAGCCGACACGACTTCTGCCTTCAGCCGATCCGATTCCACTTTGCTTTCTTAGGACTTAGGAACCCCATTACCAAATTCCAGTGTTAACAGAGGGGCCCGGTGACACTGGCGAGAAAGCGCTTGCGACGCTGGCTGAGGGCCTGAGGGCCACTAAGGCCGACATCGGCAATCGGCTGGAAGCCTCGTTGGACGCGCTGGTGGTTGACAGCGGCTCAATACGCACGCGATTCAGAGACATCCAAGATCAGCTGCCGGACGCCGTAGCCGAAGCCATCGTGTCGGCGACCTTCATGGAAGCCTATCAATTCAAGTACGAACGAGCCCGACAGCGAATAATTGATCGCCGCGAAAGTCAAGCGTGGTCGGCCACCATACAGTCGACCAAGGACGCTATTGAGAGCCGGAAGGCCGCCTTTGACCGCCTGAAGACAGAGCCGGCGGCCAAGCTTGAGCAACTCCGCGCCCGTCGGGATCAGCTGATAGCCGATCTCGTTCAAATCACGAACAAGATCGATGTCCATGAGGAGTACATGGCTGGCCTGCCGGCCAAGATTGAAGCCTAGCGCCAAGGCATCAGGGCGGCTGTGGCACACTTGCGCGACTTGGTGAGGAGCACCCGATCGGTGGCGGGGTCGGAGGCCGACGACATTAGAGCCATCGGAGAATTCGACCAAATTAGGCGGACGGCGTTGTCGGCCATAGCCGATTTCCTGAAAAAATGAGACTATAACTTGTCCGACCTTTCGAGGTCGGCTCACATTTCTGTACCATACTTATGTTCCTGTAATGTGATCGGATAACCCATATTACTCGTGCTTATACTCGGCTTCAACTCACGTGTCATAATTTATCAATTTTATGCCGCCGCGCTCGTAGCTATAATCGGCTGCATTTGTAGATGAGATTGTCCCTCGGCTATGTGTGTGGCGCCTCGGTTTGTTCGAGTCGAAATCGGCCCCAACTCCGAGATCACGCCACGACCTTTAGTGTTATCCTTCGAACACCTGTCTAGTTGGCTATCGGCTGGTAATACTTGAGTGCACTACCGATTTGGTTTCGTAGTCCGACTCATCCGAATCCGTACTTCAAGAACCCGTGAGTCCTGGACGATAGGTATCCAGTATCGCGCAGTCGCCAGCCATTCCACGATTCCTGACGCCTCTAATGATGACCTCTTCGACTCTCGCGTCGGCAGTGACCTTTCACATCGTGAAAACCGCATCTTTTCTTTCTATAAATGGGCTCCTTCGGTCCTTCCTGAATAACTCAGGCCGAAGAAGACACTCAATCTCCAGGAGTACAACGTCTAGTCTTCCAAGTCTTCGGCAGGGCTTCTCATGGCTTCCTCGAGCTCATTGGTAAACCAGGTGATTTCCGAACTCATCTATTTTCGCCATCTCCTCCCCTTAAGTACTCAGGAACGAACTTTCTCGCAGCCGCCTCATCCCCTTCGGGTGATCCTGGAGATCATGGACACACCATACGAACTGACGGTCAGCCAAGACCGCCGAGTGAGGGCCAACTGAAGCGCTTCGGGGAGTTGGAGGCTCGTCACCCGGCGGCCAGGCCTCCCATCCACCTTGGTAGCATTCCGCTGCTGCCTCCATGGCGTCTTCGACGCTCGCGCGCCTCGACCGGCTGGAAGGAAGGAAAACCCAACTTGCCAACGAACTGCTGACCACGACCACCGACATAAGGGTCACTCAGCTGGAGTATCTGATCTTGGACGCTTTGGAGATGGAGACTACGGAGCCTATCGAACGAGCCCTGGCGGCCATTAGGGATTATGTAGGGAACATGTAACCAAAGACGGCTTCGCATCGATTCTGAATAAAGCTCGTTTAATATTCACGCCTGATTGTTGCGTTGCAATCGGCTTGGTTTTTCAACTTCTAGCCTGATTTTTGCGTTGCAATCGGCTTGGTTTTTCAACTTCTAGCCTGATTTTTGCGTTGCAATCGGCTTGGTTTTGCAACTTCTAGCCTGATTTTTGCGTTGCAATCGGCTTGGTTTTTCAACTTCTAGCCTGATTTTTGCGTTGCAATCAGCTTGGTTTTTTTTTGCGTTGCAATCAGCTTGGTTTTCTGGTTGACTTGTGTATGTGTATGCCCCCAAGTTTTGTTGATAGCTTCGGTGTCGACAAAATTTGTGAGTTCGAATCGCTCGCGCATTCTGGTCGTTCTTGTTGGGCAATCATGAGCCGATCGTGGGGCGCTTTGTAAAAAGTGATGTGTGAAAATGCCTAAAGGCGATGCCTCGTAAGACATCGGCTATCGTAGATCGGCCGAAGTGACTATAGTCGACTCACGAATTGATCCACACGCTCGGGTAATATTTCTTTAAATATTTTCCATTAAGGGCCCTTCCGAATATCTCTCCATCCAATCCTTTTAGCATGTAAGCTCCTTTAGAGACGCATTTGTCGATCTTGAAAGGCCCTTCCCAATTTGGTGACCATTTGCCAAACTTGTTGTCTCTAGATCCGATCGGTAGTATAAGTTTCCAAATGAGTTCGACTTCCTCAAAAGATTTAGGCACCACCTTTTTATTGTAATGTCTGGCTACTCGTTCTTTATCTTTTGTTACTTTTTCTAACGCCCTCGTCCTGGACAAAATGAGATCCTCCGACTCGTCTACCATTAGGTGATAATAATCGTCACGTGAGTTGGTCCTGTAGCTGAATGCGCCTTGAGCCGACGACACTTTCCCATGGCAGCACTGCTTCGTGCCCATAGACCAGTTTGTACGGAGGAACCTGGATTGACCCGTGGCATGCCATCCGATACGCCCACAGTGACTCAGCCAATCGGGTGTGCCATTGCTTAGGATGGTCGGAGATCTTTCTTTTAATCAACTTGATCAAGCTTTTTTTTGAGGCCTCGGCTTGCCCGTTGGCTTGCGCGTAATACGGTGAAGAGTTAAGTAGCTTGATCCCCATGCCGTCAGCAAACTGGACAAATTCGTCTAACACAAAGATAGATCCCTGGTCGGTCGTTATTATTTGTGGAACGCCAAATCGGTAGATGATGTGTTCTTTGACGAACTCAATTGCGTCCTTAGAATCCACTTTTCTGAGGGGAATCGGCTCCACCCATTTTGTGAAATAATCCGTGGCCACCAGGATGAATTTGTGTCCTTTGCTTGAGGGTGGATTGATCTGGCCGATCATATCGATGCCCCATCCTCTAAACGGCCAGGGCTTGATGATCGGGTTCATGGCCGATGCCGGTGCTCGTTGTATAGCGCCGAACTTCTGGCAGTCCTGGCACCCCTTATAGTACTTGAAGCAATCCTCCAGCATTGTTGGCCAAAAGTATCCAACTCAGCGAAGTAGCCATTTCATTTTGTGGGCTGATTGATGTGTCCCACAGATTCCTTCGTGAACCTCCCCGATGGCTACTGCAGCTTGATCGGCTCCTAGACACTTGAGTAGTACGCTGTCAAGCGTCCGATAGTTTAGGTCTTCGTCGAGCAACACGTACCGTAATGCCTTGTATCGTAGTTTCCTTGTGGCCGATTGAGAGGGGTTTTTGAGATAATTGTAAACGTCAAATCTCCAATCATCGGCCACGTATACGTCTACTTCTTTCAGCATCGGCCGATAGCTTGATGCCCCTTGAGCCAAATCATTGGCTTCTGTATTCTGCTCCCTGGGGATATGCTTCAGAGTGACTAGCCGAAAACCATCCATTAATTCCCGGCATTGTCGGTAATAGACCATCAGCGCGTCGTTTTTGCACTCATATTCCCCTGATAGTTGGCTAATGACGAGCAACGAATCTCCCATTATCTCGACTGCGTCGGCTTCCAGCTCCTTGAGTAGAGTCAACCCTTTGAGAACGGCTTCATATTCGGCTTGGTTATTCGTAGCGTGGGGGTCGATGGCGAAGGCAAACTCGAAGCTTGCCCCCCTGGGCGAAATAAGGACTAAGCCGATGTCGCAGCTGTTGATGCATACCGAGCCATTAAACGTCAAAGTCCAAGGCATAATTTCCACTGAGCCGATTGAATCGTTTCTGTGTTCCATAATGAAATCGGCTATGGCTTTCCCCTTGACTGCCCTTGGTGCCTGATACCTTAAATCGAACTCTGTTAGTGCGAAGATCCACTTACCGATTCTTCCTTTGAGCACTGGAGCCGATAGCATATACTTGACTACATCGGCTTTGCAAGTTACCGTGCAATCATTGGACAGCAGATAGTGCCTTAACTTTGTACATGAGAAATAGAGGCATAGGCATAACTTCTCCACAGGTGAATACCTTGTCTCTACGTCTAGCAGCCGTCTGCTGAGATAGAAAATGGCTTTCTCTCTGCCGTCGACCTCTTGGATTAGGACGGAGCCAATTGATTTGTCGTCGGCCGACAGGTACAGATTGAACGGTATTCCCTTTTGTGGAGGCATCAGAACTGGAGGAGAGCTTAGATAATCTTTTATGTTGTCTAACGCTTTCTGCTGCTCTGCCCCCCATGTGAAGGTCTGATCGGCTTTCAACCGGAGCAATGGTGTGAACGGCTCCATCTTTTCTGAGAGATTAGCTATGAACCGTCTGATGAAGTTTATCTTTCCGACCAACGACTGAAGCTGCTTTTTATCTTTCAGGGGTTGAATTGTCTTAATAGCGTTAATGCTCCTTGGTGTGACTTCAATCCCTTGTTCATGGACGAGAAATCCCAAGAATTGTCCGGCCGACACGCCGAACGCGCACTTAAGCGGGTTCATCTTCAGACCATACTTCCTCGTTCGTTCCAACACTTGTTTGAGATCGGCAATGTGTCCTTCTATTTCTCTTGACTTGACAACCACGTCGTCAATGTATATCTCCACTAGTGAGCCGATCATATCATGAAAGATGTAATTCATGGCCCGTTGATATGTTGCCCCCGCATTCTTCAAGCCGAATGTCATCACTACCCACTCGTAAAGGCCGATTGCGCTAGGGCACCGAAAAGCGGTCTTGTGGATGTCCTCTTCGGCCATGAATATCTGGTTATACCCTACGTTACCGTCCATGAAACTGATAATCTTATGGCCTGAGGCAGCGTCAACAAGTAGATCGGCTATTGGCATTGGGTATTTGTCCTTAGGGGTTGCTTTCTTTAGATCTCTGAAATCGATGCACACCTGGAGTTTACCATTCTTCTTCAATATCGGGACGATGTTTGAGATCCACTCGGCGTATCGGCACGGCCGAATGAATCCCGCGTCGTATAGCCGAGTGATTTCGGCTTTAATTGCGTCGTACATATCGGCCTTAAACCTCCTGGGAGGCTGTTTGAACGGCCGATAGCCTGCCTTGATCGGCTGTTGATGGACCACTATCGATCGACTGAGACCGGGCATCTCGAAGTACTCCCAAGCAAAACAATCTTTATATTCTTTTAATAATTCAATAAGTTGGGATCTACAATGAGGAGACTGATTTTTGCTAATGTACGTCGGCCTGGCCTTAACACCAGAGCCGATGTCAATTTCTTCTAATTCGTCGGCCGACGTGAAACGTTGCCCTAACCTGCCATCGTCTTCGTCCGCGGTGGCTACGCCGAGAACGCTTGAGCCCTCCACCATGTCTTGCTCAAAGCAGCAGCTGCGGCTCATCATTTTCAATGGGCTGTATTGTTGAATTGGACACATTTAGAAAATTGGCTTGCCAGATTTTCCCAGATAAACAATCGATGCCTTCGATTTCCCAAAGTGGCAAATCGGCACTGACGACACTAACTGACCTGTCGGCTGGGACGATCTCGATCTTGTCGCCGTCCCATTGGATCAGGCTCTGGTGCATCATAGAAGGGATGCAGCAGTTGGCGTGTATCCAGTCCCTTCCGAGCAGCAGGCTGTAAGACCCCTTCCCGTCGATGACAAAGAACGTTGTGGGCATGGTTTTGTTGCCGATGGTCAGTTCAACGTTGAGGACGCCTTTGGTCTCAGATGGGTTGCCGCCGAAGTCCTTGAGCACCATGTTGGTTTTTATCATGTCTTCAGCCCCCTTCCCGAGTTTTCTGAAAGTTGCGTAGGGCATGAGGTTGACTGCAGCTCCCCCATCGACTAGCATTTTGGAGATTGGCTTGCCGTTGATGAATCCTTTAACGTACAACGGCTTCAAGTGCCGATTTTCGATCCCTTTAGGCTTGTCGAAGATGGCCTGGTCTGGCGAGATTGTCAGCTTTGCCGGGTCATCTCCGATAGTGTCCGCGTCGGCTTCAGGGGCGCCGAACTCGGCCGGCAACACGAAGACCATGTTAACCGATGCAGAAACTTTGCCTTTCCCTTTGGCTGCCCTTCTGGCTTGGTCGGCTGGGCTTTCTTCGGCTTGTTCTTCGTCAGTTATGGCAGCTTTCCGTTTGGGTACCCACCGCCTTTTGATTTTGCCTAGCCGACGGTGCTGCTCGTAGATCATTTGTTGCACCTCGTCTTCTCTTCCTTCACGCTTGAGCCATTGAACTCTTCTCTTCTGGGTCTTCGTAAAGAGCTCGGACGGGCACCATTGGGGGTTGGCCGATTCCTCATCGTCGGCCTCTTCGTCGTCGTGGTTGTCTCCATCACGGTTTTCGTCAATGAAAAAGTCCTGATGGATCGGACCGAGCCGATCATGGACAGGTCGCCGCCTTTGGTTTAGCTGGACGGCTCTGGGGATGAGCCGAGCTGGACTTATAGGCGACCAACTTCCGTGTCCATCATCGTCACGACGATCGTTACATGCTGGGCAATCATCCAATGTTGGTAGCATCATGCCAGATTCCCAGTAGTACCTGAAAAAATCGCAATGCCAATGTGGATCGGCATCGTCACGGTTTACCTTGTATCGTCGGCTCTTGAGTACTCGGTTCGTGCCGACGAGGCGCTTCATCGTAAATTTCTTCATGCCGAGACCGGTGTTGATGACAGTGTCAGCTTCGTTCATGGATCGGTTGTCGGCCAGCCGATCTGATGACTGGGCGCACCATATTAATTCGCACGGCGTGGCATCCAGTCTGGTCGTCTTCTGCCTTGGCCCCGATCGATGTATTGGCTAAGCCGTGCACCATTTTGTTCTGTCGATCAGCTCGCCCGGGGCTGGCCTCGACCGTGTTGACCGGGAAGGGATTGCCGTCTACTTTCATCGACCGATTTGAGTCAGCGAACTTTTGCTTCCTGGCCTCGATTGCCGACTAGATTTGCTGTCTGAAGACTTTGCAGTCATTGGTGGTGTGAGATGTGGAGTTGTGCCACTTGCAGTACTTCTTCTTTTTCAACTCTTCGGCCGACGGGATCACATGATTTTCAGGTAATTGACTCTGTTTCTCCTTGAGCAGTAAATCAAAAATCTTGTCGGCCTTAGTGATGTTGAAGTCGTACTTTTCTTCCTTAGCCATCTTCAGCAGTCATTGGCAGACGATGGCCTTTTTGTTCTTAGCCCATTCGGCTACTGCAACTTCTGTTTATGTTTATCATCGTCGGATCCATAGTCTGAATAGACGATGACCTGGTTGTGTTCTTGACGGCTTTCCTGGTGTCTTGGAAACGTTGTTCGTGGACCATCACTTTCTACGCCAAGTGGGCTAGGCTATCGAAGTCATGCGCAAAGAATCGCTCTCTAATCGGCGCGATCAAACCATGGAAGGCCAGATCGGCCAGCTGAGCGTCCGATAGCACCAGGCTGTAACATCGATTTCTCATCTCCCTGAAGCGTTGGATGTAGTCTTGGACCGATTCGTTGTGTTTCTGCCTAACGCTGGTGAGGTTCGACAACTTCATCTCATGGTTGCCGGAGTAAAAATAGCTGTGGAACTGTTTCTCAAGATCGGCCCAACTCTAGATTGAGTTGTAAGGCAATGAGGAGAACCAAGTAAAGGCCGATCCTGAAAGAGAAAGGGGGAATAATCGAACTCTCAAAGGGTCTATAGCCGATGCTTCACCGCATTGTGCCAAGAATCGGCTGACGTGCTCATAGGTAGAAACGTTGTCTTGCCCTGAGAATTTCGAGAAGTCTGGGATCTTGTATCGGTTGGGTAGCGGGATCCTTTCGAAATGTTCTGGATAGGGATACCGATACATATTCCCTGAATCTTTCGGTTTGAGGCCGAACTGATCGTGCATGACGTCTGCAATTAGATCGGCCCATATGGGTCATACGGCACGGGTGCTTGCCGATACAGCTGTGGTGGTGTCTGAGGCCTATAATGGTGGTCTTGACGGCCCCCTTGGTACTGGTAGCGATGATCGGCAGGAGGCAGCCGGGGTGCCGGTTGTGGCGTTGGTGGATCTGGGAACAACTGTCGGCCACCGGCGTTATGCTGCCTGCCTAGATCAATCGGCTCTGGCTGCCGATTGTCATTGAACATGCTGTCGAGTTGACCCTGAGGCAACGGCTGTTGTCGGTTTAGTATAGTAACCGCAGGCCTTACAGCCGTTTCGCCTGGATTCAGCTGGCCGACTCCTCCTGGCGGGCTTCGTTGCGCTATCGTGGAAGCGGCCGATCCTGGGTGACTAGCGTCCTGTAACCAGGAAATTGTCCGTCTACAAAATACGTGGGTCCCCATTGTAACTGTTCGGCTACCTTGGCGTCAACCACATGAGAGATCATATTGTTGAGGGTATTGACCAAGATGCTACTTTGGTTGACCAGTGCGTGGTGAACGGCCGAGTCGATTCGATCTTGTAGGGAGTATATGGCCGGATCATCTTGCACCTGGGTCGGCTCTTCCACCTTCTGTTTACCCTTTGCGTCACTCGAGGAAGATGCATTGGTATCGTTCAGGCTGAACTTGTACTTTTGGTGCACAGCCCCAGATCTTGTTTGGGCAAAAGATTGCAAATAATTAGTCTGGAGTTCTTCCACCATCTTCTTATATTCGGCTTGCTGTTCAGCCGATAGTTGTTCCATTTTTACAGGGACGACGTTGTCCTGCGTGATGCCAGGGTTCTTGGAATCGACCATCTTGCCGGCAGAGTCTATTCGTCCGAGTCGAGCCGACAAAGACAGTCCCACCGGGCGTGCCAAGAAGCGTGGTGACGAGAAATCTCTCTCACGCGCTGGCCTGGGAGATCTGCTTGACTCCAGTGCAGGTCCTTCTCGGTTGCCTACAACGTGCAAGGTGTGCCAGTTGATTTAATCTGCTAATCAACAAGAAAAACAAGAAAATACGTGTTAAGTGTTAGGTTAGATCCCCACGGGATTGGCTAAGGAAATCCATGAGTGTATATATGTTATTCTAAGCCATATTTAGGCCAAGTGACTAGAATGGATCGACTACTCCGAGACAGCATCAGTCGCTTGATCCAAATATAGTGAAGAATAATAAATATACAGATTGACAACCTAGCCGATACTGGAAAACTAACAAAGAATCGGCTAATACTCCAATGAATCTTATGGAAAGATAATATTCCTGAACCAAACGAACACCCGGAAATCGGCCATCGGCTGCCCGGGAAAGGCCGATTTCAGTCAGCAACATCTGACAGAAACACGATCTTAACATAAGAGGCAGTCATAATACAAATCTAATAATAAGCATACTAAAAGAAACATATTAGAGCAGGTAAGGCCGGCTGAAACCCCGGCACTATCTCTAGATAATATAAATCTCAGATGAACAGATCAATAATAGTTCTAAATACGACTTAATAGTTCGAACCCGATGCAGCATTAAGTATAAAAATAAACGTCCGATCTGTTACAATCGATTTATACTCCGCGAGATGGTAGATACCGCATATGAACCAGCCAACCTTTAGATCTAGCCCTATTGACTGCATGTTCTTGACAGAATGAGCCAATGACAAGATAGATCTAAACACTGATCTAATTCACACGCATTATACGATATATAACGCAATAAAATCACTGATCCTAATGTATCATTGCGATGGAAGCACTAGAAACAGAGAATCATACCACTAACGACAAACATTTACCTGGACTTGGGGATCGAGACGATGCAGCCCGAAGCCAAACAAAGTGCTCGTCTAAAGAAAAGGTTGGCGATGCACCGAAGATTGAATTGATTGAATGGTTGAATGATTGAATGATTTAATGATACAGAGGGTCTTGGGTTCTATTTATACCCAACATACAAATATCTGTAACAACCCTAAACTCTATCTAAACTACTGTTTAAAGCACCATATTATCCCTAGCGGGACCTATACCGTGTTACAACTAACAGTTTAACAAATCTCTAGATTACAGATACAATTGCCGTTACAGGACTCTATCCATAAGTGGCAATATCTTTTAACGTGCCATTAACAACCGAATCTTCCATTTATCTTCAAGTTTCTGCACTAGACACGATTTCATCTCTTCCGGACTCAGAATCGGCTATCGGCTGCTCCCGTTCAATCCATCCTCAGCCTATTAGCCCTACAGCCGATCACTCTTTTAGCCGATACGATTCCTGTCTTCAGCCGATTCGATTCCATTTCGCCTTTTTAGACTTCGAAACACAATTACCAAATTCTAGTGTTAACACATTCCTCCCAAAATTCCCCAAAAGATATGAAGTGTGCTGGCCAAATTTTGAAGAATAAGGAAGAACCCTAAATTGGCCGCATCAAGCAACCCTCTAAAATCCGTCACCTACGATCGGTTATTCCTAAAATTAAAGGTATATTTGTAATCTACGCACCCAAATTTTTTATTCCCCTAACTTTCCCAAGCCTAAATGTCGCCAGAGACCCACTACCGGCGAGTGTCGCCGCACATTCTCTGTTTCGGTTGCTGCCATGCACGTCGTTGGCCCATCTCAGAGCTTTCCCAATCGAATGAACCTTCTAGCTAGCATCACTATGTCCTGTAGAACCTTTCAAGCCCTTCTCCCTGGCCAACCCGTCGTCGGAGAGCTGCATCGTTGAGCACCACCGCCACCGCTATGAGTCCACCCTCGCCAGCCTTTCTCGCTCCCTCTCTGAACCGACTAACCTCAAAAATGGAATTACCATATCTTGTAAATGAGCAAGGACTTCCTTAACCCTGAGGACCGACCGCCCTTGCCGTCGTTCACCCTCTTCCTATACCGACGGCTGGCCCTGAGACGAAAGCAGAGAAAAAGCAGTGAAGAAGAGAAACAGTAAAAGATAGAGAAAAAAGAAATAAGAAAAGAAATAAAAATAGAATAAGAAACTAAGAAGGAAAGTTATCTCAGTGGTTAAGTGGGTAAGTGAAAGGGAGAGGTCTTAGGTTCGAACCTGGCCTTGGGCAAATATTTTATTTATTTATTTATTTTATTTTTGGAGATAGAAGAAGAAGAGAGAGAAATAAGAAAAATATAGGAAAACCCTAGAAAAATAGGTTGATCACTTTGATCCCTTCAAAATCTCATTTTCAAATTCTCGCATGCTTTTAAACCTATTTAACTAGTATTTTAACCTTTCAAAAATATTTGTTTTAAAACTCTTTTATATTTATATTTATTCAAACTTAAATCTTTAAAACTAAGAATAGATTCTTTTAAACTTTTTCAAACTCAAATTTCTCCTAGTTTCTTTAAATTTATCTATATTCTTTTTAGAAATACTCTTAACTTCAAATTTTTATAAATTATTTTATATTAAGTTAAACCCAAATTTTGAAACTTTAGGATTTAACACATAACTTTAGGAAAATAGTTCGACCCCTTTAACTCCTCCTAAATTCTATAATTTTAAAACTCTTCCATTTTTTAAAAAACTTGTTTGTTCTCCTTTTTCAAATATTTGCAATATTAATTTTTATTCATTTTACTTATATTCGAGTTTTAAACTTTAAAATCTAACAAATAATCTCCTTAATTTAAAAACTTTAAGAATTGTCCATATTTCTTTCCTTTTAAAATATTCTAAATACTTATTTTATTTTATCTTACTCTTTTCAAACCTAAATTGTAGGGTTTCAAAACCTAACAAATAACCTTCCCTTTAGAACTTTAAAAATTACCTTTTAAACTACTTTTAAAATTTTACATTTATTTGATGTTCTTCGTTTAATTTATCATTTACCGATAGATTGCGACGACGAATTCACAGGTGAAACTAAGTTCAACCGTATCGTCGACATAAACGTCCTTGCTACTATTCGGGAAAAGAAGAATTTGAGACCACTTGGTCCTAAAGGCAAGTCAAACTATCCTTGATCATTTATAGAATTTTAAAAAATAATAAATTACCATGTTGTAAATAGTATATTTAATTAGAAATATTTTGCGGGATGGATTAATTAAGTTAGATAGTTATAAATTATCTTTTCATGTAGTTTTAAATATTCTTTAGATTATTTATATCAATATTTCATGTGAATACAAGGAATTGTTTAGTACATATAAGTTGTTATTTCATGCATTAGAAATATCCTATCATTTTTAGAAAAGGAGAAGCTTAGTATTTCACATGATTAGATATATTCTCCTTCTCCTTAGACAACATTCTAATAACATGCATTAAATATAAAATTATGAGAATAATAAAATGAGCATTATCATATGTATTAATATTTTATGCAATGGTCATATGGAATTATATTATTATTTCATACAATAGAATAAAAAAATGATCCATTATTTTATGTGATAGGCAAATATAAGTTCTATCATCTCATGTGATATGAGGATAATTTTGGCTATATGCCAACAAATATAATTCATATGATCTAAATGATTTTGGCTGTACGCTAGAAAATATAAAAACTCTTGTGCCAGAATAAAGACATAGTTTCATCCATCCGATGCACCGGTTATACCGGCATAACATTTATATATTTCTCTCTGATCTCCCTGGAGACTTAGGAGTTTTATTTATGCGATTCTATGCATGGGAGATTTGTAGTGTTGTTGAAGTCTCATTGGTGAACAATTATGTAAACAGCGGATAACAACGCCGATAGTAACCAGATCGGTAACCATGTCTCACCAAGCCGGGGCAAGTGTGTGACGAACAACTATTAAATACGGGTGATGACACCAATTACTGGTTAGAATTGGTGCCCCTATTAAGATAGCCCTTCAGGTCTGGTTCACACATCAGAAAATGTTAAAACTATATAAATGCTATGTTACCCTTAGTCTGGCTAACTATGGTTCACCTCGGGTAAAGCTGGGCAAACACTGCAGAGTTTATTGTATTCGAATACGCCGTACTCCCGGTTAATGGAGTTGTGTCTATGAGTGAATCCAGCTTAATGGCATGAGCAAATTTTCTTAAATGCCATCCTAAAGCTTCAGTAATTATAAATAAACATAGAATTGGGTTAAAGTTAAATTCATAATTAACATTCTTAGGTAGTTATGTAAAATATCCTACAAAAAGATAGAATATATTATCATTCTAAGGATTAATTTATAACTCATATTTCTCTTTAAAATATTATTCATGTTTATCTATAAATAGTCAAATCCAGTTTAGCCTGCTAAGTTAAGACTATACTTATGTCATTCATTTTAAGACATTATATATATATATTCATCATATGTAAGTAATTTAGGAAAGGGTAGAACCTAGAATAATATTAAGGTTAGGCTTATATTGTTTCTTTTAAGATATCATGTTATCTGTTTACATATAGTATAGAATCTTATTAGAGCTAGGTTCATATTACTTCTTTAAAATGTGATGCATATTTATTCATTCATATAGTTTAAGTTCAGTTTGGCTTGCTGAGTACCATTGGTGCTCATCCTTGCATATAATATTTTTAGGAAACCTTGAAGATAAAGAAGAAACTCCAAGTGCACTAGTGGTCTGGGAGGACGAGTATGATTCCTAGGTCGACTCTACACTCGGGCTATCACTGTGGAAGTGTCACATCTTCTTGTATTGTATAACTTGTACTTGTACATTATTAATTTGTAATAATATATGAAGTTCCTGTATCTGTACTATCTCACGTATAACCGGACTCCTAGGAGGTTATATGGTATTTTGGAGTTGACCTCTCCGGAGGAGACGCCACACGATGCCAACAAGCAGAAGGGCTTTCTACGTTGTCCATGCAAAAAGTGCAAAAACAAGAAGGAGTATTCTTCATCAAGAATTATTCATGCCCACTTGTTTCAGTCGGGATTTATGCCTCACTACAATTTCTGGACATCGCATGGAGAGGTGGGGGTTGCAATGGAAGAAGATGAAGAAGACGATGATAACATTCTAGACTGTGGTCAATATGGTGGGTTTTAAGAGGATACAGCAGGCGAGGTGGGTGGGGATGCTGAAGAAAATGACGGTGCCGATGACCTTGGTCAGATGTTGCGTGACGTACAAGAGGACTGCGAAGGTGAAAAGGAGAAGCAAAAATTGGAGCATATGTGAACAGGGGCACAAAAAGTTGGGTACCCGCTGGAATTCTTGCAATGGAAGGCCAAAAATGGTGTCAGTGACAAGACATTTGGGGAGTTACAAAAACTCGTGAAGAACATTCTTCCGAAGGGAAACGAATTGCCTGAATCAACGTATGAGGCTAAAAAGTTAGTCTGCCCTCTAGGACTAGAGGTACAGAAGATACACACATGTCCTAACGATTGTATCCTCTACCACGGTGAGGAGTACGAGAACCTAGAAGCATGTCCGGTTTGTAAAGCACTTCGATACAAGATCAAACGAGATGATCCAGGCGAAGTTGACGGACAACCTTCGAAGAAAAGAGTTCTTGCTAAGGTGATGTGATATTTTCATATAATACCACAGCTGAAGCGTCTGTTCAGGAACAAAAAGCATGCAAGGATGATGCGCTGGCACGCGGAAGAACACCAACAAGACGACACGCTGAGACATCCCGTCGATGGGTCACAGTGGCGAAACATCGACAGAACATTTTAAAGACTTCAGCGATGATGTAAGAAACTTAAGGTTCGGCTTAATTACGGACAACATGAATTATTTTGGAGAGATGAACAGCGGGCACAACACTTGCCTGTAACGATGTGTATCTACAACCTCCCGCCTTGGCTATGCATGAAGCGGAAGTACATTCAGATGCCGGTTATTATTCAAGGCTCGAGCCAACCTAGTAACAACATCAATGTGTATCTGAGACCGTTGATCGAAGATCTAAAACTGCTGTGGAAGCCGTGTGGGATGAGGATAAACAGGAGTAGTTTAACCTATGAGGGTTGCTGTTCGTTACCATCAACAATTGGCCTGCACGTGGCAACCTATCCGGACAGTCAAACAAGGGGTACAACGCTTGCACCCACTGTATGGATGAGACCGTACGTACCTGAAACACTGTAAGAAGGTAGTGTACATGGGCCATCGTCGCTTTCTTGTTGCAAGCCACCCTGTCTGGAGAAGAGGCATACATTTTGATCAAAAGGCAGATCATCGTACTAAACCAAGCATCGTAATGGAAAGGTCGTGTTTTCCATGGGGAAATACCTCAAATTAGTATTTGGAAAGGGACCTGGCAGCCAACCTATAGCAAGTGAAGCTGGCCACGCAACGATGTGGAAGAAGAAGTCTATTTTTTGGGAGTTACCCTATTGGGAAGTCTTGGACGTCTGCCACGCAATCGACGTCATGCACCTCACTAAGAACCTTTGCGTAAACCTGCTGGGCTTCCTACGTGTATATAGAAAATCAAAAGATGCACTTGAGGCACGTAATAATCTGAAACATATGGCACAACGCGACGGCCTTCACCCGCAACCAAAGGAGAAATGAGCCCACTACCTAAGTCCAGCCAGCTACACTCTGAGCAAGGCAAAGAAGGAAATCATGTTTGAATACCTGGAGAGCATCAAGGTACTATATGGATACTCCTCGAATATAAAGGGAATAATAAGTAGGAAGGATAATAAGTTCACAAATCTAAAGTCCCATGAATGCCACGTGCTGATGATACAGCTGCTTCCCGTTATAATTCGGGATATCCTTCCCGATAATGTCTGGGCAACAGTAACAAAGCTATGTGCTTTTCTGAACGCAATTTCACAGAAGATCATCGATCCAGACAGACTAGAAGACTTTCAAATTGATGTGGTCCAATGTCTTGTCAGCTTTGAGATGAGCTTTTCGCCTTCCTTCTTCAGTATCATGAGGCATCTCCTATGCCACCTTGTAAAAGAGAACTGTATCCTCGGTCTTGTATTCCTACACAACATGTTCCCTTTTGAGAGGTATATGGGTGTTGTAAAGAAGTGCGTCCGTAACCGTTCTCGTCCGGAGGCCAGCATCGCCAAGGGATATGGAACAGAGGAGGTCATTGAGTTCTGCATCGACTTTATTGAAGACCTTTGTCCCATCGGGGTGTCTGAATCAAGCCATGAAGGTAGACTACGGGGGGAAGGGAACTCTTGAAAGGAAGGCAATAATGACCATAGACAATGACCTATTCAGGAAGCACATTGGACCGTGTTGCAACAATCTTCCTTGGTGGCTCCTTACATCGAGGAGCACTTGGCGATTGTTCGCTCGGAAAACATCGGTAAGATGGATGTCTGGATTACACGCCATCACATTGATGCATTCCCTGCTTGGCTGTGACAACGTCTCATGGGCAACGCGAGCATTGACCAACAGCTAGCCTTCTTGGCGAGGGGAACATCTTGCTCGAACACCACATTCCAAGCATATGAAATCAATGGTTACACATTTTGCACACAGGCCCAAGACTTAAAGAGCACGAATCAGAACAGCGCTGTCCGTATTGATGCCGTGGGATACGATGGTATGGCTAGCACATATTACGGCAGCATCGATGACATATGGGAGTTGGACTATGAACCTCTGAAGGTCCCTCTGTTTCAGCGCCTGTGGGTTAGGCTCAGTGGAGGAGGCGTAACCATTGATGCAAGTGGGATGACAACGATCGACCTGAGCAAGGTTGGATACTCAGACGGACCCTTCGTCCTTGCCAACAATGTACGACAAGTTTTATATGTGAAGGACATGGCTAGCAAAGCAAAGAGGGGGAAAAGGTCCGACGAGCCAAAGCACCACGTGGTTCTCCCAGGCAAAATAAAAATCGTGGGAGTCGAGGATAGAACTGACGAAGAATATGATCAGTTTGGCGGGCAACCTCCGTTCGCTATGGCGGTTGACTCGAGCATCCTCCTATCAAATGAGGACACCCCTTACTCACGCAACGATCATAACGAAGGAACAATTGTGCGGGAGAAAGTATGTGAGGACAACCATCACTTAGCTAAATTTTTGTATGGACGATGTAAATTAGATTGAATTATGGAATTTATTGTAACCATTTGAATTTATTGAATTTATTGTAATATTATTGAATTTATTGAATTCAATAATCATTTATTGTAAATTATTCAATTTATTGTAAATTATTATAAATTATAGAATTTATTGATTCAACAACCATTTGAAGTTATTGAATAGGGCAAATGTTAATTATGTTTTATTATTAGAATTTAAAATATCTTTCAATAGGCCATATGTTAATTATATATGATTTTTGGAATTTGAAATAGTTTTCAAATAGGGCATATGTTAATTATATATGAATTTAAAATATTTTTGAATAGGGCAAATGTTAATTCTATATGCTTATTAGAATTTAAAATACTTTTGAATAGGGAATATGTAAATGACATATTATTATTAAATTTAAAATATCTTTCAATAGGCAACATGTTAATTACATATGATTGTTAGAATTTAAAATAGTTTTTAAATAGGGAAAATGTTAATTACATATTATTATTAGAATTTAAAATAATATTTAAATAGGGCAATTGTCAATTATATATTATTATTAGAATTTAAAATATTTTTCAAATAGGCCATATGTTAATTATATGAATTTAAAATATTGTTGAATAGGGCAAATGTTAATTCTATATGACTATTACAATTTAAAATACATTTGAATTGTAATAATATATAAGGTCTTGTTTAAATATTTAATTTCGGTTTTTAACACCAACCAGGACAAAAAGATTGAAAATAGCGGAAAAACATCTTTAGTCCCGGTTGGAGCCACCAACCGATGCTCATCTACCGGGCCACGTGGCTGCTCCACCTTCTTTAGTCACGATTGGTGGCTCCATCCGGGACTAAAGATCTATCTTTTGTCCCGGTTGGAGCCACCAACCGGGACTAATATATTTTTAGTCCCGGTTGTTGGCTTCAATCGGGACCAAAGAGCCCGATATCTATATATTGTAGGGGTGGATCCAAAACACTTAGCCGTTTTTGCACAAGCCTCTTCGTTTTCGTCGCCGTCGCCGAACCCTAGAACGCCGCCGTCGCCCGTCGTCTTCTTCTCCAGCCGCCACCGTCGTCATCGCCGGGGAGCCGCCGTCGCCAGGGAGTCGCCGTTCCTAGCCGCCGCCGTCCCTGCCTCCCTTGACGCCGCCACCTTTGCCACCCTTGACACCGCCACGCCTCCTGTTGGCCGCCGCCGCGCGCACGCCTCCACTGCCGCCGCCGCCGCCGCCACCTGCGCCATCGCTGCATGTGTTTAAATTCCGGCCAAAATATATAATTGAATTTTGAATGGATATGTGAATGCATATGTTAAATTTTGAATGCGAATGTTAAATTTTGAATGTAAATGTGTAAATGGACTTGTGTTTATATGGACTTATGAATTTTGAATGCGAATGTGAATTTTATGTTTATATGGACTTGTGAATTTTGAATTGTGAATGTGAATGTATATGGACTTATGTATATATGGACTTTTTATTTAAATTTGAATGCATGAATAGATTTAAATTTGAATGCGAATGTGAATTATGTGTTTATATTTGAATGGACATTAGACTTTAATTTGAATGCGAATGTAAATTTTGTATTTATCAAATTAATGTGAATGTGAATGCAAATGTGAAAATTTTGTATTTACAAATGAACGAGAACGATAAAGCGATGCAACGAGCGACCAAATGACCGAATGATAAAGCGAATGACAAGCGACCGAATGAGCGAACAAGTTTATTCGTTCGGTCATTCGGTCATTCGGTCGGTCGTTCGGTCCTTCGTTCGTTCGTTCGTTCGTTCATTCGTTCGTGCGTGTTTCGGCCGACTGACCTTTAGTCCCATGATAACGTGGGTCTCGTGCGTGTTTCGGCCGACCGACCGTCCCGCCCGTGATAACGTTGTAGTTTATAGTTTCTACGAAAAAAGTAAAATCAACCTCGCCATCCTCCTCTCTTTCTCTCAACTCCTCTCCACTTCCTCTCCTCTCGACCTTATCTCCCTCACGTCATCCTCGTCTCTTTCTCTCCTCTCCTCTCCTCTCCACTTGCTCTCCTCTCCACCTTATCTTCCTCACGTCATCCTCTCCTCTCCTCTCCTCTCCTCTCATCACGAAACTTGATCTTTTTCTTACAAATACAAGTTACAATTAAAAAACGTAATGCAATACACATGTATAATTTGATTATATATATCAATGTATAGTATGATGACATTAAACTTAGTTAACGAGTAGCTTGACAATATTTCTCCTATATTTTCGTCCATTATATATTTAGTGTAACTAGTTCACAAATCTATGCATTGGGAATTATACATGTATTAACTGGATAATTTTTTTCCTTTTCAGAATTCCTTGATCAAGTCCTCGAACTCACAACAATCAAATGGCTAATCGTCAGGATGAACAGTTTCTCCTTGATGAGATCGCACAGGGTAGCAACCACTATTTCATTGAGGAGGGGAACGAGGATTCTAATCAATACCTCAACGAGGAGGGCAACAAGGAGGATAATGAGGCCACTCCAGCCGTTGGAGAGAAGAGGGCACGCGGGCAACACGGTGTCAGTAAGCGAATTAAGGATCATCATGTCATAACTGAAGTGGCACCGGATGGTCGGCCAAGTGCCCCAGCCGACACCGCAAAGAAGTTTGTGGCACACAACGGATGGGTGGTGAGCGATCACATGCCCATCAGCGTTGTAAACTGGAGGCAATCAAGGACAGGAGGAGATGAGCAGAGGTATCTCCTGGACACAGAGAAAGATATGTTGTGGATGACAATGCTGCAGACGTTCACCATCCCAGAGTCAGAACAGGCAAGGGTCAAGGAATGGACGTTAAAGAAGATGGCTGAGCTCTTCAGGAACTATAAGGAGTTACACAAGAAATACATCCTAAAGAGCCAGAACCCAAACTTTGACAAGTTCCCAAAGCTCAGAGATCACTGGGAGGCCTTTGTGCAATACAAGACAGGGGAGCAAGCGCAAGCCCTCATTGAAAAGAACAAGGCCAACGCATCCAAGAAGCAATACCATCACAAGCTAGGGTCGGGCGGATATCAAAAGGCAGTGCAGAAATGGGAGAAAATGGAAGCCGACCTGGAAGCGCGAGATATTGTTCCGGGCACAGCCAACTGGCCGAAACAATCAAAACACTGGTTCTATGCTCACGGCGGATCGTTGAATCCTGCCGATGGATCAGTAATATTCGGCGCTGAAATCCAAGAAGTGGCCAGGAGATTGGAGGACACACTGGAGGCCTCTGTCTCGGGCTCGTTCAAGCCCGACAGAGAGAAGGACGAGCTAACGCTCACACTCCAAAACCCCAAGCATCCGGGACGAATGCGCGGAAAAGGCGTCATCCCCTGGAAATACGGGTTTCAAGCCGACATTGACACCTATAGGAGCCGCATGAGGACGAAGCGAGATACAGATGCGAGGTTCGCAGAGATGAAGATGAAACTCTCGCAGATCGATCAGATAGTGATGCAAAAGGCGGCTAAAAAGTTAGCCGAGGAGCGGAGCCACTTTGTTAGCCAACAGCCTGATCCAGCAATAGCAACGCAACTACGGCAGCAGCGCAGCAGCTGCGCTTCAACAGGAAATGAAGATTAACCACAATCTCCAAATTCTCTGTCATGCCCTGTTGACGAGATCACGCAGCGGACACCGTGCGAGCTGCACATTTCACTGAATAACCTGTCAATCAAGGTATGTTATATATTCCCTTTAAGAACTTGACAATCTAGATTGATTACTAATCAAGATAAGCTATCTTCTCGAACAGGTGACGTTGGGCATGGCGATACCAGTAGATTGAGACGGGACCTACCACTGCAGGCCCATTCCACCTGGGTACTCGAAAGTTAAAATTGAACAGGTGGAACGTGGCTATGAAGATCTCGAGCTAGATATCCCCGGAGGAGACGGGGAGACGACGCTAGGAGAAACAACCCATGGGATAATTCTATGGTGCAAGCCCATCATCATATTTCCCGGCGAGAAGCGGCGCCTTTCGTTCCTCCGTCGTCGCCACGGAGACCATCTCCTCCGCTTCCTCTGCCTCCTCCGCCTCCTGCGTCGTCTCCACAAGCACCGACTCCTAAACGACCATCTCCCACTCCCCAGCCTTCTCCGCCTCCTCCGTCGCCACAACGAGCACCGACTCCTAAACGGACTCTAAGCCTCCTCCGCCTGCTTCGTCGCCTCCTAAGCACAAAGCTCGAGCCACGCGTTCAATGTCAACCAGGGACCAAGAAGGAAGATGCCAAAACTTGACCCCTACCGCCAGCCCCAAAGAAAACATCGTACGACAAGACTCCCGAGGAGTTGCACGAGGCCGTCCAAGCTGAGGTGAGGGCACATTTCAAGAAGTAGTCTCCTGAGAAGCCTCCTGAAATCGCCCCGGAGACCAAGGCCTATCTTAAGAGGACGTACTGTACGCCACAGCCTAAACCACAACCGCAACCACAGTCCGACAATGACAGGATGATCAGGAAGGCTGCTAGGAAGGCGCCATCAAAGGGCAAAGATGTACCTCAGCTCGGGACACAGCCTCAGAAACCCCTTGAGTTCAGCACAACACCAAATGTTCGAGCCGACTTAAGAAAATTTATGGAATCTACGAGAATAATGATGGACCAAGTATCCAGACGCGCACCTATCGGGAAGGCTGAGCTGAAAAGTACAAGTTCAAACTCGGGAAACCTCTTGTAAAGCCCGATCAGGTCAAAAATTTACCTACATAGATGTATCGCTTCCATAAGTGATACATGCAAGAATCAAACAAGGGTACAGAAATGGTCGTGGGAAGATACTCAATGGAATATTTCTTTGATGGAGGTGACCACTTATTCATCCGCTTCGAGGACATATTCGACCTATACCAGCTGGATGCCCTCGACGTCTCTCTTATAGCCACACGGGTTTTGTAAGTGTCATTCAGTTATATTTATTTTGTTCCTTAGCTCCTTGTATTTAGCTCACTAAAATTCTTTTAACTGTTGTAAAATGGCTATCCAATATTGCAACAAGCAAGAATGTAACAAATATGGATTCATGGACTCAAAAAAGTAACACCGCGATGGTAGACTAGTATCCGGCGCAAACAGAGGACAACATCTACAATATACTAGTGCAGCAGCATTTCAAGACATTTATACTACTGCCATACAACACAGCGTGAGTTTGTACTACCTTCTGTACCTATAACAATCCCGTGCATACATACAGTTTCATACAATATGTCATCTCACGCAATTTGTAGATTCCATTGGGCTCTTTTTGTAATGGATGTTGAGAGCTCGCAGATCCATGTCTTTGACTCAATGGATAAATGAGAGTCTACGTACGTAAAGATTTTTGAAATGTTAAATAGGTAATGCCATCTTAATTGCTATTGCATATATGTGGTTCTCGGATAATTACTCGCTAGCTTTCAACTGCACGTAGGGCATGGGCACGGCTTCGTGAGACGGTTCGCGAGAATTGGAAAGAGAAGCTTTCTGTGAGGATGAATTTTTCAGTGAGTAACTTGCTCCAAAGTTATATTGAAATGTATATTAAAATAGAAATGTAAATTTGTCGTCATTTCTCCTTCAGTGTGCAAAACAGGCGAAGGGGATAAACTTGTGCGGCTACTACATCTGCGACTACATTCACCGCCTAGTTACCCAAGTCACGGGTCCCCAGGATCTAGATGTACGTATAACAACCATTCATACATTACGTCTCAATTTCTCATTAATTTCATATATTTATTTCTCATTTATTCGAATGATAGCTTATGCACGTAAGGGACAATCTCCCCAATGCGAGTTTCATACAGGCTGCTGAAGAAGAACTGATGAGATTTATCAATGAGCAGGTTATTGATCGCGCGGGGAAGTTCCACTTTAGTTCAAGCAACATAGACCCTGGATCCACAACATAGAATTTTTTTTGTAACATACGATATAGAACAGTAAAAGAATGTAATATGTGTGTATACATATGTGTACATATTTTGATAATATATGTATATATTTTATTAATTAAGTGTATTTATATGTGTGTAAATTATAATTTATACATATATGAATGTTGCATATATATGTATAAATATATATGTGTGTAAAATATGTATGCATATATATATTGGATATATATATATATATATAATTAGCAAGCAGCGAGGAGCAAAATTTCTAAAAGAACCTTTAGTCCTGGTTGGTGTTACCAACTGAAACTAAAGATGGATCTTTAGTTCCGATTATTTCAACCGGGACTAAAGATTCTGATCTTTAGTCTCACTTTTGTTGTCCCGGTTTTATAATCGGGCCAAAAATTGTTACAAACTGGGATAATTGTGGGTTTTTCCAGCAGTGCGTGTTGGATCGGGCCACACTAACTACCTCAGTAGGAACAGGTCTAATTTATTTGGACTGCAATTATGGAGTGTTTGCTCAATTACATAAGTCATTTCCTAGTTAATTTAGTTAACACTACTGGAGAAAGCCACAACTGTCCCGGTTCGTAACCCTCAGTAGTCCCGGTTGTCAAACCGGGACTACGAATCCGGGACTAGAGATGGGCGATCTTTAGTTACGGTTAAATAGCTGGGACTAGAGGTGCATCTTTAGTCCGGTTAACACCACCAACCGGGACTAAAGATGGCGGAGCCACGTGGCCGGCTCCGCCATCTTTAGTCCTGGTTGGTGGCTTCAAGCGGGACTAAATTTTTTTTTAATTTTTTTAAAATTTCCCTTTCTCCGGCCCACTACCCTCGGATTCTTTTGTTTTTTTCTTGTCAAACTCCTAAAATCGATATGAAATCAAATATCACAGATTCACAAATAGCAATGAACAATACATATCCCAAATATTTTTTTTATTTTTTTCTCCACATATCAAATACATCTTCAAAATCAAAAAAATCACAGATCAAATACTATCACAAATTTGTTCACACATATATACAACAAAATCCACTATATACAATAAAATACAACAACATCAATTTTTCGCTCGGCTCCCGCTCGCCGCCGGCTCCCGCCGGCTCCCGCTCGCCGCTGGTGAGAAGATGGCGCCCATGCCACCACCTCCTCCCCCGTCGTCGCCATTTCCTCCCCTCCCTCCCCTTGCTTCTCGAGGGAGAGGGAGAGGGAGAGGGAGAGAGCTAGGAAGAGGGAGAGAGATCTGAAAAATGTGCTAAGTGTTGCATCGGTGGAGAAGACGATGCGAGCCGGGGATATATATAGCCAATTCATCTTTAGTCCGGTTGGTATCACCAACGGGACTAAAATAATTTCCTTCTATTTCCAATTCATCTTTAGTCCCAGTTCCGCTATTTCCAATTCATTTGTAGTCCCGGTTGGTGGGACCAACCGGGACTAAAGATAATTTTCCGCTATTTCTAATTCATCTTTAGTCGGTTGGTGCCACCAACCAGACTAAAGATATTTTCCGTAATTTTTCAAATTTATTTGGTCCCAGCTAGGGTTAACAATTAAATAATCCATTAAATATGGTCAAATTAAATTTATTAAATATAGGTTTACAACAATAATATTAAAATTTAATCAAATATAGATAATCCTAGACATTAATGTGCTCCTCTAGATATTGTTCCTCTTTTGCCCCTCTCTTTTCTTTATTTTCATCTGCTATTGAGACGAAGAGGAAAATTTTCACTTTTTCTTTTTCTTTTTTTATATTTGTTATGGACTTAGGAGCACACGATAGGTAACCAAATAAAATTTGAGCATAAACAAGCAAAAAACGTGACCTATAGAAAATTCGGAAGACACGCTCAAAATCGGAAAAAAAACTTCCGGGCTCGAAAAGGCAATCTTCTGAGGCTTTTTTGGGGAAAATAAAATCGCCGAACACGGCAAAGCAGCAAACAAATGCATCCGAAATTTTTTCGATCGATTTTCATATATGGAACATCTCGATCGGAGTCTATGTGCGAAAGTTATGACCGTTTTAAAAACCGACTCCGAGTTAGAGGATGAAACAGGAAGAATACGTGTAAAACTTGTTAAACGCGCATAAACTAGATGTGACGGCCAAGGTTTAAATGTTCTTATCAATATTGTACATCCCTCCGATTCGTATATTATCACCAAAATAATTTTACAAAAGATTTTGTATATTGAGAATCATTAGTTAATAACAATATGATGATATGTAATAACAAAATTAAAGCTTCATTCTATCTTCAATCACCCACCTCCACACAACACCACACTCTTTGAAATTACAGATTTCCTTAAATTAATTTTTGGCCATTTGAATCATGTAGCAAAATTTATATATTTTTATTAGGTTCAGTTAAAAAATAAGCACATTCACTTTTGTCCCGTTGGTGTTACCAACCGGGACAAAAATAGCATCTCTAGTCCCGGTTGGTGTTAACAACGGGACTAAAGATGGTGTCGAGGCTCTCGAACTGTCGAGTGCCGGACATCTTTAGTCCTGGTTGGTAGCACCAACCGGGACTAAAGATAGCATCTCTAGTCCCGGTTGGTGTTATCAACCGGGACTAAAGGTGCCCGACGCTCTGCCAGGCTCTGACAACATTTGAACCGGGACTAGAGGTGATCTTTAGTCCCGGTTCATGACACGAACCGGTACTAATGTTCGTAGACTTTTTAAACTGGGACTAGGGATGATCTCTAGTCCCGGGTGCAACTCAAAACTATTGTGGTTTTTACCGCTTCAACCAATGATGATTTTTCTAGTAGTGTAAGTTCAATAGTAAGAAAACATCTGGTTCTTTTTCTCGTACAACCACTGTTTTTGGGTGTATTGTTGTGTTAGCTCCTGTGTTCAACACCCAATCCTCAAATCCGTAGTTATTTGATTCAGATCGCCCAAAGACACTAACATACAAACTATTAGCCTCATATCCTTACAAGGTGAAAGCTATGCTTACCTCAAATTCTTGTTATTTTTATTAGGCAAAGTTGATATATACTTGATTTATATGATTATAGATTCAAGCACTCAACCGTGTTAGAAGAAAAATATAAGGCGTCAAGTAACCATGCACCATCACAATGTAAACTATCAATTGGAGAGATTACACAACATCACCATCAAACGTGCAACAAAAGGTGAACCTGTTCCTTGCTAAATTTAACTTTAGTATCATTGAGAACTTCATACTATATATCTAAATGGTGTACATTTGCTTTGCTAATTTACGCCTCATGAGATGGTCACTCTGCAACAACTATGATTTACCTCATCAAGTATGGGATGGGTTACATGGAAGACAAAGTAAAACCGCTACCCAAGCCGAGATGGTTAGCGGTGACGAGCAGGCTAATTACATACAGATGGTTCAACTTTCAAGAGATGTGTGACCCAGCTAGCTAGTCATGTTTCCCCATGCATTATTTACATGGTTGGGAAGATAATCAAGTCTATGTCTACCTCCAATAAACAGCTCATCATTTTGACTTCCCATGAGGGAGTAATGTCTGTTTTTAGTGGAGTCTACACATAAGCTAAAAAGGCTGCGATCTACTCGGGAATAACTCTTGGAGACCCTTTGAGCTAGTCATTTACCCTGAAACTCAATGGCCATTCTACACTCAACTAGGAGGCTGCGATCTATGTTTTATCACTCTGAAAGACTTCTGACAATAAGAAGTATGAACCCTTTTATCTAGCTGTGTGCTAACAAATCAGAGAGAGATCTCTATCCCTTAGCTCTTGTGATTTTGTTGTGGGATTACATAAGCGACGTGCCACGCCCTCCAACTGGTGCTCCTAGTCATTTCGAGGTTTGTCCTTGATTGATTAAAGGTTGTGTCGATTGGTAAATTAGAGTGTGGTTGGGTGAACCCTTGATTTAGGTTTTCGTAATAGAGACGGTGGTTGGCTTCAAGTATGATCGCCAGGTTGCACTGTTATCTTCGCTGCTTGCAGCTAGTTATATTTGTCTAGGGTAGTTATTTGTCCGTGATCCTACGCATATCATCTGGTATCAAAGTTTTTGTTGCTACAGTAGAATTCTTTATCTTTAGCTACATATATTTCGTTTTATTCCCTATGCAGAAAAAGCCAACAAAAGAATTATTACATACCCTTTGTCTGCATCTGTTATTCTAGTGAGTTTGGTTAAGTTTCGATCCATTAGAGTCATTCTCAAGTTGCTGATTATATTTTCTTTTGTGTCCTTTGAACCGATCTATTTTTGTTTCTAGAAATTCCCACAAAAGATTTGTAAACCATATCTATCCTTGGCGTAAACTGATCCTATCAAAATTTTTTGTTGGTTACATTGAATTTTATCTATCAGTTTTTCAAGTATTATATTTGTCCTTGCATTGTCTTCCATGAACTGTAGAAAAAAGAGGTGCTAAAATAAAGAGGTGAAAAACATTTGTGAGAAGAGAAGTGGAGAACCATCTATTGCGTTCTATTGCGTTATGCACGAGTACTGAACGTTAATGTCACATTGCATAATCAGCTTTTACATATCTTTTGGTGCAAATTTGCTAGGTCTGAAACATTATTCATCCATCCCTAGCGCAACATTTGTTTTGCATAAAAATGATTTTTCTTTGTGTGTGAGTTTGCCATTTATATCTCCAATATCTTGGAACAGCACTAAGTATTGAACTCCTAGTTTGGATTGCTACTTATCTTTAAAATAACTAGATTTCAGATTGCTTAGTATATGTTTATCCCCACAAAGTTCCACACAGAAACCACCGTTTGCGTCAATTTGGGACTTGCGTTCACTTAACCATCACTCTTATTTACCAACACACGGATACTTCAACCTTTAGTTCACATGTCCTACATGCCCTCTCAACCTCCTTATCCAACCAGTGTCCCTTGTTGTAGTCAAACCAAGGAAACCCACCTAGGCCACGCATCTTTCATTTTAAAAATTACTAGACCAAAATGCCAGATTTCATGCAAACCGTTTAGATGGCATGGACCGGTTTAACACCATGAAACTCTTCATAGGCTTCACACCAAGCTAGGCATCATGATGAAGGCCCTAAGAAAGTAGTGGAGTTAAACTCTACTCGGTGAGAGTAAAGTTCAGCTCCATATGGCCCTAGAAGTCATCATATGCCTAGACATTGCCCATGAAATTGGTTGCTAACAGCAGATGAGGAACTGCGATGTAGGCAACTTAAGCAAAGAGTATTGGGCCTTGCCATCATAGAGAAGTCGAGGAAGGGTCAATCCTCACGCATCGCATGAATAAAGGAAAGTGGTGCTAATACAAAATATTTCCATTCGAAAGTGAATGCATGACATACAAGGTACTACGTACAATTCCTACGATAACATGGTTGGGTAGTAGCCCATGATGAAAAGCAACAACTATCGACCAACACTTCCACAGTAATCATGAACTCCCTTGGATCTCGCAAGGTGGATATCGACTGGGACGCTCTTAGGCTGCATGTGCATGATCTGCATGATGTCATAGGACGAAGCTATCTCTAAAATGCCACAAGACAAAGCCCCCGTGCCCAATGGCTTCACAGGAGCTTTTTGCCATACATGTTGGCAACTCCTAAAGCACAATTAATCAACTTCCTTTGTGATTTTCAAAGTACACACTTTGACCTAGTAAACTTAGTGAATATTGACCTGATTCCAGAAAAAGGAGCTCGCACCATCACAAATCTTTTACCTAAAAGTACATGTCTTTGCAAAGATTATTTGAAAGATACTTCCCCTCCAGTTACAACCAGTTATAGGCTCTATCACTACTGGAGAAATGATCTTTGATTGATCTGTCAAAATCTACAATAGTCTCGATTGCAACTTTACCCGAGACTATTTAGTCCCGGTTAAAAAAGGCAACGGCTCTCTAGTATCTTTAGTCCCGATTCGTGACAAGAACCGGGACTAAAGATGATCTTTAGTCCCGGTTATATACATCGGAACTGTCGGGGCATCGGGGATCTTTAGTCCCGATTGGTAACACCAACCAGGACTAAAAGCTATTTTTCCGGTTGAAGTTACCAACGGGGACTAAAGATACTTAAGATCTTTAGTGCCGGCTAGTAACACCAACCGAGACTAAAGATGAAGTTGCTTTTATACTCTTCTTCCTCCTCCAACCCGAGCCAGCTGCAGTAGTTGTCTTCAAACTTTTGCTCTAGCTAGAGGGGGTGCTGTCAAAATTTTTTGTGAATTTGTTTTGGTGATAATATACAAATATTTGCTATCTACAAGGTTAGCAACTTCATCCTCTTATGATCTGTGCTTAGCTTTTTTTTACGGTTGATTTCTATAGATTTTTCTCTCTAGATATGTTATGCAACAATAAAAAGAGAAAATTTGTTTGGAACTAATTATTTTACTAAGCACATTACATTATGTTGAGAAAATTGTTTGAAAAAATGAAGAGGAAGAAAAGTATGCTTAGCATGTTACATTTGTAGGTATTTTTATGTATAATTTTATCTCAAAATATATTTATGAAAAATGATGAGAGAGAAACTCTTGGACAAAAAAATTATAGAATAGATTACAAAGGAAAAAATAAATAAAATTTGATAGTAGATTAGACAAATAAGGTAATTTAAAGATCGTTAAATTAGTTAGAAATATCTCGTACTATGTACATTAAAAAGAACTTTTAAAAATAATTAATTAATTTTATGTTTACAACTCTAAAAGAACTTTTAAAATAATTATAATTTAAAAAATAATATACATATATATAATTATTGTAATAATATTTAAATGGTTTGACTTTCGTGGATTTTTCTTATGATATTTGTGCATTTAATGTAGATGGATCGGTAATGGATGTACAACGTGGATCGACGGTCGACAGAGTTTATTCAAGACGTGCATTATTTTTTGAGGTGGCCGATGCCAACAAGCAGAAGGGTTTCATACGTTGTCAATGCAAAAACTACAAAAACGAGAAGGAGTATTCTACATCAAGAATTATTCATGTCCATTTGTTTCAGTCGTGATTCATGTCTCACTACAATTGCTGAACATTGTACGAAGAGGTGGGGGTTGCAATGGAAGAAGATGAAGAAGATGACGATAACATTCTGGACTGTGGTCAATACGGTGGGTTTGAAGAGAATACAACAGGCGAGGTGGGCGGGGACGCTGCAGAAAACGACGGTGCCAATGACCTTGGTCAGATGTTGTGCGACGTACAGGGGGACTGCGAAGGTGAAAAGAAGATGCGGAAATTGAAATGTATGTTGGTGGACCACAAAACGTCCTTGTATCCAGGCTGTGAACAGGGGCACAAAAAGTTGGGTACCACGCTGGAATTCTTGCAATGGAAGGCCAAAAATGGTGTCAGTGACAAGCCATTTCGCGAGTTACTAAAACTCGTGAAGAACATTCTTTCATAGGAAAACGAATTGTCGGAATCAACGTACGAGGCTAAGAAGTTAGTCTGCCCTCTAAGACTAGAGGTATAGAAGATACACGCATGTCCTAACGATTGTATCCTCTACCGCGGTGAGGAGTATGAGAACATAGAAGCATGTCCGGTTTAGGTACGGACGACATGAATCCTTTTGGAGAGATGAGCAACGGGCATAGCACTTGGCTTATAACGATGTGTATCTACAACCTCCCGCTTTTGGCTATGCATGAAGCGAAAATACATCTAGATGTCGGTTATTATTCAAGGCCCGAATCAACCTAGTAACGACATCGATGTGTATTTGAGATCGTTGATCGAAGATCTAAAACTGTTGTGGAAGAAAGAAGGTGTCCCCATGTGGGATGAGGATAAACATGAGCAGTTTAACCTATGAGGGTTGCAGTTCGTTACCATCAACAATTGACCTACACTTGGCAACCTATCTGGACAGTCAAACAAGGGGTACAACGCTTGAACCCAATGTAGAGATGAGACCGAATATACATACCTGAAAAACTGTAAGAAGCTAGTGTACATGGGCCATCGTCGCTTTCTTGTTGCAAGCCACCCTGTCCGGAGAATTTAAAATCGGGAATTAAAAATCGGAACTTACAAAAACTTTTGGTATTTTTGCATCTCGCTGTATTTATTGCCTCTTATTTGCCAACTTTGTTACGTAAAATTAATAAAGTGAAATTTATCTAAAAGATTAAGAAAACTAAATAATTTAAACATCCCAAAGGTAAGAAAATTTCAAAATAAAGGTTTGAAAATAAAATTAGAAAAAAAATAAATAGGAAAGTTGATGAGAATTTATTTTGAACCAAAAATCACATTCTTGGAAAAAGGAAACAAAATAAATAAAATATATATAATAAAATATAATATAATAAAAATGGGCAAAAGGTTGGAAATATAGGTTAAAAATTAATTTTTGAATGGGTTAGGTCATATTTTAATTTTAAATGTGAAAGGAAAAAGAAATGGGAGAAAATAGAAATTAAATGGGGAAAATACGAAATGGCACTGTTCATCCGTCACAAACTGCTCAACACCGTACCTGGGGCCCGGACACCCCCCTCGCCACCGCGCGCCATGCCCGTCCCCCACCCGCTCGTGCCCGCGCGTCGTGCCGTCCGCGATGCCCGCGCCGACCCCCCTCTTCCCCTCGCGGCGCGTCGTGCCCGTGCCAGCGCCGTACCGGCCCCCACCCATGTGCATGCCCGCGCCCGCGCCGTACCGGCCCCCACCCGTGCGCATGCCCGCGTCGTGCGCTATGCTCGCCGCGTCGGCCACGCCACGCGCTGCCCACGCGCGTACCCCCGCGCCCTCGTGCCACACGTCGCCGTGCCATACCGGCCCCCCCACCCACACGGAGGATCAAGCTTAGGTGAGTTTATGCGAGCCAAGCCACTGACGTTTTCCACGGCTGAAGAACCAATGGATGCTGAAGATTGGCTAAGAGTCATAGAGAAGAAGCTAACCCTCGTCCGAGTACGAGAGGCATACAAAGTCATCTTCGCCAGCAACCAGCTGGAAGGTCCCGCTAGCGACTGGTGGGACACATACAAGGAGACCCGAGCGGAAGATGCTGGTGAACCAACTTGGGAAGAATTCACGGCCGCCTTCCATGAAAATTTCGTACCTGTTGCAGTCATGAGGATGAAGAAGAACGAGTTCCGTAGGCTACGCCAATGTATTTATGGAATACCTGAACAAGTTTGTGGTAGTGTTCATTGATGATATCCTCATCTACTCTAAAGATGATGAAGAACATGCGGAACATTTGCGCTTGGTACTAGAAAAGTTGCGAGAGCACCAGCTATATGCCAAATTCAGCAAGTGTGAATTCTGGCTTAACGAAGTAGCCTTCCTTGGACATGTAATCTAAGCTGGAGGCGTAGTTGTAGACCCTTCCAAGGTCGAAGCTGTTACCAAGTGGAAAGCACCCCAATCAGTAACGGAGGTTAGAAATTTCTTGGGATTGGCCGGATATTACTGGAGATTTATCGAAGGATTTTCTAAGATAGCCCGACCCATGACCCAACTGTTGAAGAAGGAAAAGAAGTTCGCATGGACTTAGCAGTGTCAGCAAGCCTTTGATCTACTCAAAGAAAATTTAACCACCGCCCCGATCTTAGTCCTACCGGACAACCGGAAAGACTTCGTCATATACTGTGATGCATCCCGACAAGGACTATGAGGTGTGTTAATGCAAGATGGAAAAGTGGTGACTTATGCCTCGAGACAACTGCGACCGCATGAGGAGAATTATCCCACCCATGATTTAGAATTGGTCGCAGTGGTGCATGCCTTGAAGATTTGGAGGCACTACCTGATCGGAAACCACTGTGATATATACACGGACCATAAGAG